>JBBGZY010001684.1:1855000-2455000 GCA_037952925.1 Lithobates clamitans
AACAGTAACTAATAACTGTCCAATAACAGTCCTCCAAACACAGGAGATTCACAGGACTTCTCTCGCATCCAGATGTGAGACCAAGCTTCTAGGGACAGCTACGGGGATAAAAAATGGCATTGGATCACTTTCGGCGGCCCCATTGAAAGTCTCGTAACCGGTCTTGCAACTGGAAACGGTCAGGAGGGCGACGGTGTCTTTGAGGGCGAGCACCCAGCGACTCGGGATCGGAGGAAACAGGGCTAGCCAGAATGAGCACCAGCGGGGCCAAGAAGGGATCAACTAGCTCAGAGGGTGAACAGACCTCCAGACCAGGGCTGGAGGGCTCTGTTGTAGCCAAGTTCAAAAGTTCAGAGTCCCCCCAACCATCAGTCCCGGTGCATCCTGATCCGCTGGGCGCAGACCCTTGAGACACTGGTGGTTCAGCCGGCATCAGAGATTCGGGCAGCTGAGAACAAGGACGCAGTTGGTCCGCATGCCGTCTGCAAATGGAACCATCTTCCAGGCAGACTCTATACATCTTGGGTCCCAAAGTCTCTGCAATGATACCAGGAAGCCAAAGAGTGTTGGAAGCCCCATAAGATCGGGCCCATACCTTTTTTTGGGCTGTGAACCGAGGGAGCTTGTCGTGTTTGACCATCTTGTCTTGGGACTGCAGTACATGTTCCTGGACTGTTTGAGGCCGGAGCATGTCCAAAACAGTCCATGGCTGCCGACCCAGAAGGAGTTCCGCTGGAGTTTTCCCAGTGGTTGCATGTGGTGTGTTTCTGTAAGCAGAAAGGAAGGAGTCCAGCTGCTGGGGTGACAGGGACTGTTGTTTACTTGCAGCCACTGTAGCTTTAAAATAGCGTTTGAAAGTCTGCACAAACCGTTCTGCTTGACCATTTGTAGCCAGGTGGTAAGGTGCGGTCAACTTGTGCTTGATGTTGTGGGCAGTCAGGAAACACAAACTCCTGACTGGTGAATTGTGCACCGTTGTCCGTGACGATTTTTCTGGGGTATCCAGACGTAGCAGCAAGATGTAACAGTATGGAAACCGTTGCCTTAGTTGTTGGCTGAGTAACAGGAATGACCTCAGGCCACTTTGAATGGGCATCCACTAGGATCAAGAAGGTGTATCCTCTGATCGGGCCTGCAAAGTCCAAGTGTAGGCGAAACCAAGGAACCGTGGGCCAAGTCCAGAGGCTGGGCGCACCCTCGAGGAGGGTCTCTTGCAGTTTGTGCACATCCGGCACAAGCATTTACATATGTCGTGATATCGGAGTCTAAATTTGGCCACCACACATACACACTTTTGTTTGATACGTGTGCCCCCGGGATGACCAGTATGTAGCAAGTTCAAAATGTGTCTCGAGGGTCTGTGGAATGATCACTCAGTCTCCCCATAAAACATAGTTGCCAGCCACAGTTAAATTCCATACGCCTACGAAAATAAGGTTCATTCATACCGTACCCAGGAGAGTATTGTTTTCAGAAAGGTATCCTTGGCTGTATGGGCTGCTATCTCCCCAGAAGACAAGAAGGACAGGCTGGTGTAACGACAACTCTTGACCGGTTGGGAAGAGTCCATCGACGTCCCTGTCAGTCGGGACATTGCGCACGCATTAGCATTGGCAACATGACCGAGATATTGGATTTTGTAGCTGTATGCTCCAAAGAATAAGGCATAGCGTTGGAGGCGGGCCGCAGTAGTCTGAGAGATGCCTTTGTCAGGGCTAAAGATCTAAAGGAGTGGTTTATGGTCCGTCAGTATGGTGAATTGCCTACCATACAGGTAAAGATGAAACTTCTTAATTGCCCATATAAGCGCAAGAGCCTCTTTGTCAATGTGTAAGTAACTGATTTCTGCTTTTGTCAAAGACCTGGAGGCAAATGCCACTGGTTTTTCTGACCCATCTGGTAAGATGTGAGATAGTACAGCCCCCAGACCATAGGGTGAGGCATCACAAGCCAAGGTGAGTGGCTTCTGGAGGTCATAGTGCACGAGCATGCGTGACGCAAACAACTTTCGCTTAGAAACTTCGAAAGCACGTTGGCATGCAGACGACCAGTTCCATCTGGAGTGTTTCTCCAAAAGCTTGTTCAACGGAAACAAGGTGTGTGCCAGATCTGGCAGGAATTTGTGGTAATAGTTCAGCAAGCCAAGGTATGAGCGTAGCTGCTGGACGTTGGTTGGGGCTGGAGCTTTGACTAAAGCACCAAACTTGGCTTCCATGGCGTGTATACCCTCCGCATCCACAAGGTGGCCACAAAACGCCAATTTATGCACCATGAATTGGCATTTTGCCAAGTTCACTTTTAGACCCTGCTCTTGGAGTCTCGCCAACACCAGCTCCACGTTCCGCTTGTGTTCCTGCTCTGTCCGTCCCGTGATGAGCATGTCAACTAGCAGGCACTGCATGAAAGGAATCTCCGCCGAAATCTCCTCCATTTTTCGTTGCCAAATGGCTGGGGTGGAGGCTACACCAAACACCATCCGATTGGATACATACAGTCCCTTGTGGGTGTTGATGGTTAGAAACTTGCGGGAAGAAGGATGGACCTCAAACTGTAAATATGCTTGTCTGAGATCAAGCTTGGTAAACTTTTGACCTCCTGCAAAAGAGGCAAAAATGTAATCTACTCTGGGTAGGGGATACTAGTCTATCTCCAGTTGGGAGTTCAGTGCCATGCAGAAATCGCCACAATTGCGTAAGCCCCCCATTTGCTTTCTTTACTGGTACAACTGGTGATGCCCACTCGCTGTGCTCTACCTGTGAGATGACACCTTGTTCCTCCAGCCAACTTAGCTCCGCTTCCACTCCTGCTCGGAATGCAAAAGGTACTGTCCGAGCTTTGAAGAACTTAGGCTGAGCGTTGGGTTTCAGCTTGAGTCTCACAGTCATGCTTTATTTTCCCCAACTGGTCATCAAAGATCTTTGGGAGCCGCTGCCTCAGGGACACCACCCATCCCTCATTATCTCCTAATGGAATTGTAATGGTGATGTCTGGCATACCAAAGTGAGCAATCCAGTCTCTCCCAAAGAGAGGGGGTCCCCCATTTTCTAGCATATATAATGTCAGTCTCTTTGTCTGACCCTAGTACAATTCCTGTACTTATGCGTAACCCAGTGGGTGGAGTATATGTTTTGAGTATGTCTGCAGTTTGGTGTTGGGTGGACAGTTGTTCGGGTCTGAAGTTGTCTCCATTGTTTCTGGGTGATAACTGAAACTGCTGCTCCTATGTCTACATCCATCTTGAGTTTCTTTCCCTCAACGGTTACCTCTACAGTCATTGCGGAGGGTGTTGAATGCATATGATGTATGTCTAATCTGTGGAGCACTTCCTCATCCTCTGACTCAGATGATGAAGTATATCTTCCCACCATATATGTCTTTGTCTTGGGGTTCAAAGGTTGTTTATCTTGCACCTTCTTGCTACGGCACATTCGTTTAAGATGGCCTGTCTTACCACAATCATGACAGGTCTGATCCTTAAACCGGCAGACTTTGTGGTTATGGTCTGTATTACCACAACGGTAGCAAGCTGACTCCCAGCTTGGTGGGGGTCTGTATTTCCAGTTTGCGGCAGTTGGCTTGACTGCTGTTCTGAAAACGTCCCGTCTCACCTCTTCCCTTCTGCCCTGGGGGTTCAATTCCTCTGTATCTTTCACAGCCATTTCCATCACTGAAGCTATCTCCATTGCCTTTGTAAGGGTAAGGTCTTTCTCTGTTAACAGTCTTTTTTGGCTAGACTCACTGTTCAGTCCCATGACAAACTTATCTCTCAGTGCAGTAGGTAAGTACTCCCCAAAAGAACAGGTAGAGGCTAGTCTGCGAAGGGCGAGCACATAAGCTTTAATTTCTTTACCTGGCTGCTGCTGCCACTGATAAAACCAGAATCTTTCTGCAATCTCTAGCGGTTTAGGCTGGAAGTGATCCCCTAACAGTGTCAGGAGCTCTACCAATGTCTTATGCCGCGTACACACGATCGGGATTTTGGTCGGAAAAAGGTATGATGGCTTTTCCGATGGTATTCTGCTCCAGCTTGTCTTGCATACACACAGTCCCACCAAATTCCGACCATCAAGAATGCGGTGACATACAACACGTACGACGGCACTAAAAAAAGGAAGTTTATTAGCCAGTGCGCCACCCTTTGGGCTACTTCTGCTAATCTCGTGTTTATCTTGTGTTAGTAGTTTTCAGCTTTCGTGCTTTTCAGACTGTTACTGCTCTTCAGTTTGTGCTTGTGGGTATGTATCTGGTTTTCAGTGCGTGTAGTCAGTTCGTGTCTGTTTTTCATTGCGTTCTTGTCCGCTCGTTTCTGATTTTCAGCTCGCTCTTTACAGGCCTTGCTGTTTTTCAGTGCGTTCTGTTAGTTCGTTCTGACCAGCCGACCATTTTGAAGTCATGTTGAGGGTATGTACTCATCGTAGAGTTTGTGCCATGTGCGTGCTTGGTGTTGGGGTTATTACTTTGACCCAAGTCTAGTCCATGAACTCCTCCCGACCCAGTTCATGGACTGGACTTGGGTCAAAGTAATAACCCCAACACCAAGCACGCACATGGCACAAACGATGAGTACATACCCGCAACATGACTTCAAAACAGTCGGCTGGTCAGACCGAACTAACAGAACGCACTAAAAAACAGCAAGGCCTGTGAAGAGCCTTGAACTGGGTCGGGAGGAGTTCATGGACCAAGAATTGGTTTCTCCAGCGTGACCAATTCTCTCACATGCCTTTGCTGCGTGAGATCCAGGAGAATACCCCTAATGATTTCAGGAATTTTCTCCGGATGACGGACCCCGTTTTTTACCGTCTGTTGGCTTTGCTGTCCCCTTATATTACGAAGCAGGACACCTGCATGCGGCAAGCCATCACTCCAGAGCAGAGGCTAGTCACCACCTTGCAGTACTTGGCGACAGGGAGAAGTCTACAGGACCTCAAGTTCTCTACAGGCATCTCCCCCCAGGCTCTGGGGATCATTATCCCAGAGACCTGTTCTACCATAATACAGGTCCTGCAGAAGGACTATATTAGAGTAAGTTTTCTCATTTAACATCACATTCTATGTATTTATTGTATGCTAATGTATTGTATTTATTTCATCATTCCCTAATTACCATGATTGTAATATGCCGTGAATGTCCCCTTTGTGCCCATGCATGCTGGAAGCTTTTAATGTTCCTTTTTTGTCCTTCATGCATATTTGCTTTCACTAACCTCCCCAGTATGCTATCCTGGGCCCATATACACCTAGCGTGGTCACTTAATGTATTTTGTCAGCTCCAAAGTACTGCTTTACCCTAATCACCCCCTAAAATGTGTCCAAATGTTATTGTTGTCCTTAAATTCATGCAGAGTGCCAGAGGCTTTTTTTTGGCTCCCAAACTAATTTATAACCCCCCCCCCCTAAAATGTTTCCAATGGGCCGTCAGAGGGGGTGAGGAATCTGATAAATGGACCTTATATTTTTGTCTTTAAATACTCCTTAAAATAAATGTTATACTGATGTTGGCCAAGAATGTTTGTGTCTAATCTGCTTGCAATGATATGTGCAAAAGTACTAATTTTTTTAAAAAATTTTGACTCCACAGTTTCCTTTAACGCCACAGGAATGGCAGACTGTGGCATTCCACTTTGTTGACCGTTGAGACTTTCCCAACTGTGGAGGGGCAATTGATGGGAGGCATAAAAAAGGAAATGGTCCCCCAACCGGGAAGGGATTTTCTAGGCAGCAAGGCGATGAAGGAATGATAAACTTGATTGAAACATATATTCAAAAAATGACAGTAAGGTAAAAATATGAGCTATGGTACAGGAGATATGTAAAGAGCATAACCACACATGGTAAACTAAACACATTATACAAAATATTAGAGCGCTTGGATAGAGCTTGACGCGTTTCGACCCCATCGGGTCTTCTTCAGAGGATATGTATGCGCTGTAGGAAAAGTTACATGCATATAAATACATCAAAATAACTGCACACGAATGTAAATAATAGATATAAAAGTTTAAAAGTAAAAAACGCTTTGTGGCATAGTTACCAGTCACATGTGTATAGCTGTTGCTCCTAAACCCGATATTCTCCAAGACTCCCCCCACCCGGTCCCGGCCAGGATCCTCTCAGCCAGGCAACACCCCAACAGGGAAAGCCGAGCACAACTGCGTGACTTGCGGTGAGTTACATTGTGGAATTCCCTGTGGTTGGTGAGAAGTGTGAGGGCAAGCAAGCAGCACCTGCAATCTAAACATCGAGCAACAGCACTATTAGGTGCATAGTTGGGTGGTGGATAAAGGGGTTTAATAATTATGATTTTTAATTAATGTTATGCTGTTGTATCTAATTGTTGCGACCAGCGACATAGGGATATGTACTTCATAATTAAAGTAAGTAAGGATAATAATTCTAATAAGAATGATAATAATAACTAGGGGTAATCAAGTTAATATATGTGCAAAACATATGTCAACAGGCATGGTGGTGGGACTTGTTGAATAGATGGAGTGAATAGAGGAAGAAAGGGAAGGATAGTAGAGAGAAAATGGAAAAAAGAAAGAAAGTGGAAAAAAGAGAAGAGAAAAGAAAAGAAAAAGGGAGAAAAGAATACGCCGACAAGTGAGGGAAAGTGGGAAGGAAAAAAAAAAAAGGGGGGGGGGGGGAACGTGAAGGAGGGGAGGGGAGGGAGGAAAGGGGAGGAAAGGGAAAGAAGGGAGAAAAAGGAGAAAAGGAAAGAAAAGGAAGAAAAGACAGAGAAGAAGAAAAAGAAGAAAAGGAAAAGAAGAGGATGAACAAGAAGCAAGAGGGGAAAAAGGTTAAGTGACAATACGTGCAAAAAGGTCCGATGCGTGAAAAGTGAGAGCCATACGTGAAAATGGGATACCAGAGGTGATGAAAGGAGGACCTCGGTGAAACACCCAAAAATAAGTGTTGTGAAAAAAAAATGGGAAGCATGTCCACATTGTCCCACCACCCCACTCGGGGTCATACTATAGGCGTGCGCACAGGGTGTGCCTGGGCACACCCTAATGTGTGTCCGGAGATCTGCTGTAAGATGCTCAGGGTGCTGCTAAGGTACTCAGTCTGAGGCTGTGGAACTCAGTGTAAGTGGAACTGGTCTAAGTGGTGAGTTAAAACCAGAGGGAGAGTGAACAAGTCTTGCTTTTTGTTTGCTGGGTTTGCTGGATTGCATTTTTGGGGCTTTTCCTTTTAGTTTTTCAATCACCTTTTCTGTCACTTTTTAAATAGCTTTTTTTTTTTCTCTGGTTCCTTCAGTCTATCAATTAGGGGGGTGGTTAATTGCTCACAGGTGCCTATATAACTGGGTGTAGGACTCAGTCTGAGCGTGCTCAGTCTGAGGCTGTGGAACTCAGTGTAAGTGGAACTGGTCTAAGTGGTGAGTTAAAACCAGAGTTTAAAACAGGAGGTTATAACAGGGGTCATAGTACCTGTGTAGTGTGAGTATCTGAGTGTTGTCTGAGTAGTGTGTGTGGATCGTTAGTACTTGTGTATTGTGTACTGTATACTTGAGTATTGCGAGTGCACGTAGGTCTGCGACTGTTCTGCGATTGCACGTAGGTCTGTGAGTACCTGTGTATTGTCTTGTTGTGTACCTGTGTATTGTCTTGAGTATTAGTGCCAGGAAGCTAGCTGTTAGGTAATTTGGACAGGGTAAAATCCCCAAATCCTCACAAAATTTAATAGGTACGATGCCCGTCGGGTGTGGAGAGGCGACTCCTTGTACATCTTGCTGCATGTATGCGTTCCTTGATCATCTGATCGAGGGTGAATACTGCTGTGCAAAATGTAAGCACATTGTTTCCCTGGAAGCCCAGGTTCTGAATCTGGGGAAGCAACTGTCAGCACTGAGAAGTCCCTCCATACTAAAGGAGAGCCAGGAACGTACACGGCAGGTGCCGGCAGGGGCCAGCACAGAGGCGGGTGGAGACAAAGAGGTGCAGGCACTAGCAAAGAGTAGATGGGTGATAGTCAGGAGGGGTAGAGGGGGAAGTGCCAGAGAGGCCGATCCAGGACTGGAGCATCCCAATAAGTACGCTCCATTGAGTGACATTGGTGAAAGCAGTCAGGGACCAGCACTGCTGGAGATGAGGGACTCTCCTAGCTGCCAGGGAAAAAAACTCCTCCAGTGAGAGTGGGGGGGGCAGCAAAGGGAAAGGAAAGACAGATTCTGGTGGTAGGGGACTCAATTCTTAGAAGGACAGAGAGGGCAATCTGTAACCAAGACCTGAAGCGCCGAACAGTATGTTGTCTACCGGGCGCTCGGGTTCGGCATATCACGGATCTTGTGGACAGATTATTGGGAGGGGCTGGGGAAGACACCAATGACAAAGTCAGAGGCAGATGGAGTGTCCTAAAGAACGATTTTAGGGACTTAGGAGCTAAATTGAGGAAAAGGACCTCCAAGGTAGTATTCTCAGGAATACTACCGGTACATCAAGCCACACCAGAAAGGCAGAGGGAGATTAGGGAAGTAAACAAGTGGCTGAAGAGCTTGTGTAGTAAGGAGGGGTTTGGGTTCCTGGAGGACTGGGCCGACTTCTCAGTCGGTAACCGGTACTATAGAAGGGACAGATTGCACCTAAATGAGGAGGGTGCAGATCTGCTGGGAATGAAGATTGCCAAAAAGTTAGAGGGGTTTTTAAACTAGGCGATGGGGGGGAGGGTCCAGAGACAGTGATAGCCAGCGCGGAAGATATTCCAGAGGGTAGTATTGGGGGCATTAGTGGTAGGTTAACCAAAGCACAAAAACACAAGGTGAGTATAGTAGCAAGTCCTAGTTGCAATCTTGAAACAGCCAATACGAGGACAATATGCGACCGGTCTAAACTATGTGGCATGTTCACCAATGCCAGGAGCACGGCGGACAAGATGGGTGAACTAGAGATACTGTTGTACAAGGAGGATTTGGATTTTGTGGGAATTTCAGAGACCTGGTTCAACAGCTCTCATGATTGGCTGGCAAACATTCAAGGGTATACCCTATACCGCAAGGATAGAGAGGGTAAAAAAGGGGGAGGGGTATGCCTATATATCAAGAATAATGTACAAGCGAATGTGAGAGATGACATCACTGAGGGAGCTAGAGAGGAGGTGGAATCCTTATGGGTAGAGCTCCAAAGGGATGAAGCTAAGGGGAAAATATTACTGGGAGTATGCTATAGGCCCCCTAACCTGAGGGATGAAGTGGAGACGGATCTCCTATCACAAATTGGATTAGCAGCAAGGATGGGAAGTGTTATCATAATGGGGGATTTTAATTATCCAGACATAGACTGGGCGGAAGGAACCGCGCATTCATTTAAAGGCTCGCCAGTTCCTTAATGTCTTGCAGGACAATTTTATGGGTCAGATGGTAGATGCACCAACTAGAAATAAAACATTACTGGATCTACTGATTACCAACAATACAGACCTGATCACGGATGTGGAAATACGGGGCAATTTAGGAAACAGCGATCACAGGTCAATTAGTTTCAGTATAAATCACACAAATAGGAAACATGAAGGGAACACAAAGACACTGAATTTCAAAAGAGCCAACTTCCCTAAACTACAAACCTTGCTAAAAGGCATAAATTGGGATAAAATATTAGGAACAAAGAATACGGAGGAGAGATGGGTTTGCTTTAAGAGCATATTAAATAAGGGCATTAGCCAATGTATCCCATTGAGTAATAAATTTAAAAGAGCGAACAAAAGTCCTGGATGGCTTAACTCCAATGTAAAAATGCATATAAAAGCAAAGGAGAAGGCCTTCAAAAAATACAAGGTTGAGGGACAATCCCCAGCATTCAGACAATATAAAGAATGCAATAAGAAATGTAAGGGTGCAATTAGGACGGCTAAGATAGAACATGAAAGACACATAGCAGAGGAGAGCAAAAAGAATCCCAAGAAATTCTTTAAGTATGTAAACAGTAAAAAAGGGAGGACAGTCCATACTGGCCCCATAAAGAATGAGGAAGGACATCTAGTTACAAAGGATGGGGAGTTGGCAAAGGTATTGAATTTATTCTTCTCCTCAGTCTTCACGAGTGAATCGGGGGGCTTCAGTAACCAAAACTGCAGTGTTTATCCTCATGACACAACACAGGAAGCACCTCCGTGGTTAACAGAGGACGGAATTAAAATTAGACTTGAGAAACTTAACATGAATAAATCACCGGGACCAGATGGCTTGCATCCGAGGGTACTTGGGGAACTCAGTCAAGTAATTGCCAGACCGTTGTTCCTAATTTTTACAGACAGTCTGCTGACTGGAATGGTACCATCTGATTGGAGAAAAGCCAATGTAGCACCAATATTTAAAAAGGGCCCAAAATACATCCCTGGGAGTTACAGACCAGTTAGCCTAACATCAATAGTATGTAAACTCTTGGAGGGGATGATAAGGGACTATATACAAGATTTTAGTAATAAGAACGATATCATTAGCAGTAATCAGCATGGATTCATGAAGAATCGTTCTTGCCAAACCAATCTATTAACCTTCTATGAGGAGGTGAGTTGCCATCTAGATAAAGGAAGGCCCGTAGACGTGGTGTATCTGGATTTTGCAAAAGCATTTGACACAGTTCCCCATAAACGTTTACTGTACAAAATAAGGTCCGTTGGCATGGACCATAGGGTGAGTACATGGATTGAAAACTGGCTACAAGGGCGAGTTCAGAGGATGGTGATAAATGGGGAGTACTCAGAATGGTCAGGGGTGGGTAGTGGGGTTCCCCAGGGTTCTGTGCTGGGACCAATCCTATTTAATTTGTTTGTAAACGACCTGGAGGATCGGATAAACAGTTCAATCTCTGTATTTGCAGACGATACTAAGCTAAGCAGGGCAATAACTTCTCCGCAGGATGTGGAAACCTTGCAAAAAGATCTGAACAAATTAATGGGGTGGGCGACTACATGGCAAATGAGGTTCAATGTAGAAAAATGTAAAATAATGCATTTGGGTGGCAAAAATATGAATGCAATCTATACACTGGGGGGGAGAACCTCTGGGGGAATCTAGGATGGAAAAAGACCTGGGGGTCCTAGTAGATGATAGGCTCAGCAATGGCATGCAATGCCAAGCTGCTGCTAATAAAGCAAACAGAATATTGGCATGCATTAAAAGGGGGATCAACGCAAGAGATAAAACGATAATTCTCCCACTCTACAAGGCTCTGGTCCGGCCGCACCTGGAGTATGCTGTCCAGTTCTGGGCACCAGTCCTCAGGAAGAATGTACTGGAAATGGAGCGAGTACAAAGAAGGGCAACAAAGCTAATAAAGGGTCTGGAGGATCTTAGTTATGAGGAAAGGTTGCGAGCGCTGAACTTATTCTCTCTGGAGAAGAGACGCTTGAGAGGGGATATGATTTCAATTTACAAATACCGTACTGGTGACCCCACAATAGGGATAAAACTTTTTCGCAGAAGAAAGTTTAATAAGACTCGTGGCCACTCAAAACAATTAGAAGAAAAGAGGTTTAACCTTAAACTACGTAGAGGATTCTTTACTGTAAGAGCGGCAAGGATGTGGAATTCCCTTCCACAGGCGGTGGTCTCAGCGGGGAGCATTGATAGCTTCAAGAAACTATTAGATAATCACCTGAATGACCGCAACATACAGGGATATACAATGCAATACTGACACATAATCACACACATAGGTTGGACTTGATGGACTTGTGTCTTTTTTCAACCTCACCTACTATGTAACTATGTAACTATGATGCTGCAAGAGACTGTATAGGGAGCTGCCTGTGAGACAGTTTCCCATTGAGCAGTCAGGGAGGCATGCAAGAGTCGCTTAGTGCTTTAAATTGTAATGTAATTTCACTGCTTGCAGATAGGAGCTGTCAAAACTCAGGCCTGATGTTGGGGGTGGGGGGGATGAAACAGCTAGCCTATCAAACACGCTGATGTCGAGGGCTGGGCGGGCCGCTCTGTATATGTGGCTCCGCCCCCTTTCTATCAGCTATTAAACACCAGCCAATGATTGGGCTGCTTAAGAAAGGGGGCGGAGCCATATACATGGAGCAGCCCGCCCAGCCCCTATTCCTTTGGCTGGTGTTTAACAGTCGATAGAAAGGGACGGAGCCACATACACGGAGCGGCCCACCCAGCCTGTATCCCGTTGGCTTGTGTTTGATAGGCTCGCTGTTCGGTCCCACCCAGCCCCGACATCAGCTCCGAGTTCTGACAGCTCCTCTTTGCAAGCAGTGACATTACATTACAGTTTCACGCACTGAGCGGCTCTTACATGCCTAGCTGACTGCTCAATGAGTGCAGGGATGGGCAGTTGAACTCAGCAGCTAGGCACATTGTCTATGGTGGCTGGCCTGGTGGGGCACAACTGAAATCAGTCTGTTTATTAATGCTACATGCCGATCTTTAGTATAATATGTAATCACCACACTACAATTTACAATAAACTACTGGAGGTAAATTTAAAAAGTGTCAGTAAAAGGCCTGCCACTAAGCGCTGTTGTGTTCCCACACCACAAAAAAAAAAAATGCAGCGCTAACTTACTAATCAACAACTTAGCAATAATTGTGGAACCCCCTAATGTATGGAAATCTCAATAAACGTCAATATTACCACAATACCAGTGATATGTAACGTCACATATAATACACATCAAACTGAAAAAATAAATAAAAAATTAAACTTAGCAGGGATGGTGGAAACCCCTCCTATAGATATTTGCCATACAGATTAACTACAAGTGCAATAATTCCAGTGATATGTGATTTCACATGTAATACACATCAAAATGATAAGACATCTTTTTTTTTTTTTAACTTGGCAGGGATGGTGGAAACCCCTCTACAGATAATTGCAATACAAATTAACTTCAAGTGCAACAACTTTTTAGTTGGGAGGTTCACACCATTATAGCACTTTGGAATTTTTATTTTTTAGATTGTTACACTTAATTTTATGTGTTTTAGTTACAATTATAATGTGAATTTTTGCGCTTGAAGTTAATTTTCCACCACCCTTGCTCATCCATGTCTTTATGGACCTTGCTTTGTGCACTGGTGCGCAGTCATGTTGGAACAGGAAGGGGCCATCCCCAAACTGTTCCCACAAAGTTGGGAGCATAAAATTATCCAAAATGTCTTGGTATGCTGATGTCTTAAGAGTTCCCTTCACTGGAACTAAGGGGCCAAGCCCAACCCCTAAAAAAAGACAACCCCACACCATAATCCCCCCTCCACCAAATGATTTGGACCAGTGCACAAAGCAAGGTCCATAAAGACATGGATGAGCAAGTTTAGGGTGGAGGAACTTGACTGGCCTTCACATTAAAGTGGAGACTGCGAGCCAGGCCTTACATAGTTACATAGTAGGTGAGGTTGAAAAAAGACACAAGTCCATCAAGTCCAACCTATGTGTGTGATTATGTGTCAGTATTACATTGTATATCCCCGTATGTTGCGGTCATTCAGGTGATTATCTAATAGTTTCTTGAAGCTATCAATGCTCCCCGCTGAGACCACCGCCTGTGGAAGGGAATTTCACATCCTTGCCGCTCTTACACTAAAGAACCCTCTACGTAGTTTAAGGTTAAACCTCTTTTCTTCTAATTGTAATGAGTGGCTACGAATCTTATTAAACTCTCTTCTGCGAAAAAGTTTTATCCCTATTGTGGGGTCACCAGTACGGTATTTGTAAATTGAAATCATATCCCCTCTCAAGCGTCTCTTCTCCAGAGAGAATAAGTTCAGCGCTCGCAACCTTTCCTCATAACTAAGGTCCTCCAGACCCTTTATTAGCTTTGTTGCCCTTCTTTGTACTCACTCCATTTCCAGTACATCCTTCCTGAGGACTGGTGCCCAGAACTGGACAGCATACTCCAGGTGCGGCCGGACCAGAGCCTTGTAGAGTGGGAGAATTATCGTTTTATCTCTTGCGTTGATCCCCCTTTTAATGCATGCCATTATTCTGTTTGCTTTATTAGCAGCAGCTTGGCATTGCATGCCATTGCTGAGCCTATCATCTACTTTTCCATCCTAGATTACCCCAGAGGTTCTCCCCCCAGTGTATAGATTGCATTCATATTTTTGCCACCCAAATGCATTATTTTACATTTTTCTACATTGAACCTCATTTGCCATGTAGTCGCCCACCCCATTAATTTGTTCAGGTCTTTTTGCAAGATTTACACATCCTGCGGAGAAGTTATTGCCCTGCTTAGCTTAGTATCGTCTGCAAATACAGAGATTGAACTGTTTATCCCATCCTCCAGGTCATTTACAAACAAATTAAATAGGATTGGTCCCAGCACAGAACCCTGGGAAACCCCACTACCCACCCCTGACCATTCTGAGTACTCCCCATTTATCACCACCCTGTGAACTCGCCCTTGTAGCCAGTTTTCAATCCATGTACTCACCCTATGGTCCATGCCAACGGACCTTATTTTGTACAGTAAACGTTTATGGGGAACTGTGTCAAATGCTTTTGCAAAATCCAGATACACCACGTCTACGGGCCTTCCTTTATCTAGATGGCAACTCGCCTCCTCATAGAAGGTTAATAGATTGGTTTGGCAAGAACGATTCTTCATGAATCCATGCTGATTACTGCTAATGATATCGTTCTTAAACCTTCTCATCCAACATCAGTGCCTGGTCTCACAAATGCTCTTCTGGAAGAATGGTCAAACATTCCCATAGATACATTCCTAAACCTTGTGGACAGCTTTCCCAGAAGAGTTGAAGCTGTTATAGCTCCAAAGGTTGGGCCAACTCAATATTGAACCCTACGGACTAAGACTGGGATGCCATTAAAGTTCATGTGCGTGTAAAGGCAGGCGTCCCAATACTTCTGGTAATACAGTGTGTATATGTATGTATGTGTATATATATATATATATATATATATATATATATATATATATATATATATATATATATATATATATATATATATATATATATATATATATATATATATATATATATATATATATATATACACACATACACATACATACATATACATACATACATACACACATACACACACATATACACACACATATACACACGCGCGCATGTGTGTTTGAGCTTTGGGGCGCACACCCTAATGCAATAGGCTGCGCGCGCCAATGGGTCATACTATTTTAATTATAAGGGTTTCAATAGTATCGTGTTGATGGCGGTGGTGTCAGCGACATACGAGTTTCTCTATGTGGTGGACGTAGGGAAGAATGGCCAGATGACGGATGGTGGAGTCTTTTGCCCAGACGGAGTTCTACCAACGTCTCCAGAGTAGTGGCTTGGGATTGCCACCTGCGGAAGAGAACATCGAAGGACTCCCATTTGTTTTTATCGCTGATGAAGCATTTGGTCTGGGTGATCACCGGATGAGGCCATTCCCCCAGAGGACTCTAATCCGGAGAAGAGGGTTTTTAATTTCCGGCTGCCCACGAGCCTGAAAGTTGCCATTTTAAACTATACAACAGTAAAGAAATCCTATGTAAACAGGGCATTTCCCCGTTCTGCCTTGTGACATGAGGAGCAGTGATCGCTGTCATGTGAGTTGTAGCCTATCCCACCCAATGTTAGAATCACTCCCTAGGACACACTTAACCCCTTCATCACCCCCTAGTTAACCCCTTCCCTGCCAGTGTCATTTACACAGTAATCAGTGCATTTTTATAGCACTGATCACTGTATAAATGGCAATGGTCCCAAAATAGTGTCAGGTGTGCGATGTGTCTGCCATAATGTCGCAATCACGATAAAAATCGCAGATCGCCGCCATTACTAATAAAGATAAAAAAATAATAAAAATGCCATAAAACTATCACCTATTTTGTAGATGCTATAACTTTTGCGCAAACCAATACACGCTTATTGCGATTTTTTTTTTACCAAAAATATGTAGAAGAATACATATCGTCCTAAACTGAGTAAAATAATATTTTTTTATATATATTTTTGGGGGATATTTATTATAGAAAAAAGTAAAGAATATTGCGTTTTTTTTTCAAAATTGTCGCACTATTAAAAAAATGGCAGAGGTGATCAAATACCACCAAAAAAAGCTATATTTGTTGGAAAAAAAGGACGTCAATTTTGTTTGGGTGCAACATCGCACGACCACGCAATTGTCAGTTAAAGTGACGGAGTGCTGTATGGCAAAAAGTGCTCTGGTCAAGAAGGGGGTTAAAATCTTCCAGGGCTAAAGCTGTTAATAAAAATTTTTTTTGCAACAATTTAAAAGATGAGGTTACGCAGATTAACCCCTTCCTGACCAGCCGCGGCAGTTGTACTACAGCCGGTTGGCTGCGCAACAGGCGTAGCTGTACTTCGGTTCGCCTTTTGAGCACTAGGGGGCGCATGCGTGCCGCCAGAGCCAGGCACCCACAATCGCTCCACACAGGGACAGAACGGAGATCTGTCAATGTAAACAGACAGATCTCCATGCTGTCAGGGGTGAGGAGAGCGATCTGTTGTTCATACTAAGTACTAAGTATGAACAACGATCCGTCTCCTCACCCAGGCAGTCCCATCCCCCTACAGTTAGAATCACTCCCTAGGGAACACAGTCAACCCCTTGATTGCCCCCAGTGTTAACCCCTTCCCTGCCAGTGACATTTACACAGTAATCAGTGCATTTTTATAGCACTGATCACTGTATAAATGCCAGTGGTCCAAAAAATGTGTCAAAAGTGTGGAATCTGTCCACCATAATATCGCAGTGTTGATAAAAATCGCTGATCACCGTCATGATAAAAAAAAAAACGCTTACTGTGATTTTTATTACTAAAAATATGTAGAAGAATACATATCGGAGCAAACTGAGGGAAAAAAAATTATTAGCGGTCAGCAAGATTCTGTACCAAGTGACCAGGAATTATCCATTATCAATTTATCTTCTCACGTTTTAACTGAAGCAGAAATTCAGGTCCTCAAACTAGGCCTAACCTTTTTTGTCCTGATTCCCAAATTGATAAATTTCATCTTATTAAAGACCTTCATTTATTTGCTCGCAGGCTTTTTTACAGGGTCATTTTTGACAAATCCCCAGTAGAACCACTCTCTCATGATAAACTTCCCAATATTCAAGAAAACATTGAGGAGCACTAGGCCTTGGAGGATTTGATGGAACTTTGGGAGGAGGGACATGTCGATGACAATGACTCTGGTTTTGTTTCCCCACCGGGGTTATCTGTCGCTGGCATGTCTCGCCCCCCCCAGTCCTTCAAGCCTAAATCAAGGGTTTTCCCACTGTTAAATACTAATCCAAACATTTGGGCATTTGTTAGACAGACTTCTCAAGCTATTGAAGAATCACACCTCTCCTCCTTAGGGTCTTCAAATATAACTCTAGAACAAAAAGAAGCTATTAAATCCCTTGAATCCAATTGGGAAATAATAATCAAACCCGCAGACAAAGGTGGGAATTTGGTCATTATGAAGGTGTCTCAATATGTGACTATGTGCAAAAAAATCTTATTGAGTCGTGATTGTTATCGACCCATCTCCAAAACAGTAATCAACAATTTTCATACACAATATTGTAGTATTATTTTTAAAGCCCATCATCAGGGAATTATTGACCAGAACACCTGGAATTTTCTAAATGTGAAGGATCTGAGGATCCCTACTTTTTATGCCTTACCAAAAGGTACATAAGTCTCTGACTGAACCTCCTGGACGTCCTATAATTTCGGGGTGTTCCAGTCTCACTGAGAATGCAAGCAGCTTGGTGGACAGCTACTTGCACCCCCATGTAACATCACTTTTTTCTTATATTAAGGACACAATTGACCTTTTAAGAACCATTGAGGGTATTTCGCTTCCCCCAGATACCTGGCTTGTAGCACTTGACATAGAAAGTCTGTACAACACCATCCCCCATAATAAGGGCATTGAAGTGATACAAAGTCATTTGAATGAAAGAGGTCCCTCCTTTTTCAAATATAATAAGTTTGTGCTGGAGCTTGATTACATTTTGAGACACAATGTTTTTGTTTTTGACTCTTCCCACTACCTCCAGGTGCAGGGGGTTGCAATGGGGACTAAATGTGCCCCATCATATGCCAACCTGTACCTGGGGGGGTGGGAAAAGGACGTTTTTTCTAGGGATGATCTGATCCACCTTCTGGACAAGGTGATTTCCTGGCATCCTTACATAGACTATGTTCTAATTTTTTGGTCTGGAACCGAATCAGAATTAAATGAATTTTTTAAGATTGATTAACAATTTCAACCTTAGATTTACCATGGAATATAGTCAAACCAATATCAATTTTCTTGATCTGATGATTTCTATTGTTGTTAATGGAAAGCTAGATTCCTCACTGTATAGGAAGCCCTCTGCGGGCAACACTATTCTCCATGCCAGAAGCTCCCATCCGGACTCATTGGTAAAGAGCATTCCATATAGCCAGTACCTGCGACTCAAACGAAACTGTAGCAAAGATTCAGACTTTCAAGCAGCGGCTAAAGATCTCTATGATAGATTGTTAGTTCGAGGCTATAGCCATGCCTGCCTCAAGAGGGCATATAACCGCGTTAATGTTCAAAAGAGAGACTGTTTGATCTTTTCTTCCAAACCCCCAAAAAAAAGTGGATACAGTGAGAGTGATTACTCGCTACTTACCCAACACAATGAGATTAGAAAAATTCTGAATAGATTTTGGCCTCTCCTGTCAGCAGATCCTGTGGCCAGGAAATAGATTAAAGACTTTCCAGAGATAACCTTCAGACGAGTTCCTTCCTTGAAAGACCGCCTAGTTCATAGCCACTTTAGTGATGCCCCACCCACCAATAATCCAATGAACAAGGGTACTTCTCCCTGTGGACATTGCGATGTTTGTGAGTTTGTGGATGACAAATCTCGATTTTTACTCCCCAATGGGAAATGGCATTCTACCAAATCCAGGGTCACCTGTCAAACACCAGGTGTCATTTATTTAGCCCAATGTTTTTGTGGTGGTTTTTACATTGGGAAAGCAAAGCGACAATACTTTAAACGTATAAGGGATCATATTAAACCTATAAAGAAAAGAAAGATGGATACTGCCATTGGCAGACATGTTGGTATTGAACATGACTTTAATCCCCATACTATCAAATTTCTAGCATTAGAGCATGTCCCACTGGATGAAAGGGGGGGCAGTGTTGACAGGACCCTGCTCCAACTTGAAGCCCGTTGGATATACAATCTCAGAGCGACCGCATTCCCTGGTTTTAATGAAAGTCTCAGTTTCAGGCCTTTTTTATAATTTTAGTGCTGAAATTTTTTCTCTTCTCCACCTCCCCCAGTCTGCTATCCCTCTTCTTCTCCTATTCATTTTTTGTTTTTTTCTCTCCCACTTGTATATACACATATATATTCGTTTTTTCATTCGCTATTATTTATTTTTTCATCTGTTTTTTTGTTCATGTAATTTATTGGAATTTTCTTATATTTTTGTAAAGAAATTTGGGTATACATTTGGAGAGTGCACTGTTGTTTTGACGTATTGATGGGCTTAGGGTGTGGGTGGTCCTTATTGCCGTGCTCATTGTCCACTCCGTTATGTTTTTCTTTCCCAGTCTATCTCAGTTTCCCTCACGCCCACTTCCCCTGATTTGGTTCATAGCAGTCACACGGATGCCCGGGGCACACTGTGATATTCACTCTATGCCCATTCCACACCTCGCCTGCGGGAGGTCAGGAGCCCTTTCCTGATTACACCTCACAGCGTCCCCTATGTTACATCCTACAGCCACATGTTTGCGCTGCGGACTCTATAAGGGCTGTGTGCCGTTCGCCCAGTCATCAGCCTGCGTGTCGGTCGGAGCCTTCGTATTGCCGCATTGCACTCTGGGGCTTGTAGTCTATCGGGCCCTCGGCTTTCTGCGCATGCGCCTAGGCATCCACACATTCACACCGTGTTGGTGACGTCACACGCCAACACTATGGAGGGCAGATAAAGCCGGCTTATCTGTCAGCTCAGCTGCCAGACCCGGAGGGTAGGACTCTACTTGGACAGTGTTTGTGACTGGTAAGTATCTGCCATACACTGTTAGGTCCCGGTTTCGATTTATTATTATTGCCAAGCTTCTCACTACCATTCCGTACTGTCAGATTTAATTAACCTTAAATATTGATTTATTCATCCATTTTTTCACTATTTGGCGAGACAATGTCCCCTGTATTATCTATCTAGATAATTTTTATTACATTTAATTACTCAGTCATATCCTATTCTCTCATTAAACAATTAAATAGTTGCACTATTAACATTTCATTCCCTTCCTTATTATATATATTATTTTCTCTTATCTTTTTCTTTCATTTTTATTCAATAGTCATCAGAATGTATTCCTGCAATCATGACCAGCAGGCTTTCTGAAGTTTTCCCTCCACCATATGCTTTGCTAATTAATAATCCGAAAGCAAGTACTAATTGACATCCCTTGATCTCCCTGGCTATACTTATTTTTTCTTTAGCCAGGATTATTTTCTCCCCCTTTTTTCTTTAGCATTAGCTATATATGCACACATTACTATTCATATACAGTGGCTTGCGAAAGTATTCGGCCCCCTTGAACTTTTCAACCTTTTGCCACATTTCAGGCTTCAAACATAAAGATATAAAATTTTAATTTTTTGTGAAGAACGAAATCTATTGGATATTTTAAACTTTTTTAGCAATTAAAAAACTGAAAAGTGGTGCGTGCAAAATTATTCGGCCCCTTTACTTTCAGTGCAGCAAACTCACTCCAGAAGTTCAGCAAGGATCTCTGAATGATCCAATGTTGTCCTAAATGACTGATGGTGATAAATAGAATCCACCTGTGTGTAATCAAGTCTCTGTATAAATGCACCTGCTCTGTGATAGTCTCAGGGTTCTGTTGAAAGCGCAGAGAGCATCATGAAGACCAAGGAACACACCAGGCAGGTCCGTAATACTGTTGTGGAGAAGTTTAAAGCCACATTTGGATACAAAAAGATTTCCCAAGCTTTAAACATCCCAAGGAGCACTGTGCAAGCGATCATTTTGAAATGGAAGGAGTATCAGACCACTGCAAATCTACCAAGACCTGGCTGTCCCTCTAAACTTTCAGCTCAGACAAGGAGAAGACTGATCAGAGATGCAGCCAAGAGGCCCATGATCACTCTGGATGAACTGCAGAGAACTACAGCTGAGGTGGGAGAGTCTGTCCATAGGACAACAATCAGTCGTACACTGCACAAATCTGGCCTTTATGGAAGAGTGGCAAGAAGAAAGCCATTTCTCAAAGATATCCATAAAAAGTCTCGTCTAAAGTTTGCCACAAGCCACCTGGGAGACACACCAAACATGTGGAAGAAGGTGCTCTGGTCCGATGAAACCAAAATCAAACTTTTTGGCCACAATGCAAAACGATATGTTTGACGTAAAAGCAACACAGCTCATCACACTCAACACACCATCCCCACTGTCAAACATGGTGGTGGCAGCATCATGGTTTGGGCCTGCTTTTCTTCAGCAGGGACAGGGAAGATGGTTAAAATTGAGGGGAAGATGGATGCAGCCAAATACAGGACCATTCTGGATGAAAACCTGTTGGAGTCTGCAAAAGACCTGAAACTGGGACGGAGATTTATCTTCCAACAAGACAATGATCCCAAACATACAGCAAAATCTACAAAGGAATGGTTCACAAATAAACGTATCCAGGTGTTAGAATGGCCAAGTCAAAGTCCAGACCTGAATCCAATCAAGAATCTGTGGAAAGAACTGAAAACTGCTGTTCACAAACGCTCTCCATCCAACCTCACTGAGCTTGAGCTGTTTTGCAAGGAAGAATGGGCAAGAATTTCAGTCTCTCGATGTGCAAAACTGATAGAGACATACCCCAAGCGACTTGCAGCTGTAATCGCAGCAAAAGGTGGCTCTACAAAGTATTAACGCAAGGGGGCCGAATAATTTTGCACGCCCCACTTTTCATTTTTTTATTAGTTAAAAAAGTTTCAAAAATCCAAAAGATTTCGTTCCACTTCACAATTGTGTCCCACTTGTTGGTGATTCTTCACAAAAAATAAAAATGTTATATCTTTATGTTTGAAGCCTGAAATGTGGCAAAAGGTTGAAAAGTTCAAGGGGGCCGAATACTTTCGCAAGCCACTGTATGCATGTTTAATACATACATATATATTTCTTTTTACTCCTAGTTTTATCCTTCTGTCCTCTGTGACTGCACCAATATGGCCTCATCAGGGGTCCTGTGCTAGTTGCTGGCTATGCGGTGATTAGTCTGCGTAAAGGTTACTGCGGGGTAAGCGTCTGTCTGTGCTGTGTCCAATATACACTGTGCTCTCCTTTCTATTTTTTTTTTTGACTTTTTGTATTTTGAAAATATGAATATGTATAAATTGTCTTTTGCTTACATTTTTTTTTATTTTTCTCTATTTCTACAATTGTAGAGTGTTTGATGATATTAGTTCTCGGCCTGCACATCCCTTGAGAAAGCATTTCAGCGAAACATGTCGGGCTAATGTGCGGTCCTATCATCCGAAATATACCTGCTTGTTGTGACCACCGTAACTGTAAAAAACACTGCAATATCCTGTGAAATATTTGTTTTTCATGTGTTTTTTTAACCTTGAAAGTATATTAAAATTAATATTTTTTACTCAATACTATTCCTTTTTTGTGGAGTCTTTTGCACCGTTAAAATCCCTTGTCTCCCCCCACCTTTTTTGGTTGAATACATATGTATAAAAATGTACACTTCTGCTGTGTCTCTTTGTACTGGCTACAGGTCTAAGGCAAGGACACTTATGCGGTGCGGGAAAAAAAACGGTAATCCGTGCACGTTTACCACACCGAATGCAAGTCGCACTGCCCTTGCGATCTGCTGTGGGTGTCACTACAAAGTTAACACCCCAAATGCAGTTCGCAAACGCAGTGTGTTTGCCTGCCCCAACTGCATGGTAAAAAACGCCCATGTGATCCGGTTGCGGTGCAGCTAAAAAAAAAGTGCATGCACTTCTTTTTGGTGCGATGTGGTGAATTTGCACCTTTATTGTTAAATAACATTAAAGTGATTGCAAAGTCTAATTTTTTTTCTTTAAAAATAACAAACATGTTATACTTACCTGCTCTGTGTAGTGATGTTGCAAAGACCAGCCTGATCCTCCTCTTCTCAGGTCCCTCTTCAGGGCTCTTGGCCCCACCCTCCTTTTCAGTGCCCCCACAGCAAGTAGCTTGCTATGGGGGCACCCGAGCTGAGCCACAGCTCCCTGTATTCATTCAGACACAGAGCTCCGACCCGGCCCCCTCTCATCGGCTGACTGAATGATTGACAGCAGCGGGAGGCAATGGTAGCGTGCTGCTGTCTCAGCCAATGAGGAGGAGGGTCCCGGGCAGCCGAGACACTGCTGCGACATCGCTGGATCTAGATGGGGATCAGGTAAGTATTGGGGGGCTGCTGCACACAGAAGGATTTTTATCTTAAGGCATAGAATGCTTTAAGATAAAAAACCTTCTGACTTTACAACCACTTTAAAGTCTTTTAACCACTTCCCGCACGGCCCATAGCAGATGACGGCCGGGCGGTGGTTCCGTTATCCTGAATGGGTATCATATGACGTCCAGCAGGATAACATGCCGGGGCGCGCATCGCGGCGATCGGTGGAGCGGTGTGTCAGCCTGACATACCGCTCCACAGATCTTAGTAAAGAGCCTCCGGCGGAGGCTCTTTACCACGTGATCAGCCATGTCCAATCACGGCTGATCATGATGTCAATAGGAAGAGCCGTTGATTGGCTTTTCCTCACTCGCGTCTGACAGACGCGAGTAGAGGAGAGCCGATCGGCAGCTCTCCTGACAGGGGGGGTCTGCGCTGATTGTTTATCAGCGCAGCCCCCCCCTCAGATCACCACACTGGACCACCAAGGATCGCCACCAGGACCACCAGGGAAGGGGCAACATGTGGATGGCCAGGTATGTACCCCATGGCCATCCACATGTGCCCAATGTGCCAATCAGTGCCCACAAATGGGCACTGATTGGCACCATGTTTCAGTTCTGCCCAGCAATGCCACCAGTTTTATCAGTGCCACCAGTGTCGTCAGTGCCCATCAATCAGTGCCCATCAGTGCCACCCATCAGTGCAACCCATCAGTGCCACCCATAAGTACACATCAGTGCCACCCATGAGTGCCCATCGCTGCCACCTATGAGTGCCCATCGCTGCCACCTATGAGTGCCCATCGCTGCCACCTATGAGTGCCCATCGCTGCCACCTATGAGTGCCCATCGCTGCCACCTATGAGTGCCCATCGCTGCCACCTATGAGTGCCCATCGCTGCCACCTATGAGTGCCCATCGCTGCCACCTATGAGTGCCCATCGCTGCCACCTATGAGCGCCCATCGCTGCCACCTATGAGTGCCCATCAGTGCCGCATACCAGTGCCGCCCATCAGTGCCACCTATCAATGCCCATCAGTTCCGCCTATCAGTGCCCATCATCAGTGCCCCCTCATCGGTGCCCATCAGTGCCACCATATCAGTGCCCATCAGTGCAGCCATATCAGTGCCCATCATTGAAGAAAATGAACTTATTTACCAAAATTTTTAACAGAAACAAAGAAAAACTTGTTTGTTTTTTTTCAAAATTTTCGGCCTTTTTTTATTTGTCGCGCAAAAAATAAAAACCGCAGAGGTGATCAAATACCACCAAAATAAAGCTTTATTTGTGGGAACAAAATAATAAAAAATTTGTTTGGGTACAGTGTTGTATGACCGCACAATTGTCATTCAAATTGCAACAGCGCTGAAAGCTGAAAATTGGCCTGGGCGGGAAGGTGTCTAAGTGCCTGGTATTGAAGTGGTTTAAACAATTACATGAAAATTGAACTGGGGTTTAAAGAATTATGCAAGAACACACCTAATCTACTGGGCCTCTTTAAGTAAATAAAATAACTACTTACACTGTCTGCCTCTCCAGGAGCTCCATGATTATTGCCAAAAGGATTATAATGCCCACCACAGCTATAGAAAAGAAATAAAAGCAATGTTATACATACAGAAATTTCACTGTATCCAATAATCAGTTGCAACAGCAAGAGCCTCGTTTAGCAGACATTTTATTTCTGATACACAGTTCTACATAATAAAATAAAACTAAAAGTACAATTATTTTCCTTCATTTCGGAATAGAGTAAAAGAGGGTTATAAACCCATGTTACCGTATTTTTCGGCATATAACATGCACCCCAAGTTTAGGAGGGAAGTTTAAGGAAAAAAACTTACATTTAAATGCCCATCAATGCAGCGTGTCCATCTGCAGCCTTCCCTGTGTCATTGCAGCCTGTGTCATTGCAGCCTCGTGTCATTGCAGCCTCGTGTCATTGCAGCCTCGTGTCATTGCAGCCTCGTGTCATTGCAGCCTCGTGTCATTGCAGCCTCGTGTCATTGCAGCCTCGTGTCATTGCAGCCTCGTTTCTTTTAAACTTGGCGCCGAACGGGATACACAAAGCCGAGTGTACTTCGGCTAGACTCGGCTCTGCTCACAGTCAGGGGTGGGACTGCGAGAGGAGAGAAGCGAACGCTGCCGACATTCACAAAGCCGAGTGTACTTCGGCTAGACTCAGCTCTGCTCACAGTCAGTCACTGCGAGAGGAGCCGAGTCCAGCCGAAGTACACTCGGCTTTGTGTATGTCGGCGGCGCTCGCTTCTCTCCTCTCGCAATCAGTGGAGATGGGCGGGACTGCGAGAGGAGCCGAGTCCAGCCGAAGTACACTCGGCTTTGTGTGTCGGCTCCGCTCGCTCCTCTCCTCACAATCAGCGGGGATCGGCGTATAACTCGCACCCACGATTTCCCCCTGATTTTAAGGGGAAAAAAGTGCTCGTTATACGCCGATAAATACGGTAATTTTTTTGTGTCTCATTGGGGAGGTTTTCATAGTCAATAAAAAGGAAGTAATGGGAAATCCCTCAAAAGTGAACATTTTCTCTCTATTCGTGTTTGGGTGACAAACGAAAATGTGTTATTTTCTTTCATTTTCATTCTCTGTGATAATGGTAAACAGGACAAACAGAGAAGGTGAATCTCCGTAACGCTGGCACAGACAGCCATAAAAAACAGGATTTTTTAAAACAGCTTACCTGTAAAATCCTTTTCTTTCAAAGGACATCACGGGACACAGAGCCACAGTAATTACTGATGGGTTATATAGGGTATCACTGGTGATTGGACACTGGCACACCCTATCAGGAAGTTCAACCACCTATATAATCCCTCCCCCTTGCAGGGATACCTCAGTTTTGTAGCCAAGCAATACAGTGCATTAGAAGAGGGGCGGGACCTCTGTGTCCCGTGATGTCCTTCGAAAGAAAAGGATTTTACAGGTAAGCTGTTTTAAAAAATCCTATTTTCTTTTTTGAACATCACGGGACACAGAGCCACTGTAATTACTGATGGGATGTCCCAGAGCAATGCTACCTGAGGGGGGGGGGACCAGGACCAAGTAGGGTGCAATCAGACCTGAGGACCCTGTACCGCTGCCTGCAGCACACTATGCCCAAAGGCGATATCCTCATGCCTTCTCACATCCACCTGATAGAATCTGGTGAATGTATGAACTGAAGACCAGGTTGCGGTCTTGCAGATTTGAGCCATAGAGGCCCGGTGATGCACTGCCCAAGAAGCACCAATAGCCCTTGTGGAATGTGCCCTGATCTGAAACGGAGTAATCTTCTGTTTCAAACCGTAAGCTTGAGTGATCAATTGCCAAATCCATTTAGAAATGGTAGCTTTTGACGCTGCCTGTCCTCTATTGGGACCCTCTGGCAGCACAAACAAAACATCCGTCTTGCGGATCTGAGCAGTTGCCCCGAGATAGGCCTTAACTGCTCTTAGTACATCCAACGAATGTAGAGATCTCTCTTCTGGAAAACAGGGATCTGGAAAAAAGGAAGGTAGAACAATGTCTTGGTTTAAATGAAAATCAGAAACCACCTTCGGTAAAAAACTAGGATGAGGGCGTAGTACCACTCTATCCTTGTGTATAATCAAATAAGGCTCCTTACAGGAAAGAGCTGCTAATTCTGATACTGTTCTAGCAGAAGAGATGGCCACCAGAAAAATTAACTTCCTTGTCAACAAGACCAAAGGAATCTGACTTATTGGTTCAAAAGGCTGTTTCTGTAACACAGCCAGGACCAAGTTCAAGTCCCAGGGGTTTAGGGGCGCCCTAACCGGAGGATTAAGACGCATCACCCCCTGCATAAAGCTTCGGACTAAAGAATGCGAAGCAAGTGGCTGCTGAAATAATACTGATAAAGCAGAGACCTAGCCCTTGATGGTACTCAAGGCCAGCTTCATCTCTAATCCTAATTGTAGAAAGTCAAGGATTCTACCTATGACATATTTCCTGGGATGCCAACCTCTGGATTCACACCAGGATACATAAGCTTTCCAGACTCTATGATAAATCATCCTGGAAGCTGCATTGATCAAGGTAGATATGACAGGACCTGAGAGCCCACGACTCTTCAGAACGTGGGTCTCAATAGCCAAACCGTCAAATTTAGCGTTTGTAAGGCAGGATGGAACACTGGACCTTGAGATAACAGGTCTGGGCGTACCGGTAGGGTCCACGGAGAACCCACCGTCATCCTTACTATTTCTGCATACCAAGTCCTTCTGGGCCAAGCGGGGGCCTCCAGAAGTACCGACTTCCTTTCCTGCCTGATCCTGCGAAGGAGTCGTGGTAGTAGCAGAATAGGCGGGAATGCATAAATCAGTGAGAACTGATGCCACGGAATCACCAACGCATCCGTCCCACATGCAAGAGGATCTTTCGTCCTTGCCACGAATCTGTCTATCTTTTTGTTGAATCGGTATGCAAAGAGATCTACATCTGGAACCCCCCATCTTAGGCATATGGCCCAAAAGACGTCGGGATGCAGAGACCATTCCCCTGGAAGTAACAGCTGGCGACTTAGATAGTCCGCCAGCCAATTCTCTATTCCCGGGATGAAAACTGCCGATATGCATGGCACATGCATCTCTGCCCAGATTAAGATCTGGTTCACCTCCTTTTGAGCAGCTCGGCTCCGGGTGCCTCCCTGATGATTGACATAAGCCACTGCTGTGGCATTGTCGGACTGGATCCTGACCGGACAACCCTGTAGCCTGATAGTCCAAGCTTTTAGAGCTAGATGTATCGCCCGGATCTCCAGAATGTTGATGGGTAAGGTCCTCTCTGTCTTGGACCATACCCCTTGGACCGCAGCCTGTTCCAGAACTGCTCCCCATCCTGACAGACTGGCATCTGTTGTTACCACTGTCCAGGTAACCGGTAGAAAGGATTTCCCCTTCTGCAGGTTTTCGGGTATGAGCCACCAATTGAGGCTCTGACGCACCGCATGCGACAAGTGCATTGGAAAGTCTAATGCCTGAACTTTCTTGTTCCAGGTCGACAGAATACTGTGTTGCAGCATTCTTGAGTGAAACTGAGCATAGGGAACAGCTTCGAATGAAGACACCATCTTCCCTAGTAGCCTCATACAAAGGCGGACAGAGGGACCCTTCTTGGTCCTTACTGCCAGAATCAGCTCTCTTAAAGCAGCGATCTTTGCCTGGGGCAGAAATATTTTCTCCTGGCTTGTATCTATAATCAGACCTAAATACTCCAGTCTTCTTACTGGTTTTAGGAAAGACTTTTCGAAGTTGAGGATCCAACCCAGGTGTTCTAGATACCTGACTGTGGTCCTTAAGTTTCCATTCAAAGAGGCTACCGACCGGTCTATCAAGAACAGGTCATCTAGGTATGCTATGACAGCTATACCCTGAGCCCTTAATCTGGCCAAAGGAGGAGCCAAGATCTTTGTGAACACTCGAGGTGCAGTGGCTATCCCAAAAGGCAGAGCCACAAACTGGAAATGGCGCCCTCCTACCTCGAAGCGCAGAAACTTCTGATGAGCAGGAAAAATGGGCACATGCAGATATGCATCTCTGATGTCTATTGATGCCAGAAATCCAGGGTGGGAACTACTGTTCGAATTGATTCCATGCGGAAGGATTGAATCCTTAGGAATCGGTTCAGATCCCTTAAATCCAAAATGGGCCTGACATCCCCATTTGGCTTTTGGACCGTAAAAAGGTTGGAATAGAAGCCCAATCCCTGGTCCTTTGCGGGAACTATCATAATGACCTCCTGCGACAAAAGTCGCTCTAACGCTAGAAGGAGCGACTGCTTCTTCTCTGGGTCTCTGGGGACACTTGATCTGAGGAACCGAGGAGAGGGGAATTCCTGAAACTCCAGCTTGTACCCTAAGGTTACCGTGGAGATTACCCATCTGTCCTGGAAATCCTCCTGCCGGAGCTCTGAGAACTGTCGTAGTCTTCCCCCCACTCGAGTGAGCGGGGGCGCCCCCTCATGCAGAGGTCTTAATGTTTTGCCTAGTAGGCTTCTTCCCCCAGGACTTCTTTTGTCCCTGGGGTTGACTCTTGTCTCTGGACCCCAATGGAGGCGGCCGTCGAGACTGCCT
The DNA here is from genome assembly GCA_037952925.1 of Lithobates clamitans. Classification (NCBI taxonomy): domain Eukaryota; kingdom Metazoa; phylum Chordata; class Amphibia; order Anura; family Ranidae; genus Lithobates; species Lithobates clamitans. The sequence goes on from JBBGZY010001684.1 coordinate 1,884,495, forward strand.
GGAGGCTGAAGCCCCCGGCGCTAGGGAAAGAGTCCGTTTGAAAGAGGGACGCTTACTCTTCTTCTTGACAGGTAAGAGAGTGCTTTTCCCACAAGAGATTCTCTTGATATAGTTATCCAAGTCCTCTCCAAACAACCTTGCACCACGAAATGGAAACCCAGCCATAAGATTCCTTGTATATGCACCAACCCCAGTGAAAGACGGGAGGTTTGCACGATAGAATCTCTAATGGCGTCAACCACAAAGCATAAGGCCGCTGGAAGGTTAGCAAACCCCTGGGCCTGCTGTTCAGGTAATACTTTGATGACCTGCTTAACATGGTCTCTTAAGTATTGACAGACTCCAATCGCTGCTACTGCAGGTTGGGCCACTGATCCTGCTAAGAAGAAAACATCCTTCAGTAGGGATTCCATCCTTTTATCTACAGGATCCCTGAGCATCTGAGCATTGTCTACAGGACAAGTCAGGCTATTATTTACGGAGGAAATGGCGGCATCAATAGCCGGTATTCCCCACATTTTAATAACCTTTTCTTCCATCGGATAAAGTGTTGAAAACTTTTTCGGCGGAAAAAAACGTTTGTCTGGGTGATCCCACTCAGAATAAATGAGCTTTTCGAGTAAAGTATGAACAGGAAAAGCATGTGCTGCTTGGAAAGGCTTCAGTGACCCCAAAGCAGAAGAAGATTCTTTAGCAGTTTCAGGTGGGGGCAACTTAAATGTGGAGCGGACCAATCCAGTGAGGATCTGCACTAAGACTTTCTCCTCTTGGGAAGTAGCAGAGGGTCCCTCTCCACCGGATTCCTCCGAAGAGGAATCATCCGTCCCATCCTGATCCTCTGAAAGGGATTTGCCTCCTTTATCCCAGAGCTCCTCTGTCTGAGGGTCTTGGGGAACAGAGGAAGGCCTAGTGCGTTTTCTTTTACTGAGTGAAGACGTAATCACGGCCATTAATCTTTCCTCTAGACCATTAATGGTTGAGGAAAAAACCTCTTGTGTAATATATACAGGGGCTGAAGTGCCAGAAGCAGGTGTAGCCCCTGACCCCGATGGCTCTCCCTGGCTAGCCGTCCCTGGCCCATCAGGGGGGGAGGATGCTGCTGACAGGGGGCCCTCAGAACCTGAACGAGATCCCCTAGTGTCTCTGGTTCCTGGGGTGCTTGAACCTCTTCTACCCATAGTGCAAAGCAACAAGGTGTGAGGTACACAAATGAACATTGCCTGCTGAGCGATGTAGTCTGGCTAAAAGCCTTGCTACCCAATGCTCAGTCTGGCGTTTCTTTAGTAAATGCTGCCTAGGAGAATGCCCGTGTCCCACCTTACATGCGACTGTCAGCTCTGTGTCTCTCAAAAGGCTGTGTGCACCTGTACAGAGTGCCTTTAATAGCCTGCAGCTGGCCTGAGTGGAAGTCTAAGCACTCTGTGCTGACGTCCCGCCCCCCACCTCTACCGCCCCCCCCCCCTCGAGTTTTGAAAAAACCGAGCGCTTCCCGCACTGGCCGACTCTCCTGTCATGCTTCTGGAGGAAGGCTGGGGGAGGGGGAGGAGGGAGAGGAGCTGGTAGTAAAGACCTGCCTGAACGGCCATGGTCAGACATGGTGGCCTGAGGCCGCAGAGCCCAAGTGGTATAACCACTTTCTAGACCCCTGTGGCCCCTCTCTAGCCTAGGGGGGGACATTCAAACATGAGAAATCCCCCCTTCCATCCTACCTTGGAGCCGGCCTGAGACGCTGTGAAAAACATGTGCAGCGAAAAAAACACTGAGACAGACAGTCAGCATGTGAAGGTATGTGCTCTTGGCAGCCCCCGGAGGTCACAATAGGCATAGAATGCATTTACCTTAAAGGAGAAAAGCCACTAGAACTCAAAAATTCTGTGGAATCTCCTCTTACCTTATCCAGCCGCAGGGTTCTGTTTACACAGACCCAATCTTCACCTCTCACGGTGGGCTCCGTTTGAAAAAACCGTCAGAGACTGGGGCCCCCTATGAATAGGGGGATCCAACAGTTCTGGGACCGTAAAGCACCTCGCCAGAAATTAGGAAGTTTAAAGCCATTTTCTGATCTGCGAGGTCCAGCTCTCTAAAAAGAGAAGAGTTACGGGTAAAACCTCGTTTCTTAGGACACGAGGCCCGGGTACCATTCAATTCGGCCATGAAAAGACACTTTGAATGGATCCAGTTCGCCTGGCTTGCCCCAGTATAGGATTAGGATATTCCCTTTGGAGCTCAGCACAGGACATCTTTACACGTCCATCACCTAAGACACTGGCGTAAAAACTGAGGTATCCCTGCAAGGGGGAGGGATTATATAGGGGGTTGAACTTCCTGATAGGGTGTGCCAGTGTCCAATCACCAGTGATACCCTATATAACCATTCAGTAATTACTGTGGCTCTGTGACCCGTGATGTTCGAGAAAGAAAAACTAACAGGTGTTCTAATGCCTCTCCAAAAAAAAAAAAAAACTTTATACACATACTTTAACTAATGTGCTTTGGAGTGACATCACAGGTATGTTTGACTTGCAGTTGACTTAAAGTGGATGTAAACCCGATTCATGAGATTTGACCTAGGCACATATATCTTCAGTGTTTTCTGATTTCTCTTCAAAGCCCTAAGTCCTGTGGCTTTCTCCTGCTCCGTTCCTCTGTTATCACCATGATAACTTCTGACAAGTTCTCAGACACAGGAGATAAAACCAGCCTAAATTTTGTGTCAGGGTGGTGTACAATAAATAGATTAGCAGAAAGCTACTTTACTCACAGTACAGCTCTGAAAGTCTCTGCCTATCTGGAGGGGGGGTGTCTCCCAGTGTAATCCAAAACTTCTCTCACAATTCAGAATAAGGAAGTGAAAGTTCTAACAGGATGTGCACTAAACAGTATACAAAGCAGAAGACAGAAGATCTAGATGTAAAACTTATGTAGGAGGATTTGTTCTCCGTGTATCATCTGTTCACTTCACTGGGTATACGTGAGGGTTTACATCAACTTTAAGCTTCAAGTTGCTTTTGTGTTTTTATTGACCTGTATGGGCAAAGATGCAGTTCTGATACATGTAATTTCCCAGCTCTTTCCCACGCCCAGGGAGCCACATGTGCCACATACAGCCTACCACACAAGTGAATAGGTGTACGTAGCTATGCTTTTGTAAACACTGATGCTTCTTTGCATTGGCATTTACCTGTGCATGTGCTTCTTACATAATTTCTGAATGTGCAGCTTCTGCAGAGAAGCATCAGCGTTTACAAGAGAATTGACTCCAAACGACCTGGAGGATAGGTGTAAACAGTTCAATCTCTGTATTTGCGGACGATACTAAGCTAAGCAGGGCAATAACCTCTCCGCAGGATGTGGAGGCCTTGCAAAAAGATCTGAACAAATTAATGGGGCGGGCAACTACATGGCAAATGAGGTTCAATGTAGAAAAATGTAAAATAATGCATTTGGGTGGCAAAAATATGAATGCAATCTATACACTGGGGGGAGAACCCCTGGGGGAATCTAGGATGGAAAAGGACCTGGGGGTCCTAGTAGATGATAGGCTTAGCAATGGCATACAATGCCAAGCTGCTGCTAACAAAGCAAACAGAATATTGGTATGCAATACAAGACTCTGCTCTACAAGACTCTGGTTCGGCTGCACCTAGAGTATGCTTTCCAGTTCTGGGCACCAGTCCTCGGGAAGGATATACTGGAAATGGAGCGAGTACAAGGAAGGGCAACAAAGCTAAATAAAGGTCTGGAGGATATTAGTTATGAGGAAAGGTTGCAAGCACCAAACTTATCCTCTCTGGAGAAGAGACGCTTGAGAGGGGATATGATTTCAATATATAAATACCATACTGGTGACCCCACAATAGGGACAAAACTTTTTCGCGGAAGGGAGTTTAATAAGACTTGTGGCCACTTATTAAAATTAGAAGAAAAGAGGTTTAACCTTAAACTACGTAGAGGGTTCTTTACTGTAAGAGCGGCAAGGATGTGGAATTCCCTTCCACAGGCGGTGGTCTCAGTGGGGTGCATCGATAGTTTCAAGAAACTATTAGATAAGCAACTGAACGACCGCAACATACAGGGATATACAATGTAATACTGACATATAATCACACATAGGTTGGACTTGTGTCTTTTTTCGACCTCACCTACTATGTAATTGCCGCATATAGCCTTTCCATTCTATGGCAAAGTATTCATAATGTGCTTTTTCATTGTGGTAACCAATAGCACTGCATCTATAATGGAGTAGTAGGGCAGAAAGGGCAGGCATAGTCTGCACTTTTGATGAGTGCCTGGTCCAGCCGCTTGTATTACCACTGCAGCACTGGAAGATCCCAACTGCGTGGGTATCTGGGGGGGGATTGAAGATTTCAAGCAATACAGCTGTCATCAGCACAAGGGACACTTTTCATTCTTTGTAAGTACTGTCCCTGGTGCCAATTTAAAAGAAAAAGAAGAACACTAGTGTGACGGGAAGGCCCGTGGAACTCAGAATCCCTTGGAAAGTAGGGGATGTCCTTGTTTCAGCTCCCCATATACATCTTATGTCTAAGTCACCCTGTGCTATCCTGGCACAGGGTGAGTGAGAAAATATATCTTGGACTACTTAAAATGGGACAGTAATATTTGTCCACAATATCTCCCAGGATGTATGTAGAGACTATTATTGGTTTGGTTGATTCTGAACTCAACCTGTTAATTGAGTGAGATGATCACATTAGCCTCCAGGACTGGCTAGGAGACGAACTGTTGATGACTAGGCTGAGGAGGGGGGGAGATTGTTGTTTGTATTGTTAATTGTAATTAGCTCCAGCTATTGTGTTTATACTACTGTGTGAAGCTCGGTGCCCACAAGTCTGTCATCTGGTCTGGGTAAATTTTTTAGTAAATTAGAAAATCATGTTAATTAGGTTAGCTTTGAGTCAGCCTGCAGTATAAATGTGTATGAGATCTCAAATAAAGAGTTAGTCCTGATGTACTCCAAGACTGGTGGTGTCTAGTTCTTGGGGGTTTCTATAGCCGGATCCATTGGACTCGTGTTCCAGAACTTAGGAAGCGGTGTACTAACGGAAGCACTCAAGCGAAGTGAGGGACGTTCCGTGACATTGGTGGCAAGCAACAGGAAAGCTTCCTGCAGTCTGGGAAATCTAAACCTCCACCTGGATCCAAGATCAGGATAGCAGACTTCAGTCACCCCAGCGGAGATGTGGACCTGGCATCAGAGTTCCTGGGGCTGCTGCAGATCATCCTTTCAACATACACCAGGACTGTGTCTGAGGATGAATACCTGGAGCTTAGGCAGCAAATTCGGGTGGAGCTCTGGATTGGAGCCCTCCAGCTCGCTGGTATAAAACAGGGCAAGTGCTTTCCAACCCAAGAGCAGCGGGCCAGTGACCAACGGGCATTGCGGATGACATTCCTGGGAGAGCGACCCCAGGAGCAATGGGTGACTGAGTTGGACAGGCTGGTCCAGCAGGAGATAGAGCTGGACAATCATTATCGGGCTCTGCAATGGCACGCAGAGCAGGGATATTTAGGGGAGACAACAGAATGCTCTCCGGAGGGATATGACTTTGGAGGCCCTGGATTGCTGTGGGAGAGCCTTACAGAACATTTTATGTTTGGCGATGAAGGGGAGCCTGACCTTGAGGACCTGCGAGAATATAGAGAGGCTATGCTCGGTCTTGCAGGGGTCTCAGAGCTCAAACCTGATCTGGACCATTTTCTAAGGAAGGAACAGCATCTGGAAAGGGCATACAGGAAACTGCTAGAACACGTTCAGCACCAAGCCAGAGAATCGGCAGTGGAAAATCTGAAGATTGCTGTCCCCAAACCTAAAGTGCTGACCACAGGGCAGAGCTCTGCTAACCTCTGTCCAGCACTGATAACATCTTCTGGGTTCCATGGACAGGAGATGGTGAACCTCTATCCCCAGACACCAGTTATAGAGATAGGGGATTTAATAGACTTTTCTGCTGAGGAAGAACAACCTGATGAGCCTCCAGAAGAGCTGGTATTAGGGCCAAACTTCACTGTGCTCTGCCCAGCACCAACAGCAGTATCTGTGGAGTTACAACAAACTTCTCCAGCTTAAGATCTGGCAACCGGACAGAGGGTCCGAAACCTCTGCCCCACACCTGTGGCAGTTTCAGAGGCCCAGGGTGAGACGGTGGCAATCACTTCCCAGCAGCAGATACAGGGGGAGAAGGGAGAGGAGGTGTGTGTTGTCCCTCCCCAACAGTTGGCCAGGGTGGAGGAAGCGGCCTTTCCTCCCCAGCAAAGATCAGTGCACCTGGGAGACAGTACCATAGACATGTTGTCCAAGCAACCAGATGAGGGAATGGAAAAGGAAGCAGCCGGCTCACCTCCCCAATGGCAGCTACACAGTTTGGGAGTGGAGGAAGCCAGCCTCCTGCCCCAACGGTTAGCCGGAGCGGAGGATGCGGAGTCCCCAGCAGAAGTGCTGGCAACAGGGCAGAGTGTTACCAACCTGTGCCCAGCACTGGCAACAACTACAGAGTTCCAGGGAGGCGGGGCAGTGGGCCCAGATCCCCAACAGCATGTCAGAGTGAGCCCAGTCACCCTGTCTTCTCTCCTGCAGCAGAAAGGACTCCAGGGAGAAGGGCCAGTCCAGACCTCTCCCCAGCGGCAGATATGTTCTCTGAGAGAGGCAGAGGTTGGCTGGGTGAGTAATGCTTTGTTTGGAACAATTTATTTGGGGTACTGTGTGGGTACAGACATTAGAGGACTGGAACTACTTACTAATTTCGGAGTCAATCCGTCTCCTCCTGTGTTAGTCGTCTGCCAAAAAGGGAGAGATGTGACGGGAGGGCCCGTGGAACTTAGAATCCCTTGGAAAGTAGGGGATGTCCTTGTTTCAGCTCCCCATATACATCTTATGTCTAAGTCACCCTGTGCTATCCTGGCACAGGGTGAGTGAGAAAATATATCTTGGACTACTTAAAATGGGACAGTAATATTTGTCCACAATATCTCCCAGGATGTATGTAGAGACTATTATTGGTTTGGTTGATTCTGAACTCAACCTGTTAATTGAGTGAGATGATCACATTAGCCTCCAGGAATGGCTAGGAGACGAACTGTTGATGACTAGGCTGAGGAGGGGGGGGATTGTTGTTTGTATTGTTAATTGTAATTAGCACCAGCTATTGTGTTTATACTACTGTGTGAAGCTCGGTGCCCACAAGTCTGTCATCTGGTCTGGGTAAATTTTTTAGTAAATTAGCTCATGTTAATTAGGTTAGCTTTGAGTCAGCCTGCTGTATAAATGTGTGTGAGATCTCAAATAAAGAGTTAGTCCTGATGTACTCCAAGACTGGTGTTGTCTAGTTCAGTGTTTCTCAACTCCAGTCCTCAAGGCGCCCCAACAGGTTATGTTTTCAGGATTTCCCTCAGATGAAACAGCTGTGGTAATTACTAAGGCAGTGAAACTGATCGAATCGCCTGTGCAAAATAATGGAAAACCTGAAAACATGACCTGTTGGGGTGCCTTGAGGACTGGAGTTGAGAAACATTGGTCTAGTTCTTGGGGGTTTCTATAGCCGGATCCATTGGACTCGTGTTCCAGAACTTAGGAAGCGGTATACTAACGGAAGCACTCAAGCGAAGTGAGGGACATTCTGTGACAACTAGCCTTAAGGCATAGAATGCAAAAACCTGTGCTGTAGCTGCCCTCAGAGCCCTCCCCCCCTTTTTCTTACCTGAACCCAATCATTACAGCGATAAGCACAAGCCCAGCAACCCCAGCCGCTGTCTTGGGTCCTCATTGGATAGATTGATAGCAGCGGGAGCCATTGGCTCAAAAAAAAGTGACACAACAGCCGGGGGCGGGGCCTGCTGTCAATTGATGCAGCAACATAACCTGTAAGCGCCCCCGCATGGGTACCCCAAGGAAAGCGGGTCTCCGTGGGGGTACTCGGTGAAGGGGAGGATCGGAGCCGCTGTGTGCAAAACCGTTGCACAGAGCAGATGAGTATGACATGTTACTTAACCACTTCAATACCGGGCTATAGTCATATCATGTCCGCAGATGGGATCTCCCATCCTAGGCGGGCGTCAGATGACGTCCTCGGTTTCTCGCCACTCCTGCAGGCCCCTGGGGGCCCGCAGCACGGCCATTGGGGATGAGGCATGTCCCTCAAACACAGCCCATCCCAGATCCATGTAAAGAGCCAATAAAAATGGCTCTTTACCACGTGACCGGCTGTGTCCAATCACAGCCGGTCACATGTAATGCCCACGTGCACGGCGCTTGTGCACACCCCTAGGGCACGCACAGAGCAGCGAATGGGGACGAGGCTTGTCACCCTGACACAGCCCAACTCCGATCGCAGTAAAGAACCAATGAACTTGGCTCTTTACCACGTGACCGTCTGTGTCCCAATCACAGCCGGTCACAGAATGTCAACAAACTGATCGTGTGTGAGAAGGAGATTGCGGTAACATCTCGTTACCGCTCGCAGTGTACACCAACCACACTGATTGCCCCCCCCTCCAATAAAGAGGACCTGTCACCACCCATCAAAGTACCTGTCACAGCCCATTTGAGTACCTGAGTACCTGTCACAGTCCCTCTATGTACCAGAGTACCTGTCACAGCCCATCTGAGTACCCGAGTACCTGTCACAGCCCATCTGAGTCCCCGAGTACCTGTCACAGCCCATCTGAGTACCCGAGTACCTGTCACAGCCCATCTGAGTACCCGAGTACCTGTCACAGCCCATCTGAGTACCCGAGTACCTGTCACAGCCCATCTGAGTACCCGAGTACCTGTCACAGCCCATCTGAGTACCCGAGTACCTGTCACAGCCCATCTGAGTCCCCGAGTACCTGTCACAGCCCATCTGAGTCCCCGAGTACCTGTCACAGCCCATCTGAGTCCCCGAGTACCTGTCACAGCCCATCTGAGTCCCCGAGTACCTGTCACAGCCCATCTGAGTCCACGAGTACCTGTCACAGCCCATCTGAGTCCACGAGTACCTGTCACAGCCCATCTGAGTACCCGAGTACCTGTCACAGCCCATCTGAGTACCCGAGTACCTGTCACAGCCCATCTGAGTACCCGAGTTCCTGTCACAGCCCATCTGAATACCCGAGTTCCTGTCACAGCCCATCTGAGTACCCGAGTACCTGCCACAGCCCATCTGAGTACCCGAGTACCTGTCACAGCCCATCTGAGTACCCGAGTATCTGTCACAGCCCATCTGAGTACCCGAGTACCTGTCACAGCCCACCTGAGTACCCGAGTACCTGTCACAGCCCACCTGAGTACCCGAGTACCTGTCACAGCCCATCTGAGTACCCGAGTACCTGTCACAGCCCATCTGAGTACCTGTCACAGTACCTGTCAGCAGCCAGAGGTAATAATAATCTCAAATCTTCTGAAATTTTGGCTAGAGGTAACATCAGTCAACAATCTCTCTTCTGGTTCCTGGCTTTTTTTTATAACTCCACTTTCATTGCTTTCTTCCAGGGAAATATATACCTTTTTTTTCCCATATATATTATTTTTTTTCCCTTTCCATAATCTTTACTTGCACAGGACTTTAGTGTCATCTGGAATTTTCTCTTACTTTAAAGTTCCTGTTTCATCTTTAAATCTATGAGGCTCAGCCTGTTTTAGTGTTCTCTTTATGCTTTAAGGGACTTTTCAATGAAGCTCTCAGGAATAGAATAGGAAATGGGTCTTATCAAATGAATATGTTTCATATATTACTCATTGGATAGCATATGTGGTCCCGATGGACTGAAGTCAATTCTAAACTATTCCTTTTTACATCGTTTTTTTTTTTTTAAACTTGTTTTTTTTTTCCCTACAGGTATTTCACTGTTATTTTTGGCCACAAGCGGTCCTGATGAATTTATAGTGTTTTTTTTATTATTTTGAAGCCTTTTTTTTTTTGGTTCTTAATTCAATATTACTTTTTGATTAGATATAGTGGTTCTCCGGTGCTGTTCTTCCTTTTGGAACATCTTGCAACCCCTTACGTCACCCCCAGACCCCCACTAAGACTATGTGGGACTCTGATGGTGGCATTGGAGACTCTCAAGGATTTTTTGAATTTCCTCAGAGACGCTCCTGTACCCTATTGTTAGCGTATTACATGTTAACATTTTATGCATCTACTAGGGTTGTTTATTTGGATTTTGTTTTTTTCTTCCTCTGTCTCTTTCCTCTCTTTTCTTTCTCTCAGGGTGGTGTTTGCGGCTCACGGTTCGGGTTGTGTATTCCTTGACATAAAAATTGTCTTTGACGTGTTATGGCTCCCGTAAGTATATTGTCCTTGAATGTACAAGGATTCAATATTCCACATAAGCACACTAAGGCTCTATGCTCCCTCGCTACCAAAAAGGCTCATATTTGTCTACAGGAAACACATTTTATTGATAAGGCCTCACCTAAATTTCTATCTGCCACATACCCACAATTCTATACAGCCTCAGCTACTGTCAAGCAACGTGGAACGCTTGTAGGGTTTCATAGAACTATGCCATTTACTCTTGTCTCCCAACTAAACGACCCCGAGGGTAGATATCTTCTACTTACAGGATATATTTTGGATACACCAGTAACATACTATGCCCCCAATAAGCGTCTGGAGGCTTTTCTATCACATCTTTTCCAAATTATCGATACTCACAAATTTGGGACAACCATTTTATGTGGGGATTTGAATACTACCGTTTTTCCGTATTTGGATCAAATCTCCGCCATCCGCTTTATAAATTCTAACAAATTATCCCTTCAATGCTTGCTAAGTATCCATGGTTTGGTAGACTCTTGGACAGAACTTAACCCCACTAGTAGGCGCTTTACTCATTACTCATATCCACACAATACTTTTTCACGTATAGACCACATTTTGATCCTAGCTAGTATGCTTCCAGAGATTATTTCCTCTAAAATAATTCCCTTTTCTTGGACTGATCATTGTGCGATTGTCACCACCATAGCTTCTCCGATACCCAGGTCACAAGATACAACTTGGTATATCAATGATTCGACACTAACCCACCCATCCCATCGCTTAGAGATAGAGGCAGCACTCATAGATTACCTTTTATTCAATGATACTGCAGATATCTTAGTCCTTACTCTATGGGAAGCCCATAAAACTGTCATTCGTGGCAAACTTATACAACAGGCCACATCTCTTAAAAGAGAACGCAAGATTTTATTTGCAAAGTTGGAAGCTAATTTTAATGCAAGTCATATGGCTTTTCAGTATAATCCTAACGCTACTACAAATGCAAATTTGGATAAAGCACGTCTTGATTTAGACTTATTCCTAACTGACTCAGCTGATAAAGTCTTACGTAAAAAATATCACATTCAATATCTTAAGGCTAACAAACCTGATACCTTAATGGCACGTATCCTTCAAAAAATACAACATACACAGACATCTATAAGACTGAAAACCTCCCGTGACACCTACACGAGTAATTCAGTTAAAATATTGGAGATTTCTCGTTCTAACATGGCTAAATTGTACTCCTCCAATATTGACTTTGACAAAACTAAGGCAGATGACCTGTTCTCTGGTATCAATCTCCCTATTTTAGAACAAACACAATGTGATCTTCTTGAAAAGCCTATTACAAACTTAGAAGTTCAAAACGCCATCAAATCCTTAAAACTCCATAAGAGACCAGGTCCAGACGGATTTTCAGCAACTTATTTTAAACAATTTGCGTCTATTCTATCCCCAATCTTAACTAGAGCTTTCAACTTTTTGCTGTCCGGAAATTCGTTCAGAACCGAAACTCTGACCTCTATAATATCCATGCTTCCCAAACCTCGTTCTGATCTCACCTCCTGAACTAATTATCGCCCCATTTCCCTCCTAAATTTGGATATCAGATTATTAGCCAAGATCTTAGCGACACGATTGAATACGATTATAGGTCAATTAATACATCGTGATCAAACAGGTTTCATACCCATGCGACAGGCGGGCGACAATATAAGACAAGCTCTCTTACGCATCCCTACTGCTAAAAAAAAGAAAGATCCCGACATGCCTTATATCTTTAGATATTAGAAAAGCCTTAGATATAGTTTCCTGGCCATATATGCCATATATCCTGCAAAAATGGGGTTTTAAAAATCACTTTCTAACATGGGTTTCCTGTCTTTATGCTAATCCACAGGCTTATGTTAAATACGCTGGTTATAAGTCAGCAAAGACTGACATTGGTAGAGGTGCTAGGCAAGGTTATACTTTATCCCTGTTACTGTTTGTCTTACTTTTAGAGCCCTTGGCACAATTAATTCGTTCTAACCCTAATGATTTTAGTAATAAGAACGGTATCATTAGCAGTAATCAGCATGGATTCAGGAAGAATCGTTCTTGCCAAACCAATCTATTAACCTTCTATGAGGAGGTGAGTTGCCATCTAGATAAAGGAAGGCTCATAGACGTGGTTTATCTGGATTTTGCAAAAGCATTTGACACAGTTCCCCATAAACGTTTACTGTACAAAATAAGGTCCGTTGGCATGGACCGTAGGGTGAGTACATGGATTGAAAACTGGCTACAAGGGCGAGTTCAGAGGGTGGTGATAAATGGGGAGTACTCTGAATGATCAGGGGTGGGTAGTGGGGTTCCCCAGGGTTCTGTGCTGGGACCAATCCTATTTAATTTGTTCATAAACAACCTGGAGGATGGGATAAACAGTTCAATCTCTGTATTTGCAGACGATACTAAGCTAAGCAGGGCAATAACTTCTCCGCAGGACGTGGAAACCTTGCAAAAAGATGAACAAATTAATGGGGTGGGCAACTACATGGCAAATGAGGTTCAATGTAGAAAAATGTAAAATAATGCATTTGGGTGGCAAAAATATGAATGCAATCTATACACTAGGGGGAGAACCTCTGGGAGAAACTAGGATGGAAAAGGACCTGGGGGTCCTAGTAGATGATAGGCTCAGCAATGGCATGCAATGCCAAGCTGCTGCTAACAAAGCAAACAGAATATTGGCATGCATTAAAAAGGGGATCAACTCCAGAGATAAAACGCTAATTCTCCCACTCTACAAGACTCTGGTACGGCCGCACCTGGAGTATGCTGTCCAGTTCTGGGCACCAGTCCTCAGGAAGGATGTACTGGAAATGGAGCGAGTACAAAGAAGGGCAACAAAGCTAATAAAGGGTCTGGAGGATCTTAGTTATGAGGAAAGGTTGCGAGCACTGAACTTATTCTCTCTGGAGAAGAGACACTTGGGGGGGGGGGGGGGTATGATTTCAATATACAAATACCATACTGGTGACCCTACAATAGAAATAAAACTTTTTCGCAGAAGAGAGTTTAACAAGACTCGCGGCACTCATTAAAATTAGAAGAAAAGAGGTTTAACCTTAAACTACGTATAGGGTTTTTTACTGTAAGAGCGGCAAGGATGTGGAATTCCCTTCCACAGGCGGTGGTCTCAGCGGGGAGCATTGATAGCTTCAAGAAACTATTAGATAAGCACCTGAATGACCGCAACATACAGGGATATATAATGTAATACTGACACATAATCACACACATAGGTTGGACTTGATGGACTTGTGTCTTTTTTCAACCTCACCTACTATGTAACTATGCAACTATGTCAAAGGTATAGAGTTGGGTGGATTCAAACACAAATTATGTCTCTTCGCCAATGATATCCTTATTTTCTTAACTCATCCACATGTGTCGGCCCCTAACTTAATAGACCTGTTAGACAAATTTGCATTGGTTTCCGGACTTTATGTTAGCCATAATAAATCAAATGCGCTAAACTTTTCTTTCAGTGGAATTTCTCCAAGCTAAGTCCTCATTACCATTTAACTAGGTATCACATCTTCCATATTTGGGGATACAAATAAACTCTAACAGATCTTTTCTCAACTAACTACTTACCACTTCTAAAATCAATCAGTGGTTTATTGAAGCAATGGTCTTCTCTTACCCTATTTTGGTTTGGGGCGGATTAATGCCATTAAAATGTCAATTTTACCAAAATTCCTTTACCTATTTAGGGTACTCCCCATTCCAATACCTTCATACTTTTTACGTCTTACACAACGTAGAATTATGTCATTTCTTTGGGGCACCAATAAACCCTGTATCCCTACTGTTCCCTACTAAATTGAAGGGTGGATTAGGGTTACCTAATTTTTCTTCCTACTACGCAGCACAACTATCCCAATTGCCTAAATACTATTCCACTATGGAAACTCCTCTATGGGTTGCTATCGAATCTGTTGATTTTGACCCCATCTCTGTGGCTAACATGTTATGGCTCCAGCCTAAGGATAGAGTACATATATCTAATCCTATTACCAAGCATTTTTTTAGCTATTTGGGACAAATTTAAAAGTTCGCACAATCTTCAGTCCTCACATAATCCCCTCCTTTCTTTCATTAAAAACCCAGCTTTCTACCCAGCTTGGAAATTCCCAATATCATTTACTGCTTGGTCTTCCACAAACCTAGTCAGACTGCAGAATTTAGTTTCTAACACATTATACACATTTTCCAAATTATGTGAAACCTTTGGACTTCCCAGAACTGAAATTTTTCGATACCTACAAATTAAACATTTTTATACACCCTTCATTAGGACATGTTCTCCACTTATTCAGATGTCGCAGTTTGAGCGCATTTGTAAGAGCGACCCACGCGATAAAGGCCTGATTTCACTCCTATAGCGACACATTAATATGCCCTCTAATGAAACACTACTCTCATATACTGTCAAATGGTCGCAAGATATGGATCGCACTTTTGACATAGATGAGTGGTCTAATATCTGGTTAGCTACTAAAACTTCTTCCCCGAATTGCTTTGCGTTAGAAACTAATTTTAAAGTTTTGGCACAATGGTATTTAGTACCGGCCAGAATAGCAAAATTTGTTCCATCCTATTCAGACTTCTGTTTTCGGGGATGTCCAACGCCTGGTACACATTTTCATATCTGGTGGCTATGTCTGATAGCCCAAGAATTTTGGAAGAAAATATTTGAGATAGCCTCCAAAGCTTTGGGCACCTCTATTCTTCCTGACCCGGCAATGGCTCTCTTGAATTTCAAACCATCGGACCTAATGCAAACTCAATTCGAATTATTCATTTACCTTACCACTGCAGCTAAACAGACTATAGCCCAGTGGTTCTCAACTCCAGTCCTCAGGACCCACTAACAGGCCAGGTTTGCAAGATAGCTGAAATACATCACAGGTGATATCACTTGCTGCTCAGTGATTGCAGTATTCTAGTCTGCAACTCCTCAAGGTAATACTTAAAATCTGGCCTGTTGGTGGGTCCCAAGGACTGGAGTTGAGAACCACTGCTATAGCCAAAGCATGGAAATCTCAAACCATGATAGTAGCTGAGGTTAAACATAGGATGAATAGAGCCCTTACCTTTGCCAAAATGACGGCTATAGAAAATAATAATATTAATAAATTTCGTAAGATTTGGCAACCATGGATCAAACATTATTTACTGACTGACTTTGACCAATCGCTATTGTTACCTTGCTAAATTTACTCTTTCTCCTTCCATTCTCAGCCATTAGGCATATGCACTGCCCAGGTGGGGGCTGCACCATCACCACGAGAGAGACTCTTTCTTTATTTCTTACTTTCTTCTATCCTTATATTCTCTTTTCTCTTTAGCATCCTTCCCTTGCTATTCCTCTTCTTTATATTTCTTCACATATCGACTTACTAACATTAAGCTAAAGATGAATGAAACTTACTTTACATTTTTTGATTGGAGCATGTGTTGTACACTTCTGGTTCTATTAATAGTATCTTTCCCTTGTTTCTCCTTTCCTATTTTCTTCCTTTTTTTTTCCTTTTTATTTTCATCCCATTATCCTCATGCATGAGATCATTTACCAATATTGAAATTTCAGTCATACGTTGTTCATTATCCTTACAATATCACCCTTTTTTGTATAGACTTTACTCTATACATGTCTAAACAACAGTAGTTGTTTATTTACCTTGATCACTCTAAGATTCGTTAAACTTTCCCTCTATTCTGTAATTTGATAATTCATTGTGTTATGGTCATGCCCCCATTCGTCCACAGTTTAATCCCATTTGGGGTGGTCGGATGGCCTGGAGGCATGACTCAATTGTTAGACAATTGAGGGAATTTTATTTATTTTTGTCTTCATTTTTATTTTTACCTCTTAGGGTCTTATACTCTCTCATAAATGGATCGAGTTTATTCTCAATTCTTTTTCTTTTTTTATGTATTTAAGCTCTTTCTTGTATTATTTAAAAGAGATAGTATCATCCAATGTATGACATTGTTACTTAATTTCCGAATCTTATGCACATATCAATATACTGTTATGTTCTTTTTATTGTAAATCTCAATAAACATACTGAACAGAAATAGTAGATTTTGATGCTGCCTGTCCTCTTTTAGGACCTACAGGCAGCACAAACAAAACATCCGTTTTTCGAATCTGAGCAGTCGCCTTTAAGTAGACCTGGACTGCTCTCACCACATCAAGAGAATGTAGTGATATTTCTTCCATAGAACAGGGTTCTGGAAAAGGTAGAACAATATCCTGGTTTAGATAAAAATCTGACACTACCTTCGGTAGAAAGTTAGGATGAGGACGCAATACTACCTTATCCTTGTGAACAATAACATGGCTCTTTACAAGAAAGAGCAGCCAACTCTGATACCCTTCTTGCAGAAGATATGGTTACCAGAAAAACTAATTTCCTTGTCAAAAAGGACCAAGGGAATGTGTTGTATTGGCTCAAAAAGGCTGTTTTTGTAATGCCAACAGAACTAAATTCACGTCCCAAGGGTTCAGGGGTGACCTAACCAGGGTAATAAGCCGCGTTACCCCCTGAAAAAAAACTACCAAAGAATGCGAACCAAGTGGTCGTTGAAACAATACCGATAAGGCAGAGACTAGGGATGGGCCGAACGGACCCCTGTTCGGTTCAGACCAGAACTTCCGAACACCGCAAACGTTCGGACCCGAATAACGAACGCCATTAGAGTCAATGGGACCTGAACGTCAAATATCAAAAGTGCCCATTTTAAAGGCTTAAATGCAAGTAATTAGCCATGCAATCGTTATGGGGTCCATGTCCTGCCCTGGGGGACAAGGGTCAATTAAAAAAAAAAAAGAGTTTGTAAAAAACGTAATTTTTAAATGAGCAGTGATTTTTTGATTTTTAAAGTGAAAGCCTAAAAATGAAAAATTCCTTCCAATATAGTGCCAGGGGGGTCCCCTTAGTCTAACTGTAAAGTGGCAGATCTGTACCATGTCTAGAATCTGCTGCAGCAATAATTGAATTTATAAAGCCAAATAAAAAATGAAATTTTTCCTGCAAGCTGCCTTTATTTTGCTCAGCAACAGCTGGGGAGCCAGTGTGTATGATGAGGCCACAATGTGGTGCACTGGGAACAAGATTAGAGATTTTTTGGATACATTCTGGTTTTACTTTGACTTTGTATAGAAGTAACGGGTGCGTAAAAATTGGTCTTGGCGCCTTCCCACCGTAACCCTTTAGAGGTACCCTTGATGAAAGCAAGAATTGGCCTTGCTGTAAAAAATTACAATGATAAACACCTGTCAAACAGGTGCAGAAAAACTACTCTTTGGGTGTCGGGGGCACATTCCCACCGTAACCCTATAGAGGTGCTCTTGATGAAGGCAAAAAAAAAATTGCAATGATATATATATGGTGGTGTTTTTGCCACGTTTGATGTGCCTGAGACACAGTTTGCAGATAGCAACAGTGCGATCTGCTGCAGATGTGCTGAAAAAGGCCCAGACAGCTGAGCTTTGGGGAGTTGGCCGGGAGATAACAGCTGCAGAACGTGATGGAATAGGGTGGCTGCTCTCTACTCTTTCTTGATGCCTACCTCCTTGGGGTTGTGCCGCCTCACCTTCAGTTTCCTCCTCTGCTCTATCAGGCACCCAAGTTGCATCAGTGACCTCATCATCATCATCATCTCCATCTTCATCATTACCACTGGAGACAACTTGGCAATACGCTGCGGCTTGGATAACATGAATGCCGATTTGTCTACCAGTGTTCCTCCCTCTCTCTAGGCTCATGTTCCTGTCATGCTCAACCTTACAACCAGCATCTGAATCCAGTAATGGCTGGGCATCATCAAGGAGCAAATGGCTAACGCTGTGGTCGAATAACTCAGCTGACTCCTCAATGGCTGATGTTAGGGCTATGGCAGGAATAGATGTGGACAAGGAGGCAGGTTTATCCACTCTGGTAACTGCAGGGGACTGCACACTTGTCTCGGCTTGTGTGACAGAGGATGAGGATGGTTTAGTAAGTCAGTCCACCACCTCCCCTGCATGCTGAGGCTGGATAGCACGGGCAAACTCACTAAACAGGGGAAATGATGCCCTGCCTGACTGACCACCACATCCACCTTTGCCTGTGGACACATTTGTTGCTGGCCCCCTTACAGTGCCAAGGGAGCGTCTGCCTCACCTTGTTGTTCTCCCAGACATTATTGGGAGGGAGGGGGCGGTGCTTATAAGCAAATGTAAAGGAGAAGTTGAAATCTGTACGTAGATGCACTTTAATCAATGTAAATTGGTGTTTGGTGCCCTTTAATTTGAATACTCACACTACACAGACACACTCCACGGATACAATATAATATACTGCAATATAATGCACCAAACGTACAGTGATGCACAGAAGTATATGGCGTTAAACTGGCAGTAACGCATGCAAAACTATATGGCGTTAAACTGGCAGTAACGCACGCAATACGATATGACGTTAAACTTGTAGTAACACACACAGAACTTTTTGGCATTAAACTGGCAGTAACACACGCAAAACTATATGGCGTTAAACTGGCAGTAAACGCACGCAATACGATATGGCGTCAAACTGGCAGTAACGCAATCAAATAGACGGTGTTTAACCATCACTACACTGAAGCTATCTGAACTGTCCCTACTCTAGCTATATACTAATGTCAAGATTACTGACACGGTCTCACTACACTACACTGAAACCATCTGAGCTGTCCCTACTCTAGCTGCACACTATGAAATGCTGAATGATGGTCCTCCTCACTACACTCACACTATCCCTAGACTGACACTAAACTAATATTCTACACTGACAATTGAAGCAAAATAGCACAGTATAGCACACTAATAGCACTTAACAGAGCCCTGTTCTATCTCTCTCCACACCAAAATCACACTGAAAATGGCTGCCATTGAAAGAATACTTTTATACTGTGGGGCGGGAATGAGCCATGATTGGATAAAGTCATGATGACAGTGACCAATCATGACTCTGACAGTGCTGAGCCCTGATTGGCTGAAGCTTTCAGTGCTTCAGCCAATCAGGTCTTGCAATGCACTGTTCAACGCCACAATGCATTGTGGTCGGTTCGGGGGGGGTGAACAAACGGTTGAATGACCCGTTTGTTCGGCTGTTCTCCGAACGTCCGAACAACGGAAGTTCGGCCCGAACTAATGCTTGGGCTGAACCGTTCGCCCATCCCCAGTCGAGACCTGGCCTTTGAAAGTACTCAAGGCCAGCTTAATTTCTAACCCCATCTACAGAAAGTCAAGGATTCTACCTATGACATACTTCCTGGGGTGCCAACCCCTGGATTCATCCCAGGAGACATATGCCTTCCAGACTCTATAATATGTAATTCTGGAGGCCGGCTTCCTTGCATTAACCAAGGTAGATAACCACTGAACTTGACAGCCCATGATTCTTCAGAATGTGGGTCTCAAATGCCAAACCGTTAAATTTAGCATTTGTAAGGTATGATGGAATACCGGACCTTGCGAGAGAAGGTCTGGATGTGGTGGTAGGGTCCATGGAACCCCTACCGCCATCCTTATGATCTCTGCATACCAAGATCTCCTGGGCCATGCTGGGGGCCACAAGAATCACCGACTTCCCTTCCTGCTTGATCCTGTGAAGAAGTCGTGCACGCAGGCAGAATAGGAGGGAATGCATAAATCAGTGAAAACTGATTCCACAGGAACACCAAGGCATCTGTTCCGCATGCTAGCAGATCCTTTGTACTTGACACAAAGTTGTTGATTTCTTTGTTGAACCTGGACGCAAACAGATCTACGCCTGGGATCCCCCATCTTTGACACATTGACAGGAAGATATCGGGGTGAAGGAACCATTCTCCTGGGAACTGCTGGCGACCTAAGTAGTCCACCTGCCAATTTTCTATTCCTAGCATGAAGACTGCCGATAGACAAAGTACATTGTTTTCTGCCCAAGATGGGATATGATTCACCTCTCTCTGGGCCGCACAAATTCTTGTGCCCCCTTGGTGATTGATATAGGCCATTGCTGTGGCATTGTCGGATTGGATCCTGAAAGGACAATTCCATAAACTGAACGTCCAGGCCCTCAGAGCCAAGTGCTCTGCCCGAATCTCTAGAATGTTAATGGGCAAGGTAATTTCTGATCTGGACCACTTCTCTTGGACAGTTGCCTCTTCCAGGACTGGTCCCCAACCTAAAAAAGGTTGGCATATGTTGTTACCACTACCCAGGTAACTGTAGGAAGGATTTTCCCCCTTGCAGATTTTTGTTATTAACCATAAACTGAGGCTCCAGCACACCTTTGGAGTCAGACACATTGTGAAATCTAAAACTCAGGCCTGCTTGTTCCAAGCCGATAGGATACTGTTTTACAGCAGCCTCAAATGAAACTGAGCATAAGGAACGGCCTCAAAATGAAGCCACCATATTTCCCAACAACCTCATGCAAAGCTGAATAGAAGGATTCTTCTTTGCTTCGACCACCTGAATCAGTTCCTTTATGGCGCTGATCTTTGCCTGGGGCAAGAATACCCTTTTCTGGGTGTATCTATGATCAGACCCAAGTATTCTAGTCTACTTCATGGTTTTAAGGAAGATTTCTCTAGGTTGACAATCCAACCTAGGTATTCCAGGTAGTTCAATGTGGTGACCATACTCTGGTCTAAGCAGGCTACCAACTGGTCTATCAAGAGTAGATCGTCTAGGTAAACTATAATCGTTATACCTTGGGCCCTTAATCTGGCTAGAAGAGGGCCCAGAAACTTTGTAAACACTCAAGGTGCATTAGCTAGACCGAAAAGCAGAGCTACAAACTGAAAATGAAGATTTTCTACCTTAAAAAGTAGATATTACTGGTGATCGGGGAAATAGGCACATGGAGGTATGCATCCTTGATGTCGATTGACGCCAGAAGTTCTTCTCCTTGTAGGATGGAGACAACTGATTGGATTGACTTCATGCGACAAAAGAGCGGATATTGAGGAACCGGTTTAGATTTTGAGATCCAGAATGGGTTTGACATCTCCATTCAGTTTTGGCACCGTGAAAAAGGTTTGAACAAAACCCCAACCCCTGCTCTTTCATAGGGACCACCATGATCAGTTTTTGCCAAAAGATGGTCCAATGCTTGAAAGAAAGACTTCTTTTTCTTTGGATCCTTAGTAACGTTTGATCTGAGAAAACAAGGAGACGGAAACTAGTGGAACTCCAGTTTGTACCCTGGAGCTATTGAGGAAGTCCCTCATCTATCTCGACACTCTTCCTGCCAGACCCTTGAGAACTGAAGAAGTATTCCCCCTATTCGAGTGAGCAGGGGCGCCTCCCCATAAGAAGGCTTTAGTATTTTATAGATTTCCTCCCCCAAGACTTTTGTCCTTGGGGTTGACCCTGAGGATTACCTCTTGAACTTGACGGCGGAGGCAGTCGTGACTGCCTGGAGGCTGATGCCCCTGGCACTGGAGAAGGAGCTTGTTAAAATGAAATATGTTTACTCCTTTTCTTAAAATGACAAAGGTGCACTTTTTCCACTAGAAATTCTTTGGATGCATTACGCAAATCATCCCCAAACAGCCGTTTCACCCCAAAAAGGATGACTAGCCAGGAGCTTCTTGCGTGGTGCTTCAGCTGTCCAATTTTTCATCCATAGTATTCTATACATATGAACCAGCCCAAGCAAAAGGCGCGAGGCCTGAAGGATAGAATCTCTCAAAGAGACTATTGCAAACATAAAGCTGTTAGTAGCTTGCCAGATCCTGGACCTGCTGAACAGGATAACCTTGAGCACCTGTTTAAACTGGTCTCTCAAGGATTGACATATACCAATTACTGTCAGCGCAGGCTGAGACACCCAACCTGCCAGAGAAAAAAGTGTTTTTTTAATAGGAATTGAAATTTTTTTTTATCCGTTGGATCCCTAAGCATTTGAGCATTGTCTGCCGGACAAGTCAAACTTTTATTCACAGAGGATATAGCAGCGTCAATTGCTGGTATCCCCACCTTTAGTAAATGTTTTCCTCCATAGGATAAAGTGTGAAAAACTTTCTAGGAGGGAAAAAATGCTTATCTGGGTGATCCCACTCAGAATACATAAGCTTTTCCAGCAATGAATGGACAGGAAAAGCATGCACAGCTTGAGGAGGCTTTAGCAAACCCAAACACTCAGTTAAGGGTAGCATAAATGTGGAGCGGACCATTCAGTAAGAAATTGCACCATCAATCTTTCAGATTGTAAAGCTGATCCCCCCCGCATTTGACCCATCAGAAGAGGAGTCATCAGCCTCACCATGGTCCCCTGAGGGAAATTCATCTTCTCCCGGCCCCAGTTCCTCAGTTTAAGGGTCCTGGGTAATGGAAGGGAACCTGCCGAATTCTGTCCAACTCTGGGAATGCGATTAAAGGCGCTAACCTATTTTCCAATCCTATCATGGCTGAGGAAAAAAACCTCTTTAGTAATATAGACAGGGGCTGCAGTGTTGAAAACAGTTGCAAACATTTCATGGCCCTGATGCTCATTCTGACCAGCCACCCCCTCTCAGGGGAGGATGCCATTGTAGAGATGAGAAGGCTTTCCAGAGCTTGAGGGAGACCCTTTTAGCCTTTTTTGGGGGTGTTTCAACCCCCCTTTCTGACCATAGCCCGATGCACAAATGCAGAGGTACTACCAGAAGAAATCGCATCCACTGCTTGAGCAATAGTGCAGCAACTGCCGCTGCTATTAACGCTCAGCCTGATGCTTTTAGTAAATGTGCCAAGGAAATGCCTGTGTCACCAACACTTACATGCCCCTTTTTGCTCTTGTGTCCCTCCGACAGCTGCAGCAGCCAATCTTTACTCTTGACCAACACCTTAGACACTGGTGAAAAAACTGAGGTACTCCCACCAGTGGGAGGGGTTATATAGGGAGTGCACTTTTTAATTTAGGGCGTGCCAGTGTCTATCACCTGAAGGTGGCCTATAACCACATAGTAACTACTATGGCTCTGTGTCCCATGAGGTACGATAAGAAAATGGAGCTTTTAAAACCTACTCCTGCGCTGGGCGTTGCCGCACCCCAACGCCATGCTAAGCCCTGCCCCCTCCATCACATTGCGCCCCCTCCTTTTAAAAAGAGTTGTGGGTTGGCGTGTGTGGGGGGGGATGGCGAGGAGGAGATCCAACCGCCGTGCAGGGGCAGTAAAAAAAACGGACCATTCTGGCCGTTCTGGGGGAGCGCTTTTTTCCAGGTGGGGGGTGTTTTTTGTAAGAAAATCCCCCCAATCTTACCGGAGCTCAGGGGCTGCTTGCCGGAGGAATCTGCAGCTTCTACTGAAACAGCGTGACACAGCGTAGGAAAGCATGACAAGGTACGTGCTTTATACAGCCCCCAGTGGTGACTTTTAGGCATGACACCATTTACTTTTTTAAAGGAGACAATTCATGAGAAACTTTAAAAAACTTCTTACAAATCTCCACTTTCCCGCCGCAGGGTTTTCTGTGGTAAAACCAACAGACCCAATCTTCACCCCTCATGGTGGGTTCTGTTAAAAAACCTTTAGGGACCGGGGGCCCTTTTAAATCGGCTGGTCCACACTCCTGGACCCGTAAAACACCCCGCCAGAAAAAACTTAAGGCTGAAAAAACCAAAAGCACTGGATCCCGGGGTCTAGCTCTCTAGAAAGAGAAGCATTACAGGCTAAACCTCGTTTCTTCCAGCACGAGGCCCGGGTACCATTCAATTCGGCCTAAAAAGACACTTTGAATGGATCTGATTGCATAGCTAGCCCCAGCAAGGATTGCTTCAGTGGAGCTCAGCACAGCACATCTTTACTCGTGACCAACACCTTAGACACTGGCGAAAAAACTAAGGTACTCCCAATAGTGGGAGGGGTTATATAGGGAGGCAACTTCCTGTTTAGGGTGTGCCAGTGTCCATCACCTGAAAGTGGCCTATAACCCACATAGTAATTACCATGGCTCTGTGTCCCATGTACGATTAAGAAAAATGAACCATTCAAAAAACTTATTATGCCTCATAGAAGAGACGTTGGGGTGTTTACTTTCCAAATGGAGTAATTTTGTGGGCAATTCCACTGTCCTGTGGATCCAGGGCCTTCACAAATGTAATAGGTCGTTAGGAAATTAGATGTGTGATTTATGCTCCTAGAACCCCTGATGGTGCTCCCTCCATGTTGGACCTCTCTGTGTGGCCAGGCTGTGTAAAAGTCACACACATGTGGTATCATACTCGGGAGGAGAAGCAGAATGTATTTTGGGGTGTAATTGGAAGTCTGCATATGCTGCGTGTGAGAAATAACTTATGACAATTTTGTGAAAAAAAAAAAAAAATCTTAATTTTCCCAAGAATTGTGAGAAAAAATTACAACTTCAAAAAACTCACCATGCCTCTTACTAAATACCTTTGACTGTCTACTTTTCAAAAAGGGGTCATTTGGGGGGTATTTGTACTTTCCTGGCATTTCAGGGCCTCAAGAAATGAGATAGGCCGTCAGTGCGTCAGGTGTGATCAATTTTCAATGACTTGCACCATAGCTTGTAGACTCTTTAACTTTCAGAGACCAAATAATATCCACTATTTTGGGTTATTTTTACCAAAGAGATGTAGCAGTATAAATTTTAGCCCAATTTTAAGAACAAAAATGACGTCTTTGCAAAATTTTATCATAGAAAACTAAAAAAAGTGGGGGCTTTCTTTTCAAAATTTTCGCTCTTTTTTCACTTATGTCGCAAACAATAAAAAACTCAGTGGTGATTAAATACCACCAAAAGAAAGCTCTATTTGTATGAAAAAAATGATAAAAATTTTGTTTGGGTACAGTGTTGCATGACTGAGTAATTGGCAATGTGTGAGTGCTGAAAGCTAAAAAACACATTTTTGACAAAAAAGACCCCAGTTCCTAATTATCACATCCCCCTGAGGTGCCCCCCGCCGGGGCAACCCAGAAGAGGAGAATCGGAGCCACTCTGTACAAAACCCTTGCACAGAGCAGGTGAGTATGACATGTTACTTAAAAAAAAAGACCCCAGTTCCTAACTATCACATCCCCCTGAGGAGCCCCCCCCTCCCAAAAAAAAAAAAAAAAAATAATACCTTTCGCAGCCTGCAGAATTATCCCCAAATTCATGAATATGAAGTCCATGGAGGCCAGGACTCAGGCCATCCACTGTCCCATCAATAACACAGGTGTCCTCAGATACTTGGAGGAAACGAACCACTCCCTGTAAAGATCCTTCTCCTGACATCATTGCCACAGCTGCCCCTAGGTTCTCTGCCAAAAAAAGAAATTATGATTATGTAGGAACTTCAGCAGAGCTCAATCTTTCTTTGCAAACTGAAATTAAAAAATAGTAATAATTCACAGAAACTTTCTACAAGACACACAAAGAGGGAATTTTAATTTACCTTCTTTCCCTGAACACAAATAAAGAAGCATAAAGCCCAGCTTCAGCCAAAAGTTAATATTTTATTTTCAATAGGGTGAGAAAGGATAGTGAATTTCAGGTGAATGGGTCTGTACTGCAACAGTTCTGCTCTGCACGCAGCTGCGGCATAGTGGTGTGGAAATTTTTATTAATGTATGTTGTCAGGTGTCCCCCAGTGTCAGTTTTGCTGTAATACACTCATGTGAGCGTGTTTGCCCATACAGAGGTTGGTGGAAGACCATTGACTGCGGAAACCTTCCCGTGGACACGGCAGATCTGTTTGCTCTTTTAAGGATGTTGGTTTATGCCTCACCAAGGGACTGGCCACTCCATGGCGACCGCCTTTAAACTCCTAAGTAAGCAGATCTGCGTACATGGGAACCATAGCATAACCATACGAAATTATGGCCCACTGAGGCATGATAGAGTATGGCTCGGATCATTGGTATCAGTGGGAATGTGCACACGATCGTGTTCAGAGCCATGTGCTTGCCGCATGGCTCTGCACACGTGACTATTGTATTTCTATTTGAATATATACATGTGACGATTGGTTCTTTTGAATGAATACAAGTATCTGATTGGCTGATTCTTAAACCACCACCTTCCTTTGTTATCCATGTTTATAGTATAAATAAAAGGAGCCTGGTGATTCTCTGGAGGATTCTGCTAAGCTCAAGGTGATATCAGAATCAGTCTGTGTTACTTTGAGAGATACAAAGTGCGCTTTCCCAGCATTATATGAGAGAGCTGTATTTGTACTTTTAAGCGCAAAGAAATTGTATGCTTATAGGGAGAGGCTTAAAATTTCCCTGACAGTGGTATGGGGATTTCAGGGTTAAAGCTGGCAGTCAGAAGGTAACACATATCCTCCCATCCAGTTAACCACACTTTGCTCTTCAGAAGGATAGCAAGGGCTGAGGAAGGGACAAAAAAGGGCCAAGAGTTAGAACACCTGAATTTTTTTTTTTTTTGTCTTTGCCTTGCTGTGTCCATGAAAACGGCATCCGTAATTTCTTGAATGTATGTATATATTATATATATATATATATATTTGGACTTTAAAAAAAGATTTTTATAACAGCTTACCTGTAAAATTCTTTTTTTGGAGTACATCATGGGACACAGAGCCTTAAGTAATTACTTAATGGGTTAAGGGCTACCTTCAGGTGTTGACACTGGTATACCCAATACAAGAAGTTCACTCCCCTATATAACTCCTCCTCCTTCCAGGAGTACCTCAGTTTTTGTAGCCAAGCAATATACCTAAACCTTATAAAAGAGGGGCGGGACCTCTGTGTCCCATGATGTACTCCATTTTCTTTATCGTACATCATGGGACACAGAGCCTTAAAAAATTAATGTATGTAGTGCCCTTTCTTCCCTGGAACATGGTTTTGGAAAAAACGATGGCAGGACAATATCTTGGTTCAGGTGAAAACCTGAAACTACTTTTGGCAAAAAGCCTGGGACGAGGGCGTAACACCACTCTGTCCTCATGAATAATCAAATACGGCTCTTTACAAGAAAGAGCAGCCAATTCCGAAACTCTCCTTGCTGAGGATATAGCAACCAAAAATACCAGCTTCCTTGTCAGAAGGACTAAGGGAATATGCTGAATCAAATGGCTGTTTTTGTAACATTGACAAAACTAAATTTAAGTCCCAAGGGCTCAAGGGTGATTTAGCTGGCGGATTAATCCGCATCACCCCTTGCATAAAGCGGGCTAAAAAATGCGTAGCAAGCGGTCTTTGAAATAAAAACGATAAGGCTGAGACTTGACCCTTAATAGTACTCTGGGCCAACTTCATCTCTATGCCTAATTGTAGAAAGGCTAGAATTCTGCCTATGATATATCTCCGAGAGTGCCAACCCTTGGATTCAGACTAGGAAAGATAAACCTTCCAAATTCTATAATATATAGTTCTGGAAGCTGGTTTCCTTGCATTGATCAAAGTAGAGATTATAACGGACCCGGAAAGCCCACGTTTCTACAGAATGTGGGTTTCAATAGCCATGCCGTTAAATTTAGCTTTCGTAACGTAGGATGGAATATCGGCCCCTGTGAGAGCAGGTCTGGCCTTAGTGGGAGGGGCCACGGAACCTCCACTGCCATCTTTACGATTTCTGCGTACCATGACCTTCTGGGCCATGCTGGTGCTACCAGAATTATCGGCTTTCTTTCCAGATTGATCCTGCAAAGAAATCATGGCAGCAACTGAATAGGGGGGAATGCATAGATCAGTGATAACTGATCCCACGGGGTTACAAGCGCATCTGTTCCGCATGCGAGTGGATCCCTTGTCCTGGACACAAAGTTAACTAACTTAATGTTGAATCCGGAAGCTAGAAAAACTACGTCCGGAGTCCCCCATCTTTGGCAAACAGCCCGTAAAACTTCGGGGTGAAGAGACCATTCCCCCGGGAATAACTGCTGGCGACTTAAGTAGTCCGCCTGCCAATTCTCTACTCCCGGAATGAAAACTGCAGACAGGCATGGGACATTCTTTTCTGCCCAAGTTAGAATATGGTTCACCTCTCTCTGAGCC
The DNA here is from genome assembly GCA_037952925.1 of Lithobates clamitans. NCBI lineage: Eukaryota > Metazoa > Chordata > Amphibia > Anura > Ranidae > Lithobates > Lithobates clamitans. Next base: position 1,912,790 of record JBBGZY010001684.1, read on the forward strand.
AAGAGACTCTTGGTGCCCCCTTGGTGATTGATATAGGCCACAGCCGTGGCATTGTCGGATTGGATCCTGACAGGACAATTCTTTAACCTGGAAGTACAGGTTTTCAGAGCCAGACGCACTGCTGAATCTGTAGGATGTTGATGGGCAGGGCTCTTTCGGATCTTGACAATTGTCCCTGGACAGTCGTTTTCTCTAGTACTGCTCCTCCAGCGTGAGAGGCTAGCATCTGTCGTTACTACTTTCCAGGTAATTGGTCTGAAGGATTTTCCTTTCAGCAGATTCTGGGTTAGTAACCACCAACTGAGGCTTTGGAACACTCTTAGGGACAGCCGCATTGGCAAGTTCAAAGCTTTGTTTGTTTTCTTCCAAGCAGACAGGATACTGTTTTGCAACAGTCTCGAACGGAACTGGGCATAGGGGACTGCTTCGAACTAAGCTACCATCTTTCCTAACAACCTCATGCAAAGGCGAATTGGGGGATTTCTTTTCGACCTGACTATCCGCACCAGTTCTTGTACAAAGCTGACCTTTCTCGGAGGCAAGAACACCTTCTTCTGGGCTGTATCTATAATCAAGCCCAAATACTCCAGCTTTCTTAGCGGTTTTAATGAAGACTTCTCTAGGTTGAGAATCCAAACCAGACTTTCCAGGTAACTAGTTGTAATGTGTACACTTTGCTCCAAGCGAGCCACTGACTGGTCTATTAACAATAGATCGTCTAGGTATGCCAAGACTGTTATGCCCTGTGCCCTTAGCCTGGCTAGAGGTGGGGCCAGTACTTTTGTAAACACGCAGGGTGCTGTAGCTAGCCCGAAGGGCAAGGCTACAAACTGAAAGTGCTGTTGTTCTACTTCGAATCGCAGAAACCTTTGGTGAGCGGTATATATAGGGACATGCAGATATGCATCCCTGATATCAATGGACGTTAGAGGTTCTCTTCCTTGTAGGATGGAATCTACTGACCTGATCGACTCCATGCGAAAGGAGCGGATCTTCAGGAACTGATTTAGATTCCTTAGATCTAGAATGGGTCTGACATCCCTATTTGGTTTTGGTATCATAAACAGGTTTGAATAAAAACCCAAACCTTGTTCTTCTGTGGGGATCGGTATGATCACCCCCTGAGCCAATAATCGGTCTAATGCTTGAAACAAGGATAGATTTTTCCCTGGATCTTTGGGAACCTTTGAGTTTAGAAAAGGAGATGGTGGAAACTCCCGAAATTCTAGTTTGTATCCTAGAGACACCGTGGAGATGACCCATCTGTCCTGAATTTCCCTTTGCCAGACTTCTGGGTAATGCAGAAGTCTCCCCCCCACTCTGGTGAGGGGGGACGCCTCTTCATGATGAGGCTTTAGTATTCTGTTTTGCAGATTTACGGCCCCAGGTCTTCCTTTGAGCCTGGGTCTGACCCTGTGGTTTTCCTCTAGAGTCTGATGGCGGAGGCGGTCGCCACTGCCTAGAGGCGGATGCCTCTGGCGCAGGAGAAAAAGTCAGTTTAAATAAAGGACGTTTATACTTTCTTTTGACTGGCAAAAGAGTACTCTTCCCACTAGAAATCGTTTGGATGTATTTATCCAAATTATCGCCAAATAATGGCTCCCCATGAAAGGGGAAACTAGCCAGAAGCTTTTTGCAAGGAGCTTCGGCTGACCAATTTTTTAACCAAAGGGTCCTACGCATGTGTACTAGCACAAGCGCAAGGCGAGACGCCTTGTGAATAGAGTCCTTTATATCCTCTACGGCAAAACATAATGCCTTTGGTAGTTCGGCTAACTCACGGGCCTGTTGTGCAGGGAGCTCTTTAGGAGTATCTGTGAACTGGTCCTTTAGGGACTCACAGATACCTATTGCTGTGACTGCAGGCTGAGTAATGGTGCCTGCCAAGGAAAAAGAGGATTTTAACAGAAATTCCAACTTTTTATCTGTTGGATCTTTAAGCATTTGTGCATTGTCTACTGGACAAGTTAAACTTTTATTCACACTGGAAATCGCAGCGTCGACTGCTGGAACCTTCCACTTTTTGGTGAATTTCTCCTCCGTGGGATAGAGAACTGAGAATCTCTTTGGAGTGAGAAAATTCTTATCTGGATGATCCCATTCAGCATAAATAAGCTTTTCCAGTAATGCATGGACAGGAAACGCATGAAAAGGCTGTAAAGGTTTAAAGAGCCCAAGGAAGAAACCGAAAAAAAAACCATATAAGAAAGGTGCTCGGGACACCTGATGGGCCACAACAGTCAGGCAGGAACTGGTCTAGGACATTCTAGAGTGGTGCATAAACCAATGGGTCCATAAATAGGTCTTTGAGAAGCTGTAGATAGCTAGTAAGGAAGAGGGTAGTATTGCAGTCAGCACAGGGCAGCTCTTCTTCGGAGTGAAGCTAGCTCGGAGTCATCCATAAGAAAGAAAGAGAGAGTAGCGCCTCTAGTTAAAACTGCTTTATTCAATGCGATAACAAATACAGTAGCCACTTACATGTCAACAAGGAACGATGCTCTCTGTGAGTCAATAGCTAGAGACAGGCTGCAGATAGAGCACAAGCTGGTGACAAGCCGGTATTCCGGGGCTGCAGGCGAGGGCAGAGAACCGGGATGGGAACCGCCGTTCAAGCAGGGAAGGAACGGGCAGCTCGCTGAATCAGCGTGTGACATCAGCCGGGTGGATGGAAAACACAATGCGTTTCAGAGCATGCGCAGCGGCCGTGGGGCGCATGCGCGCTTCTATTCTCAAGTGTAATAATAGAACATGGACGGGAGAGCTTATATGTGTGTGCGCTGGCTACAAGACAACGCACTAGTGGTTAAGCCAAAAGAGCTCTAAGTATGGCATTAGCAAATCTAGGAAAGTGTAATAAAACCAATTATCTATAACAAGATATAACTATACAATAGAAATTTGGCGGTGACAGTAAAAATAAAATAGGATGACAGTAAAGTTAATATTAAAAATATGACAGGGAATTCACTGACCTTCCCAAAATAACATAACGTTAATACACATTTTGTGAACAATAATATGAGGAATCAAAGTCATAATGGAAATAGAAGAAGATTAATCAAATAAAAATAAGAATAAAAATAAATATAAATGAAAAATAAAAGTATGAGTGAATAAAATAAATACCATTAGTTGATAATAATATAAAATTATTATTAAGAGCGAACTATATATATATATATATATACATATATACATACACACACACACACACACACACAGGTAACCGCATTCACCATATGTGAAACAGCAACATGTAGGGGAAATATAAGGACAATTTTTGTTTAATATATAATATTTAGTGTTAAAAAGGGGACTAAATTGGGGGAATAGTCGAGTATACTCAGAAAAAATATGCGACAAGAGATTATAAAAATAGGATTTTTTTATAACAGCTTACCTGTAAAATCCTTTTCTTTCGATGGACATCACGGGACACAGAGCCTCAGTAATAACTGATGGGTTATATAGGTATCACTAGGTGATTGGACACTGGCACACTCTACCAGGAAGTTCAACCCCCTATGTAATCCCTCCCCCTTGCAGGGATACCTCAGTTTTGTAGCCAAGCAATATAGTGTATTAGAAGAGGGGCGGGACCTCTCGAACATCACGGGACACAGAGCCTCAGTAATAACTGATGGGATGTCCCAGAGCAATGCTATCTGAGGGGGGGGGGGGGACCACAACCAAGTAGGGTGCAATCAGACCTGAGGACCCTGTACCGCTGCCTGCAGCACAATACGCCCAAAGGCAATATCCTCATGCCTTTTTACATCCACCTGATAGAATCTGGTGAATGTATGGACTGAAGACCAGGTTGCGGCCTTGTAGATTTGCCCAGTGATGCACTGCCCAAGAAGCACCAATAGCCCTTGTGGAATGTGCCCTGATCTGAAACGGAGGAATCTTCTGTTTCAAACCGTAAGCTTGAATAATCAATTGTCGAATCCATTTAGAAATGGTAGCTTTTGACGCTGTCTGTCCTCTACTGGGACCCTCTGGCAGCACGAACAAAACATCCGTTTTGCGAATCTGAGCAGTTGCTTCCAGATAGGTCTTGACTGCTCTTACTACATCCAAAGAATGTAGTGATCTTTCTTCCGGAGAACAGGGATCTGAAAAAAAGGAAGGCAGAACAATGTCTTGGTTTAGATGAAAATCTGAAACCACCTTCGGTAAAAAACTAGGATGAGGGCGCAGTACCACTCTATCCTTGTGTACAATCAAATAAGGCTCTTTACAGGAAAGAGCTGCTAATTCTGATACTCTTCTAGCAGAAGAGATGGCTACCAGAAAAATAACTTCCTTGTCAGCAAGACCAAAGGAATCTGACGTATTGTTTCAAAGGGCTGTTTCTGTAAAACAGACAGAACCAAGTTTAGGGGCGCCTTAACCGGAGGATTAAGACGCGTCACCCCCTGCATAAAGTTTCGGACCAAAGAATGCGAAGTGGCCATTGAAATAATACTGATAAGGCTGAGACCTGGCCCTTGATGGTACTCAAGGCCAGCTTCATCTCTAATCCCAATTGTAGAAAATCAAGAATTCTACCTATCACATATTTTCTGGGATGCCAACCCCTGGATTCACACCAGGATACATAAGTTTTCCAGACTCTATGATAAATCATTCTGGAAGCTGGCTTCCTTGCATTGATCAAGGTAGATATCACAGGACCTGAAAGCCCACGACTCTTCAGAACGTGGGTCTCAATAGCCAAACCGTCAAATTTAGCGTTTGTAAGGCAGGATAGAACACTGGACCTTGAGATAACAGGTCTGGGCGTACCGGTAGTGTCCACGGGGAACCCACCGTCATCCTTACTATTTCCGCATACCACGTCCTTCTGGGCCAAGCGGGGGCCACCAGATGTACTGACTTCCTTTCCTGCCTGATCCTGCGAAGGATTCGTGGCAGTAGCAGAATAGGCGGGAATGCATAAATCTGTGAGAACCGATGCCACGGAATCACCAACGCATCCGTCCCGCATGCAAGAGGATCTTTTGTCCTTGCCACAAATCTGTCTATCTTTTTGTTGAATCGGGATGCAAAGAAATCTACATCTGGAACCCCCATCTTTGGCATATGGCCCAAAAGATGTCGGGATGCAGAGACCATTCTCCTGGAAGTAACTGCTGGCGACTTAAATAGTTCGCCTGCTAGTTCTCTATCCCTGGAATGAAAACTGCCGATATGCATGGCACATGCTTCTCTGCCCAGACTAAGATCTGATTCACCTCTTTTTGAGCAGCTCGGCTCCTGGTGCCTCCCTGATGATTGACATAAGCCACTCCTGTGGCATTGTAGGACTGGATCCTGACCGGGCAACCCTGTAGCCTGATAGTCCAGGCCTTTAGGGCTAGATATATTGCACGGATCTCCAGAATGTTGATGGGTAAGGTCCTCTAGGTTTAGGACCATACCCCCTGAACCGCAGACAGAACTGCTCCCCAACCCGACAGACTGGCATCTGTTGTTACCACTGTCCAGGTAACCGGTAGAAAGGATTTCCCCTTCTGCAGGTTTTCGGGTATGAGCCACCAATTGAGGCTCTGACGCACCGCATGAGACAGGTGCATTGGAAAGTCTAATGCCTGAACCTTCTTGTTCCAGGCCGACAGAATACTGTGTTGCAGCAGTCTTGAATGAAACTGAGCATAGGGAACTGCTTCGAATGAAGACACCATCTTTCCTAGCAGCCTCATACAAAGGCGGACAGAAGGACCCTTCTTGGTCCTGACTGCCAGAATCAGCTCCCTTAAAGCAGTGATCTTTGCCTGAGGTAGAAATATTTTCTCCTGGCTTGTATCTATGATCAGACCCAAATACTCCAGTCTTCTTACTGGCTTTAGGAAAGATTTTTCTAGGTTAAGGATCCAACCTAGGTGTTCCAGATACTTGACTGTCGTCCTCAAGTTCCCGTTCAAGGAGGCTACCGACCGGTCTATCAGGAGCAGGTCGTCTAGGTATGCTATGACAGCTATACCCTGAGCCCTTAATCTGGCCAGAGGAGGAGCCAAGACCTTTGTGAACACTCGAGGTGCAGTGGCTATCCCAAAAGGCAGAGCCACAAACTGGAAATGGCGCCCTCCTGTCTCGAAGCGCAGAAACTCCTGATGAGCAGGAAAAATGGGCACATGCAGATATGCATCTCTGATGTCCATCGATGCCAGAAATTCTCCTCCCTGCAGGGTGGAGACTACTGTCATAATTGACTCCATGCGGAAGGACTGAATCCTTAGGAATCGGTTCAGATCCCTTAAATCCAGAATGGGTCTGACATCCCCGTTTGGTTTTTGGACCGTAAAAAGGTTGGATTAGAAGCCCAATCCTTGATCCTTCACGGGAACCACCATAATGACCTCCTGCGAATAAAGTCGCTCTAACGCTAGAAGGAGCGACTGCTTTTTCTCTGGATCTCTGGGGACACTTGATCTGAGGATACGAGGAGAGGGAAATTCTTGAAACTCCAGCTTGTACCCCAACGTTACCATGGGGATTACCCATCTGTCCTGGAAGTCCTCCTGCCAGAGCCTTGAGAACTGTCGCAGTCTTCCCCCCACTCGAGCGAGCGGGGGTGCCCCTTCAAAAAGAGGTCTTAAGAGTTTTGCCTAGAAGGCTTCTTCCCCCAGGACTTCTTTTGTCCCTGGGGTTGACTCTTGTTTCTGGACCCAGACAGAGGAGGCCGTCGAGACTGCCTGGAAGCTGAAGCCCCTGGCACTGGGGAAAGAGTCCGTTTGAAAGAGGGATGCTTACTCTTCTTCTTAACAAGAGTGCTTTTCCCACAAGAGATTCTCTTGATATAGTTATCCAAGTCTTTTCCAAACAACCTTGCACCACGAAATGGAAACCCAGCCAGCAGCTTTTTACATGGTGCTTCGGCTGACCAATTTTTTAACCATAGGATTCTACGTAAATGCACCAACCCCAGTGAAAGACGAGAGGTTTGCATGATAGAATCTCTGATGGCGTCAACAACATAAAATAACATAAGGCCGCAGGAAGGTTAGCCAACCCCTGGGCCTGCTGTTCAGGTAAAACTTTGATGACACGCCTAACATTGTCTCTTAAGTATTGACAGACTCCAATCGCTGCTACTGCAGGTTGAGCGACTGAACCTGCCAAGGAGAAAACATCCTTCAATAGGGATTCCATCTTTTTATCCACAGGATCCCTGAGCATCTGAGCATTGTCTACAGGACAAGTCAGACTATTATTTACGGAGGAAATGGCAGCATCAATGGCATGTATTCCCCACATTTTAATAAACTTTTCTTCCATAGGATAAAGTGTTGAAAACTTTTTCGGCGGAAAAAAACGCTTAACTGGGTGATCCCACTCAGAATAAAAGGAGCTTTTCAAGTAAATTATGAACAGGAAAAGCATGTGCAGTTTGAGGAGGTTTCAGTGACCCTTAAGAAGAAGAAGAGGGTTCTTTAACTGATTCAGATATGGGCAACTTAAATGTGGAGCAGGCCAATCCAGTAAGGATCTGCACTAAGACTTTCTCCTCCTGGGAAGCCGAAGAGGGCCCCTCTCCACCTGATTCCTCCGAAGAGGAATCATCTGTTCCATCCTGATCCTCTGAAAGGGATTCCTCTCCTTTATCCCAGAGCTCCTCTGCCTGAGGGTCTTGGGGAACAGAGGACGGCCTAGTGCGTTTTCTTCCACTGAGTGAAGATGTAATCACGGCCATTAATCTTTCCTCTAAACCATTAATGGTTGAGGAAAAAACCTCCTGTGTAATGTATTCAGGGGCTGAAGTGCCAAAAGCAGGTGTAGCCCCTGACCCCAACGGCTCTCCCTGGCTAGCTGTCCCTGGCCCCTCAGGGGGGGAGGATGCTGCAGAAAGGGGGTCCTCAGAACCTGAACGAGATCCCCTAGAGTCTCTGGTTCTTGGGGTGTTTGAACCTCTTCTACCTATAGTGCAAAGCAACAAAGGTGGAGGAATCACAAAATGAACACTGACTTCCGAGCGATGTAGTCCGGCTAAAAGCCTTGCTACCAAATGCCCAGTCTGGTGTTACCTTAGTAAATGCTGTCTAGGAGAATGCCTGTGTCCCACCTTACATGCGACCGTCAGCTCTGTGTCCCTCCAAAGGCTTAGTGCACCTGTAATCTGTGCCTTTAATAGCCTGTAGCCGGCTCCTGTGGGCGTCTGAGCATGCTAGACGCTGTGCTGACGCCCCCCCCCTTCGTTTCGAAAACCGCGTGCTTCCAGCGCGAGCCGACCGTCCGGAATCAGCATGGAGGGAAGGCTGGGGGAGGAAGGAGAGAGGCCGGTTCTGTTATACAGACCCAATCATCACCTCTCACGGCGAGCTCCGTTTGAAAAAACCTTCAGAGACCTGGGCCCCCTACGAATAGGGGGATCCACAGTTCTGGCCTGTAAAGCACCCGGCCAGAAATAAGGATAGAAAACCATTTTCTGATATGCGGGGTCCAGCTCTCTAAAAAGAGAAGCATTACAGGTAAAACCTCATTTCTTCGGACACGAGGCCCGGGTACCATCCAATTCGGCCTAGAAAAGACACTTTGAAATGGATCCGGTTCACCTGGCTTGCCCCAGTATAGGAGATAGGGTAATCCCTTTGGAGCTCAGCACAGGACATCTTTACACGTCCATCACCTAAGACACTGGCGTAAAAACTGAGGTATCCCTGCAAGGGGGGGGGATTATATAGGGGGTTGAACTTCCTGGTAGGGTGTGCCAGTGTCCAATCACCTAGTGATAACTATATAACCCATCAGTTATTACTGAGGCTCTGTGTCCCCTGATGTTCGAGAAAGAAATAGTATTAATCTCAAGTTCCTCATTTAAGCCATTAGGGGCAAGTGTATCCAAGGTATATATCCAGAACGTTTCGCGTTCACACAGTCGCGCGAAATGTTCTGCTTCGGAAGATACCCTGGGTATAGGCTCAATGACCCAAACCTGAAGGCCCACTGTAGACCGGGCATGATGTTCTAAAAAATGACGTGGTACGCTATGTTGGTAGTTGCCCAATTCTACAAGGCGGCGGTGCCTCCGAAACCATCGCCTTAACGGAAGAATTGTGCGACCGACATATAAACATCTGGCAAGGGCATATGAGGCAATAGACCACATAATCACTGGAGCAATTGCAAATTGGTTGAGTGTTTTCCTATTTCTGTTAAGAATGAACAAAACAAATTCCAACCAAAATGGAAATGACGGAAATGTTTGCTAAATTGGAAAACTCCATTAAAAGTGAGATTACTAATGTAAGGGTGGATATGGGCTACCTGCTGAAGAGAGTTGAAGAAGCTGAGGAAAAACAGGAAAACAAGCCCAAGAGATATCTGAATTAAAAGCACAAGTAAGAAAACTGCAAACAGATCACAGGGATTTTTTATATAAGCAGGAAGATGAAGAGAACCACAATAGACGTAAAAATTTAAGGATCAGAGCACTACCAGTACAGAATGGGGAAGATCTAGATAAGAAAATGAAAAAAATATTTAACCCTGTACTAGGTAGAGGAGATGTGTTAAAGATTGACCGAGTACATAGGGTAAGGAAACCCCCGGGCCTGAATGAGGATGTACCCCGAGATGTCATTGTTAAATTACACCAGTATGAGGAAAGCCAAAATATGGAGTAAACTGAGAGGATTGCCCCATTGCAATATGAGAGAGTGGATCTTCAGGTGTTCACAAACTTATCAGCAGGAACTTTGGCGCGAAGGCGACAACTAAAGCCTCTTTTAGAACAACTAAGAGCAGCCATCATCAAATATAGCTGGGGGTTTCCAGCTTCACTTGTAGTGCAGAAAGAAGGAAGGACAGTGAGATTAAAATTTTTGGAAGACCTGTAAAGGAATTCTGTAAAAGACTCGATATTCCAGTCACAAATTTTCCCTGGTAGGAAAAAGGAAGAATGACGGGAGAAGAGGGACATTGGCAGAGAGTCTAAAAGACTGTTAAAAATCAAAAAAAGAGGAAGTAACGAGTGAGGGGGTGGGGAGGGGGGGGGGAGGAGGGATTTCAACAATGATTGGAGGCGGTGGGGAGGCCTGAGGTTCTTGGGGAGCCTCGGATCTTTTCCGTGGGCTCGCTCCAGCCTCTTCACCCCCTCGGAGTGACTGAGGGGTGGGAGGGGTTTGGACACAGGAGGCCGTGGTCAGAGTCACACCCTAGGTGGTGGAGTGCGCAGGATGAGATGCGATTGGTTCCCTGATTGCGGTGCTAAGGCCGAATTGCGGCCGGGGGGAGGGTTTAGTAAAGGTCAGGGGGATGGAGGATACAACCTAGACCTTACAAAATACAGCTTCAAACATGGATACAGATGTTAGAGGGTTAAATACTCCTACAAAGACACAAAATCATCAAAGAGATTGAGCATTATGGGGCAGGTGTGGTCTTCCTTCAGGAGACACACCTGTCACATGAAACAAGAGCGAAACTGTATTCTCCAAGGTACCAAGTGTGGTACTACGGTGATTCCATGACCAACAAGGCAAAGGGGGTTGCTATTGGTTTTGACAGAGGGGTTTGTTTCTCTCTGGAGGATAGATTACTTGACCCTGAGGGAAGGTTTCTCTTTCTAAACGGGAAGCTATGGGGAATGGAGTGTACCTTAGCGAATATTAACTGCCCAAATAGAAGTCCAACTAATTACTTAGGTAAAATTCTGGGAAAGCTATTAGAGTTTAAGAAAGGATGGGTTATGATTGGAGGGAGCCTAAACTTTTGTATGGATCCTGAACAAGATAGTACGTCCCATGCACAGGGCATAAGGAATGCCCAGTTAAAAGCGATAAAGCATCAAATGCACCAGTTCCAGTTGGAGAATACAGCATATAGATGGGGGAGGGTTATGGCAGGTGACAAGAAATTTCCCATGTTGCAAACAGCCATTGGAAACTGTAGTGCCATTTGTACTACTAAAAATTATATGAAAAGCACCAGAGCAAAACGTAATAATGCATTAAAGTGTTTGTTCACCAATGCCAGAAGTCTGCCAAGCAAAATAGGCGAGTTGGAAGCTCTGGTGCATGAGGTCAACTATGATGTAATCGGGATTGCTGAAACTTGGCTTCAATCCTCACCTGACTGGGCTATTAATATTCCTGGCTATGCACTCTTTCGGAGAGACAGGGTAAAAAGGAAAGGTGGCGGGGTCTGTCTCTATGTGAGAAGTGATCTCAAAGCAAGTGTGATAGAGGACCTGATTAATGGAGAGTGTGATGAGTCTGAAGCATTATGGGAGGAACTGCATATAGATGTGCGTAGTTCAAAGTTAACCATTGGAGTTTGTTATAGACCACCTAATGTTAACGAGGAGGTGGAGACTCAAGCTCCTTGCACAGATGGAAAGGGCTGGGACGGTGATAATAATGGGGGATTTTAACTACCCAGAAATTGACTGGAGTAATGGCACTGCTGGGACAGATAAAGGGCAAAAATGTATAAACCTATTACAGGACAATTTTTATGGTCCAGTTTATTGAGGCCCCAACTAGGAATGAAGCTCTGTTGGACCTGGTAATCTCAAACCATGCAGAGCTTATTACTAATGTTCAGATAAAGTAGCAGTGGGTAGCAGTGATCATAACATGATTTCATTTGATGTTAGCTGTAAACAAGAGATACATACGGGAAACAAAAAAACACTTAACTTCAAGAGAGCACATTTTCCAAGGATGAGGGCTGCTCTCCAGGACTTAGACTGGGGGGGAATATTAGCATCGATAAACACAGAACAGAAATGGGAATTCTTCAAAAAGACTGTTTGGAACCTCACTGCAAAGTATATTCCCATAGTTGGGAAGATACTGGAGCATTTAATAAAAGACCACATAGACGAGTTCTTGCTGGGAAAAAAAAAATTTTTAAGCAACAGACAGCATGGATTTATGAAAGACAGAAGTTGTCAGACAAACCTGATTTCTTTTTATGAAGAGGTAAGTAAAACCTTGGACAGAGGGGTGGCTGTGGACGTGGTATACTTGGATTTTGCAAAAGCGTTCTATACAGTTCCGCACACACGGCTCATGGGTAAGTTAAAGTCTACAGGCTTGGAAATATCAGTTTGTAAATGGATAGACAACTGGCTAAAAGACAGAATTCAGAGAGTAGTGGTTAATGATTCTTACTCTGAATGGTCTAAGGTTATCAGTGGTGTACCCCAAGGTTCAGTGCTGGGACCCTTACTCTTTAATAGCTTTATAAATGATATTGGGTCTGGGATCAAAAGTAACATTTCTGTCTTTGCAGACGACACCAAGCTATGCAGTGGAATAACGTCCTTACAGGATGTCTCCAATTTACAAGCTGACCTCAATGCACTGTCTGATTGGGCGTCTATGTGGCAGATGAGGTTTAATGTTGAGAAATGTAAAGTTATGCACTTGGGGGCTAAGAATATGCATGCATCATACATACTAGGGGGAGTACAACTGGGGGAATCCGTAGTGGAGAAGGATCTGGGAGTTTAGGTAGATCATAAGCTCACTAATAGCATGCAATGCCAAGCTGCGGTTTCCAAAGCGAGCAAAGTCCTTTCTTGTATTAAGAGAGGTATGGACTCCAGAGAGAGAGAGATATCATTTTGCCCCTGTTCAAATCATTAGTAAGACCTCATCTGGAATATGTATTTCAGTTTTGGGCTCCAGTTCTCAAAAAGGATATCGGGGAACTGGAGAAAGTGCAGAGAAGAGCAACCAAACTGATGAGGCATGGGGAAGCTCAGCTATGAGAAAAGATTAGGAGGAACTGAATTTATTCACTCTTGAGAAGAGGAGAATAAGGGGGGATATGATCAACATGTTCAAATATATAAGGGGTCCATATAGTGAACTTGGTGTTGAGTTATTCACTTTACGGTCAACACAGAGGACACGGGGGCACTCTTTACGACTGGAGGAAAAGAGATTTAATCTCCAAATACGGAAAGGTTTCTTCACAGTAAGAGCTGTGAAAATGTGGAATAGACTCCCACCAGAGGTGGTTCTGGCCAGCTCAGTAGATTGCTTTAAGAAAGGCCTGGATACTTTCCTAAATGTACAGAATATAACTGGGTACTAGCATTTATAGGTAAGGTTGATCCAAGGAAAATCCAATTGCCTCTTGGGGGATCAGGAAGGAATTTTTTTTCCCCTGCTGTAGCAAATTGGAGCATGCATTGCTGGGGTTTTTTGAATTCCTCTGGATCAACTGTGGGTATAGAATTGGGTATATTGGATTGTACGATATATATATTTTTTTTGGGGGGGGGGGGGTTGTTGTTTTTTTTTTTTTTTTTTTTATGGTTGAACTGGATGGACTTGTGTCTTTTTTCAACCTGACTAACTATGTAACAGCATCCTGAGTCACGAGATTTCAAACTCTATTCCCCTGTGCATGGGACATACACGAGGATCGACTATTGGTTGATTGAACATAGGATGCTCGACTTGGTAATATCTACAAATATAGATATAACATCACTGTCGGACCATGCCCCAATGACTATGAAAATTAAGATCCCAGACGTTCAGAAAAAAACGTTCTCATGGAAGTTCAATAAGGACCTCCTAGATAAACAGGGGGAAGAAATAGTAAAACAGGAGTTGGAGCAATTCTTTTTAATGAAATAGAAGAGATCGCAGAGAATATTCTGTGGGAGGCCCATAAAGCCTACATCAGGGGGATCTTGATCTCAATAGAAGCAAGGAGGAAGAAGGAAAGGATAAAGAAGAGGGAGGAATTAAGAGGAAATATATATATTATAACAAGGCCTAAAAAAGAATAACATTAATAGAAGGCAGGATTTGGGCTTGTGGCATTAGTTGGTAATTAAAAGGGACGAATTAAAAGAACTTCTAGAGATGGAAATGAGGAAAAACTTTAACAGAATTGCAAAAGAAAGATATCAATGGGGGAACAAAAATAGTAAGTGTCTAGCAAGGATGTTAAGGAAAAAAAGATCAACTACATAGAGAAGATACAAAACAAAAAAGGGGAAATGGCACACAACACACACAGACATAGCGAGGGTGTTTAGAGATTTCTATGAGCAGCTATATTCGGTTAAACAGAAGCAGGTAGGACAACCGGAGGTCTGTAAAAAGGAAAAAAAAACAAAGAATATGTACAAAAAGCAAATATCCCCCGGTTATCTGAGGAATTAGTACAGGCACTCGAGAGACCAATAACAGGAGAGGAAATAAATCAGGTGTTAAAAGAGTCATCGCAGGGGAAAAGTCCAGGACCGGACGGTTTCACGTTGGAGTACCTACAAAAATTTAGAGAAATACTAACCCCTAAACTATGTAAATACTTCAATGGGCTGGGAGTGAGGTATGGGATGAGTATGGAGGCTTTAACAGCCACAATAACAATTATCCTTAAAGAAGGTAAAGAGAGCACACCGTGCTCAAATTATAGACCAATATCATTGCTGAATAGTGAATACAGACACTAAGGTGTTCGCAAAGGTGCTGGCCGCAAGGATTAAAAAATTGATGTTTGTATTGGTTCATCCTTGGTCCTTGGTCAGACATTAATGGAGGGTGGAATGGGGACAGATGGGGGGAGGGTTATGGCAGGTGTCAAGAAATTTCCCATGTTGCAAACAGCCATTGGAAACTGTAGTGCCATTTGTACTACTAAAAAATATATGAAAAACACCAGACCAAAATGTATTAATGCATTAAAGTGTTTGTTCACCAATGCCAGAAGTCTGCCAAGCAAAATAGGTGAGTTGGAAGCTCTGGTGCATGAAGTGAACTATGATGTAATCGGTATTGCTGAAACTTGGCTTCAATCCTCACATGACTGGGCTATTAATATTCCTGGCTATGCACTCTTTCGGAGAGACAGGGTAAAAAGGAAAGGTGGCGGGGTCTGTCTCTATGTGAGAAGTGATCTCAAAGCAAGTGTGAAATAGGACCTGATTGATGGAGAGTGTGATGAGTCTGAAGCATTATGGGTGGAACTGCATATAGATGGGCGTAGTTCAAAGTTAATCATTGGAGTTTGTTATAGACCACCCAATGTTAACGAGGAGGTGGAGACTCAGCTCCTTGCACAGATGGAAAGGGCTGCAAGGGCTGGGGCAGTGATAATAATGGGAGATTTTAACTACCCAGAAATTGACTGGAGTAATGGCACTGCTGGGACAGTTAAAGGGCAAAAATGTATAAACCTAGTACAGGACAATTTTATGGTCCAGTTTATTGAGGCCCCAACTAGGAATGAAGCTCTGTTGGACCTGGTAATCTCAAACCATGCAGAGCTTATTACTAATGTGCAGATAAAGGAACACCTGGGTAGCAGTGACCATAACATGATTTCATTGGATGTTAGCTGTAAACAAGAAATACATAAGGGAAAGATAAAAACACTTAACTTCAAGAGAGCAAATTTTCCAAGGATGAGGGCTGCTCTCGAGGACTTAGACTGGGAGGGAATATTGGCAGCGATAAACACAGAACAGAAATGGGAATTCTTCAAAAAGACTGTTTGGGACCTCACTGCAAAGTATATTCCCATGGGCAATACGTTTAAAAGGCTAAAAAGAGGGGGGCATGGCCGAGACATGGAACAGAGCGGACGTGTGTGAGCTGAGCTCCGTCTGACCCGCTCCACACATCGCTCCTGCAGCAGCACAAAGTGACCCTGACGCCGGCTCTGTGCGATGCCGACACGGCGGAAGACATCCCCGCAGCCCCGGAGAACCCCACGGCTTAGTTCCAGCTCTCTTGAGGCCTTTTTCTGTGGGGGAAGACGGCCGGGAGCAGAACCCAAGATGGCGCCGGGTGAGTCTTCTCAGGCCGCACACGCGGCACCCCCAGCAATGTCGCCGCACCATCCACCGGCATCCCCCCGTATCCCATCCTCTCCAGACTCCAGAGGAAGCTCGTTCAGTAGCCCGGGTGGGAGAGATGCAGGGAAGAGCCATGATCATACCCCGCTGCACGCTTTCCCGGCCCGATCGGCCGCCTCTCCCTCCCCCACCTCCGGACTCTCCCAACACATGGCCTCAGGGCCCAGAGGCCCACACATAGCCCTAGATGACGGCGACCTCAGGTCCCATATCCTTGCCCTCCCTACCTGGGCAGACCTTGAAGGATTCATGGCCCGCATGGAGAAGGCCTTCAGAAAAGACATTGAGGATTTACAAGCTGACACTGCCCACATAGGAGGTAGGGTGGAGGCCCTAGAGGCGACAGTGGAGGACATTAACCCTTCCCTACAGGCTTTACAAGCACACAGTAAAATGCAGGACCAACGGATTGACTCTTTGCTCGATCAACTTGATGATGTGGAGAATAGAAGTCGCAGGGTCAACATTCGTATTAGAGGTCTGCCAGAGGCCACAGGCCCTAGGGACATAATCCCCTCCCTTCAGGGGTTGTTCACCCAGATCCTGGGGAGAGAAGCTCCCGACCACATAGAGATCGATCGGGCACACAGGGCCCTTAGACCTCCCTCAGAAGACCCTGACAAACCACGAGACATTATCTGTAAACTGCATAAATATACTGTGAAGGAGCGCATCATGTTTCATGTCAGGGGTATGCGCCATGTGGATTTTGATGGAGCACAAGTGTCCTTATTTCCGGACTTATCCAGACGCACGCTGATGCAGCGCAGGGCCTTGAAGCCTCTGCTGGCAGTCCTACAGGAGGCACACTTGGTATACCGCTGGGGATTCCCCTTCAGCCTTTCCGTCACAAAAGATGGCCAACAAATCACTTTGCGGAACAAGTCAGATCTTCCTCATTTCCTCTCACGCCTTGGCCTCCCCCCTGTGGACATACCTGATTGGCGCATTTCCTCTGAAGTTCCACTACCAGCCCGTCAGGAACCTTGGCAGCAAGCCCGCCGCAGACGCAACAAGCCTCGGAACAGACAAGCTGATACAACGGAGCAAGGTCCTCCATCTTCCCCAGCTATACGTTGAGGCGGAGGAACGACTTTAGAGGCTTCAACCTTCTACCTACAGGACTGGTGCTATGTCCGTGTTTTGGTTCTAAATTCTGCTGGTTCAACTTTTGCTGTTGCAGATAATTCTCACATGCATCTGATTTTTAGAGGTGCTCACATGAAGGAGTGGGTCCCCTCAGTTGGGGCTCCTGTTTAGTGACTCTCCACCTTCCCCCCATAGGTAAACTCATGAGAGTTACATTCCTTGTAGAAGGAAGTGCACGACGCAATGGTCGCCTGCATTTTATGTTGCCATTAGGCCGGCGGGCGATCTTTGCACCGTTGCACCTAGAGGTTATTAAATACCCACAGGTTATTACGTTTTTTGTTTTCTTGATGTTCTTAATTTCTTTTCCAATGCTCTCCCCCCCTTCTTTTTTTTTATTATTGTTTTTCTCCCTAATGTTTCATGATGATGTCTATGGAAGGGTTGTCTGTCTGTTACATGGGTTATACTCATTTGTTTTTCTTATCAGCACTTTAGATTTGCCGGGTGATACGCCGTGGCTCTCTCCTCGTCCTCTTCACGCCCTTTGGGGGACCCTACTGACAACCAGCAATGGCTGATCTGAAAGTCGTGTCATACAACGTACGGGGCCTGAGTTCTCCATCCAAACGCAGTAAGTTGTGGCTTGAGACAAAGAGATCTGGTGCACATATCTTATTATTACAGGAAACTCATTTCAGAGCTAACTCAGTCCCTCGCCTCCCCACACACATATACAATCAATGGTTCCTCAGCAATTCACCCAAATCTAAATCAGGTGGAGTCGCGGTGGCGATCCATAAAAACTGCCCCTTCATCACCATTGACCACCACGTAGATCCTGAAGGCAGATTTGTTTTTTTGAAAGGCACCATATACAACCAAAAATTTACAATTGTAGCGCTATATGCTCCCAATTCTGGGCAGCTGAACTTTTTGGAGAGGGTCCTAGATTCCCTTTCCGATTTTCGCGAGGGGCGTCTCATTGTGGGAGGGGACTTTAATGTATGCCCCGACCCGCAGTTAGACACCTCTTCAGGCCACTCTACGCACTCCTTTGCGTTTCTTAAGCGCTTCCGTAAAACCTTACACGCTAGTCATCTGATTGACTGCTGGAGAGTGACACATCCTACTGTAAAGGATTTCAGCTACTACTCTGCAACACATAAAGTGTACACGCGGATAGATCTTCTATTGGTAGATCAACACCTTCTGGAATCGCTCTCTGGCACGTCAATCGGATCTATGACGATTTCCGATCATGCACCCATTTCCATCTCCCTGGCACCTTTGTCTTCAGAGGCTCGCCAATGGACTTGGCGCCTGAACGAAAACCTGCTAGATGATGCAGTAGCACTAGCTCAGGTGACAGATGCGATCTCTATGTACTTCAAAGAAAACGCGACGGGAGAAACTGGGGTGGCATATGTTTGGGAGGGACATAAAGCTGTGATAAGAGGAGAATTTATTGCACAAGGAGCTAGGCTCAAAAAAGCGCGCTGTGGGGAACTCCAATCCTTGCTGACACAATTGCGCACAGTTGAACTCAAACACAAACGGCAATTGACCCCTCTTTTATACGAGAAATTAACAGCCCTCAGGGCACAGCTCTCAGACCTATTAGAAAAACGAACCCGTGATAGACTCCGATACGTCTCACATAAATTCTATGAATTTGGTAATAAATGTGGTAAATTACTGGCCAGGGCCCTGAAACGGCAACGTGCATCCGGACATGTCCATAACATTCAAACACCATCGGGATCCCAAACTGTACTATCCTCTAAAATTGCAGATGCCTTTCGCGATTATTATGCCCAACTTTACCAACTCCCAGCCACACTTGTAGGACATACGCCCTCTCAGAAGGCGGACTGTATTGCGCAATATTTGGAGGAGGCTCTCACACCACAAATATCGCAACAAATCAGTGCTCAGCTTGATAAGCCTATGGCGGTAGAGGAAATAGAAGCAATCATTAAAGATCTTCCTCATGGGAAAAGCCCTGGTCCTGATGGGCTAACCAATGCGTACTACCGCAAATTTTCCCACCTCCTGGCTGCCCGAATGTGCACGTATTTCAATGCCTTAGCTTCAGGTACCACCCTCCCGAGGGACGCGTTGATGGCACACATCACCGTCCTTCCAAAGGAGGGCAAAGACCCCTCCATCCCTAGCAGCTATAGGCCGATTTCATTGCTGAACACTGATATCAAAATTTTCGCGAAAGTATTAGCCAATCGCCTCAAACCTATCCTCCCTTCGGTGATTCATACAGATCAAACGGGTTTTATAACAGGAAGGGAGGCTAGAGACTATTCCAACCGAGCCATACAATTGATACACTGGGCGAACTTGCGACGGCCCAGTGCACCCTGTCTTCTCTTGTCCACGGACGCTGAGAAGGCCTTCGACAGGGTGGACTGGGCCTACCTGCAGGCGGTGCTCTCTCGATTGGGCCTGGGAAGTAATATGCTCCAATGGATAGGGTCATTATACAGCTCCCCCGAAGCGCGGGTTAAAGTAAATGGAACGCTTTCTAACCCCTTCCCTATTCGAAACGGTACACGGCAGGGGTGCCCTTTGACTCCCCTGATTTTTGCCCTCACTCTAGAACCTCTACTCAACATAATCAGAGCAAACCCTAATATTAAGGGGCTCACGGTGGGAACGACGGAGCATAAATTATCGGCGTATGCAGACGACGTTCTTTTCTATGTTACAGACCCACTGATCTCCCTACCTAACATCATGGCCGAATTAAAAAGATTCTGTACCTTATCAAATTTCAAAATTAATTATAGCAAGTCCGAGATTCTCCCCCTCAATATTCCTCATGCGATGCGCTCCCAACTACAGGCCTCCTTTTCTTTCACGTGGTGTTGCTCTTCCTTAAAATACCTGGGGATCCACCTCCCAGCAGATATAACACAACTTTACTCATGCAATTTTGCACCATTACTCGCAACTATCAAAACTGATTTAACTAGGTGGGATCGCACTTCCTTTTCGTGGATGGGGCGGGTCAGCATACTGAAAATGAATGTACTACCACGAATCCTGTTTTTTCTCCAGATGATACCTATTGCTTTGCCCAGATCTCTTTTCTCGACCTTCAACAGCCTATTTGTTAAATTTATTTGGCAGGGTCATGTACCCCGCTTAGCCCTCCGCACGCTACAACGCCCTAAAAATATGGGTGGCTTGGGAGTGCCTTCTGTCCGCAAATATTACGAGGCAGTGGCCCTGCAGAGAGTTCTCGACTGGCACCACCACACCTCCACCAAGGCCTGGGTTCCTCTCGAGAAGTTTCTGGCGGGGCGCAACCTGTCCCATGCCCCTTGGCTCCCACGAGAGAACAGAGGTCTCTCGAGCTTTGTTTCCCCGATCACTATACATGTGCTGAGACTGTGGGATGCCATCAACTCAAAGAAGCAGCTGTCACAGCCAACATCCCCGCTCGCACCGTTAGGAGGCTTTCCCTGGTTCACTCCGGGGGAACACCTTTCATACCTCCGCAATTGGACCAGTGATGGGGAGGTTCGCTGTGGACGATTTATTCACGAACAGGGTTTGGTGTCCTTAGATTGGCTCCGATCCCAGTTTGGTAGCTTTCCTATGGATGGATGGCGATATAGACAACTACAGCATTTTATTAAGAGTCTACCTTTTCCGGTGCGACCCCCCTCATCACTAACCCCCTTTGAAAAACTATGTAAATCCGAGGGTCCCATTTCTCACTCCATTTCCTTGCTTTATGAGATGCTGCAGTCTGCGGAATCTCAGAACAAACCCACATACATTAGGGAATGGGAAAGGGACCTGGGATACACATTTACTGAGGTCCAATTGAATAACCTTTATCGGCTCACTCATAAAAGCTCAATAGACACCAAAACGCAGGAAAATTGTTTCAAACTATTAACCAGATGGTATAAGGTACCAACGAAATTGGCGAAAATCTATCCGACAGCTTCGGAGGCATGCTGGAGGGGCTGCGGGCTCAGGGGCACTTTCCTACATATTTGGTGGGAGTGCCCGAGGCTCCGACCCTTCTGGCTAGATGTTAGAGCCCAGATAAAGGTTATCCTAGACGTGGATTTACCGGACTCCCCATTGGAGTTCCTACTGCATGTGCCATCCACCCCACTAAGTCAATACCGGAAGTCGATACTCCCACATCTCTTAAATGCTGCACGGCGTTTGATCCCCGTCCACTGGAAATCAACCCATATTCCGGGACGTACTGAGTGGATGGGCCTGATTGACTCGGTTATGGCGGCGGAGGAGTGGATGGCAAAATGTAAAGATAAGTTTGACAAATTTTATGCAATCTGGGCAACATGGATACATTATAAGTCTAAGGACAGGGCGTCCCCCCTTCAGGTTTCCCCCGGGGCCGCTTCCTGTAGGTCGGACATTGTTGGAGCTGTTTTTTAAACGGCTTCAGAGGGTGAGGGCCACGGCGTACTTAATTCACCACCAGGATCCACATAATGATAATGATATTGCACTTTTACTGCACACAGCTGTGCTAGCCTTTAGGCAGATGTATCAGTGATTTTTAGACATACCCATCAACCTTCCCCACCAAATTTCCCCCTCTTTTTTTTTCTTTTTTTTAACCCCCATCTCCACCCCCCCCCCCCTATTTCCTGCCTGGGTCAAATCCTTAGACACTAACAGGATATTGTTTTCTTAACACAGTTACTGTTAACCTGACTAGTTATGAAAGTGGTCTCAACCATAGATTCCACCTCTATTACAAGGGTGGACGCAGGATGAGGAAGTCATAAGTATCTCGCGTGACACACTTTCGTCGAGGTTTTAGTATAAGCTTGCACCATTTGTTTCTATTCAATCTTTAAAACACATCCTTTTCATATGTATGGTATTTGTATACCTTTATGGTACTGCATTGTGATTTATTGGATCCCCCCCCTTTTTTTTTTTTCTCCTTTTTTTTTCTTTTTATACCCTCTGTGTTATTATTTGTTATTATTTGTTATATTTGAAAATTATACAATAAAGATTATATAAAAAAAAAGGCTAAAAAGAAAACCTATGTGGCTCACGGTCAAAGTTAGAAAAGCTATAAACAATAAGAAAAGAGCTTTTAAAAAATATAAAAATGAAGGAACACTAGTGTCATTTAAATGCTACAAAGAATTTAACAGAATATGTAAAAAGGAAATCAAGGGTGCAAAAATTCAAAATGAACGACAGATCGCAAAAAATAGTAGGACAAACCCCAAAAAATTCTTCAAATATATTAATAGTAAAAAGGTCAGGTCTGAGCATGTAGGCCCTTTACAAAATAATCTAGAGTGGGTGACTGGGGACAAGGAGAAGGCTAATTTATTAAATACTTTCTTCAGCTCTGTGTATACAAAAGAGCATGGGGAAGTTCATGTCCATAATGGTGGTGGTATTGACACAGCCCCCAATGATCCACAATGGCTCAAAAGGGATATGGTCCAGAAATATTTAGACAGAATAAAGGTGGATAAAGCACCTGGACCTGATGGCATCCACCCACGGATCCTAAAAGAATTGAGCTCTGTAATTTCAAAGCCATTGTATCTAATTTTTAGGGACTCATTAATGACAGGAATGGTACCACTGGATTGGCGCAGGGCGAACGTGGTGCCTATATTTAAAAAGGGATCAAAGTCTTTACCAAGTAACTATAGACCTGTTAGTTTAACTTCTATAGTCGGGAAGATACTGGAGCATTTAATAAAAGACCACATAGACAAGTTCTTGCTGGAAAAAAACATTTTAAGCAACAGACAGCATGGGTTCATGAAAGACAAGTTGTCAGACAAACCTGATTTCTTTTTATGAAGAGGTAAGTAAAACCTTGGACAGAGGGGTGGCTGTGGACGTGGTTTATTTGGATTTTGCAAAAGCGTTTGATACAGTTCCGCACACACGGCTCATGTGTAAGTTAAAGTCTACAGGCTTGGAAATATCAGTTTGTAAATGGATAGAAAACTGGCTAAAAGACAGAATTCAGAGGAGTAGTGGTTAATGATTCTTACTCTGAATGGTCTAAGGTTATCAGTGGTGTACCCCAAGGTTCAGTGCTGGGACCCTTACTCTTTAATAGCTTTATAAATGATATTGGGTCTGGGATCAAAAGTAACATTTCTGTCTTTGCAGATGACACCAAGCTATGCAGTGGAATAACGTCCTTACAGGATGTCTCCAATTTACAAGCCGACCTCAATGCACTGTCTAATTGGGCGACTATGTGGCAGATGAGGTTTAATGTTGAGAAATGTAAAGTTATGCACTTGGGGGCTAAGAATATGCATGCATCATACATGCTAGGGGGAGTACAACTGGGGGAATCTGTAGTGGAGAAGGATCTGGGGGTTTTGGTAGATCATAAGCTCAATAATAGCATGCAATGCCAAGCTGCGGTTTCCAAAGCGAGCAAAGTTCTTTCTTGTATTAAGAGAGGTATGGACTCCAGAGAGAGAGATATCATTTTGCCCCTGTTCAAATCATTAGTAAGACCTCATCTGGAATATGCAGTTCAGTTTTGGACACCAGTTCTCAAAAAGGATATCGGGGAACTGGAGAAAGTGCAGAGAAGGGCAACCAAACTGATAAGAGGCATGGGGGAGCTCAGCTATGAGGAAAGATTAGAGGAACTGAATTTGTTCACTCTTGAGAAGAGGAGAATAAGGGGGGATATGATCAACATGTTTAAATATATAAGGGGTCCATATAGTGAACTTGGTGTTGAGTTATTCACTTTACGGTCAACAGAGGACAAGGGGGCACTCTTTACGACTGGAGGAAAAGAGATTTCATCTCCAAATACGGAAAGGTTTCTTCACAGTAAGAGCTGTGAAAATGTGGAATAGACTCCCTCCAGAGGTGGTTCTGGCCAGCTCAGTAGATTGCTTTAAGAAAGGCCTGGATACTTTCCTAAATGTACATAATATAACTGGGTACTGACAATTATAGGTAAAGTTGATCCAGGGAAAATCCGATTGCCTCTCTGGAATCAGGAAGGAATTTTTTCCCCTGCTGTAGCAAATTGGAGCATGCTCTGCTGGGGTTTTTTGCCTTCCTCTGGATCAACTGTGGGTATAGTATTGGGTATATTGGATTGTACGTTTTTTTATGGTTGGACTGGATGGACTTGTGTCTTTTTTCAACCTGACTAACTATGTAACTATCCTGACCAGGTGGGTTTCGTCCCAGGAAAGGGAAGGACAATGGGATAAGAACACTCCTGCTGCTTCAGAAAATAAGATAGGGAGGAACCCCCATTCTACTCCTGTCGATTGATGCTGAAAAAGCTTGACAGGGTAGACTAGGGATTCATAATGGGAGCCCTGGAGGGACTGGGGATAGGCCCAAGGATGATGGAATGGATACAGGTGCTCTGTAAAAGACCCACGGCATCTGTAAGGGTAAACGGAACACTGTCTACCCCCCTTTAGGATGCATAACGGGATGAGACAGGGTTGTCCGTTATTATTTGTGTTGGCATTGGAACCACTATTGGCGACTGTGAGGGGAAATGTGGACATAGGGGGCATGGAGGTGGGAGGGGAGACACACAAATTGGCTGCATTTGCAGACGATATTTTATTCTATGTCTCTAATCCTCGCCTTTCTATGACCAACCTTTTGAAAGTACTCAAGGAATATGGGGACCTGTCCAACTTCAAGATTAACCCAGGCAAATCGGAGATATTAAATATAAACTCAAATGAAGAACAGAACTTACAGCAGAAAAACCCTAGTTAGACTTACCGGTAACGGTATTTCTACGAGTCTTTCAGGACAGCACCTGGAGAGAGCGCAGCTCCACCCACTTTTCCCAGGAAACACTGCAGTCAGTTTTTTCTTTAAAGACCGGACACTTCCACCATGGCCTCAGTTGTTCATAGAGTACCTCCAGCCATGCTGAAATTAGATAAGCAGAACATAGCAATAACACCACATTTTTATAAACCAATTAGGGCGGGTCATCGGTGCTGTCCTGAAAGACTCGTAGAAATACCGTTACCGGTAAGTCTAACTAGGGTTTTTCTCCCCTCGTCTTTCAGGACAGCACCTGGAGATGATAAAAGAGTACTTACTCTAGGGTGGGACCACCGCCTGCAGGACCTTCCTGCCAAACGATTGATCCGCTGCTGATAGCAAGTCCAACCTGTAGTGGCGGGTGAAGGTGGAGAAACTTGTCCACGTGGCCGCTTTACAGATCCGGCCTGGAGAAGCCCCCGCTCTTTCTGCCCAGGACGTTGCTACTGCCCTTGTTGAATGGGCCATTACCCCTGTGGGAGGATCAGCCCCTGCAGCCCTGTAGGCTTCACTGATCGCCATTCTAAGCCATCTGCCTATAGTGCTTTTAGAAGCACAATGACCCTTGCGTGATCCAGAAAAAAGAATAAAAAGAGAATTTGTCTTCCTAAACTCTCTCGTAATCTCTAAATAATGGAGTAAACATCTCCTCACATCCAGGGTATGAAAAGCCTCCTCTTTAGAGTTGGATGGTGTAGGACAAAAAGTAGGTAAAACTATCTCTTGTGCCCTATGAAAAAAGGTTGCGACCTTTGGCAAGAAGCCCGGGTCAGTTTTCAGCACTACCCGGTCTGAAAATATCAAACAAAAGGGTTCTACTATAGATAGAGCCTGTAACTCACTAATTCTTCTGGCAGAGGTAACTGCCACCAAAAGAACCAGTTTAAGCGTCCATACTTTTAAAGTTGCTTCCTGTGGTGGCTCAAAAGGTGATCTGATCAACCCCTGTAGCACCAGAGATAAATCCCATTTAGGAAAGGATTTGAAAGGTATCGGCCTAAGCCTGGCCAATGCTTTGAAAAATCTCACTATAAATGGTTCTTGAGATAACTTTCTCTCAAGAAACACCGACAAGGCAGCTACCTGGACCTTCAGGGTACTGGCTGCCAGCCCCATCTCCATCCCCTCATTGAGAAACTCTAAAATTGAGGGCAATTCCTGTGGTGAACATTTTTTAGTCATGCACCAGGAATTAAACCGCTTCCATGTCTTAAAATAAATACCCCTGGTAACCTTCTTTCGGCTATTTAACAGGGTTGATACCAGCTTATCTGAGAAGCCCCTTCTTTTTAGCAACTGCTCCTCAGTAACCAACCTGTCAGCCTGAGCTGATTGACATTTGGATGCTGAAGGGGTCCCTGGGATAGCAGATCCTTTCGAAGCGGGAGAACCCAATGTGGTTCCACTGCCAATCTCTGTATGGTAGCAAACCAGGGTCTCTTGGGCCAAAAAGGAGCCACTAGGATTAAACTTGTGGTCTCTCGCTGTAGTTTTTTCAACACCCAAGGGATCATTTGAAAGGGGGGAAAGGCGTAGCACAAGTGGAAGTTCCATGGTTGTGCCAGCGCATCCAAACCCTTCGCCTGATCTTGCCTGTTTAGCGAGTAATAGGCTCTCACCTTTGCATTCTTGTGGGATGCGAACAGGTCTATTTGAGGAGTTCCCCATTTCCTTGTTAATTCCTGGAATACCTCCATGTTCAGACTCCATTCTGCCTCTAGTATCCTTTCTCTGCTTAGAAAGTCTGCCACTAGATTCAGCTCTCCTTTTAGGTGTACAGCTGTCAGGGACTTTACGTTGCCTTCCGCCCAGGATAGCAACTGAACTGACAAGGCTAGCAAGACCTTGCTTCTCGTGCCCCCCTGTCTTGTAACATATGCCACTGCTGTGGCATTGTCTGATAGCACCTGAACATGATGCCCCCGGACTATTTCCTCGAAAGCCCATAGCCCTAGGAGAATAGCCCTTAATTCCCTCCAATTGGAGGATCTCCTGGCTTCCCTTTTTGTCCAATTGCCTTGAGCCATCTGTCCTTCCAGGTGGGCTCCCCACCCCCAGGAACTCGCATCTGTTGTTAATCTCCTCTCCTGGGGAAAAAACCAGAGCAGGCCCTTGTTCAGATTGGAGTAGCTCCTCCACCACCAGAGTTTCCTCTGAACTCGGGGAGATATTGTTATCATCTTTTCTAGGGACTCTCCATAAGACCAACTTTTCAAAATTGTCTGTTGAAGTTCCCTCGCATGCAACCGTGCCCACTGTACTGCAGGTATTGCTGCAGTAAGGAGACCCAAAACAGACATCACTGCCCTGATAGAAATTGGCAGGTTTGTCTGGGCCTTTTTTACAGCGTTCTGAAGCTTTACTATCTTCTCCTCTGGGAGATAAATTTTTCCCTGTATGGAGTCGATAGTGTAACCTAGAAAGGTTATTGCCTGTGATGGGATCAGGTTTGATTTTTCCTCGTTTATTAACCACCCTAGGCTCTCCAGATGCCTCCTCGCCCTTTGTAGATCTCTCTCCAATATGTGCCTTGATCTGGCAAATATTAGCAGATCGTCTAGATATGGGACAATCGAAATTCCTTCTATTCTGAGAGGGGCTAAGGCCTCCGCCAGAATTTTTGTAAATATCCTCGGAGAGGATGACAGCCCGAAGGGGAGAGCTCTGAATTGCAGATGTAGGACAGATCCCCCTATCCTGATCGCAAATCTGAGGTGCTTCTGTGATGCTGGTGCTATAGGCACATGGAGATATGCATCTCTTAGGTCCATGGATACCATAAAGCAGTCTGGGGTCAGGAGACCCTTTACCGAAAAGATCGTATCCATCTTGAACCTTTTGTACCTGACCGCTCTGTTGAGTATCTTCAGGTTCAGGATCAATCTGAACTTGCCTGAAGGCTTCTTCACCAGGAAGATGTGTGAGTAGCACCCCTGTTCTACCTCGTTGGGGGGAACATTTACTACCACCTTCTGCTGAATTAACTCCTGCAGAATTGCTGACATAGCCGTAAGCTTCTCCGGGTCTCTGGGAGCCTGAGTTAAATAAAATCGAACCGGAGGGGGTTGGGCAAACTCCAGTCCGTAACCCTCCCTTATAGTTTTTAGGATAAACGGACTGTCTGTTATCCTCTGCCACTGTGGGAAGAAGGTTTGTAACCTTGCTCCCACAGACTGGGGACCGTCACTGGCTCTTAGTATTTGGGGTAGGGGGGCGAAAGAGTACCCCTGACTTGCCCCTGCCTCTCTGAGACCTCCAAGGTCTTTTATATCCTGTCTCCTTTGAGTCTGTGGTTTTCCGAAAAGGACGAAAATTTTTGTTGCCCTGAGGAACCACCTTTTTCTTAATGGGGAAGGCTTTCTTTTTGTCAGCCGTTCTCTCAAGAATGGCTTCAAGACCTGGGCCAAAAACCAAATCCCCCTCAAAGGGTAAACCGCATAACTTGGCTTTAGAGGCTGTGTCCCCGGTCCAAGTCTTGACCCACAGAGCCCTGCGCGTTGAGTTGATTAGGGCAGAAGATCTGGCCGACATCCTAACTGATTCGGCCGAAGCATCTGCTATATATCCAACGGCTTTCATAAGTACTGGTAAGGTCTCCAAAAGATCCTTACGAGGTGTACCTGCCTCGATATGAACCTTTAGCTGTTCCAACCAGTGCTCTAGGTTTCTGGCTACCACTGTTGATGCCATAGCTGGCTTTAAATTTGCTAGGGTGGAATCCCAGGCTTTCTTTAGCAGGGAGTCCGCCCTCTTGTCCATGGGGTCCTTGAGGATACCCATGTCCTCAAACGCGAGGTCAGTGTTTCTCGACACCTGAGAGAAGGCCGCATCCAGTCTAGGTTTTTTGTTCCAGACCTGTGCGCTATCTTCCTCAAAGGGAAACCTGCGTTTGAGGGATCTAGAAAAGAAGGGGGCCCTCTCTGGGTCCTTCCATTCTCTTTTAACTGTTTCTGACAGAAACTTGTGCACCGGAAACATCCTGTGTTTCACCTCACCCATGCCTTGAAACATTTTATCGTGTAACGACAGCTGGGCCTTGTCCTCTGTAATATTAAGAGTAGTGTGGATAGTTTTTAAAAGATCATCCACCTCCTCTAGAGACAACTTATATCGAGAAGAAGAAGAAGAAGATTCTTTCTCTTCATCTGCTTCTTCCTCTGATTCCGTAGCCACGCTACGATTTTCCTCCTCCGAGTCACTGTCACCCCTATATGCGGAAACAGAAGACTGGGAACGAGGTACTGAGCTGCCTGCGGCTGGACGTTTGTCAAGGTAGGATTTAAATGACTCAAAGGTCTCCGCCAAATCCTTCCTAAATGAGCTCAGTAAGTCCTGCTGAACCACAGGTACACTAGGAGTGGTTTCCTCCTTAACTAAATCTGCAATGCATCCTTTGCATAACACCTTTGCCCAAGATTCTTTAAGCACATTTTTACAAGATGGGCATTTTCTTTTAACAGGAAAAGACGAATGCTTGGTCTTTTCTTTTGCCTTCTGAAATACACAAACAGAAAACACCTATAAACAGCATGCTGAAAAAGAGTGGAGAGCTAACACTTTAACCCCCCTCCTTCACTCAGCCAGTAAATCCCCCCACAGATTTACTTCACAATCTTAAACACATTTACTTCCTGCTTCAATACCCAGGAAGAATGCTGCAGGCTCTTTAAAACATTTACCAAAGAGGGAACTAAAACATGCCCATAGAGTAAGTTACAGAGACACGCTGTCCCCGCTTACCTGGGCCTGGCTGACTTGTGTGGCTCCTGCTCCTGCCACCACCGATTGTTCCTCCTCCATATTGACAGGATTTGCAATGGCGTTTGGTGCTTGCTTTTAAACTTTCCCGGTCCACTCGCCGCTGCGAGGGCCGGAAATGACGTCAGCCGGAAGAGACCTGCCCTCCCCCCCTGCGTTCCAGCGGCCGGAACCGGAAGCCGCGTCGCGCCGCTGGAGGTCCCGCCCCTGGCCGTAGTGACGCGCTCGCCACCGGAACCCGGAAGGCTGTGCAATGGGGTTGAAGAGGAGACCCGCTCCTTCCAAGCCAGCCGCCGGTCTGAAGGGACTGGGACCCCCCGCAGCCTGACCCTCGCCGGGTATGAAGAGGGGAGGACGCCGGAGCAACCCCCGCACGTGAAGGGAGGAAGCTGGGCTGGTCTGCCAAAAAAACAAAAACAGAATACCGGTATGCCCCAACTCTCTCCACCTGGAGACAGCGCAGCACACCCCTGGTTCCCTGCAGCGCTTCCACCATGGCGGAGGAAACACTACAACTGAGGCCATGGTGGAAGTGTCCGGTCTTTAAAGAAAAAACTGACTGCAGTGTTTCCTGGGAAAAGTGGGTGGAGCTGCGCTCTCTCCAGGTGCTGTCCTGAAAGACGAGGGGAGAAATTTCAGTTTCCGTGGAGGAAGAAGGAAATCAAGTACTTGGGGATAACATTGACACCAGTCCTAGGGAAAATATATCAGGCAAACTATATACCACTATTGGAGGAATTAAAAATAGAATTTAAGAAAATAGCAGCTCTACCCTTGTCCTGGAAGGGTAGGATTAACGCCCTAAAGATGATTATTTTGCCCAAAGTTTTATACAAGTTTCAGATGCTTCCTGTTTACATACCCCCAGTTTATTTTAGAGTCATTAAATCCTTAAAGGTGAAATTAATTTGGCAAAACAAGAAACCGAGAATAGCACTTGCAATTCTTCAAAAAGGGAAAGTCCAGGGAGGATTAGGAGTACCAGACTTCAAAAAGTATTATGAAGCGGTTCTTTTATCACGTTTGGTTGAATGGGCGAAGACAGAGAGTGAAAAAAGATGGGTAAAAATAGAGCACACAATGGCAGACACAAACTTAGGGAGAAATATGTGGACACCACCACAATATAGGTCAATAGGAGTTAAGACACACATAATGACAAAGAATGTAATCAGGGTTTGGGATTGGATTTACAAACAAAATAAATGGGAATATAATTCCCCACTAATGGCATTAAAACATAATAACTATTTTGCACCAGGTAAAAGTTTGATAGGGGGAAATTGGATTAAAAAAAAAAGATGAGACACATAACACATAGGGCGGAAAACTTTTTCACTGCAGGAGTTAAAAATGAAAAAAGATTTATTTGACATGAATGAATGGCGGTACATCCAGCTTAAGCACTTTGTAGCGGCGTTACCACGCCCGGTGAGAGGAGGGGATGACCTGACACCTATGGAGCGTCTATGTGACATGGAAACAGTACGGGAGGTATTAAAACTCTTATTAAGGGCAAACAGCAGAAAGTCCCATAATACATTAAAAGTTGGGAGAGGGAAACAGGACAAACAGGGAAAGAGCCAAGAGGTGGGGAAAATTGTGACACTGGTACACAGATCGTTAGTAAACATCAGAGTTGTGGAAATGAACTATAAGTGCATAACTAGGTGGTATAGAACCCCGGACACAGTAGCGAAATATCAAACAAAGCCAGCAAAGGAATGCTGGAGGGGTTGTAAACAAAAATAGGGACTATGGCCCATGTCTGGTGGGGTTGCCCTAAAATCAAAGTTTACTGGAAGGAAATAATAAAGTACATTAACCACTTAACAACTGGCCCTAAGCCAAATGAAGGCTACAGGGCGGGTGCTTAACTCTGGGAGGGCATACAGTGACACTCCTCCCAGAATTCCGCTCTCGCGCGCACCCGAGAACATCCGTGACCCCGGCGCATCACGGATCCCGGTAAATGCCCGCTAATCGCGGCAGTTTACCATGTGATCGCTCCATCAAATGACGGAGCGATCACATGTAAACAAACCAGCGTCATCTCATGACGCCAGTTCCTCTCCTCCCCTCTCTGTACCGATCGGTACACTGTGAGCGGAGAGGGGGAGGGATCGGATTGCAGCAGCCCTGTGGGCTGGATGTGTAGTGCTCACAGCGCTGCTCTGTCACATCCAGCCATCCATATATCCATGTCCAGCCATCCCTCAATACCCTGCACTACTCTGCAATACCCCACAATACCCAGCAATACCCTGCAAAACTCTGCCATACTCGGTGATACCCAGCCATACCCCACAAAACTCTGCCATACCCAGCCATACCCAGCCTTACCCAGCCTTACTCAGCCTTACTCAGCCTTACTCAGCCTTACTCAGCCTTACTCAGCCTTACTCAGCCTTACTCAGCCTCTGTATGTGGCCAGGCTGTGGAAGTCTCACACATGTGGTATCACTGTACTCAGGAGGAGTAGGAGAATCTATTTTGGGGTGTCATTTTTGCTATGTACATGCTAAGTGTTGGAAATATTGTATAAACAGACAACTTTGTGTTAAAAAAAAAAAAAAAAAGCGTTTTAACCACCTCCCGCCCGCCAAACGACGTCCTTTGTGCTTGTGCGGGGATATCTGAATGATGGGTGCAGCTACAGGCATCATTCAGACATCAGCTTTTTCAGCCAGCGATTCCCTACACCATAAGAACAATCATAGCGGCTGTTCCACTGCTTGATCGTTCTTACGGGAGGCGAGAGGGGGACGTCCCCCCCTCCCGCTGCCCTCCGGTGCTTCTACCGACTTAGCGCTACAATTGAAACCAGGACCTTTTTTTTTTTTTTTTTTTTTTTTTTATTTCAGCCTAGAGGTGAGATGTGTGATTCCTTGTAATATGAATAAAAGTGATCAAAAAAATTTTGAGGGAGAGCAATAATTTTGGCCCTAGACCTCCTCTGTAACTCATAACATGTAACCAGTAAAAAATTTTAAAGCGTCGCCTATGGGGATTTTTAAGTAGCGAAGTTTGGCGCCATTCCACAAGCATGTGCAATTTTGAAAGGTGACATGTTGGGTATCTATTTACTCGGCATAACTTCATCTTTCACATTATGCAAAAACATTGGGCTAACTTTACTGTTTTAAATTACAAAAATTACTAAAGCGCTGAAATGGATAAGGTGAAGCTAAATATTTTCTACAACCCTGTGAAACATGTCTGATAGTGACTGGGAGAAAACCAAATAATAAAAGCTGCAAACTTAAAAAGTGCTCAGACACCTGTACCAAGTATTAAATAAATAAAATATTTTGTTTCGCTGATATTAATCTACCATATGAGAGAATTTTTATTAATATCAGATGATATGTTTAGCAACTACATTTATCTATTTATTTATACTTGTACTTGACCGTTATCATAGGCGGCTGCCTGTGATTTATTCTGTGGAGCATAAGATCACAGCTTATTGGTTATAGTGTTTCTGACCTGCCTAGACCCTTATATATTTGATTTATTCCAATCATTTTTTAATTTTCACTTAGAGGGATTGATTTATTTTACAAACTGTGCACGGATTGACTGGTAGGTTAATATCAGCGCAACAAAATATTTTATTTAATAACTTTACTGTTTTTTTTTTTTTTTAAAGCACAAAACTGTTTTTTTTTCCAAAAAAAAAAAAGCGTTCAAAAATTGCTGCGCAAATACCGTGCGAGATAAAAAGTTGCAATGACCGCCATTGTATTCTCTAGGGTCTTTGCTAAAAAACATATATAATGTTTTAGGGTTCTATGTAATTTTCTAGCAAATAAATGATGATTTTTATGTAGGAGAGAAATGTCAGAATTGGCCTGGGTGCTCCAGAACGCCTGAAGGTGCTTCCTGCATGTTGGGTCTCTGTATGTGGCCACGCTGTGTAAAAGTCTCACACGTGGTATCGCCATACTCGGGAGTAACAGCAGAAAGTGTTTTGGGGTGTAATTTGTGGTATGCATATGCCGTGTGTGAGAAATAACCTGCTAATATGACAATTTTGTGGGGAAAAAAAAAAAAGAAAAAAAAAAAAAAAAGATTTTGCAAAGAATTGTGGGAAAAAACATGACAACTTCAAAAAACTCACCATGCATCTTTCTAAATACCTTGGAATGTCTTCTTTCCAAAAAGGGGTCATTTGGGGGGTATTTGTACTTTTCTGGCATGTTGGGGTCTCAAGAAATTAGATAGGCCGTCAGTACTTCAGGTGTGATCAATTTTCAGATATTGGCACCATAGCTTTTGGACTCTATAACTTTCACAAAGACCAAATAATATCCACCGATTTGGGGTATTTTTACCAAAGATATGTAGCGGTATAAATTTTGGCCAAAATATATGAGGAAAAATTACTAATTTGCGAAATTTTATAACAGAAACGAAGAAAAATGCATTTTTTTACAGATTTTTCTATCTTTTTTCTTTTATAGCGCGCAAAAAATAAAGAACCCAGCGGTGATTAAATACCACCAAAAGAAAGCTCTATTTGTGTGAAAAAAAAAGAGCAAAAATTTCATATAGGTACAGTGTTGCATGACTGAGTAATTGTCATTCAAAGTGTGAGAGCACCAAAAGCTGAAAATTGGTCTGGTTATTAAGGGGGTTTAAGTGCCCAGTGGTCAAGTGGTTAAAGAGATTACTAGTATAGAGGTGCCAGAGGATCCCTGGGTATGTCTTTTCCACGCGATAGACATTCCAATAAAAGAATATAAAAAGTCAATGTTGATGCATCTGATTAATGCCACTAAGAGCCTGATCCCGAAAAGATGGAAGGAGGTGGATGGTCCAACAATTAGAGAATGGCTCAATAAAATTGAGGCGATATATATTATGGAAGGGCTTAGGCACTGTGAAGAGGGAGGAAAAGAAGGTTTCAGCAAGAGGTGGGAAAGGTGGAAAATGTTTAAAACAATGAAGGAATATAGCGAGGTGAAAAGGTTGCAGTGAGGGGGGGTGGGGTGGGCGGTTCTAGTAGGGGTGAAAACAAAAAAAATCTAATATGTGCTTAAAGTACTGATTATATTTTGCTGTAAGTGCTTTGCTATAATAAATACAATACATATTCACTGGAAAATGTTTCTATTGGGTCTCTGTAGCTGACTAGGTAACATTTGGTGCTAATACTGTAGACATCTGATGTCACCACAAATCAGAGTAAGGACTACCTGGGGGTGTAAGTTCTGTAAAAAGAATACAAGGCTTGCACAAAGGCGTATAGAGGGTTGGGTACTAAGAAAACCGCCCTAAGTCCCCCGGGAATACAACAAATGTTACACAGCCACATGCAGTATATGAAGTACATCTATTCAATCCCTTCTCTGAGCAAGCCGTTTTTAAAATTAGAAGACCAATTATCATCCTTGTTCTCGTTACACTGAAATATAATGCTCGGATTTAGTTGTAGCGAACTCAGTTGGTATAGATTTGCTTGATATTTGTATTATTATCCTTCTATCCTAATCCACTGATACTTGTATCTCTCATTGGTTTACCGCTGATGTATCCTGATGTTAATTTTTCTGTTGGTAGTATGTCATGAATGACTGTTTCTGTTACATATTGTAATATATTTACAATTGCTTCAATAAAATCTGTTTGTTTTTTTCAATGTAAAAATTAGAAGACCATTTTTGAATACCACCTTAAGTTAAAACAGAGTTTGCTCTCTTTAAGAACTTTTGCTCACTACAAGTTTATCTTGCTTCTTTACACCTACAAGTTTTCCATGTATAGCTATCCTAACCACCTCCTTGCGGACTATTGTAAAAAAAATTGTCAGGGAGGTGGATGTCTAGTTTTGGGAGAGTCGTTTATAAACTTCTCGCCAGAAAAAAGGCACGGGCGTCGAGTATGCCCATTAAATATCTGAGATTGAGGTTTCACAGCGGCTCTGTAACTTATGAGTGCTGTGATGCCCAATCTCTGCGATTTCGGTGTAAACTGTACTACGGTTTCCTCTGTAAAGCTTGCCCCTTCCTTTTCTGCCATTGATCCTCTTCCTTCTTAGTCTTCCAGCAATCTCCTGTGATCCTGTGGGAGTAAACTGCTTCCAATGGACCCTGAAGGGTCACATTATCCACCAATGTTATAGGGGAGAAAAATGACTGATCACCACTCAGTCGCTACACACTAATGATTACCAACATTTAGGGAGCGCACACCATTGACCACCAATATTTAAAGTGGCACTTACTCCTAACTGCTGTACTGAAATCTGCAAGTTGTTCTGTGCATTATATAATCTAGACACATGCACTCTGATTGCTGCACTGTATACGCTGTGTCTTAGGCTCTGCACACATCTTTGCCCTGTGGGAGCATGTGTGTTACTGCAGCATATGAAAACACGTGTGTTGGTATACTGCAGCACACACAAGACATAGCAACACACTAGTGTGATATGCTGTATCACAAAAAAAAAAAAAAAAAAAAAGAAGTACATACATCTTTTTGGCTCCACTTGGCGCAAGAGGATAAAAGTGCATCAACGCATGTGCAATACAGTAGCATAACATAGTGAACATACCCTAAAACTAAGCAATTTAGGAAGCATATTGGTGCCTCATGAAATGCAATTTATGTGTTTTTTTTTCAAAGATTTTGTCATTCAAACTATCACAGCAATGAAAACTGAAAAATGCCCTGGTAATGAAGCTGTATATACAGACTAGTAATCAAGTGGTTAAATAGTTAAGAGGAATGATAGTAGATGTATACAATTTTTTTATACAAGAAAAAAAAAAGACATTTCTTAGACCCCTTTCACAATAAGGCAGTTTTCAGGCATTTTAGCTCTAAAAAGAGAGCCTGTAAAAACGCCCGAAAACTGCCTCTCATGCCTCCCCAGTGTGAAAGCCTGAGTGCTTTCACACTGGGGCGGTGCCCTTGTGGGATGGGAAAACAAGTCCTGCAAGCAGCCTCTTTGGGGCGGTGTAGGAGCACTGTATACAGCGCTCCCACCCCTGCCCACTTAAATGGATGGGCAGTGCTTCTGAAGCGCCTGAAAAGCGATTTGGAAGCGCCGCAACATGGACGCTTTTAACCCCTTCTTATGGGTTAAAAGCACCCTGCCAGCGGCTAAAAAGCACTGCCTGAACAGCGGTAAAGTGCCGCTAAAACTAGCGTCGCTTTACCGCTAACGGACCCGCCACCCCACTGTGAAAGGGGTCTTACTGTTTACATTCATAATGTGCGTTCTTGGTGTGCAAATGTTCTAAACCTATGCATGTAAAATTAACTTTGTATTCTTTTCAAATATGAGAAAAACAAACAGTGGTACTGTACGTGATTTAACGCTGCCCATTCCTTTCAGCACTGCCTTTCTTCCTGAACTTTCAATCAGGTTCTGCACTTTCAGTGCTGGTAATATTGTATCCACTAGAACAGATTCAGATTCCAAGTTGACAGTGATGTTCTGTACACCTGGGTATATAAATTGATGAAAATCAAAAGAAATTGAAAAAAGATAAAGTCCAACTTTCTTATAATCTAGATAAATGTAAATTAGAAATTAAATAATTAAACACTGAATGGGGGAATTTATTAAAACTCGGGCAGCCAGAATCTGGAGCAGCTGTACATGTCAACCAAACAGTTTTTATCGTCAGCTTGTTCAGCTGAAGCAATATTAAACCCAAAAACAAAAATATAATATAATATATTGCAAATTCCATATAGTTTTCTTCTGTTTGTTCTGCAAAAACAGTTGTAATTGACTAGTTTTCTCTTTTTTTTATTTTTTAAATGTTTCCTAAAGCCAGAAGGTTGGAATGTCAAATTAAAAAAGTTTTGAGGCATGTCTGTGATTAGGTTTTTTTTCTACACAAATAAGCAATTGAATAAACATTTTCCAAGAGTGGTGATTCCATACTTTTTGCCAGGGGTTGTAGTGCAGGAACCCTTTTCTAAGTCTGAGAGACTTGAGTCACACCGATTAGAATGTTTCCATTGTCGTTAGTGGGGGCACGACTTTGTTGCATGAAAAGTTGCGGCAGTGTGAACCAGGGCTTGAAGTCAACAACTCTACACCAAGTTCACAATATCGACAAAATCCTGGCGCAATAGCCATTTGTTCATCAGGTCTGCTTGTTCTACAAGCAGAGAAGATGTCAGGGATTATACATAAAGGTGATCTGTCACTACTATCACACAGAAGTAAATCGAAAAAAAAAAAAAAAAGTAGTAAAAAAGAAAATAATTACCGTATTTATTGGCTTATAACACGCACCCCAAGTTTAGGAGGGAATTTTAAGGAAAAAAACTTTTAGGAGGGAAGTTTAAGGAATAAAAACTTACATTAAAATGCCCATCAATGCAGCCTTATCTGTCCATCTGCCGCCTTTTCAGTGTCAGTGCAGCCTTGCCCCAGTGCAGTCTTGTCAGTGCAGCCTTGCCCCAGCGCAGCCTTGCCCCAGTGCAGCCTTGCCCCAGTGCAGCTTTGTTAGTGCAGGTTTGCCCCAGTCCAGCCATGTCAGTGCAGCTTTGTGCACTCGGTGTAGATTTAAATATGGCGCTGAGACTGCAGGGAGCCGAGATACACGTACCCGAGTGTTCTTGGCTTTTTTCAGCACCGCCGTCACGCCCAGTCCCGCCCCTGGACCTGTGTTATGTCCATCATAGGGCGGGACTGGGCATGACTGAGCGGCGCCGAAAAAAGCCGAGAACACTCGGGTATGTGCATCTTGGCTCCCTGCAGTCTCGGCGCCATATTTAAATCCACCCACGGCTGTGTATGTCGGCGGCGACCGCGGCAATTGCCGCAATCGCTCCGATGACACAGAAATCGGCGGGGATCGGCCTATAACACGCACCCACGATTTTCAGGGGAAAAAAGTGCGTGTTATATGCCGATAAATACGGTATATTAAATTCAAGAATAAAATTTAAAAAGTATAGACCTCCTTCCCACATGGGCAATTACATACCTATATACACGACACACGTAGGTTTGTAAAAACATTTATCATTGCATCCTCACACATGCCAGAGAAATAATTTTGAGGCCAATATTTTATTTTAACTCAAATTATGAACTGTAAGTGGAACTTCAAAAAAAAAAAAAAAAAGTTTTTTTGGAAACGCCACAAAACGTAAAATAAGTTACCTCTCATTTTGACTATTCTATGCCCAGATCTCTGCAGTTTACTGTACACATTTTAGTTTCATTCATCCTGCCTACTAAACACAGTGAAGTATCCTGTCGACCTGATCTTTCTTTGTTCATTGACAGAATACCTTGCACTCTGTGAAAAATGACAAGGCTTTTTGTGATTGTACAAGGGAAGAGGAGTAGGTGGGCAAACGAAAGGATCCGTCACTGTAAAAGAGATGTAGCTCAATGTGTTTATCTTGATCCTGTATTTAGAACTTGTCACACTTGTTACGCTTCTTTTGTTGCGCTCTTGTGCAATTGTACACTGTATATCACACTAAAATCCAATAAACTCTTTGTGAAACCTGACAGATACAACTCTGTCTGTCACAGCACCAGATAAGAGAGGCCACACTTTACCGTGTGGACTATTTATAATGGTCAGTATATTATCTTTTTGCTGCTTCACAAGCACATGCAGTGGTGTGTTCTGCAAAGAGGAACATTTTTTACTTCCCTGACGGTAATTTTCCTTTCCTGATACGAAGCATGACACCATCTACATATGGGTAGGCTCCGCCCCCTGCCCTATTTCAGGACCAGCTATACTAAATAAGTAAGTCTCCTTCCTGCCTGCAGACAGCATTCTCGTAACCTTTTTTCACTGCAAAGTCCTTTAGGGAGGGACCTATATGCTGTCATGCTTTGCATCAGGAAAGGAAAATTACCCTCAGGTAAGTATAAAATGTTCCTCTTTCCTGACACAAGCATGACACCATATATATATATGGGGTGCAGCAATCACCAGAGAAAAGGGTGGATAATGCCGAAGTTACATAGTGACATAGTTACATAGTAGGCGAGGTTGAAAAAAAGACACAAGTCCATTAGGTTCAACCTATGTGTGTGATTATATGTCAGTATTACATTGTACATCCCTGTATGTTGTGGTCGTTCAGGTGCTTATCTAATAGTTTTTTGAAACACTCGTTGCTCCCCGCTGAAACCACCACCTGTGGAAGGGAATTACACATCCTTGCCACTCTTACAGTAAAGAACCCTCTACATAGTTTAAGGTTAAACCTCTTTTCTTCTAATTTTAATGCGTGGTCATGTGTCTTGTTAAACTCCCTTCCGCGAAAAAGTTTTATCCATATTGTGGGGTCATCAATACGGTATTTATAAATTGAAATCATATCCCCTCTCAAGCGTCTCTTCTCCAGAGAGAATAAGTTCAGTGCTTGCAACCTTTCCTCATAACCAATATCCTCCAGACCCTTTATTGGCTTTGTTGCCCTTCTTTGTACTCGCTTCATTTCCAGTACATCCTTCCTGAGGACTGGTGCCCAGAACTGGACAGCATACGCTAGGTGCGGCCAGACCAGAGTCTTGTAGAGCGGGAGAATTATTGATTTATCTCTGGAGTTGATCCCCTTTTTAATGCATGCTAATATTCTGTTTGCTTTGTTAGCAGCAGCTTGGCATTGCATGCTATTGCTGAGCCTATCTACTAGGACCCCCAGGTGCTTTTCCATCCTAGATTCCCCCAGAGGTCCCCCCCCCCCCCCAGTGTATAGAATGCATTCATATTTTTGCCACCCAAACGCATTATTTTACATTACACCTCATTTGCCATGTAGTTGTAATTTGTTCAGAACTTTTGGCAAGGTTTTCACATCCTGCGGAGAAGTTATTGCCCTGCTTAGCTTAGTATCGTCCGCAAATACAGAGATTGAACTGTTTACCCATCCTCCAGGTTGTTTATGAAAAAAATAACTAGGATTGGTCCCAGCACAGAACCCTGGGGAACCCCACTACCCACCCCTGACCATTCCGAGTACTCCCCATTTATCACCACCCTCTGAACTCGTCCTTGTAGCCAGTTTTCAATCCATGTACTCACCCTATAGCCCATGCCAATGAACCTTATTTTGTACAGTAAACGTTTATGGGGAACTATATCAAATGCTTTTGCAAAATCCAGATACACCACATCTACGGTCCTTCCTTTATCTAGATGGCAACTCACCTCCTCATAGAAGGTTAATAGATTGGTTTGGCAAGAACGATTCTTCATGAATCCATGCTGATTACTGCTAATGATACTGTTCATTACTAAAATCTTGTATATAGTCCCTTATCATCCCCTCCAAGAGCTTGCATACTATTGATGTTAGGCTAACTGGTCTGTAATTCCCAGGGATGTATTTTGTGCCCTTTTTAAATATTGGTGCTACATTGGCTTTTCTCCAATCAGCTGGTACCATTCCAGTCAGTAGACTGTCAGTAAAAATTAGGAACCATGGTCTGGCAATTACTTGACTGAGTTCCCCAAGTACCCTCTGATGCAAGCCATCTGGTCCCGGTGATTTATTAACTACTTATGGGCCTCCGTACGCTGATGTATGTCCTAACTTGGAAGAGGAATATTGTTGTTATGGCAGCAGCTAGCTGCCATAACCCTGGTATCCTCTTCTTCGGCCGGCGGTCTGCTTCAAGATAAAAGTGGTCTCTGCGGCGGATTCGCCGCGAGATCACTTTTTATCAGCGGCAGGGGAGGGCCCCCCTCCGCCGCTTACCGGAGCCGTCGGCAGAGGTGGAGGCGATTGGATGTTGTCCCTTCCTGGGTATGGAGACGAGTGAGGGGGAAGATGGCCCCCACGCGTCTCCATGCCACTGCAGGGCGGAAGCGACGTCAAAACGTCACTTCCCCCATAGCTCTTAAAGGGCCTTTTTTTTTTTTTTTCTTCATTGCAAATATAATATCGGAGGTCTTTTTGATTTAAGAAGTCCTGTAATGCTTTTTTTTCTATTACAAGGGATGTTTACATTCCTTATAATAGGAATAAAAGTGACTATTTTTTTTAAAGAACAGTGTAAAAATAAATAAAAAGGTAAAATAAATATGAAAAAAAAAAATCAATTTTTAAACGCACCCTGTCCTGCCGAGCTTGCGTGCAGAAGCGCCCGCATATGGAAACGGTGTTCAAACCACACATGTGAGGTATCACCAAGATTGGGAGAGCGAGAGCAATAATTCTAGCCCTAGACCTCTCTAACTCAAAACATGCAACCTGTAGAATTTTTTAAACGTCGCCTATGGAGATTTTTAAGGGTAAAAGTTTGTCGCCATTCCACGATCAGGCACAATTTTGAAGCGAGACATGTTGGGTATCAATTTACTCGGCGTAACATTATCTTTCACAATATAAAAAAAAAAATTGGGCTAACTTTACTGTGGTCTTATTTTTTAATTTAAAAAAATTGTACCGTATATACTCGAGTATAAGTCGTTCCGAGTATAAGTCGAGGCCCTAATTTACCACAAAAAAAAATGGGAAAAACTTATTGACCCGAGTATAAGACGAGGGTGAGAAATGCACAGCTACTGTAAGTGGAAAAGAGGGTCAACAATGCCCATTTGCAGCATCACTGTGCCCCTTTGCAGCCATAGGTCCCCTGAACTTCAAACTCGGTAGTTAAGGGTTTCTAGATGCCCCCTAGCTGCAGCCAAAATTTGGGGTCTCTGAACCCAAAGGGTCCGAAATGACATTGATGCAAATGGACACAGTTGCCTGAATTTGGGGCCCTGTATCTTGGGGCCACTTAGTGCTAAGAACCCCAAATTTGGTGTGCAAACACAGTGGAAATAGCACCATAAAATTTCCAAAGCTGGTGTTTCTAGCACCAAGTGGCCCCGAGATACAGGGCCCCAAAATTCAGTTCAGAAAATGTCAAGCACTTTTCTGCAGCAGAAAATGACATTTTCCAAACCATTTTTGGGGCCCCGTATCTCAGGGCCACTTGGTGCTAGGAACTTCAGCTTTGGATATGTTGTGGTACCAGTTCCACTGGGTTTGCACACCAAATTTGGGGTTCCTAGCACCAAGTGGCCCTGAGATATGGGGCCCCAAAGTCGGTTCAGAAAATGTCAAGCACTTTTCTGCAGCAGAAAATGACATTTTCTGAACCGATTTTGGGGCCCCGTATCTCGGAGTCACTTAGTGCTAGGAACTTCAGCTTTGGATATGTTGTAGTACCAGTTGGTTTGCAAACCAAATTTGGGGTTCCTAGCACCAAGTGGCCCTGAGATACGGGGCCCCAAAGTCGGTTCGGAAAATGAAATTTTTTGCTGCAGAAAAGTGCTTGACTCGAGTATAAGTCGAGGGGGGCACTTTCAGCACAAAAAAATGTGCTGAAAAAACCCTAGTTAGACTTACCGGTAACGGTATTTCTACGAGTCTTTCAGGACAGCACCTGGAGAGAGCGCAGCTCCACCCACTTTTCCCAGGAAACACTGCAGTCAGTTTTTTCTTTAAAGACCGGACACTTCCACCATGGCCTCAGTTGTTCATAGAGTACCTCCAGCCATGCTGAAATTAGATAAGCAGAACATAGCAATAACACCACATTTTTATAAACCAATTAGGGCGGGTCATCGGTGCTGTCCTGAAAGACTCGTAGAAATACCGTTACCGGTAAGTCTAACTAGGGTTTTTCTCCCCTCGTCTTTCAGGACAGCACCTGGAGATGATAAAAGAGTACTTACTCTAGGGTGGGACCACCGCCTGCAGGACCTTCCTGCCAAACGATTGATCCGCTGCTGATAGCAAGTCCAACCTGTAGTGGCGGGTGAAGGTGGAGAAACTTGTCCACGTGGCCGCTTTACAGATCCGGCCTGGAGAAGCCCCCGCTCTTTCTGCCCAGGACGTTGCTACTGCCCTTGTTGAATGGGCCATTACCCCTGTGGGAGGATCAGCCCCTGCAGCCCTGTAGGCTTCACTGATCGCCATTCTAAGCCATCTGCCTATAGTGCTTTTAGAAGCACAATGACCCTTGCGTGATCCAGAAAAAAGAATAAAAAGAGAATTTGTCTTCCTAAACTCTCTCGTAATCTCTAAATAATGGAGTAAACATCTCCTCACATCCAGGGTATGAAAAGCCTCCTCTTTAGAGTTGGATGGTGTAGGACAAAAAGTAGGTAAAACTATCTCTTGTGCCCTATGAAAAAAGGTTGCGACCTTTGGCAAGAAGCCCGGGTCAGTTTTCAGCACTACCCGGTCTGAAAATATCAAACAAAAGGGTTCTACTATAGATAGAGCCTGTAACTCACTAATTCTTCTGGCAGAGGTAACTGCCACCAAAAGAACCAGTTTAAGCGTCCATACTTTTAAAGTTGCTTCCTGTGGTGGCTCAAAAGGTGATCTGATCAACCCCTGTAGCACCAGAGATAAATCCCATTTAGGAAAGGATTTGAAAGGTATCGGCCTAAGCCTGGCCAATGCTTTGAAAAATCTCACTATAAATGGTTCTTGAGATAACTTTCTCTCAAGAAACACCGACAAGGCAGCTACCTGGACCTTCAGGGTACTGGCTGCCAGCCCCATCTCCATCCCCTCATTGAGAAACTCTAAAATTGAGGGCAATTCCTGTGGTGAAC
This sequence comes from Lithobates clamitans, assembly GCA_037952925.1. Lineage (NCBI taxonomy): Eukaryota > Metazoa > Chordata > Amphibia > Anura > Ranidae > Lithobates > Lithobates clamitans. The sequence goes on from JBBGZY010001684.1 coordinate 1,956,869, forward strand.
ATTTTTTAGTCATGCACCAGGAATTAAACCGCTTCCATGTCTTAAAATAAATACCCCTGGTAACCTTCTTTCGGCTATTTAACAGGGTTGATACCAGCTTATCTGAGAAGCCCCTTCTTTTTAGCAACTGCTCCTCAGTAACCAACCTGTCAGCCTGAGCTGATTGACATTTGGATGCTGAAGGGGTCCCTGGGATAGCAGATCCTTTCGAAGCGGGAGAACCCAATGTGGTTCCACTGCCAATCTCTGTATGGTAGCAAACCAGGGTCTCTTGGGCCAAAAAGGAGCCACTAGGATTAAACTTGTGGTCTCTCGCTGTAGTTTTTTCAACACCCAAGGGATCATTTGAAAGGGGGGAAAGGCGTAGCACAAGTGGAAGTTCCATGGTTGTGCCAGCGCATCCAAACCCTTCGCCTGATCTTGCCTGTTTAGCGAGTAATAGGCTCTCACCTTTGCATTCTTGTGGGATGCGAACAGGTCTATTTGAGGAGTTCCCCATTTCCTTGTTAATTCCTGGAATACCTCCATGTTCAGACTCCATTCTGCCTCTAGTATCCTTTCTCTGCTTAGAAAGTCTGCCACTAGATTCAGCTCTCCTTTTAGGTGTACAGCTGTCAGGGACTTTACGTTGCCTTCCGCCCAGGATAGCAACTGAACTGACAAGGCTAGCAAGACCTTGCTTCTCGTGCCCCCCTGTCTTGTAACATATGCCACTGCTGTGGCATTGTCTGATAGCACCTGAACATGATGCCCCCGGACTATTTCCTCGAAAGCCCATAGCCCTAGGAGAATAGCCCTTAATTCCCTCCAATTGGAGGATCTCCTGGCTTCCCTTTTTGTCCAATTGCCTTGAGCCATCTGTCCTTCCAGGTGGGCTCCCCACCCCCAGGAACTCGCATCTGTTGTTAATCTCCTCTCCTGGGGAAAAAACCAGAGCAGGCCCTTGTTCAGATTGGAGTAGCTCCTCCACCACCAGAGTTTCCTCTGAACTCGGGGAGATATTGTTATCATCTTTTCTAGGGACTCTCCATAAGACCAACTTTTCAAAATTGTCTGTTGAAGTTCCCTCGCATGCAACCGTGCCCACTGTACTGCAGGTATTGCTGCAGTAAGGAGACCCAAAACAGACATCACTGCCCTGATAGAAATTGGCAGGTTTGTCTGGGCCTTTTTTACAGCGTTCTGAAGCTTTACTATCTTCTCCTCTGGGAGATAAATTTTTCCCTGTATGGAGTCGATAGTGTAACCTAGAAAGGTTATTGCCTGTGATGGGATCAGGTTTGATTTTTCCTCGTTTATTAACCACCCTAGGCTCTCCAGATGCCTCCTCGCCCTTTGTAGATCTCTCTCCAATATGTGCCTTGATCTGGCAAATATTAGCAGATCGTCTAGATATGGGACAATCGAAATTCCTTCTATTCTGAGAGGGGCTAAGGCCTCCGCCAGAATTTTTGTAAATATCCTCGGAGAGGATGACAGCCCGAAGGGGAGAGCTCTGAATTGCAGATGTAGGACAGATCCCCCTATCCTGATCGCAAATCTGAGGTGCTTCTGTGATGCTGGTGCTATAGGCACATGGAGATATGCATCTCTTAGGTCCATGGATACCATAAAGCAGTCTGGGGTCAGGAGACCCTTTACCGAAAAGATCGTATCCATCTTGAACCTTTTGTACCTGACCGCTCTGTTGAGTATCTTCAGGTTCAGGATCAATCTGAACTTGCCTGAAGGCTTCTTCACCAGGAAGATGTGTGAGTAGCACCCCTGTTCTACCTCGTTGGGGGGAACATTTACTACCACCTTCTGCTGAATTAACTCCTGCAGAATTGCTGACATAGCCGTAAGCTTCTCCGGGTCTCTGGGAGCCTGAGTTAAATAAAATCGAACCGGAGGGGGTTGGGCAAACTCCAGTCCGTAACCCTCCCTTATAGTTTTTAGGATAAACGGACTGTCTGTTATCCTCTGCCACTGTGGGAAGAAGGTTTGTAACCTTGCTCCCACAGACTGGGGACCGTCACTGGCTCTTAGTATTTGGGGTAGGGGGGCGAAAGAGTACCCCTGACTTGCCCCTGCCTCTCTGAGACCTCCAAGGTCTTTTATATCCTGTCTCCTTTGAGTCTGTGGTTTTCCGAAAAGGACGAAAATTTTTGTTGCCCTGAGGAACCACCTTTTTCTTAATGGGGAAGGCTTTCTTTTTGTCAGCCGTTCTCTCAAGAATGGCTTCAAGACCTGGGCCAAAAACCAAATCCCCCTCAAAGGGTAAACCGCATAACTTGGCTTTAGAGGCTGTGTCCCCGGTCCAAGTCTTGACCCACAGAGCCCTGCGCGTTGAGTTGATTAGGGCAGAAGATCTGGCCGACATCCTAACTGATTCGGCCGAAGCATCTGCTATATATCCAACGGCTTTCATAAGTACTGGTAAGGTCTCCAAAAGATCCTTACGAGGTGTACCTGCCTCGATATGAACCTTTAGCTGTTCCAACCAGTGCTCTAGGTTTCTGGCTACCACTGTTGATGCCATAGCTGGCTTTAAATTTGCTAGGGTGGAATCCCAGGCTTTCTTTAGCAGGGAGTCCGCCCTCTTGTCCATGGGGTCCTTGAGGATACCCATGTCCTCAAACGCGAGGTCAGTGTTTCTCGACACCTGAGAGAAGGCCGCATCCAGTCTAGGTTTTTTGTTCCAGACCTGTGCGCTATCTTCCTCAAAGGGAAACCTGCGTTTGAGGGATCTAGAAAAGAAGGGGGCCCTCTCTGGGTCCTTCCATTCTCTTTTAACTGTTTCTGACAGAAACTTGTGCACCGGAAACATCCTGTGTTTCACCTCACCCATGCCTTGAAACATTTTATCGTGTAACGACAGCTGGGCCTTGTCCTCTGTAATATTAAGAGTAGTGTGGATAGTTTTTAAAAGATCATCCACCTCCTCTAGAGACAACTTATATCGAGAAGAAGAAGAAGAAGATTCTTTCTCTTCATCTGCTTCTTCCTCTGATTCCGTAGCCACGCTACGATTTTCCTCCTCCGAGTCACTGTCACCCCTATATGCGGAAACAGAAGACTGGGAACGAGGTACTGAGCTGCCTGCGGCTGGACGTTTGTCAAGGTAGGATTTAAATGACTCAAAGGTCTCCGCCAAATCCTTCCTAAATGAGCTCAGTAAGTCCTGCTGAACCACAGGTACACTAGGAGTGGTTTCCTCCTTAACTAAATCTGCAATGCATCCTTTGCATAACACCTTTGCCCAAGATTCTTTAAGCACATTTTTACAAGATGGGCATTTTCTTTTAACAGGAAAAGACGAATGCTTGGTCTTTTCTTTTGCCTTCTGAAATACACAAACAGAAAACACCTATAAACAGCATGCTGAAAAAGAGTGGAGAGCTAACACTTTAACCCCCCTCCTTCACTCAGCCAGTAAATCCCCCCACAGATTTACTTCACAATCTTAAACACATTTACTTCCTGCTTCAATACCCAGGAAGAATGCTGCAGGCTCTTTAAAACATTTACCAAAGAGGGAACTAAAACATGCCCATAGAGTAAGTTACAGAGACACGCTGTCCCCGCTTACCTGGGCCTGGCTGACTTGTGTGGCTCCTGCTCCTGCCACCACCGATTGTTCCTCCTCCATATTGACAGGATTTGCAAAGGCGTTTGGTGCTTGCTTTTAAACTTTCCCGGTCCACTCGCCGCTGCGAGGGCCGGAAATGACGTCAGCCGGAAGAGACCTGCCCTCCCCCCCTGCGTTCCAGCGGCCGGAACCGGAAGCCGCGTCGCGCCGCTGGAGGTCCCGCCCCTGGCCGTAGTGACGCGCTCGCCACCGGAACCCGGAAGGCTGTGCAATGGGGTTGAAGAGGAGACCCGCTCCTTCCAAGCCAGCCGCCGGTCTGAAGGGACTGGGACCCCCCGCAGCCTGACCCTCGCCGGGTATGAAGAGGGGAGGACGCCGGAGCAACCCCCGCACGTGAAGGGAGGAAGCTGGGCTGGTCTGCCAAAAAAACAAAAACAGAATACCGGTATGCCCCAACTCTCTCCACCTGGAGACAGCGCAGCACACCCCTGGTTCCCTGCAGCGCTTCCACCATGGCGGAGGAAACACTACAACTGAGGCCATGGTGGAAGTGTCCGGTCTTTAAAGAAAAAACTGACTGCAGTGTTTCCTGGGAAAAGTGGGTGGAGCTGCGCTCTCTCCAGGTGCTGTCCTGAAAGACGAGGGGAGAAAATTCGACTTATACTCGAGTATATACGGTATTTTTTCCAAAAAAAGTGCGCTTGTAAGACTTCTGCGCAAATATGGTGTGACAGAAAGTACTTCAACGACCGCCATTTTATTCTCTAGGATGTTAGAAAAAAAATGTATGTTTGGTGGTAAGTAATTTTCTAGCAAAAAAAACTGTAAACAACAAATCTCAAAAAGAGGCTCGGTCCTTAAGTGGTTAATGTTAAGTTTCCCAAGTCTAATTTTAATTCTGTCCTCGGTTAACCATGCAGGTGCTTCCCGTGATGTGTCATAAGGATAAACACTGCAATTTTGGTTACTGAAGCCCCCCCCCCCCCCGATTTCCTTGTGAAGACTGAGGAGAATAGATTCAATACCTTCGCCATCTCTCCATCCTTTGTAACCAGATGTCCTTCCTCACTCTTTATGGGACCAATATGGTCTGTCCTCCCTTTTTTACCCTTTACATACTTAAAGAATTTCTTGGGATTTTTTTGCTTTCCTCCGCTATGTGTCTTTCGTGTTCTATCTTAGCCGCCCTAATTGCACCCTTACATTTCTTGTTGCTTTCTTTATAAAGTCTGAATGATGAGGATCCTTCACCCCTGTATTTTTTGAAGACCTTCTCCTTTGCTTTTATATGCATTATAAGCCATCCAGGACTTTTATTCGCTCTTTTAAATTTATTGCCCAATGGGATGCATTGGCTAATGCCCCTATTTAATATGCTCTTAAAGCAAATCCATTTCTCCTCCGTATTCTTTGTTCCTAAGATTTTATCCCAATTATTGTCTAACAAGGTTCGTAGTTTAGGGAAGTTGGCTCTTTTGAAATTCAGTGACTTTGTATTCCCCTTATGCTTCCTATTTGTGTGATTTATACTGAAGCCAATTGATCTGTGATCGCCGTTTCCTAAATTGCCCTGTATTTCCACATCCGTGATCAGGTCTGTATTGTTGGTAATCAGTAGATCCAGTAACGCTGTATTTCCAGTTGGTGCGTCTACCATCTGAACCATGAAATCGTCCTGCAAGACATTTAGGAACTGGCGAGCCTTAGACAAATGCGTGGTTCCCTCTGCCCAGTCTATGTCTGGATAATTAAAATCCCCCATTATGATAACACTTCCCATCCTTGCTGCTAATCCAACTTGCGATAGGAGATACGTCTCCCTCTCCTCCCTCAGGTTAGGGGGCCTATAGCATACTCCCAGTATTATTTTCCCCTTAGCTTCATCTCTTTGGAGCTCTACCCATAAGGATTCCACCTCCTCCCTAGCTCCCTTAGTGATGTCAGCTCTCACATTCACTTGTACATTATTCTTGATATATAGGCATACCCCTCCCCCTTTTTTACCCTCTATCCCTGCGATAAAGGGTATACCCTTGAATGGTTGCCAGCCAATCATAAGAGCTGTTCAACCAGGTCTCTGAAATTCCCACAAAAAAGTGTTTAAGTCGAAGATTAGATCTATCCCCCATTAACGACTGAAATGTATTGTCGCCATATGTGTGCGCACAGGATGTGCTGGGCGTGCCTAAGCACACCCTACTCACCCTGTGTGCAATAGCATTATCGCTTTGTGTGCTGGCAGGGATGGGAAAGATTTAACTCTAAATGGCTCCATAACAAGAGAAGTTCTTCCACACTTCTTTTACTGTGCTGGTGGGGAGATGGAAAGAATCCCCGATTGGCTCAATATATATATTTATATTATACATACACACGTGTGTGTCCGAGCTTTGGGGTGCACACCTCAATGCAATAGGCTGCGCACACCCAAGATTGTAGCTAAGGTCACTGGGTCCACTTTAAAATGGGCCCCAAACGTGTTGAATGTAGACCAGGCCGCAGTTTACATATTAGCTCTGGAGGGACTCCCTTGAGTTCTATTCACAGATGTGCAATCCGTCTGATAAAGAAGTCTCCGACCTTGATTGATGGATTTGTCCTAGCCATCTAAGCCCCTTGACTAACTTCATTTGCACCACTGTGAATGTCTTTAATGGACAGGGATTGTCCTCTTCTGATGCTGCTGCTAGGCCTAAAGAGCCCATTGTTTGCCCTTTGAAAAGGACCACTTCGATGTCGTTCTTCAAATTTTGAATCTATTTCCAATGCTTGTGGTACTTCAGACACTTTCGTTTGGATATGCTGGAAGAATGATGTTCTAACTCAGATGCAGACCTCTGTATAGTGCTGAGGAAGAGACTAGAGCCATTTTGCCTGATAATGGCAGTAACAAGGTGGTTTACGGCTTGATGCTTGGATATCAGAGATCCTCCTAGACATATTAGCCATACAAAATACTGCTTCAGTGTTACTGGCCATATCGAGGACGTCTTATTCAGCTGAATGGAGAGTGAGATAACGTGTCCCACACTCTTTGGAGGATCCAAGGGGAAAGAACAATCTTCCCAGGTCTTTCGGAATTGGTTTACCAAGATATGCAACAGTTGCTGGATCCCAGACAGTGAGGACACGACCAAGCCTCATCTACCCTTCAACCCCATCTCTAGGCTTAGTTGTATACAATTCAATCCTTACAGCACGGAACATACAATTCCATCCTTTAAATTCTGTAGGGTTTCCTATGATCTAATATACCTGAAGTTTGGAGTAGGTGCCCTGGCCTCCACAGGGTTTCAAATAATAAAAGGTGAGCCTTCACTTCTTGGGTTTCCAGCATTTGGATATAACTTGTCTGAATCTGGACGATGCCACTGGCCACACTGTATGAGGTACTGGATCTCAGGAAGGAGAACAGGAGGTTCCCGGATCAGAGACTGTACCTAAAGATATCATGGCCTGCAGACCACCGGGCAATTATTGTCTTAATCACCACTAAACAACTGCGGATCCTGATAAGGAGCCTGGAGACCACTAGGTTTGTTCGCTATACATATGGGCTAATTTGAAGACCCAGCCGGATGTCAATAGTTCCACTGCTTCCACCCCTGGGAAGCCACCAAGGTTACTGTCAGGTCAATATCTTGATAGCCTTATTTGTTGTCGATTCTTTGAATGGCTTGTTGGTTTGGAGACCATCCCTTGACATCCAACGGCTTTGTCCCTTATGGCGTCTGACATGAAGTTCTAGGACACCTGAACTTGACTAGTCTTGTATTCCTTATTGACAGCGAAGATAGGACCTCCCAATTTTGCTGAATCTTTGCAGCATAGCTGAGGCTCTGTTTGTTGCGTTTTCAGAAGGACTTCAGCCTGAGACCATTGCAACTCTGACTTTGGGCACTTTGTCCTCCATTGGCATGAATACCCAACAAAGTAATAGATTGTGATGATTGGTATGCCCAGTAGCTGATAAAGCTTAAAGATTACCTAGCTTAGCTACCTCCAAAAGGGGACTGGTCTCCTCTGTGGACTCACTGTTTCTGATGCAGGAAGCAAGTCTTCCCTTACTACAAAACCGGTAATAAAAGTTCTCAACCTTCCAGTGAGCCACTCGGACCACATGGCTTACTACAGACCACTTATCTACCCTTTTGTGACCGTGGGATGCAATCAATGGGAAAGAGCTAAAATTTGTTCAGTTATACTGTCGCTCTCTCTGAGGGTAACTCTATTGTATTCTTCGGAGGTTCAGAACTGCTTCCAGGCAAGTCATTGCTGTAAAGAGACTAGTTGTTCTCTCGATGATGGCTCCTTCCAATTCGATCAGAGTCTGAACTAGAACTTTTTTCCAGGACCTGGAAGACATTGCGCCAGCAGGCTGTTGCCCAAACAAGGATCACCAGAAGCACTTGCTCCTGCAAGATGGCCACTACTGGACCTAATGTCCTGGGAAATGCCCTGAGTTTGTGAAAAGGCCAAAGTCTGTCCGATGAACCCGTAGTGAAACTCTCGAAAGGCCAAGCAAAGCTACTTGCAGAAGCATGGGTGTATTGAAGTGTGTATACAGTATACACACACCTGCTAGGTCTAGAGACACCTACAGTCTTCCCTGATGGCTTGAGTGAGTGATTGCAATGATGCCAAATGAAGTTTTGGATCCTCCTAATCCTTCTGCTTCATGCCCAAGTCTGCCTTTTGACTAAGGACAACGCAGACATAATCCTTGACATCTTCTTTTGGCTGGATGGCTCATCGTTAAACAAGATGTGGTAACACTTGTTTTCTGGCGTTATGCTGTAATGAGTCATGGAGGGAATGAATTAGTTGGAGGATAGGAACGAAAATTCCAATAGCTTCCTTAATGCATAGGACCCACAGATCCTAATGCTCAAATTTACATATAATTCTGTCGGCCGACACATACTGGGCGACTTGGGTGAAGAAAATTTGTTGCTGCCCGAAAGGAGTAGACTCAGCTTTAGGCAGACAAATAAAGACGATTATGGATTCTTTAGTCTCTTATATAGTTTTCCCAGGTTTAACCTGTCATTCAATCTTCATTACTTTAACTTTTAGCTATCCTCTGGTCATTGGCGATTAACATAAGGGATTAATCCCCCTTCTAGATATCACTGGATCCGACTTGAACAGCTCAAAAGCGATATGTGTCACTTGTGGAATGAGCCATAAGGGTTACCTGACCACAACGGACTACTAGAGAAACAGCATATAGTCTTGCATCCACCGTGGCTGAACTGCATCAATGGCCACTTAATTTTCACCCTAGATCAGCCAGAGATTTTATCACTGGCCCGAGTTTCGCTATCATCATGTCTGAGATCCAGACAGTCTGGCTACTGGAGTGAGCTCATATGCAGGCAAAAAAACTAAGTTACTTACCGGTAACGTTCTTTCCCGGAGTCTTTCAGGACAGCCACCTGAGAGACCTTGGCTCCTCCCCTCTGTAGGAAACACTGCGCCAGCCTCAATACATTTCCTCCTCCCCTGCTGGCTCCTAAGTTCTTTAAAGAGCACCTCCAGTCTGCTGGGGAGACACAAGAACATATGATACACATAATTAATTATATCACATTTCCTGTAAGGAAATCTCTATGTCTTAATACACAATTGGGTGGGTACCCGGCTGTCCTGAAAGACTCCGGGAAAGAACGTTACCGGTAAGTAACTTTGTTTTTCCCCAGATCGTCTTTCAGGACAGCCACCTGAGAGGATAATCGAGCACTTACCCCTAGGGCGGGACCACGGCTTGTAAGACCTTGCGTCCAAAAGGTCTGATCTTTAGCCGCCCAGAGATCCACTCTATAGTGCCTTACAAAAGGTGGCAAAGCTGGACCAGGTTGCCGCTTTACAAATCTGTTCCGGCGTTGCTCCAGCTCTCTCCGCCTGTGACACTGCCATTGTCCTTGTGGAGTGTGCCCTGATACCCTCTGGGACCTGCATGCCTCCTAACCTATAAGCCTGTTCAATGGCTTCTTTTAGCCATCTGGCTATGGTGCGTCTTGAGGCCCTATGGCCTTTCCTTGCTCCAGAAATCAAAATAAATAAGGAATCCATCTTCCTAATATGTTTTGTTGCTTCTAAATAATGTAAGACGCATCTCCTCACGTCTAGACTATGGAACTTTACTTCTTGTTCCTTAGAGGGATTTGGGCAAAACGATGGTAACACAATCTCCTGGCCTCTGTGGAATTTCGAGGTCACCTTAGGCAGAAATCCCGGATCCATCCTAAAGATTATGCGATCTGGAAAAATCTGAAAAAAAAGGGGGGCCTGATTGATAGGGCCTCTATCTCATAGACCCTTTTGGCTGTAGTAATTGCCACCAGGAAGACTGCTTTAAGCGTTAGCATCTTCAGGCTGCAACTACCCATTGGTTCAAAGGGGTCTGCTGTCATAGTTTGCAGCACTAATGACAGATCCCACTTTGTAAAGACTGTACTTTGTATCGGTCTTTCTCTGTTCAGCGATCTAAAGAGTCTGATAACCCAAGGATCAAATGCTAATCTCTTTTCCTGGTAAACCGAAAGTGCTGACACTTGACTCTTAAGCGTGCTAAGACTTAGTCCTTGGTCTATCCCACTCTGTAGAAACTCTAGGTAGGACTGCCACTGAGCTCTGTGTATCGAAGTTATTGTCTGTGCACCATCTGTTAAAACACCACCATACTTTCTGGAAGATGTTACGTGTCTCTATCTTCCTGCTTTTCAGCAGTGTGTCTATTAGACGGCCTGAGAACCCTTTTGCTTGCAGCAATTGCTCCTCAGACACCATGCGGCCAAGTTCCATCTTTCCAGTTGGGGGTAGTGTACTGGACCCTGGGAGAGTAGATCTTCCTGGATTGGTAATAACCAGGGGGGTTCTACTGCGAGTTCTCAGAGCATAGAGAACCACGGTCTCCTGGGCCAGTAAGGCGCTATGAGAATTAGGGTTGTATTCGCTGTACGCAGTTTCCTTATTACCGCTGGTATTAGTACTGGTGGGGGAAAGGCATAGCATTTGTTGAATGCCCAACTCTGTGCTAACGCATCGACCCCGAGCGCTCCGTCCTCTCGTTTCAGGGAGAAGAACGCTCTGACTTTCCTGTTTTCCTTTGAGGCAAACAAGTCCACCTGAGGTATTCCCCATTTTTGAGTAATCTGCTCGAATACCTCCTGTTTTAGCACCCAATCACCTTCTCTCACTTTTTTCCTGCTGAGGAAATCCGCCACTTTGTTTAAATCCCTCTTCAAGTGGACTGCTGACAATGAGAGTATGTTCTCTTCTCCCCATTTCAAGATTTCCTCTGCCAAGGTCCACAGGGTTCCGCTTCTTGTTCCCCCGTTTGTTTATATAGGCGATCACTGACGAATTGTCGGACCTGACCTGCAAATGATGACCTCTCAACTCTTTCTGGAAGGTTTGAAGTGCATACCATACTGCTCTCAATTCCTTCCAGTTGGATGATCTCATCCTCTCCTCCTTTTCCCAAGTCCCTTGTGTTATCTGGGAGCCTAGATGTGCTCCCCACCCTACGCCGCTTGCGTCTGTGGTTAAGTTTTGGGAAATGGGTAGCTCCACAGCCATCCTTTGTTCATGTTCTCTGTTCTCCTCCACCACCATAAGGTTCTTTTTACCCTTGCTGGCAATAGAACCTTGGTGTCTAAGGATTCCTGCCTGTGATCCTATATCTTTAACAGGAACATCTGCAGTGGCCGGAAATGCAGGCCTGCCCACTGTACCGCTGGGATTGCAGATGTTAACAGTCCCAGCGTTGACATTATCTGCCTTACGGCACATGGTAAGTTGGCTTGTAGTATGCTTACTTCACTCTGAATTTTTCCTATTTTCTCTTTGGGAAGAAACACTCTGTTGCGCTGAGTCTACGACATATATATTATTTGCTGAGTGGGTTGTAGATTGGATTTTCCCAAATTTACCAGCCAACCTAGACTCTCTAAGAACGTCTGCGTATTTTTGAGGTTTTCTAGTAACTTCCTGGGCGACTCTGCAAACAGGAGAAGGTTGTCCAAATAGACAATGATGGATATGCCTTTGACCCGTAATGGTGCCAGAGCTTCGGCCAGAATTTTTGTAAAAATTCTGGGCGATGAGGAGAGGCCGAAGGGTAGAGCCTGAAATTGAAGGTGCACGATTCCCTCTTCCGTCTCTATTGCTAATCTTAGGAATTTCTGACACTCCTGGTGTATCGGGATGTGGAGGTACTCGTCCTTTAGGTCTAGGGAAACCATATAACAGTTTGGGGGCAATAGCGCCCTTACTGAATATATGGAATCCATTCTGAATCTCTTGTAGGTTATAAACAAATTTAGAGGTTTGAGGTTGAGGATTGGTCTGACCTTTCCTGAAGGTTTCTGCACCCCGAATATGTGGGAGTAGAAACCCTGCCCTCTCTCTTCCTTTGGTACCTTGATGATCACCCTTTGTTCTTTGAGTTCCTTTAAGGATCTCATTAACCCTCTGGCCTTCTCCTTGTCTTTTGGAACTTTGGTGGTGTATAACCTGTTTGGGGGTGATCTTGAGAACTCTAGACGATATCCTTCCTTTATTGTTCTCAGAATAAATCGGTTGGAAGATATTTCTTCCCATTGCGGGAGGAAGGCCCCCAGTCTTCCTCCCACTGTGACTACTTTGTCATTTTTTGTGGGTTTGCTCAGGAGGATTAAAAATCGCTCCTCCCTTGCCTTTCCCTCTCTGAACCCAAGGTTTCCACTGGGTCTCCATTTTGGGAGTTGTAAAGCGGGATCTTGTATTCCCTCTTTGCCTCTTCTTATTTTGTTGTGGCTGATTCCAATTTGCTTTACGCTTTAATGGGAACGCCTTTTTTCTATCTGCGGTTCGGTCCAGCACCTTCTCTAACCCTGGTCCGAACAGCAGGTCCCCTGTAAAGAGAATCCCGCAGAGTTTGGCTTTGGACGCACAGTCTCCCTGCCATGTCTTTAGCCATAAGGCCCTTCTTGTGGAATTGGCTAATGCGGAGGATCTGGCTGCCATCCGAACCAGTTCTGCGGAAGCGTCTGCGATATACGCAATGCCTCGCAGCAGTGTGGGAAATGAAGCCAGGATCTGCTCCTTCGCAGTTCCTTCTTCAATGTGAGCCTGTAATTGGTTTAACCAGAATTCTACGTTCCTAGCCACCACCGTGACCGCCATAGCTGGCTTCAGCCTACCCACTGTCGAGTCCCATGATTTTTTTAATAACGAGTCCATTCTCTTATCCATTGGCTCGGATAGAACCCCCATGTCCTCAAATGCCAAGTCCGTGTGCCTTGACACCTGCAAGAAGACTGCATCTAATTTTGGAGTTTTGTTCCATACTGATGCTGGATCCTCTGAAGGGAAACCGTCTTTTTAAGGCCTGAGAAAAAAATTGTTTTCTTTCAGGTTCCTGCCACTCTTTCTTAATAGCCTCTATTAGGACCTCATGAACAGGAAAATTCCTCTTTTCCTGTTCCCCTAAGCCCTCATACATCTGATCGTGCAAGGATAACGGTTTCTTTTCTGTTGATACATGGCCCCTAATAGATGATCTACCTCTTCTAATGAGAGTTTATATCGGGATGGCTTTCTGGAATCCCCATCCAGAGCTTCACCCTCAGACACTTGGGAGCCGGATGTTGCACTGTCAGGTTCCTCTTCCGCCTCCTCTCTAGGGGCTACTGAAGGACCTGCGCTAGTGGAGGGTATTGCCTGCATTTTTGGTAACGTTGTCTGTGTCGGAGGAGCAGTCTGAAGCTGTGGCATTTGAAACCCTTCAAAAAAGGTTTTAAAGGATTTTCCAGGACGGCACACCCGAGAGATGAGAGGCTCCTCCCGACAGGAAACACAATCAATCAACAGCTGTTTTAAGTCCACACCCTTCCCCTTGATCCTCAGTTTGTAGAGAAGTAACTCCTGAACCTGTTTCACAAGGGAAATCATTCCTCATAGGTACTCACCTTCTAGTGTTCTAAAATTTTCCCTCCTCCAACGGGTGGGAAGTAGGCCTGCCGTCCTGGAAGATTTCCTAGAAAGACAGTTACCGGTAAGTAACTGGTACTTTTCTCAAGTCATCTTCCAGGACGGCACACCTGAGAAGATAATCAAGTAGCTCAGGCCTACCTTTTGGGTGGGACCACTGCAAGACCCTCTTGGCGAACCTCGGTTCTGCAGTGAGCTTTACCTTCACTCCATATGCTTGATGAAGGTATCTTAGCTGGATCATGCGGCTGATCTGCCGGTCTACTCCACCGGTGTCCCTGCCTTCTCTGCTTCGGATGCAGGATCTAGGTGGAGTGGGCTCTTAAAGATGGAATCAGAAAACATGTTAAACTTGTAGGTTATCAATGTTGCCTGTCACACATCTAACAACAATGGCCTATTCTGCCTATAGGTGCTGCTTAGAACCACTAAAAAGATTAATCAGAGAGCTGTGTTGTAAGACAAGGACACTACATTGATCAATAAGGGAGCCTGTCTTAACACAACCCTGTCCAGGGAAATAAAACTGCCAAAAGGGGGGCCCCTGACAGACAACCTTTTTTGTTCATTTTTATCTTTACGTCAGCAAAGACTGAAGGGAAACCTACTTAAGGGAAATAGATTAACAAAAACTTAACCCCTGGGTTTAAGGCATGCTCAATCTATAGTTTTACTTATGCCTGAGAGCCTACTCAGGAGATTAACATCCGTAGCAGGAGGAGAACACTCATACTGCTACATCTAGTTTTGCTAGAAGGGCAAAATGAAGGCCATGCACCGAGCTGTAACCTATTTGGTCGGGTATACATCTTTATACTTCATCTTCAGACCATAAAACTCCTCTGAACCGAACTTCCTAAGTTCTTATTACAGGGCGACTCATTATCGCCTTCCTCCAGTGACCCATAACTCTACCGGGCTTCAACCCTAGGAAATGGCTCTGGCATCCCTGAAAGTAAGGGGTCGAGGCTTTCTGACATGTGACATATGCAGCCAGAACTCCTGGCCCTTCCACGGAAGAGAAGGCTGAAATACAAAAAGGTGATACATGTATTATTAATATCACAAATAAAAAGAAAAAAAAATCATAGATTGTGGACATAGCACAATAGATTTAAACAGAAAGGACACAAACATAGACAAAAATGTTGTGTATCTGAGTGTGACTAGCTAAACCAACATATCAAACATGGGAAGAGACCCAAATCTGAACCTCACAGTCTGGTTTTCTGATGTGCGGCCAATATGTAAACATTAAGACACAAACACACCTTAAATGCTGCGCATTTCTGAAGTGCAGCTAGCTAGGTCATAACTGGTAAATACAGAAAGGACGGGAACCCCCTTTTACAATGGTGTTTTACTGATGTACAGCAAAACAAGGCCTTAAAGAGAAGACAGAAAGACCCAAACTTCTATGTTGCGTATTTATGACGAACCACCAAGTACAGTTATAAGACAATCCTTTCTGTTATGCAGTTCTGTAGTGCAGTTACATAGAACCAACACAGAAAGAACACAAGCAACCTACAGCATTGGGTTTTTCTGAAGTGCCATAAGGTAAGGCAATATAAAACAGAAAGCACCAACAAGCTTCAATGTTGAGTATTTCTGCTGTGCAGCAACATAAAAACAAAAACAACAGACAGCCTTTACAGCTGCGATCTTTCTGGTCTACTGCAAAATAAGGCAATAACTCCACAATGAGTATCCCTGCTGCGTAGCAAAACCTCAACAGGAGGGACAGATAAGCTTAGGGTTCCCACACCCGTGCGACCCAACCTGCCACTTGGGACTGCAAGACGCCTGAGAAGTCATATACTATGGCTTCCAAAGGGTACCATTCGTGACTGTGCGACTCCAGGTCGCAGCGTCTCCAGCAGTCCCTGCTTACGGAACCACAGACCTCAAGATTACACAGGTCGCAGGAAAAGCAGTTTTCAGGTCGAACAAACAAGGGGTCCCCATGCTGTGGCTCCCTGGAGGAGTGCAGCCAACAACCCCCTACTGTGTATACCTAAGAAACAGCAAGGAAGATCAATGAGAAACACCACTTACTGCTGTGCCTTTCTGATATACAGACGATAAGGCAGTAAATATAGGACATACAGGACACAAACAATGTTCAATCTTTGTGTATGTCTAATGTGTAGCATATACCAATACTGAGCAGAGATGCCATCACGCTCAATGTGTCTCCCTGCTGAGCAGCAAAAACAAAATCAGAAAAAGACAAACAACCTTCACTGTTGTGTCCTTTCTGATATGCAGCCAATAAGGCAGTAAATGTAAGACATAAAGGACAGACAACCTTCAATCTTGTATGTGTCTGATGTGCAACAACAATTTTGAATAGAGATAGCACATCCATATTCAAGTGATTTGGCATGCGACTCAACATGTCAAATCGCATGCCTAAAATCGGCAGCCATTGCCGTTAATAGCACTGTCTGAATCAGTACGGGCCACTTTGTGGTGCTGCACTGATTACCAATGGCAGTATGTGTACTACCCCAGGCACAGGTTCAATTTTGTATTTTCTAACAAAATCAGGACCATCCATCTTCACTGCTGCCTTTCTGATAAGCAACCAATAAGGCAGTAATACAGGACCCACAGACAGACCTCAGTCGTGTATATCTCTGATGTGCAACAATCTAACAATTCTGAATAGAGATAGCACATCCATCTTCAAGCGATTTGGCATGCGACTCAACATGTCAAATCGCATGCCTAAAATCGGCAGCCATTGCCGTTAATAGCACTGTCTGAATCAGCACGACGCCACTTTGTGGTGCAGTACCGATTACCAAAGGCAGTATATGTACTACCCCTGGCCCAGGTTCAATTTGTACTTCTGTTATGGAGCCCGACAAATCAGGACCATCAATCTTTCCTGCTGCCTTTCTGATAAGCAACCAATAAGGCAGTAATACAGGACACAAAACCCCCACAGACAGACCTCAATCTTGTGTAGGTCTGATGTGCAGCAATATAACACTTATGAGCAGAGATGTCTTTACCAGACTCAATGATGTGCGTTTCTGCCGTGCGGCACAAAACCAGAAAGTACAGACCACCTTCCCTGTTGTATTTTTCTGATCTGTAGCCAAACAAAGCAGTACCTTTAGGACATAAAGGACACCCAACAAGCTTCAGTGCAGTGCATTTCTGATGTACAGCAATATACCCCTTATGAGCAGAGATGTCACAAATCTCAATGTGTATTTCTGCTGTGCCACCAAACACCCCAGCAAGGACAAACCTTCACTACTGAGGTCTACTGGTGAGCAGCCAAGGAGTCATGGTGTATCCCTTTATGAAATAACCAAACGGGCAATTTGTTTCATAGGCCTAGCCTGGGCTGTAGATACTAATCCTTCACCACCAGTGAAGGAACCAATCCTAAAATGGTTGGACACCTTACTATAGTAGCTGTTGTCCTACCTTACCTCCGTAGATTGAGCAAACGCTAGCCAGCTCATACACGGGTGGGGCTGATTAGTAACTAAAGTCTCAATGAGCCCAGCCCTAGAGACCAATTTAAGACCCCTAGAAAGGGTGGTTAACAATTTAGCCTGGAGGTAAATAGCCACCTGCAGGCCTTAAACAAGCAATCATATAGCCATCTAGCTCTTGCATATGTTTGCACAGAAAATCCTTATTCAAAGGATATAGGAAAACGATTTATGGTAAATCACTTTTAGATCTGTCACTGGGTGGACTGTAGCCCAAACCAACAAAAAGGTTTTTCTTACCCCCTGCATTAAAATATAACCACAATGTAAGAGTGGAGTGGGAGGTTGGAGCTTATGAAAAGTTACCCATAGCAAGCAACCCCCAAAAGGAGGATCTGTCACAAGGGAACCCCTACTGTGCCACACAGAAGCTTGGTCCCTGCCACATTGTTGAAGGTTAGGTCAGCTTTTAAGCATCTTGGAGCAACTTCAGATTCCTAGCAGCTGGGCTAATAGGGCCAGATAACCTAGTGCACCTGCTGAGCAAGGGAGCTTACTCCTGAATCCTTCAACCATTGCACCATTAATAATTTGTTCAGTGGTATACCTGGCCTGTAAGGAACTCTTTGTTCTACCAGGTCACCCCCTTTGCTATATTCACCCCTACTAATGTACCACAACCGGGTATGTAGGGAGAGGCTGGCAACCTACTATTGTGATAACCACAGTGTCCCTGCTATAAGAGGGAGCTGTGGCTGGTGGTTTTTAGCAGTAGCTTCTGGGCTGTTTTGTTATGCAGACCCCAGGCCCTGCACTGCACCACTCAGTAAATATAGGTGGAAGGGGAAAAAAATGCCTTACCTACCTCTTTCCCATCTGAGGTGGTTTAGGCACATTCGCTCCTCTGCACCACTTGTCCACCATACAGCATCATTGATGTAAGAGGGAGCTGTGGCTGGTGTTCTTAGCAAAAGCTTCTGGGCTATTTGAATCCAGACCCCAGGGGAGATGATCTCAAATGCCCAGAAACCATCTGGCTGGGATTGGGGATTTTTGACTCACCGTTGTCGTCTTCCCCCTTTTGCCACAGCCACCGGGCTTGCTTTTCCATCCTTATGGTCCACACGCAAGGAGGATAGCCGCCAAAGTGCCCCCCCCCCTCCAACTGCTGTCCCTTTAGGGAGCTGCAAGGTTAGGCTGTGTCCTGCACTGTACCAGTCAGTATATACACATGGGGGGGGGGGGGGGGGCAATGCCATACGTTCCTCATTCCCATCTGAGGTGGTTTAGGCAGACAATTACCATAGTAAATTGGTGCCTCCTCGAAAGGAGGATGTGGGCGCCTGCTCCTACTGACTCTCAGCCTTCCCTTCTGGGTAAGAACGCGGGTCGTTCAGGCAGTGCCCTCCCCAGCAGCCCACGCGAGCTACCAGGGGCCCAGAAGTCAGGGGATACGATCCCCCTGGAAAGAACCGACGGCCAGCACCCCCGTCTGAACGGACGCCCGGACAGGTAAGGGGGGGGAGACAGGATAAGGGCCCCTGAAGTTCTGGGTACACCACTGTACCCAGGGGCCTTCAGCTATCAGGGGGGCTTTCCCAGTTTTTTGCTGCCCCCCCTGAAGAAAGGATAGGGGAACCCCCCGGGAAGGATAAATATATCCTGCCAGACCCAGAGGCTTCCCAGGCATTTGGTCCGGCTCCCAGGGGGAGACCACCAGCCCCAGGCTTCGGTCATTTGGAAAAAAACAAACAGTTTCGCTGTGTAGGGAGAAACACAATCAAAAAACTGAGGATCAAGGGGAAGGGTGTGGACTTAAAACAGCTGTTGATTGATTGTGTTTCCTGTCGGGAGGAGCCTCTCATCTCTCAGGTGTGCCGTCCTGGAAGATGACTTGAGAAAAACTTAGTTGTTTGATTAGCTTAGTACCTGAGCATTATTGAATAGAGATCCACACAATCAGTTTGGACAGAGTTAAAACATCCACTTTTTTCTTCCGATATGCCAACTTGCCATAGCGCCTTCCCAGAAGCTACTACCAGCTAAGGCTGACCCATCTGGCCAATCTGATAAAGACTCCCTGGCCAACTGCTTCTGAGGTAGAGGTTGCCCTAAAATAAACGCAGCTGTTTGATTAGGCTTGGTATAGAACCATTAGTGACTATTAGGCCTTCTCAGTCTCTGCCCATTTGCCGCTGCGTCTGGCCTGCAACTTGGTATGCATTTTGGCCGACATGCTAGCTATCACCAGTCCACTATCGCCCCAGATGATTATTGTAGTGAGATTTCCTTAGTCTGTCTCTTCTGGCAGTTAAATACATAGTGGTTCCTTCAGGGCTAAAGAGGACCTGTCCCTGTTGCAGACGCAGGTTGACTCTCCTCCTCCTGCGAAGTGGTGCTGGTGTTGGGGGCTGGAGAGATTTACAATCAATTATGCCCATAATGTGCACTCTTTTAGGATAAAATATACCTACCTGCCCTCACTTTAGTGAACGTCGCAGGTCCCTAGGGAAGTTGATTGCTAATGACTCACAGATGAGCTGAAAGACTGGCGACACACCTGGGAGTACTTGTTAACCAATTCCTGACCACGTCATGCAGATATACTGTGGCACAATGGCTCTCCTGGGAGAAATTCCGTACAGGTACATCCTACCCTTTTTTCGCCAGAGGGCGAGCTCCCGCTGCACGGCGGGGGACCCGATGCGCAAGGCCGGCGGGCGCGATCGCAGGCACAAGCGCCAGCACAGGGATTTGTGTGTAAACACACAAATCCCTGTGCCGTCAGAGGATAGGAGCCATATCGTTTGTTCCTGCTAAGTAGGACAAATGATATATGTCTCCTCTCCTAGTCACTCACATCCCCATACAGCTAGAACACACTGAGGGAACACAAAGTTAACCCCTTGATCGCCCCCTAGTGTTAACCCCTTCCCTGCAAGTGACATTTACACAGTAATCAGTGCATTTTTATAGCACTGATCGCTGTATAAACGCCAATGGTCCCAAAAAAAAAAAAAAGTGTCAAAAAGTGTCCGTCGCAATGTTGCAGTACCGCTAAAAATCACAGATCACCGCCATTACTAGTAAAAAAAATGCCATAAATCTTTCCCATAGTTTGCAAACACTATAACTTTTGCGAAAACTAATCAATATACGCTTATTGCGATTTTTACCAAAAATATGTAGAAGAATATATATTGGCCTAAACTGATGAAGAATTTTTTTTTTTTTTTTTTTAAGTTGGGGATATTATAGCAAAAAGTAAAAAATTGTTTGTTTTCTTTTGTTTATAGCGCAAAAAATAAAAAAAACGCAGAGGTGATCAAATACAACCAAAAGAAAACTATTTGTGGGAAAAAAAAGGACACAAATTTTGTTTGGGTACAGCGTCGAAGGACCGCGCAATTGTCAGTTAAAGCGACGCAGTGCCAAATTGTAAAAAGTGCTCTGGTCAGGAAGGGAGTAAAATCTTCCGGGGCTGAAGTGGTTAAAAAACATCAGTAGTAAACCACCTATCCCCCTGTGGTGTACCACAAATAGAATACGTATATGCTGTCATGCTTGTGTCAAGAAAGTTCAGACACCCAACCAGCGGATCCAGTGTTGTCCTGATGAGATCCTCTTCTATTCTGCCACGTTCTCTGTGACGTCATCTCCCAAGGCTGTCAATTCTTCCGGTTCAGCCAATGGGCCTCCTAATGATGTGCCACTAGGTCCGTCCCCTCCTTCTTTGTGAATGAAGGACTATCCCTTCTGGGATATGCGACGTGCATATCTTAGGAGACACACGGAGCACAGTGCACATCATTCGCCTAGGCAAGTGATGTGTATGGGGGGGTGGGGCTGGACACTTTACATAAAAAAACAAAAAAACAAGAATGCTATTTGTGTAGCGGAGGGGATGAGGCGTGAAGAGGCGGGTGAAGATCTGCCTAAAGTCATCACAACCATATCTTTTGTATTTAAGCTGTTCTCAATGGCCCATTAACCTCATCCCAGGCCAGTGAGTCAATTACATTGGAAAATGCCTAATATCTAGAGATGTAATGTATACACATTTGTTTTACCTAATGGCATTGACATGTACTGTATCAAAACCCACACATAATTGGGGTCCCGGTATTGAGGATAAATAGGAGAAAATAAATCAGCGGTCTCTCCCCCTCTACTTCTAGGGCTGTCTGGTAGCATGCACATGTACCAGTGCTGCTTCCTCCACGGTTCGATCTCCACATAAATTATATAAGCACTCAGACCAAGGCTTGGATAGCCTTTATGTGCTCTTCACCTTGGTCCCCTTCTGCAAGGGATACCACTTTTATGTCACTTCCTTTTCTGCCAGATCGAGGTTTAGACCAGGAAGATCCTCCCTTATGGCCTTCATGCCACACCAATGACTCTCTCCTTCCAAATGGAAGGAGAGGAATACAGGGCATTACCACCAGGGAGCTCTGGCTGTCAACCTTTCAGACAGGTTAAGGACCCGAGACCTAAAGACGAACCCCGCTTAATCTGCATATGCACAGCTGGGGGAGACAACTGACCCAATGGCCAACCAGTCAGGAAAATAAAGAAAGCGACAATGCTTCCTAGAAGGTAGGAAACAATCTAAACTGCAGGGTGAGGGGGATGGGAGAGTTTTTTAATTGTCTGTATTGTGTTTCCTGTAGAGAGAGAAGCAATCACTTCTCTTAGGTTGCTTTCATGGAAGATGATAGGAAAAAAAATATTTAGAAGATTAAAAAATTATTAAATTACTAAAAAAGGGCCTGAATGTGCAAAAATAAGTCACAATAGTTTTGCTTATCCCTAGACATAAATTGGAGAATTGGCTCTGTGTGAAACTTCATCATACTATGGGGGAGATTCACTAAAACGGGTGCACACAGAATTTGGTCCAGCTGTGCATAGTAACTAATGAGCTTCTAGATTTTATTTTCAAAGCTTAACGTATAACTAAAAGGCAAACCTTTTTTTTTCTGTTTTGGATGGAGTGGAGAGGGATTAGAACACTCAAGTTTTTATTGCTGTCTGTACCCCCCATTAGGGAGATTCAGGTCACCAAAACTAGTGTCCGCATTGGAAGATTTCCCAACTATCAC
The DNA here is from genome assembly GCA_037952925.1 of Lithobates clamitans. Taxonomy (NCBI): domain Eukaryota; kingdom Metazoa; phylum Chordata; class Amphibia; order Anura; family Ranidae; genus Lithobates; species Lithobates clamitans. The sequence continues at coordinate 1,978,981 of JBBGZY010001684.1, forward strand.
TTTTGTGGGGACAACCCAAAATTTGAGTAATTTCTTTAATTTTATTTTTACTTTCACTTTCAATGATAGTGAAATTACCCAAATTTTGGGTTGTCCCCAAAAAAGTGATAGTTGGGAAATCTTCCAATGCGGACACTAGTTCTGGTGACCTGGGGTTCCCCAAAGAATTCCCTTAATTTACAGAGATTTCCTCTCACTTCCTGTTTGGTTTTGGGACAGGAATTGAAGGGAAATCTATGCAATGGGACACAGATGGTGAAAAATAAAATCTAACAGGGGTTATAACCCTCCCTTACTCTATCCAAAAAGAAAACAAAATTGCCTATAGTTCTACTTTGATTGAACAATATAATGTTAGAAGCCGATTGGTTACTATGCACACCTGCATCAGATTCTGTGTACCCCAGTTTATCCAATCTCCCTCTCATTCCCTGGATGTACTGATCACACCTGGATTTATGGAAGTTAACCTTTGTTTATGCATTATTTCATCACATGCTCCATTTTCATTGCCCAGGTTTGTCTTTTTACTTTTAGCACCAATGCCAACATACTTTTAGCACAGCTATATAAGGAAGGTAGGCTTGCTGCAATTTACCTTGCACATTTTGTAAGGAGCTCTTCACTGCATCAACGCACTTTCCACAAGTAATCTGAACTGCAAATTCCAGCTGCCACAAAGAAAGAAACACAACAAAAGAGTTAAATGCTCAGCTATTGCTAAATGTATACAGCCCAGCACTCTTATGCCGCGTACACACGAGCGGACTTTCCGGCAGAAAAGGTCCAACGGAATGAATCCGTCGGACATTCCGATCGTGTGTGAGCTTCATCGGACCTTTCCTGTCGAAAAATCTGACGGACCTTAGAAATAGAACGTTTCAAATCTTTCCTACGGACTCGATTCCTATCGAAAAAAACGTTCGTCTTTATGCTAGTCCGACGGACCGAAAACGACGCAAGGGCAGCTATTGGCTACTAGCTATTGAACTTACTGTTCTAGTCTGGTCGTACGTCATCACGTTCGAAACGATCGGACTTTGGTGGGATCATGTGTAGTCAAGTCCGTTTCGTCGGAACTCGTTGAAAAGTCCTTCGGAGTTCAGTCCGACGATAAGTCCGCCCGCGTGTATCCGCCATTAGTATTCTCAAACTTAAAGTTGTTGTAAACCCCTACATGAAATCTGAACAAAGCATATCCCTCTATAGCAGGAGTAGGCAGGCAACCTTTGAGTGGTGGAGATATACCTGAACAACATAATGAAAGAGATCAAAGATCACCAGGGTTCGGCGCCCTTTTTTGTAAGAAATTAACTAGCAAGGCTTAAATAAATAGTAAAGAAAAATGTAATAAAACATATGTCACTGTAAAAATATAAACTTAGCCTACCTTAAAATAGGACAATGAGGACAGTGTGGAGAGTGCCAGCAGGGCAGTGGACGGCATGTGGAGAGTGCCAGCAGGGCAGTGGACGGCATGTGGAGAGTGCCAGCAGGGCAGTGGACGGCATGTGGAGAGTGCCAGCAGGGCAGTGGACGGCATGTGGAGAGTGCCAGCAGGGCAGTGGACGGCATGTGGAGAGTGCCAGCAGGGCAGTGGACGGCATGTGGAGAGTGCCAGCAGGGCAGTGGACGGCATGTGGAGAGTGTCAGCAGGGCAGTGGACGGCATGTGGAGAGTGTCAGCAGGGCAGTGGACGGCATGTGGAGAGTGTCAGCAGGGCAGTGGACGGCATGTGGAGAGTGTCAGCAGGGCAGTGGACGGCATGTGGAGAGTGTCAGCAGGGCAGTGGACGGCATGTGGAGAGTGTCAGCAGGGCAGTGGACGGCATGTGGAGAGTGTCAGCAGGGCAGTGGACGGCATGTGGAGAGTGTCAGCAGGGCAGTGGACGGCATGTGGAGAGTGTCAGCAGGGCAGTGGACGGCATGTGGAGAGTGTCAGCAGGGCAGTGGACGGCATGTGGAGAGTGTCAGCAGGGCAGTGGACGGCATGTGGAGAGTGTCAGCAGGGCAGTGGACGGCATGTGGAGAGTGTCAGCAGGGCAGTGGACGGCATGTGGAGAGTGTCAGCAGGGCAGTGGACGGCATGTGGAGAGTGTCAGCAGGGCAGTGGACGGCATGTGGAGAGTGTCAGCAGGGCAGTGGACGGCATGTGGAGAGTGTCAGCAGGGCAGTGGACGGCATGTGGAGAGTGTCAGCAGGGCAGTGGACGGCATGTGGAGAGTGTCAGCAGGGCAGTGGACGGCATGTGAAGAGTGTCAGCAGGGCAGTGGACGGCATGTGGAGAGTGTCAGCAGGACAGTGGACGGCATGTGAAGAGTGTCAGCAGGGCAGTGGACGGCATGTGAAGAGTGTCAGCAGGGCAGTGGACGGCATGTGGAGAGTGTCAGCAGGGCAGTGGACGGCATGTGGAGAGTGTCAGCAGGGCAGTGGACGGCATGTGAAGAGTGTCAGCAGGGCAGTGGACGGCATGTGAAGAGTGTCAGCAGGGCAGTGGACGGCATGTGGAGAGTAAGGATGAGCTCCGGCGTGTTCGCACAGCCCACATGCAGAGCCCGCCAGGAAGTCGACACTACGCTGCGCTAATCACACGCAGTGAGACATTGTCCCGATGCAGAGATCGGGAAATGTCTCACTGCCTGTGATTAGTGCAGTGCAGTGCCTACTTCCTGGCGGGCTCTGCAAGTGGGCTGTGCGAACACGCTGGAGCTCATCCTTAGTGGAGAGTGTCAGCAGGGCAGAGGACAGTGTCAGTAGGGCAGAGGTTGGTGTCTGTAGTTAATATATTATTTTTTACAGTTGTATTTTTTTTTTTTTTTTTTTTTTTTTTAACAACCCTGTTGGAGGGCTTTGGTGAAATATCAGAGGTCTAAATAGACGTAGTCATGCCTGGACAGGTGGAAGAGGGAGAAGGAGAAGTCAGCTTTCGACTGCTGCAGGAGAAAAAAAACAGCCAATCTGTTCTATGAAATGCTGCCCTCGCCAACCCCCCCCCCCCCCCCCCGTCCAGGTGTGACAGGGAGGCACAAGCCTCCAATCCCTCAAGCTATGCCCATGCCCTTGGCCACTGCAGCTGAAGTGGGGGCGGTAAAAACAGGGCTCAACTATGAGGTTTTACCGCAAATGAGTCCTTACTGTTTTGAGCCCCCTAAAATAGTAACCTCAGAGTTCAGAGTTTTAAATGCTATTATGCTTGAGGTTTGAGGTTTAATGTTGAGAAATGTAAAGTTATGCACTTGGGGGCTAAGAATATGCATGCATCATACATGCTAGGGGGAATACAACTGGGGGAATCCGTAGTGGAAAAGGATCTGGGGGTTTTGGTAGATCATAAGCTCAATAATAGCATGCAATGCCAAGCTGCGGTTTCCAAAGCGAGCAAAGTTCTTTCTTGTATTAAGAGAGGTATGGACTCCAGAGAGAGAGATATCATTTTGCCCCTGTTCAAATCATTAGTAAGACCTCATCTGAAATATGCCGTTCAGTTTTGGGCACCAGTTCTCAAAAAGGATAATCGGGGAACTGGAGAAAGTGCAGAGAAGGGCAACCAAATTGATAAGAGGCATGGGGGAGCTCAGCTATGAGGAAAGATTAGAGGAACTGAATTTGTTCACTCTTGAGAAGAGGAGAATAAGGGGGGATATGATCAACATGTTTAAATATATAAGGGGTCCATATAGTGAACTTGGTGTTGAGTTTTTCACTTTACGGTCAACACAGAGGACAAGGGGGCACTCTTTATGACTGGAGGAAAAGAGATTTCATCTCCAAATACGGAAAGGTTTCTTCACAGTAAGAGCTGTGAAAATGTGGAATAGACTCCCTCCAGAGGTGGTTCTGGCCAGCTCAGTAGATTGCTTTAAGAAAGGCCTGGATACTTTCCTAAATGTACATAATATAACTGGGTACTGACATTTATAGGTAAAGTTGATCCAGGGATAATCCGATTGCCTCTCTGGGATCAGGAAGGAATTTTTTCCCCTGCTGTAGCAAATTGGAGCATGTTCTGCTGGGGTTTTTTGCCTTCCTCTGGATCAACTGTGGGTATAGTATTGGGTATATTGTTTGTTTTTGTTTTTTTTGTTTTTTGTTTTTTTTGGTTGGACTGGATGGACTTGTGTCTTTTTTCAACCTGGCTAACTATATGCTTTGTTCAGTCTGCCCTGAAGAAATCCAGGAGAATCCAAATTTCAATACAGCACAGAGCTCTTCTCCCTCTCTTACAGCCACTGCTGGCCCTGTTCTGCATAATACTAGCAGGAATGAGGCAGATTGATATCACTTCGCCTTATCCTGCAGCCATAACTACAGAGGTATCTGCAGCAGCTTGATCCTACCAAGGACGCGGACACCCTCCATGGCTCACGGCGGCTCAGCTGCAACTTAAAAAAGTAGTCCCGCTACTCATATAGGCAGGGCTGAAGATAAAGCAGTACAACCAGTCCTGTTGTAGTGGGCCTGGCCTCATCAGCTCCGCAGGGGGCCGAGACCGAGAGGGTTACATGACACAGGAAGGTGGCAGTGACTGCAGAGAGCAGCAGGAGCCGGACTTCTGGGCCAAAAGGCAGGTGTTATTTTGCGGGTTGGGTGGGCATTTATGGAGCAGTTAAATTGCGGCTTAGCCGCCCGTTTTTACTACAACCGCCCATCTGAAAGGGACCCATTTCTTGAAGAGTTGGACCCATTATTCTTAGCATCAGGTGTTTGTTTTCTATAGGTTTACATACTTACGGACCTTCCCAGGTCCAAAATTAATATTAAAAAGAATTAAGGGCCAAGTTCAACTTTAGTAACATGATACACCTGTATTTAGAGTGTAACACGTTACTGTGCAGCACGTCCTCTCACTTCTCTTCCACAGCTACTGTCACATTTTAAAATAGCCCTGCACAGTCGCATCATACGTTCGCAGAGATCTGTGAATGAATAAACTACAGGCAGCTTGTAGAGCTCAATGGACTGCAAGCATGCTAATCAGCACACTCGTAGTCCATTTACTCTTCCTGCAGCTTTCAAACCAACAGTTTGTACAGAGGAAGGGGCACAGAGCTGAAGGAAGAGTCTGCAGAGACTAACATTGCACCTGCGATCCACTGATCCTGGGTGCAATGCTCTGCAGGCTCCTGAGAAGAAAAAGAAAAAAAATTTACAGGCAAAAACATGTGCATTTATTAATATTTTTAAAAAGGTGAACTTATCATTAAAGCTGAGTTCCACCCACATTTAATACTTTGTCTTAAAGGAAAGACCACCCCTCCACCACTCGATTTTGGATAATTATTATTATTTATTTTTTTTACCCCTTCTTACTTACCTTTTCTGAAGTACTGAGTGTACTTTCGTCCTAGTTCAGGCACAGCCCAGGGCGTTATATTTCCTCTGCCTTCTGGGACCTGTGTATGTCTCAGAAGATGGGGCCATTCAGAAAGCAACGTGTGACTGGCGCATGCGCAGTAGGAAACCGGCCGTGAAGCCTGATGGCTCCACTGTCGGTTTCCCTTAGTTGGAAATAGCGGCGCCTGCACTCGATCCAATTGGACGGATTGGTCTCGGGGTGCCGAAATCGCGGGCTCCCTGGACAGGCAAGCGTCCTTATTAAAAGTCAGCAGCTACAGTGTTTGTAGCTGTTGACTTTAATAAAAAAATAAAAAAAAGTCTGGCCCTCCACAAAACGCTGTTGTGGCATGTGCATTGGGCAAAAATGGGGTCAAAACAGGTGGTGAGGAGGCTTCCTCATCACTTCCTCATCCTCAGTCAATCACCTCTGAAAAGTGGTCCAAATGCAGATCACTTTTCAGAGGTGCAGCAGTTTTAGACATGAATCTAAACCTAGGCTATTGGTGCTGTACCCCAACAGAATTTGACAACACCCTTTATGAATTGCCCAGTGTATATCTACAGCACACTCAGACCTGGCATTGTGATAGATAGATAGTAAAACTTTTGCTGGAACCCTGTCCTCTAGTGTGGGAAACACTAGAAATTAATAAGAGGCGCCTGTGTTGTCTAATACAATCTTTAGCCAGTCATTCGTACTCAGAATAAACACTGGGTACAGAAAGCACACCGATGATCACTATAAGTTTCATAATGCCCAATAACGGCCGCACATGCAGGACAATCATATATACCTTACACGACATGCCAGTATGACCTGATGGGTCCATGATGTTATGCTCACTAGCCGACAACCTTCGAACTTCACCTTTCACATGTCATGATGTCATACAACGAGAGGTTCCGGCAGATTAGACGACCCGTCAGAATGTGTAACGGAAGTGACGTTCCGTCGCCGCCATCTTGTTACACCCCGCACTCCTTCACAGTAAGGCTACATGAGAAGGGGAAAGCGGACATCTTGTTACACCCACCGGTGTTTTGCATTCTACACTTATTTTTAACGGTAAAGTGAGTTTATATAGTGAAATACAGTACTTAGAACTCAGTTTGACTGGTTAGATGTTGAATTTGAAAAGCAGCGGCAAGCCTGTTCATCTCATAGGTTTGCTAATCTGACAGAACAACTCTGCTTTTAAAATTCAACATTTAAACGTTCATACGGAGTTATAAGTACTGTATTTCACTATATAAACTCACTTTAATATTAAAAATAAGTGTAAAATGCAAAACTCCAGTGGGTGTACCAAGATGTCCACTTTGTCCTTCTCAGTGTATCCTTACTATGGAGGAGTGGGGGGTGTAGCAAGATGGCGGGCAAAGGCACGTCACTTCTATTACCATTTCTGACGGGTCGCCAGATCTGACGGAGCACCAGGCTTAATCCCCTCGGCAAGGCAAAAACTACGAAACACCGAGCAGACACCAGAGGGCGAATCCTGTTTGTCTCCTCCGGCAAAGCGGTCTTCTCTGTCTGCAGCTATTGGTTATCTCCCCTAAAATGGCATATTTTTGAAGCTACCAAGGAAAACTATTCTTAAAAAGAATAGTTCTAACATGGAGGCAAAGTTCACTACACAAGTCTGTGCTGTCATGTAAGACTACCCAGGCATTTATTATCAATACTTTACAACAGCGGACATCAAACCTGTCCTCAGGGCCCACTAACAGGCCAAGTTTTGCAAGATAACTTAAATACATCACAGGTGATACAATTTGCTGCTCAGTGATTGCAGTATTCTATCTAGTCTGCATCTCCCAAGGTAATACATAAAACCTGGCCTGTTAGCCCCCTTTCACACGATCGGACCGTTCAGGTCCGCCTGTCAGTTTTGACGGCGGACCTGAACGGGCGATCCATGTTAGCTTATGGAGCGTCGGATGTCAGCGGAGACATGTCCGCTGACATCCGACCCCGTCCAATCCGCTAAAAGCAGATGGATGGCTCTACGTACAGGTCCGTCGCTGGCGAATCGGATCGGGTGAGATCTGACGAAAACGGACATGCTGTCCGTTTTCGTCCGATCCCTCCATAAGCGGCAGCGGCGCCTGACAAGCCCCTCCCCGCTCAGTGAGCAGAGAGGGACCTGTCATCCGCCGGCTCAGCAGATCTCAACGGACTGATCTCTCGCTGAGCCGGCGAACCGAGGTGGGCTCCGTAGAAACGGAGTCCGCCTCGTGTGAAAGGGGCCTTAGTGGGCCCTGAGGACAGGGTTGATAATCACTGCTTTACAATGAATGAGAACCGAGTGTGCCTGACCTCTGTGTATTCACCTGGGCAAAGAAATAAATCTTGCAACTTTGTTAACGCTTTTCAATGTTTTAAGTGCAGCAACCTTAAAAAAACAAGATGAGTGGTAAATAGGATTGCGGGTGTTCCGTCGGGTAGCCTAATCTGACGGAACACCACCTCAGTTCTGTCCCTGAGCACATCTGTGGCGATTAGTCATGCTCCAGAAGTCACATGACATGAGGAAGTCACGGGGGAATGGGAGTGAAAGTTAGCTGCTAAAGACGTCATGCATGACACTGGCGGGGAGCCGCCCAGGGCCGGGGTACATCAGCTGGGACCGATAGACAGGCGGTACACTCCTCCACTGCGCCTTGCTAGGAAGGGACCACTCCTTTAGCAGCTATAATTCAACACATGGGTAATAGAGTGTTATTCATGTCTCTTTTCCTTTTTATGTACACACATTTGTATCCTCTCATTCATTCATCCTGTGCACCACACATACATTTCTATACATTTTTCATTGGATGAGTTTGAATTTTCTTTTCCCTTTTTTTTTTTTCTTTAACCCATTTGCACCTTATCACATACAGTCATTTCACTCCCATTCCCCCTTATCATTTCCCACACATTTTACTTTCCCCAATGTATTTAGTACACACATTTCCCATCCATTCAACACGTTCAACTCAACATTCACTCTCTTTGACACACAACAATTTTTCCTATTTTTTTCTTTACTTTTTCGCAGATTTGCACATTTACAACCTATTAACCAGTGTTTGAGGGCGTAGGAATCCATTGGCTTGTGTATTCCCTGGCCCGCCCTCCAATATGTTGAGAGGATGGTCAGAACCCTGCCTCAAACCCGGTTGAGACAGTTATATCCTATACCTTAACAGATCCCATTGCTGGAAGATCTCTTTGATTTTTGGGCTATTTTGTAAGTAGCTTATTCAATTAAGCGGACAATTTTGATATCTTTTCTCTGAGGTTCCACATGCATCAATATTCATCATATTCTTTTGCTTTTCTTAGTAATAACCCACCCCTGATGACTGGCAAGAAGCCAAGAAACGCGTTGGGTTCTCAAACTAGGGATGCCCTATCAAGCTTAATTTTTATTCCTGATATTATCAATTTTCTTCTATCGAGTTTGTACTCATTTCATGTGATTTTGGGATTTTGATTGGTAATTTTAATTCATGTATTTCTGTTATGAACTGCATTTATGTATGTCCATTGATTTGTTTTGCACTCTTGATTCCTTGATAATTGTTACTATTAATATATCATTTTTTTATTATATCTGTATTTATACTATTTCATTGCTACTGTATGCATCACAATCATGGACTACCCCTAGGGGTTATTGACTTTAAATTAAATCCAAATTATTTTACCTACTCACATGCATTCATTATTTTACTCTCAATTGACATGCTTCATTTAAAGTCCCACTTGCCCCCCCTTTTTCTTTCTATGTGGCGGTGATGTTGTCAGTAGGGCAGTGGACGGTGTCAGCAGGGCAGTGGATGGTGTCAGTAGTTTTTATTTTTACATATTGTTTTTTTTCATTTTTTTTTTTGTTTACAATGCTTTTTTGGGGGGAGGGGGTTGGGGCAGTGGACAGTGTTGGTAGGGCAGGGGGTGGTGTCAGTAGTTTTTTATTTTATATATTATTTATAATTTATTTATTTTTTATAATTTTTATTTACAATTTAATTTATTTTTAAATATTTTTGCATATTTTTTTTTAATCAACTCTGTTGGGGGGGGGGCTTTGGTGAGATATCAGGGGTCTAAACAGACCCCTGACATTTCCTCTTTGAGACATGGAAAGGGACTGTGGACATTGATTCCCCAGTCCCTTTCTCAGCATTGAAGATGAATGAACAGAAGACAGCGGCTCCTGTCCATTCATAACCTGAGCAGAGTAACGCACAGATTACTCTGCTCAGTTTTCACAGGACACATTAGTGATCTCGCTTACTGTGTCCAATTCAGAAAAGGCAGGGGCTGGTAAATGACCGGTCCCTTCCTCCGCTTGCCATCCTGATAGATCCCCACAGCTGGCGGGAGAGGAGGGAATCCGGCTGCGGGGGATGGGGGCGGAGGAGGAGGACAGGGAGCCGGTGAAGAAAGGGGGGGTGAAGGACACGGAGGGGGGCTGGAGGAGGAAGACAGAGAGTCGGGTGAATGGCAGGAGGGGAGCCGTAGAAGACACGGAGGGGGGCTGGAGGAGGATACAGGGAACAGTCAGGGATGATCAGTGCAGCATGAGGGACAGCTGTGATCACCGATCTCCCTATATAGCTTTTTAGCCGAGAGCCGCGGGAGGGAGAGAAAGAGAAGTGGATGTCAGCTATACAGGGAGATCGGTGTTCACAGCTGTCCTTCCTGCTGCACCGATCATCCCCGGCTGTGAACCAGGGGACCATCCAGGATCAGCCCGCAGCCGGGATATTGAGCAGCATTTGCGGGTGTCCGGGGGCTTCCCCCCAAATGCGGGAGGCTCCCACACCTCGCGGGAGACTTGAGATGTCTGACATGTACTGGCACCAGGAAAAGAAAATTATATTAAAGCGGAGTTCCGCCTTTCCCTTAAAAAAAAAAATTAAAAGTCAGTAGCTACACATACTGTAGCTGCTGACTTTTAATATTAGGACACTTACCTGTCCTGGAGTCCACAGCTGAGGTTTCCATTGAGTGGGAAGGGAACCTAAAGGGGAAGGGAGGAGGAGGGGGCCGGACTTCTGACGTAGCTCGCCGTGGCAAGGTCCGACGGAAGTGGGGACAGGGTACCTGTCAAAAACAGGTACCCGCTCCCCCCGAAAGGTGGCAAATGTGGCACCAGAGGGAGGGGGAGAGACAGATAAGCAGAAGTTCCACTTTTGGGTGGAACTCTGCTTAAAGTATTTGATACAATTGCCGTTTTTCTGGCGCCAATATGGCAGCCTACATGTGGTAGTATGCTACTGTCATGAGATCCTGTCAGTAACAGGCAGATTAGACCCATCGGTGCACGATTGCGGGCGTCTATGCGCATGCGCACATGCACTCGTTAGTGTCTGGCGGGTTATTTAAACCTGTCTGGCACTTGCATCATTGCTGTTTGCTCTGCAGCTCTGTGTATGTGTTCCCTGAAAACCTGATATCTGCTCCTGTTTTGACCTGGCTTGCTTTGAGACTGTTCCTGTTATCCGCCTGTACCTGATCCTTGGCTTGTTTGACGATCCCTCTGCCTGCTTCTTTTGTACCTCTGCTGCCAGCCTGCTTTCCGACCCGGCCTGTCTGACGTTCCTGGAGTTCCATCCAGTCTGCTGAGCCTGTCTGCTGAGCCATCCCGGCTGCTCACCTGTTTGCTGATTCATCCAGTCTGCTGGGCCTGTCTGCTGAGCCATCCAGGCTTTTCACCTGTCTGCTGATCCATCCAGTCTGCTGGGCCTGTCTGCTGAGCCATCCCGGCTGCTCACCTGTTTGCTGATTTATGCAGTCTGCTGGGCCTGTCTGCTGAGCAATCCAGGCTGTTCACCTGTCTGCTGATCCATCCAGTCTACCGGGCCTGTCTGCTGAGCCATCCAGGCTGCTCACCTGTCTGCTGTTCTGTCTGCTGAGTTGTCCAGTCTGCAGTTTCTGTCTACTGATCCATCCCGTCAGCTGTGCCGGCCATCTGATCCTTCTGCTGTTGATCCTGCCAGGCACTCATACCACTCCGCACTCCTGCACCCCTGTCACCACTACCAGGGGCCCTCGAATCGGAGGCGTAGGAGAGGCCATCCTCTGCAATTCAGGCTCACCCATTAGGTACGTAACAGCTACCATGGATTGATGCCAGGGAAGGAAAATTACCGTAAGTATTTGATAAATTTTCTGCAATTGTCTTTGGGGCCTGTGCACACCTATGCAAGGGGCTTCTGTATGACTTGGAAAAAGACACTTCTTTAAGACCTGTTTCACACAGGCTTGTATAAGGATCCTTTTACACAAGGGGTTTGTCTGAAAATGGACATGCGGACCTGATCAGGCCCTCCATTCTCCTCTACAGATAGAACATTTTATTTGGGTACAGTGTCGCACGATTGCGCAAATGTCAGTTAGAGTAACGCAGTGCTATATCGCAAAAAATGGCCTGGTCAAATGACAGCTGGACGGCGTGGCTCTCATTCTGGGTGCACGTCATATGACGGCCTCCCAGAACGAGCGCTCTCGTGCGCCCATGGGGGCGTGCATCAGTCTGACACACCACTAAACCGATCTCAGTAGAGAGCCTCTGACGGAGGCTCTTTACCACGTGATCAGCCGTGCCCAATCATGGCTGATCACGATGTAAACAGGAAGAGTCGTTGATCGGCTTTTCCTCACTCGCGTCACGGTCTGACAGACGCGAGTAAAGGAAAACTGATCGGCTCCTCTCCTGACAGGGGGGTCTGTGCACACTGGACACCCAGGTATATGCCCACCAGGGAAATGCCAAACAGTGCCCAGGCAGCTGCCAATCAGTACCAATCCCCAATGCCTGCCAGTGCCATCAGTGATGCCTAACAATGCCATCTATCAGTGCCACGTATCAGTGCCCAGCAGTGCGGCCTATCAGTGCCACCCATAAGTACCCATCAGTGCAGCCTTCCAGTGCCCATCAGTGCCACCCATAAGTGCCCATCAGTGGCGCCTATCAATGCCCATCATTGCTGAATATGAAAAAACAGAATAAGTAAAAAGAGACAGCGTTGTTGTTTTTAGTGTTTAGTAGTACTGCTTTTAGTGTTTAGTGGTGCTACACCCTCTGCATATGTTCAGTGTAGGTACTATAATGGAAACACAATAATACACTGAAGGCTTGCCTGTGCCAAAAAAATCCCATTTTTTTTTTCTGATTTTTATCTTCCTTAGTTCGGACTTCAATGAGCTCCCAATTAAGCTAATTAGTGGGACTGCTTCAGCAGTCCCACTATTGTTATTCGTTTTTATTATTTTTTATTAGTGCGAATGCTTCAGCAGTCCCACTATAGTTATTAGTGGGAATGCTTCAGCAGTCCCACTATAGTTATTCGTTTTTATTAATTTTTAATTTCAATCAGACATATTTAATTGATACCTATTATTCAAGTGGTTAGTGTCTACACCCGTTTTTAGCCAGCATGAGAAGAGGGAGAGGGAAAAAAAAGGCAATATAAAAAGTTATTTTGTTGAGCCAAAAAGTAATGTTAAAGTGTAGAAAAAATGCTACAATGGATATTGAGACCTTATTACTTCAAGGGAGAAATATATTCCTTAAAGGAAAGGAAAATGTTCAAAGTGTTCAAATAAAATACTATGTGGTAGCAACAAAATCTAAAGTCAAGATTAATGGCAGGATCAAAAGAAGGAAAAGAAAAAAAAAAAAGAAAAAAAGGGGAAGAGGGGGGGGGGGGATTCAATTTATGGCGGGATCAAAAAAAGGATGCAATTATGACAGGATCAAAGAAGAAGGGGATTGGATTTATGACAGGATCACAAAAAAAGGTTGTTGAAGCTATGGCAGGATCAAAAAAAAAAAATACAATGAATGAAGAAGGAGGGATGGAATTATGGCAGGATCAAAGAGGAAAGATGCAATTGATGGCAGGATCAAAAGAAGGAAGAGGGGGAAAAAAAAGAAAAAAAAAAAGGGGGGGAAGAGGGGGGGATTCAATTGATGGCGGGATCAAAAAAGGATGAAATTTATGGCAGGATCAAAGAAGAGGGGGATTGGATTAATAGCAGGATCACAAAAAAGGGGGTTGAATCTATGGCAGGATCAAGAAAGATACAATGAACGAAGGAGGGATGGAACAATGGCAGGATCAAAAAAGAGGATGCAATTTAGGGCAGGATCAAAAAAGAAGGGGAATAAATTTATAGCAGAATCACAAAAAAGGGGGATTGAATTAATGGCAGGATCAAAACAAAAAAAATAAATAATATATATATATATATATATATATATATATATATATATATATATATATATATATATATATATATATATATATATATATATTATTTTATTTTTTTTTAATTTTTTTTTTTTTTTTTTGCCTATTTTCCTTCCCTTCTCCTTTTAATTTAGAAAAAAATTTAGAGGGCAGAAAACAAGCACTAAAGGAACATACTGGGACAAAAAGACAAATACTGCAGCAGGTGACAATAAAACTGAAAATGGGATAGGAAGATGTCATTTGAGAAATAGATCCACATCCCATCTGTGGTTCATGCCTGTGGGGATACGTGTCCCCAACAGGAAAATCCACTTAACTTCCTGTTCCAGTAGCCTTCTGTGCTTGTCTCCTCCACGTACCGACATTTTAATTTTTTGAACTGCAGAGAAAGAGAAGGAATCCATGTTACCATCATGTATGAATTTAAAGTGTTTAGATACATTGGATAACCTTCTCTCATTACTATATGCTGCTCCGTTGTAGTGTTCGCTAATCCTTGTGCGAAGGGGCCTAGTGGTGCATCCTACATATTGTAATTTACAAACATCACATTCTATCACATAGACTACATATTGAGTACTACAATTTATAAAGTCCTTAATAGGAAATACCTTATTATTATGGTACAAGGTGATAGACTTGTGATTCTTGTTATGTTTGTTACAATACCTACAAGTATTTAAACCACAACTATACGAGCCATTAGTACTGAGCCACGTTTTGGAAGTAGTGGTGGTTTGGTGTAGACTGGGCGACAAAGAGTTACCTAAAGTTGGGGCACGACGACAAGAGAAATTACACCCTTTGGAAAGCACATCAATTAGGTCCTTGTCACCATAAAGAATGGGAAGATGTTTATTTATAATCTGTTTGATCTGATTAAACTCTTTGGAGAAAGTGGTGACAAAGGTAAGGGAACTCTTGTCCTTGTTCTTTTGATTTTTATGTTGTGTATATTTTGAAGAGCAAGGGGATTTCTCTCTGTTGTGCAATAGATTGTACCTGTCCTTCTCTGAGGCTATGGAAATGGCTCTATTAATATGCCACTTCTGATAGCCTCTATCGCTTAATCGTTTTGAGATGTTAGAGCATTCTAGCTGAAAACTTTCCGGGGTGGAACAGTTGCGCTTAGCTCTAATAAACTCACCCACCGGGATGGAACGAATGGTATAGGGTGGATGGCAGCTGGAGGCCAGAAGTAAGGAATTTCCGGCAGTAGGTTTGCGGAAGGTTCCAGTATTTATAAGACCAGTGCTGGGGTCACCCCTGAGTGTGATATCTAGAAAATCAATCATGATCTTATTGCTCACATAAGAGAATTCAATATTAAGGCTGTTATTGTTAAGGTATGAAACAAAAGAAGTAAAAGAGGAATCAGTATGGTTCCAAATTAAGATCAGATCGTCTATGTATCGCCCATACCAATGGATGTGGGGTGCATAGATATTGAGATGTGAAAAAAGAGAACATTCTTCCCACCATCCCGTGTATAAATTAGCTAACGATGGAGAAAATTTTGCTCCCATGGAGGCTCCACAGCATTGTACATAGAAGGAATCGTGAAAGAAGAAGTAATTATGTTGTAATAGAAAGGTAACAGCCATAATGATAAATTCTTTGAGCTGAGGATCATAAAAGCTATATTTGGACAAGTGATATTGTAGTGCATCTAGAGCAAGATGATGTGGTATGCATGAATAGAGAGACTTAAAGGGGTTGTAAAGGTAAAAATATTTTCACCTTAATGCATTCCTCTTACAGGTCTCTCAGGTTTGTGTATCTTGGGGAGATGATGGAACACAGGGACAACTGGATGTTCAACTAAAAGGTGCTCTGCGACCTTTTTTGTCAGTACTCCCATTTCCACACCTGTGTCCAAGAGATGTTTGAGTTTACTCTTGAAAACTGGAGTGGGATCAGATTTAAGGGGGCGGTACGTTGAAGAATCATTGAGTTGCCGCAAGGCTTCAGTTATGTAATCTCTGTCATTAAGTACCACTATAGCGCCCCCTTTGTCTGCCTCTCTAATTACAATATCTTTGCGATTTTTAAGATCTGCAAGAGCCTGTCTTTCAGACGTACTGATGTTGTTAAACGTTCGAGATGCAGTACTGTCAATCGTTTCTTTCAAAGACAGGAGTTCCTTCTCCACAACCTGTTGAAAGATGTCTACTGCATTCCCTCTGGAATGTACAGGATAAAAAAATGTATCACCAGTATAGGTAGTATCTTTGGATATGCCGTACATGCCCCCAGAGGATTCAGACTGCAGGCTCTCTAATGTAGACTTAGCCTTGAGATTTTGAAAATCAAAATTGGCCAGAGAGTCTATGCCGTCATGAACCTCAAGGGGGGCAGGCACAGGTGTATCAGTGCTGGTGGAAAAGTGTTTTTTTAACAAAATATTGCGAACAAACCTGTTAACGTCTAAAATGGTAGAAAAGACATCAAAATGAAAAGTTAGGACAAAAGAAAGTCCTTTGGAAAGCAGTGAAACCTCAGAAGGGGTAAGTGGACTGTCCGATAAATTAACAACATTAATGACATTGCAAGTTGTCTCATTATCTACCTGTCCTTGTATTACTTGTTCCGTGCTTTCCGTGGGTAACTTGTTCTGTTTGTCTTTGGAACCACAGGTCCCCCTCCTTGTTTTCCTTTTCTGTCTCTGGAATCCTGGGTCACAGAGGAGTTTTTTGATGGGATGATGCTAGAAACTTCTTTGGAAAAAACAGATGACACGGAGGCTCGTGATGAAATTGAAGAGCCAACATCAGCCACATCTGACAGTTCTAATGATGAATCAGAGTGATCCAGGGAGCTGAAGCTCACATGTCTGTGAGTGTTACGTTTACGTCTCCGTCTGTTTTTCAAAATGGAGTGCGGCCTCTCAGCTTTCTTGTATGTGTAAACTTCCCCCTGCTCATAGTTTTGTAAATCACGGAGATATTTATGTCTCTTGGTTCCATGATTTCAGCTTCCAATTTATCTGTATGGGCCGTAAGGTCTTCTAATAAAGTAGCATAGGAGCTCAATTGTTGTATTGGAAGAAGGGATTCCTTCAAGGACTGAATTTCAGTGGAGATGGTTCTGAGCAGTGCCTCCTCATGTGAAACAATTAGACTCATTAGCTCAAGTGAGCATTTGGAGAGTATCGTGTTCCACTCTGTGAGAAAAGATTCTGAATATAGTGTGGAGGGGATTTTTTTAATTCTCAACCCTCTGGGAATCATTGATTCGTTGATGTACTGTTGTAAACCAGTAAGATCCCACCAGATCCTGATTTCCTTGCTGGATAGTGTCTTTAGTTTGTCAAAGGTAGCAGCACGCACAGGTCCACTCACAGGTGCCGAGGCTCGATGTGTCCCAACACACTCCAATGCAACAGTAATAAGAAGAGCCAATAAGTGACAATAAAACAATAAAGCTGACGCGTTTCGGCAATAGCCTTAGTCGTAGCTAGTTTGAAACAGATATGGCAAAATATATATATACCCACATACACACATGCAAACTCCATCTCTACAAAATTGGCCTATCAAGTTGGCGTCACAGAAAATTAACATATTTAATTGATACCCATTATTCAAGTGGTTAGTGACTACACCCGTTTTTAGCCAGCATGAGAAGAGGGAGAGGGAAAAAAAGGCAATATAAAAAGTTATTTTGTTGAGCCTAGAAAAAATGCTACATGGGATATTGAGACCTTATTACTCCAAGGGAGAAATATATTCCTTAAAGGAAAGGAAAATGTTCAAATTGTTCAAATAAAATACTAAGTGGTAGCAACAAAATCTAAAGTCAAGGATAATGGCAGGATCAAAAGAAGGAAAAGAGTGTAAATTGGAGTGTGTTGGGACACATCGAGCCTCGGCACCTGTGAGTGGACCTGGTGTATTGATTAAGTTGTCCCTGCAGAGAGCGCTGTTACCTTTCTTCTTTTCCATGCAATTCTGATGGGGCAGTTTTGTTTGGGCAATTCTGATGGGGCAGTTTTGTTTGGGCAATTCTGATGGGACAGTTTTGATGGTGGCAATATGATGGGGCAGTTTTGATGGGGCAAT
Organism: Lithobates clamitans; assembly: GCA_037952925.1. Taxonomy (NCBI): domain Eukaryota; kingdom Metazoa; phylum Chordata; class Amphibia; order Anura; family Ranidae; genus Lithobates; species Lithobates clamitans. The sequence continues at coordinate 1,996,631 of JBBGZY010001684.1, forward strand.
TCTGATGGGGCAGTTTTGATGGTGGCAATATGATGGGGCAGTTTTGATGGGGACAATTTTGATGGGGCAATTCTGATGGGGCAGTTTTGATGGCAGTATGATGGGGGGAGTTTTGATGGGGGCCGTTTTACCAATTCAGCTATTCAGCATTCCCACACATTTTCCCCAGGAAATGCATTTTCTAGTTTTTATTATTACTATTTAATTTTATTCCGTACGTTTTTTGGCTCTGCGTAACGTCTGCATACTTTCAGCTATTAACCACTTGAGCCCCGGACCATTATGCTGCCTAAGGACCAGAGGTCTTTTTCCAATTTGGCACTGCGTCGCTTTAACTGCTAATTGCACGGTCATGCAATGCTGTACCCAAACGAAATTTGCGTCCTTTTCTTCCCACAAATAGAGCTTTCTTTTGATGGTATTTGATCACCTCTGCGGTTTTTATTTTTTGCGCTATAAACGGAAAAAGACCAAATATTTTGAAAAAAAATGATATTTTCTACTTTTTGTTATAAAAAAAATCCAATAAACTCAATTTTAGTCATACATTTAGGCCAAAATGTATTCGGCCACATGTCTTTGGTAAAAAAAATGTCAATAAGCGTATATTTATTGGTTTGTGCAAAAGTTATAGCGTCTACAAACTAGGGTACATTTTCTGTAATTTACACAGCTTTTAGTTTATGACTGCCTATGTCATTTCTTGAGGTGCTAAAATGGCAGGGCAGTACAAACCCCCCCCAAATGACCCCATTTTGGAAAGTAGACACCCCAAGGAAATTGCTGAGAGGCATGTTGAACCCATTGAATATTTATTTTTTTTGTCCCAAGTGATTGAATAATGACAAAAAAAAAAAAAATATTTACAAAAAGTTGTCACTAAATGATATATTGCTCACACAGGCCATGGACCTATGTGGAATTGCACCCCAAAATACATTCTGCTGCTTCCCCTGAGTATGGGGATACCACATGTGTGGGACTTTTTGGGAGCCTAGCCGCGTACGGGGCCCCTAAAACCAATCACCGCCTTCAGGATTTCTAAGGGTGTAAATTTATGATTTCACTCTTCACTGCCTATCACAGTTTCGGAGGCCATGGAATGCCCAAGTGGCACAAAACCCCCCCAAATGACCCCATTTTGGAAAGTAGACACCCCAAGCTATTTGCTGAGAGGCATATTGAGTCCATGGAATATTTTATATTTTGACACAAGTTGCGGGAAAGTGACACTTTTTTTTTTTTTTTTTTTTTGCACAAAGTTGTCACTAAATGATATATTGCTCACACAGGCCATGGGCATATGTGGAATTGCACCCCAAAATACATTTAGCTGCTTCTCCTGAGTATGGGGATACCACATGTGTGGGACTTTTTGGGAGCCTAGCCGTGCACGGGACCCCGAAAACCAATCACCGCCTTCAGGATTTCTAAGGGTGAAAATTTTTGATTTCACTCTTCACTGCCTATCACAGATTCGGAGGCCATGGAATGCCCAGGTGGCACAAAACCCCCCCAAATGACCCCATTTTGGAAAGTAGACACCCCAAGTTATTTGCTGAGAGGCATGGTGAGTATTTTGCAGCTCTCATTTGTTTTTGAAAATGAAGAAAGACAAGAAAAAACATTTTTTTTTTCTTTTTTCAATTTTCAAAACTTTGTGAAAAAAAGTGAGGTCTGCAAAATACTCACTATACCGCTCAGCAAATAGCTTGGGGTGTCTACTTTCCAAAATGGGGTCATTTGGGGGGGTTTTGTGTCACCTGGGCATTCCATGGTCTCCGAAACTGTGATAGGCAGTGAAGAGTGAAATCAAAAATTCACGCCCTTAGAAAGCCTGAAGGCGGTGCTTGGTTTTCGGGGTCCCGTGCGCGGCTAGGCTCCCAAAAAGTCTCACACATGTGGTATCCCCGTACTCAGGAGAAGCAGCAGAATGTATTTTGGGGTGTAATTTCACATATTCCCATGGCATGTTTGAGCAATATATCATTTAGTGAAAATTTTGTGCAAAAAAAAAAAAAAAATTTGTCTCTTTCCCGCAACTTGTGCCGCAATATAAAATATTCCATGGACTCGACATGCCTCTCAGCAAATAGCTTGGGGTGTCTACTTTCCAAAATGGGGTCATTTGGGGGGGTTTTGAACTGTCCTGGCATTTTATGCACAACATTTGGAAGCTTATGTCACACATCACCCACTCTTCTAAGCACTTGAAGACAAAGCCCTTTCTGACACTTATTGTTTACATGAAAAAGTTATTTTTTTTTTTGCAAGAAAATTACTTTGAACCCCCAAACATTATATATTTTTTTTAAAGCAAATGCCCTACAGATTAAAATGGTGGGTGTTTCATTTTTTTTTTTCACACAGTATTTGCGCAGCGATTTTTCAAACGCATTTTTTGGGGAAAAAACACACTTTTTTAAATTTTAATGCACTAAAACACACTATATTGCCCAAATGTTTGATGAAATAAAAAAGATGATCTTAGGCCGAGTACATGGATACCAAACATGACATGCTTTACAATTGCGCACAAACGTGCAGTGGCAACAAAATAAATACATTTTTAAAAGCCTTTAAAAGCCTTTACAGGTTACCACTTTAGATTTACAGAGGAGGTCTACTGCAAAAATTACTGCCCTCGATCTGACCTTCGCGGTGATACCTCACATGCATGGTGCAATTGCTGTTTACATTTGACGACAGACCGCCGCTTGCGTTCGCCTTAGCGCGAGAGCAGGGGGCGACAGGGGTGCTTTTTTTTTTTTTTTTTTTTTTTTTTATTGTTTTTTTGCTTTTTTATCCTATTTTTAAACTGTTCCTTTCATTTTTTTTTTTTTTAACCTTTTTTATTGTTATCTCGGGGAATGTAAATATCCCCTATGATAGCAATAGGTAGTGACAGGTACTCTTTTTTTGAAAAAATTGGAGTCTATTAGACCCTAGATCTCTCCTCTGCCCTCAAAGCATCTGACCACACCAAGATCAGTGTGATAAAATGCTTCCCCAATTTCCCAATGGCGCTATTTAAATCCGGCGAAATCTAAGTCAAAAAAATGTTCGTAGCTTCCGGTTTCTTAGGCCATAGAGATGTTTGGAGCCACTCTGGTCTCTGATCAGCTCTATGGTCAGCTGGCTGAATCCCCGGCTGCATTTTCAGGTTCCCTGTTGAGACAGGAGAGCCAGAGAAAAACACGGAAGACGGTGGGGGGGGGCATTCCCTCCCACGGCTTGTAAAAGCAGTCTAGAAGCTAATTAGCCCCTAGGATTGCTTTTACATGAAAGCCGACCGCTGGCTGCAAAGAATGAAACCAAGATGATACCTAAACCTGCAGGCATCATTCTGGTATAACCACTCAAAGTTGTGAATGGTGTACCTGAAGACAAAAAAATGGTTAACAATAAAGCACAGTAAACGGTAAAGTATAAAAAATTGCATACCTGAAAAGCAAATATGATAAAACATAATAACAATAAAACATTGCAGAATAGAATACAGTAAAAAAGAGCAGAACAATAGAGAGAATAGAGAGAGAGGGAACAATAAAACGACAACTATTTTTTTTTTTTTTTTATACATTTTTTTTTTTTTTTTTTACACTTTTTTTGTAACTAACTTTTATAACTGTAACCGGTTCCAGGTTCGGGTCTCTCAAAATGCGATGGCATCTTGGGAGACCCTGTGAAAGTGTGCCTAGTCTGTGCAATGCTGTACCCTACGCTAATACTCAACTAGTGCATGGTAGCGTTCAAAACATTCACCAATGCAAAGACCAGGATTGTCAGGACAGGAGGGACAATAATAGCGGGTGTCACGCCTATATCCGCGCTAGCTGCAGACACAACATCTTTTTTGGGGGGGTTTGTTGGGTAGGGGTACTCGGGAGGACATAAAGAAAATGCCTCTCATGCAGCCGACTGCATTTGGTTGGGGATGTGAATGGGGGAAGTACGGGCGCTGCAGAAGTAGTGGGTTCCCAATTAGGATTGGCGAATGCAGCAGGAAGGGCATTATGGGCACGACGGGCCTGTGTTTGTCTTTTTGGTGGCAGCGGGACACTACTTGTGCTTGCCACCTCACCAGCTTGAACTGCACTTATGGGACTCGCCACGTCACCAAGTGTTACTGCAGTGCTGGTTTGACTACGACCGGGGTGTACTAGGCCACTGGTGCTTGCCAGTTCACCAAAACGCTACCAAAAAAACTGTTAGCGATTGCAGGGATCAGGCCTGACTCTGCGAACGCTGCAGTTATGCATTTAGTGTTTTGTAAGTGTCAGTGATCGATCGATACTGCACTTGGGTGGGCTGGGCTGGGCCAGGCGGAGGGGCAAAACGCAGGTGCTAGCAGGTATCTGGGCTGATCCCGCTAACACTGCGTTTTTGGGAACCCTAAACTGCTGGGGACGCTAGTATAGATCTGATTGGATCAGATATTGATCCGATCAGATACTATACCACTAAGGGAGGTGTACGGTGCGTGCGTGGGTGTTAGCGGTACTGGCGCTAACCTGACACTGCCTGGGGCTGGTGCTTGCCAGTTCACCAAAATACTACCAAAAAAACTGTTAGCGATCGCAGGGATCAGGCCTGACTCTGCGAACGCTGCAGTTATGCGTTTAGTGTTTTGTAAGTGACAATGATCGATCGATACTGCACTTGGGTGGGCTGGGCGGAGGGGCAAAACGCAGGTGCTAGCAGGTATTTGGGCTGATCCCGCTAACACTGTGTTTTTGGGAACCCTAAACTGCTGGGGACGCTAGTATAGATCTGATCAGATCAGATATTGATCCATTCAGATACTATACCACTAAGGGAGGCGTATGCTGCGTGCGTGGGTGTTAGCGGTACTGGCGCTAATCTGACGCTGCCTGGGGCAACGCATATCACCGCTGGGCGATCAGGGGGCTAAACCTTTATTCGGTAATAAACGGCGGGTGCCCTGACACTATAAAAAATAAACGAACTAACCAGCGTCACCCGTAACACTTATACGGTGATCAGTGGTGAAAGGGTTAACTAGGGGGCCATCAAGGGGTTAAAACATTTATTAGGTAGTATATGGGGGTCCCTGTCGCTATAAAACGCTGACGGCGAACCTCAATATTTACGTCCCTAACTAGCGTCACCAGCGACACTAATACAGCGATCAGAAAAATGATCGCTTAGCGACACTGGTGACGAGGTGATCAAGGGGTTAAAACTTTATTTGGGGGGGGTTAGGGGGGTATCCTAGACCTACAGGGGGATAATACTAACTGTCCCAACACTGTAACTGTCACAAACTAACACCAATGCAGTAATCAGAAAAAAAAAAAAATTGCTGGTGTCAGTTTGTGACAGGGGGGGTGTGATTGGGGGGGGGGGTCGGGGGGGGGATCGGGGTGTTTTGTGTGCCTGGCATGTTCTACTGTGTGTGTGTAGTGTTGTGCACTCACATACCTGTCTTCTCTCCTCGGGCCGGAACGGAAATTACCGAGCCGAGGAGAGATGACATAATTTCCTTTGCTGCTGTTTAGCATACAGCAGCAAAGAAATGATTCGATTGGCCGGCGGCGATCACGAGGGGGGGGCCACGAACGGATGGCCTCCCCCTCACCTCCGATCGCCGTGGGACAAAAGACGACCGCCTCGGGCACCGCAGGGATCAGGCCTGACTCTGCGAACGCTGCAGTTATGCTCTGGGAAGCTTGCCTTTCAGCCTGATGTCTCGATGCCTGCCTTCCAGCCTGATGTGCCAGCTTCCCAGTTTGATGTGCCAGCTTCCCAGTTTGATGTGCCAGCTTCCCAGTTTGATGTGCCAGCTTCCCAGTCTGTTGTCTCTATGCCTGCCTTCCAGCCTGATGTCTCTATGCCTGCCTTCCAGCCTGATGTCTCGATGCCTGCCTTCCAGCCTGATGTGCCAGCTTCTCAGTCTGATGTGCCAGCTTCCCAGTCTGATGTGCCCACTTTCCAGCCTATTGTTCCAGTGCCAGCTTCCCAGTCTGATGTGCCAGCTTCCCAGTCTGATGTGCCCGCTTTCCAGCCTATTGTCCCAGTGCCTGCCTTCCAGCCTGATGTCTCAGTGCCAGCTTCCCAGCCTGATGTGCCAGCTTCCCAGCCTGATGTGCCAGCTTCCCAGCTTGATGTGCCAGCTTCCCAGTTTGATGTGCAGCTTCCCAGTCTGTTGTCTCAGTGCCTGCCTTCCAGCCTGATGTCTCGAAGCTTGCCTTCAAGCCTAATGTCTCGATGCCTGCCTTCCAGCCTGATGTGCCAGCTTCCCAGTCTGATGTGCACGCTTTCCAGCCTATTGTCCCAGTGCCAGCTTCCCAGTCTGATGTGCCAGCTTCCCAGTCTGATGTGCACGCTTTCCAGCCTATTGTCCCAGTGCCTGCCTTCCAGCCTGATGTCTCAGTTCCAGCTTCCCAGCCTGATGTCTCAGTTCCAGCTTCCCAGACTGATGTGCCAGCTTCCCAGTCTGATGTGCCTGCTGCCCAGCCTGAAGTGCCCATGCCTGCTGCCCAGCCTGGTGTGCCTGCTGCCCAGTCTGATGTGCCCGCTTTCCAGCCTATTGTCCCAGTGCCAGCTTCCCAGTCTGATGTGCCCGCTTTCCAGCCTATTGTCCCAGTGCCTGCCTTCCAGCCTGATGTCTCAGTGCCAGCTTCCCAGCCTGATGTGCCTGCTGCCCAGCCTGACGTGCCAGCTTCCCAGTCTGATGTGCCTGCTGCCCAGCCTGAAGTGCCCATGCCTGCTGCCCAGCCTGATGTGCCTGCTGCCCAGCCTGACGTGCCTGTGCCTGCTGCCCAGCCTGAAGTGCCCGTGCCTGCTGCCCAGCCTGAAGTGCCTGCTGCCCAGCCTGATGTGCCTGCTGCCCAGTTTGAAGTGCCTGTGCCTGCTGCCCAGCCTGATGTGCCTGCTGCCCAGCTCGAAGTGCCTGTGCCTGCTGCCCAGCTCGAAGTGCCTGTGCCTGCTGCCCAGCTCGAAGTGCCCGTGCCTGCTGCCCAGCTCGAAGTGCCTGCTGCCCAGTTTGAAGTGCCTGTGCCTGCTGCCCAGCCTGATGTGCCTGCTGCCCAGCTCGAATTGCCCGTGCCTGCTGCCCAGCTCGAAGTGCCTGCTACCCAGTTTGAAGTGCCTGTGCCTGCTGCCCAGCCTGATGTGCCTGCTGCACAGCTCGAAGTGCCTGTGCCTGCTGCCCAGCTCGAAGTGCCTGCTGCCCAGCTCGAAGTGCCTGCTGCCCAGCTCAAAGTGCCCGTGCCTGCTGCCCAGCTCAAAGTGCCCGTGCCTGATGTGTTCCTGTCTGCTGCTCAGCCTGATGTGTTCCTGTCTGCTGCTCAGCCTGATGTGTTCCTGTCTGCTGCTCAGCCTGATGTGTTCCTGTCTGCTGCTCAGCCTGATGTGTTCCTGTCTGCTGCTCAGCCTGATGTGTTCCTGTCTGCTGCTCAGCCTGATGTGTTCCTGTCTGCTGCTCAGCCTGATGTGTTCCTGTCTGCTGCCCAGCTTGGTGTGTTCATGCCCACTGTCTGCTCGGATGTGCCCACTGTCCAGTTTGATGTACCCGATGCCCAGCCTGATGTGCCCTCATCTGTTGTTTGGTTTGAGGCCATGAACTTTGGACAATTTCATCTTGTTGGAGCGTCCGGAGGTCGATCCTTTGAGGGGGGTATTGTCATGAGAGGGTTTACCCGTTGGTGGCACTATCGGTCTCTTGTATCGCAGTACCAGTGTCCACCAGCGGGTGTCTTCCAACACCTAGGACCCGTAGTAAGAGGACTCTCCTGCTGGTGGCACTATTGCATCCTTGGGCTGTAGTACCGGTGTCCACCAGCGGGTGCACTCCGGCAGGGAGGAGCAAACAGCACCCTCTGCGCTCAGCTGTAATATGAGGTCAATTACTACAGCCTTATAAATACCCGGCAAGCCCTCACATGGTATCTTTCTCCCTGCGCCCTGACCTTGCTGCCTGTATCCTGACCGTGAACCTGTTTCTGTCCTGATCTGATCCGATCCCTATCCCTATCCCTAGCCCATCCTGTACTTGTCCCTCCTGATTCCCTTGGATCCCTGCCCTGCAGCCTATCCATCCAACCTCTCCCTGTCCTGCTGGTTTCCCGTCCTTACCCATCTGCTGACCTCCCTGTGTATGACCTTGGCCTGGCTTTGTTTATGATTCCGGTATCTCCATTTACTTATATATACTATTTGTTGTTTGTGGGTCTGTGGTTGGTTTTGCACTGTTTATATTTCTCTTACTTGTCACTTATTTAATAAACACCAATATTTTTTCACTTACATGCCTTTCTGGTTTCCTCTGTGCAGTCCACACAGTCTGGTCTACTAAATCCTCTGACAAGCTATCTGGCTATATCTTTTCAGTTTGATATCTTTTACAGTTTTTGTGAAAAAGCTGTTTGTTTAGTGGTCATTTCAGGAAATTTTAGCTATTAAACAGAGTGTACTGTGTTACTTTTGTTGCCATGGTTACCAAAGCTTCTGTTATACACAGGGGGGGAGGTGGCTGGAGCATCTCAGCTCTGATTACAGAGCCCGGGGGAGGGGACAGACACACCATGTACTGATTTATAATAGAGGAATATGATGGAGCAGTTTTGATGGGGCAATTCTGATGGGGCAGTTTTGATGGTGGCAATATGATGGGGCAGTTTTGATGGGACAATTCTGATGGGGCAGTTTTGATGGGACAATTCTGATGTGGCAGTTTTCATGGTGGCAATATGATGGGGCAGTTTTGATGCGGCAATTCTGATGGGGCAGATTTGATGGTGGCAATATGATGGGGCAGTTATGATGGGGCAATTCTGATGGGGCAGTTTTGATGGGGCAATTCTGATGGGGCAGTTTTGATGGGGGCAATTCTGATGGGGCAGTTTTGATGGTGGCAATATGATGGGGCAGTTTTGATGGGGCAATTCTGACGGGGCAGTTTTGATGGTGGCAATATGATGGGGCAGTTTTGATGGCAATATGATGGGGGCAGTTTTGCTGGGGGCCATTTTAGCAATTCAGCATTCCCACGCATTTTCCCCAGGAAATGCATTTTCTAGTTAGTGGGAATGCTTTAGCAGTCCCACTATTGTTTATTCAATTTTATTTATTTTTAATTTTAATTTTATTCCGTACGTTTTTTGGTTCTGCGTAACTTCTGCATACTTTCATCTATTAAAACCATTCAACTATCAAAATGTTCGTCTCTTTTAGCTGAGGTGTGCTCTTTTTCAACTTTTTTTCTACCATTTTTACTTTTTAAAATATTAAGCTTTTTATCACCTTTTTTAACATTGAAGTCAATGGGAGCATGCTTCAGAAACGTAAAATCTTCTTCCGCTCCCAAAAGTTTCAGCTCCTTCATACTTTCACCTAGAGACACCAAACAAACTTTAAAATGTTCACAAAATATTCAGCTATCTGGCTATATCTTTTCAGTTTGATATCTTTTACAGTTTTTGAGAAAAAGCTTTTTGTTTAGAGGTCATTTCAGGAATTTTTAGCCATTAATCAGAGTGTACTGTGTTTGTTTTGTTGCCATGGTTACCAAAGCTTCTGTTATACACAGGGGGGAAGGTGGCTGGAGCATCTCAGCTCATTACAGAGCCCGGGGGAGGGGACAGACACACCATGTACTGATTTATAATAGAGAAAAATGATGGGGCAGTTTTGATGGGGCAGTTTTGATGGTGGCAATATGATGGGGCAGTTTTGATGGGACAGTTTTGATGGGGCAATTCTGATTGGGCAGTTTTGATGGCAATATGATGGAGGCAGTTTTGATGGTGGCAACATGATGGGGCAGTTTTGATGGTGTCAATATGAAGGGGCAGTTTTGATGGGGACAATTTTGATGGGGCAATTCTGATGGGGCAGTTTTGATGGTGGCAATATGATGGGATAGTTTTGATGGGGACAATTTTTATGGAGCAGTTTTAAAGGTGGCAATATGATGGGGCAGTTTTGATGGGACAATTCTGATGGGGCAGTTTTGATGGTGGCAATATGATGGGGCAGTTTTGATGGGACAGTTTTGATGGGGTAATTCTGATGGGACAGTTTTGATGGGGCAATTCTGATGGGGCAGTTTTGATGGCAATATGATGGAGGCAGTTATGATGGGGCAGTTTTGATGGTGGCAATATGATGGGGCAGTTTTGATGGGGCAGTTTTGATGGTGTCAATATGAAGGGGCAGTTTTGATGGGGCAATTCTGATGGGGCAGTTTTGATGGTGGCAATATGATGGGGCAGTTTTGATGGTGGCAATATGATGGGGCAGTTTTGATGGGGACAATTTTTATGGAGCAGTTTTAAAGGTGGCAATATGATGGGGCAGTTTTGCTGGGGGCAGTTTTGATGGTGGCAATATGATGGGGCAGTTTTGATAGGGCAATTCTGATGGGGCAATTTTCATGGTGGCAATATGATGGGGCAGTTTTGATGGGGACAATTTTAATGGAGCAGTTTTAAAGGTGGCAATATGATGGGGCAGTTTTGATGGGGGCAGTTTTGATGGTGGCAATATGATGGGGCAGTTTTGATGGGGCAATTCTGATGGGGCAGTTTTGATGGTGGCAATATGATGGGGCAGTTTTATTGGGGACAATTTTGATGGGGTAATTCTAATGGGCCAGTTTTGATGGCAGTATGATGGGGCAGTTTTGATGGCGGCCATTTTAGCAATTTAGCTATTCAGCATTCCCACGCATTTTCCCCAGGAAATGCATTTTCTAGTTATTCGTATTATTCCGTACGTTTTTTGGCTCTGCGTAACTTCTGCATACTTTCAGCTATTAAAACCATTCAACTATTAAAATGTTCGTCTCTTTTAGCTGATGTGTGCTCCTTTTCAACTTTTTTTCTACCATTTATACTTTTTAAAATATTAAGGTTTTTAACACTTTTTTTAACATTGAAGTCAATGGGAGCATGCTTGAAATCCTTAAATTCTTCTTCCGCTCCCAAAAGTTTCAGCTCCTTCATACTTTCACCTAGAGACACCAAACAAACTTTAAAATGTTCACAAAATATTCAGCTATCTGGCTATATCTTTTCAGTTTGACATCTTTTACAGTTTTTGAGAAAAAGCTTTTTGTTTAGAGGTCATTTCAGGAAATTTTAGCCATTAATCAGAGTGTACTGTGTTTGCTTTGTTGCCATGGTTACCAAAGCTTCTGTTATACACACGGGGGAGGTGGCTGGAGCATCTCAGCTCTGATTACAGAGCCCGGGGGAGGGGACAGAAACACCATGTACTGATTTATAATAGAGGAATATGATGGGGCAGATTTGATGGGGTAATTCTGATGGGGCAGTTTTGATGGTGGAAATATGATGGGGCAGTTTTGATGGGGCAATTCTGATGGGGCAGTTTTGATGGTGGCAATATGATGGGGCAGTTTTAATGGGGACAATTTTTATGGAGCAGTTTTAAAGGTGGCAATATGATGGGGCAGTTTTGATGGTGGCAATATGATGAGGGCAGTTTTGATGGGGCAATTCTGATGGGGCAGTTTTGATGGTGGCAATATGACGGGGCAGTTTTTATGGGGGCAATATGATGGGGCAGTTCTGATGGGGCAGTTTTGATGGGGGCAGTTTTGATGGTGGCAATATGATGGGGCAGTTTTGACGGGGCAATTCTGATGGGGAAGTTTTGATGGTGGCAATATGATGGGGCAGTTTTGATGGGGCAATATTAATGGGGCAGTTTTGATGGCAATATGATGGGGGCAGTTTTGATGGTGGCAATATGATGGGGCAGTTTTGATGGTGGTAATATGATGGGGCAATTCTGATGGGGAAGTTTTGATGGTGGCAATATGATGGGGCAGTTTTGATAGGGTAATTCTGATGGTGGCAATATGATGGGACAATTTTGATGGAGCAATTCTGATGGGGCAGTTTTGATGGTGGCAATATGATGGGGCAGTTTTAATGGGGACAATTTTGATGGGGCAATTCTGATGGGGCAGTTTTGATGGCAGTATGATGGGGTAGTTTTGATGGCGGCCGTTTTAGCAATTTAGCTATTCAGCATTCCCACGCATTTTCCCCAGGAAATGCATTTTCTAGTGTTATTCGTTTTTAGTGGGAATGCTTTAGCAGTCCCACTATTGTTGTTCGATTTTATTAGTGGGACTGCTTTAGCAGTCCCACTATTGTTATTCGTTTTTTTATTAGTGGGAATGCTTTAGCAGTCCCACTATTTTTATTCGATTTTATTAGTGGGACTGCTTTAGCAGTCCCACTATTGTTATTCGATTTTATTTATTATTCTTATTCCGTACGTTTTTTGGCTCTGCGTAACTTCTGCATACTTTCAGCTATTAAAACCATTCAACTATTAAAAATGTTCGTCTCTTTTAGCTGATGTGTGCTCTTTTTCAACTTTTTTTTCTACCATTTATACTTTTTAAAATATTAAGCTTTTTAACACTTTTTTTTAACATTGAAGTCAATGGGAGCATGCTTGAAATCCTTAAATTCTTCTTCCGCTCCCAAAAGTTTCAGCTCCTTCATACTTTCACTTAGAGACACCAAACAAACTTTAAAATGTTCACAAAATATTCAGCTATCTGGCTATAGCTTTTCAGTTTGATATCTTTTAAAGTTTTAGAGAAAAAGCTTTTTGTTTAGAGGTCATTTCAGGAAATTTTAGCCATTAATCAGAGTGTACTGTGTTTGTTTTGTTGCCATGGTTAACAAAGCTTCTGTTATACAAAGGGGAGGGAGGTGGCTGGAGCATCTCAGCTCTGATTACAGAGCCCGGGGGAGGGGACAGACACACCATGTACTGATTTATAATAGAGGAATATGATGGGGCAGTTTTGATGGGGTAATTCTGATGGGGCAGTTTTGATGGTGGCAATATGATGGGGCATTTTTGATGGGGCAATTCTGATGGGGCAGTTTTGATGGTGGCAATATGATGGGGCAGTTTTGATGGGACAATTCTGATGGGGCAGTTTTGATGGTGGCAATATGATGGGGCAGTTTTGATGGTGGCAATATGATGGGGCAGTTTTGATGGTGGCAATATGATGGGGCAGTTTTGATGGGGCAATTCTGATGGGGCAGTTTTGATAGAGCAATTCTGATGGGGCAGTTTTGATGGTGGAAATATGATGGGGCAGTTTTGATGGGGCAATTCTGATGGGGCAGTTTTGATGGTGGCAATATGATGGGGCAGTTTTGATGGGGACAGTTTTGATGGTGGCAATATGATGGGGCAGTTTTGATGGGGACAATTTTGATGGGGCAATTCTAATGGGGCAGTTTTGATGGCAATATGATGGGGGCAGTTTTGATGGTGGCAATATGATGGGTCAGTTTTGATGGTGGTAATATGATGGGGCAATTCTGATGGGGAAGTTTTGATGGTGGCAATATGATGGGGCAGTTTTGATGGGGCAATTCTGATGGGACAGTTTTGATGGGGCAATTCTGATGGGGCAGTTTTGATGGGGCAGTTTTGATGGGTCAATTCTGATGGAGCAGTTTTGATAGGGCATTTCTGATGGGGCAGTTTTGATGGGGACAATTTTATGGAGCAGTTTTAAAGGTGGCAATATGATGGGGCAGTTTTGATGGGGCAATTCTGATGGTGCAATATGATGGGACAATTTTGATGGAGCAATTCTGATGGGGCAGTTTTGATGGTGGCAATATGATGGGGCAGTTTTAATGGGGACAATTTTGATAGGGCAATTCTGATGGGGCAGTTTTGATGGCAGTATGATGGGGCAGTTTGGATGGCAGCCTTTTTAGCAATTTAGCTATTCAGCATTACCACGCATTTTCCCCAGGAAATGCATTTTCTAGTTTAATGGTGGGAATGCTTTAGCAGTCCCACTATTGTTATTCGATTTTATTTATTAGTGGGAATGCTTTAGCAGTCCCACTATTGTTATTCGATTTTATTAGTGGGAATGCTTTAGCAGTCCCACTATTGTTATTCGATTTTATTTAATTTTTATTTTAATTAGTGGGACTGCTTTAGCAGTCCCACTATTGTTATTCGATTCTATTTATTTTTAGTGGGAATGCTTTAGCAGTCCCACTATTGTTATTCGATTTTATTTATTTTTAAACTTAATTTTAATAATTTTATTCTGTACGTTTTTCGGTAATGCGTAACTTTTGCATACTTTCAGCTATTAAAACCATTCAACTATCAAAATGTTCGTCTCTTTTAGCTGAGGTGTGCTCTTTTTCAACTTTTTTTCTACCATTTATACTTTTTAAAATATTAAGCTTTTTATCACTTTTTTTTAACATTGAAGTCAATGGGAGCATGCTTGAAATCCTTAAATTTTTCTTCCGCTCCCAAAAGTTTCAGCTCCTTCATACTTTCACCTAGAGACACCAAACAAACTTTAAAATGTTCACAAAATATTCAGCTATCTGGCTATATCTTTTCAGTTTGATATCTTTTACAGTTTTTGAGAAAAAGCTTTTTGTTTAGAGGTCATTTCAAGAAATTTTAGCCATTAATCAGAGTGTACTGTGTGTGTTTTGTTGCCATGGTTACCAAAGCTTCTGTTATACACAGGGGGGGAGGTGGCTGGAGCATCTCAGCTCTTATTACAGAGCCCGGGGGGAGGGGACAAAAGCTGAAAAATCAGAACATGATTTCTAAACTGCCGCCACTCCCTCATTTTCAAGCCCACCTACACAAATCTTATATCAAAACGTTCAGCTATCCCTGCTGCCACTAAACATTTCCACAGCTAAGCCATAGTCCTGACAGTTTTCACAATATGACCATTTGTTTGCAACTCACACCGTCCATTGACATTCATTGAAACTACATTCTAGCCCCTTCAAATTTGAAGGGCAATTTCTAAACTGCGACCGTGCCTTCAATTTTAATATTTCAGAGACATACTATGTATCAGAATCTAGGTCTGGGTCTTGTGATTCTCACAATATAAAGATCTTCGCTGTAGGATGTATAGTTTTTAAAATACGGCCATTTGTTTAGAGGTCATTTCAGGAAATTTTAGCCATTAATCAGAGTGTACTGTTTGTTTTGTTGCCATGGTTACCAAAGCTTCTGTTATACACAGGGGGGGGAGGTGGCTGGAGCATCTCAGCTTTGATTACAGAGCCCGGGGGAGGGGACAGACACACCATGTACTGATTTATAATAGAGGAATATGATGGGGCAGTTTTGATGGGGTAATTCTGATGGGGCAGTTTTGATGGTGGCAATATGATGGGGCAGTTTTGATGGTGGCAATATGATGGGGCAGTTTTGATGGTGGCAATATGATGGGGCTGTTTTGATAGGGCAATTCTGATGGGGCAGTTTTGATGGTGGCAATATGATGGGACAGTTTTGATGGCAATATGATGGGGGCAATTTTGCTGGGGGCCGTTTTAGCAATTCAGCATTCCCACGCATTTTCCCCAGGAAATGCATTTTCTAGTTAAACTTAATTTTAATAATTTTATTCCGTACATTTTTCGGTAATGGTTTTGATAGGGCAATTCTGATGGGGCAGTTTTGATGGGGCAATTATGATGGGGCAATTTTATTGGTGGCAATTATGATGGGTAAATTTTGATGGTGGCAATATGATGGGGCAGTTTTGATGGGACAATTCTGATGGGGCAGTTTTGATGGTGGCAATATGATGGGCAGTTTTGATAGGGCAATTCTGATGGGGCAGTTTTGATGGTGGAAATATGATGGGGCAGTTTTGATGGGGACAATTTTAATGGAGCAGTTTTAAAGGTGGCAATATGATGGGGCAGTTTTGATGGGGGCAGTTTTCATGGTGGCAATATGATGGGGCAGTTTTGATGGGGCAATTCTGATGGGGCAGTTTTGATGGTGGCAATATGATGGGGCAGTTTTAATTGGGGCAATTCTGATGGGGCAGTTTTGATGGCAGTATGATGGGGCAGTTTTGATGGCGGCCATTTTAGCAATTTAGCTATTCAGCATTCCCACGCATTTTCCCCAGGAAATGCATTTTCTAGTTTATTTTTAATCTTCTTAATTTTAATTTTAATTTTATTCCTTACGTTTTTGGCTCTGCGTAACTTCTGCATACTTTCAGCTATTAAAACCATTCAACTATTAAAATGTTCGTCTCTTTTAGCTGAGGTGTGCTCTTTTTCAACTTTTTTTTCTACCATTTATACTTTTTAAAATATTAAGCTTTTTATCACTTTTTTTAACATTGAAGTCAATGGGAGCATGCTTGAAATCCTTAAATCCTTCTTCCGCTCCCAAAAGTTTCAGCTCCTTCATACTTTCACCTAGAGACACCAAACAAACTTTAAAATGTTCACAAAATATTCAGCTATCTGGCTATATCTTTTCAGTTTGATATCTTTTACAGTTTTTGAGAAAAAGCTTTTTGTTTAGAGGTCATTTCAGGAAATTTTAGCCGTTAATCAGAGTGTACTGTGTTTGTTTTGTTGCCATGGTTACCAAAGCTTCTGTTATACACAGGGGGGGAGGTGACTGGAGCATCTCAGCTCTGAATACAGAGCCCGGGGGAGGGGACAGACACACCATGTACTGATTTATAATAGAGGAATATGATGATGGGGCAATTATGATGGGGCAGTTTTATTGGTGGCAATTATGATGGGTAAATTTTGATGGTGGCAATATGATGGGGCAGTTTTGATGGGACAATTCTGATGGGGCAGTTTTGATGGTGGCAATATGATGGGCAGTTTTGATAGGGCAATTCTGATGGGGCAGTTTTGATGGTGGAAATATGATGGGGCAGTTTTGATGGGGACAATTTTAATGGAGCAGTTTTAAAGGTGGCAATATGATGGGGCAGTTTTGATGGGGGCAGTTTTGATGGTGGCAATATGATGGGGGCAGTTGTGATGGGGCAATTCTGATGGGGCAGCTTTGATGGTGGCAATATGATGGGGCAGTTTTAATGGGGACAATTTTGATGGGGCAATTCTGATGGGGCAGTTTTGATGGCAGTATGATGGGGCAGTTTTGATGGCAGTATGATGGGGCAGTTTTGATGGCGGCCATTTTAGCAATTTAGCTATTCAGCATTCCCACGCATTTTCCCCAGGAAATGCATTTTCTAGTTTTTCTTCCTCTTATTCCGTACGTTTTTTGGTTCTGCGTAACTTCTGCATACTTTCAGCTATTAAAACCATTCAACTATTAAAATGTTCGTCTCTTTTAGCTGAGGTGTGCTCTTTTTCAACTTTTTTTTTTTTTTCAAATATAATCTTTATTAAGCGTCAACGGAGGGAGAAGTCCCAGTGCAACATACAGTAGATAAATGCAGTAAATATTTCCTAAAGCACATACAAAGTTGTAAAATTTTAGGTAGATATGTTCAACTTTCTGTTCAGGACACAATTATAAGTGTGGGGTCGTTTATGGTTCGAATTTTACCCTTTAGCGCCCATTTATCCAGTAACAAATGGATCTCCTCCCAACTTTTTCCAATTTTCCATAGAAAGAGGAGAGAAAGAGTAAGACAGGAATAGATTGAAAATAAGAAACGATAGAGGAGATGGAAGCAGAGAAGCAGAAGAGGGGGGGGGGAGTGGTGGGAGGCAGACAGAGCGAGGGAATGTCCAGTAATGGCAATTGTATTCTCTAGCGACATCCGAATAAACTATGAACCCAGAAGGGAGACACCCTCCTCTGAGTAAACAAAAGCATTCCAAATAGCCCAGGTGTCCGAATACTTCTCTCTTTTGTGTTGTGCCGTGAGAACCAGGTCTTCCATTGTATTTAGCTCGTTTACCTTACGCAGCCATTCAGCGATGGTTGGAGCATTCTGTTTTTTCCAATGAATTGGTATACACGCCTTGGCTGCATTCAATAGGTGGCGTAGTAGGGATTTTTTATATCTTTTAATCGGAATGGTTGATAAGTGTAAAAGGAAGAAGGCAGCATCGTCGGGGACCACATACTCTGTGAATTTTTGCGTGATACGTCGAACCTCCCCCCAGAAATTCTGTAGGTTTGGGCAAGACCAAAAAATGTGATGTAGGGTACCCTCTCCCTCCCCACATCGCCAACAACGATCTGAGGTGGCCGGGAAACATTTATGTAGTCTGGAAGGAGTGAGGTACCACCTTGTCATAATCTTATAGTTTGTCTCCTGGATTTTGGTGCATAGTGATGTTTTGAGTGCATGAGTAATGATTTTTTTTTTTTGTGTCTCCGAGAAGTCGCGATTAAGGTCCCTTTCCCAACTGGTTAGGCAGGGGAGGTGTGGTTGTGTGGGGGGCGTATTGAGTAGTACGTACATTTTAGAGAGTGTTCTCGCCACTGGTTCAACGCCTGAACATATCTCTTCAAAGGACGTTAGTTGTCTGGAGTAGTCTTGAGGGTTAGGGATTGAGTGTAGGAAATGGTGTAATCGCACAGCTTTCCAAAAGGAAAGTTGGTATCTACCCGTCGCGTCGGTTAGTTCCGTTATCGTCGGCCAACGACCGTTCGTCACAAATTTTGCGGCATGGTCAAAGCCCAATTGTCTCAAGGACTCGAGCTCAGTGGAATGGAGGCCCGGCTCAAAATTTGGGTTTCCCAAAATCGGGTATAAGGGGGAGTTGTTTGAGGTGAGAGAGGGGTGAATGGCACCCTGACTACTGCAGCTCAGTGTGGTACCTATTAGTGGATGTGTTTTCAGTTTCTGGGGCAAGGTGTCGCAGCACCAGAGCGCGCCGCTCAAGGGTATATCTGTTTGAGCTTGTTCCAACCGAACCCAAAGCTTGGTTTGTACATTGCGTCTCCAGTCTAGGATACGTCCCAAATGGGTGGCCAGTCTATATTGTTTGAGATCTGGGAAAGCCAGACCTCCAAATTGTTTGGGAAGAGAAAGCATTGTCCTACTGATACGGGGTTTTTTGTTGGCCCAAATAAATTTGGTGAACAGAGCATGTACTTGTTTGAAAAAGGAGTGCGGAATGTGTATGGGAAGAGCTTGGAGCAGATATATAAATTTGGGTAAGATGCACATTTTTATGAGGTTGCATCTGCCGAACCATGAGTGCAGTCCTTTGTTCCATTTTTCAAGGAGGGACCTAGCTTTAGTTAAGATAGGAGGGAAGTTTAGCTCATATGTACGTCTAATGTCTTGTGGGATGTTTGTACCTAGATAATTTAACGCTAATGTCGTCCACTTAAACCGAAAGCTAGTTTGCATTGACTGCATGGTAGGGGGAGAGAGTGCGATACCCATGGCAGCTGATTTGGTAAAATTAATTTTTAGATTCAAGAGGGAACCATATGTGTCAAATTCTTTCAGGAGGTTTGGTAAAGAAATCGCGGGATTAGTCAGTGAGAAAAGCAGATCATCTGCATATGCCGAAATTTTGTATTGAGTATCACCTATTGAGAGTCCTTGTATGTCTTGGTTTTGTCTTATTTTACAGAGGAATGGTTCCAATGAGAGCGCGAAGAGAAGGGGTGAAAGAGGACACCCCTGTCTTGTTCCATTTGTGATGGGGAATGGGGATGAAAGTATCCCATTAGCCTTCACTTGTGCCGTGGGGTTGGAATATATTTTACTTATCCAGTTGATCATCCTCTCTCCCAAACCAATGTGGCGAAGTACTGTGAACATGAAGTTCCAATTGACCCTATCGAACGCTTTTTCAGCGTCTGTGCTCAATAACACACATGGGGAGTCTTTAGCGTTCGCCACATGGAGGAGATTTAATACTTTTATAGTATTGTCACGCGCCTCCCTAGTGGGTATAAAGCCCACCTGGTCTAGATGGACCAATGACTGAAGATGTTGGGACAAACGGGTTGCTAAAATTTTGGAAAATAGTTTTAAATCAATGTTCAGCAAGGAGATGGGTCTATAGCTCCCGCATAAAGACGGGTCTTTGCCTTCTTTAGGTATCACTGATATGTGAGCCTTTAAAGTATCCCTTGGAAAGGTTGCTTCTGCTCCAACAGCGTTGAAGAAAGCTACCATGCGTGGGCCTATGAGGGGTAGGAAGGTTTTGTAATATTGGGCGGTGTACCCATCCGGGCCCGGGGCTTTTCCTGGCTTCATGTCACCAATGGCGTTTTGGAGTTCCTCTAGAGTAATTGGTGCGTCCAGATCCTCCCCTATCTCCGCAGAAAGTACGGGAATCTGAGAGGACCGAACGTATTCATTAATGGCCAGTTGTGTGGGTGGGGTATGTGAGAGATTATATAGCTTGGCGTAGAAGTCCCTAAAAGCATTCGATATCTGTTCTGGGAGAGTGACTTTCTGTGTGTCTAGGCCCATTATTTGTGGTATGTAGGCTGCTTGTTTTTGTTCCCTAACTGCTCTGGCTAATATTTCCCCGCATTTGTCTCCTGATTCATAACTGATTTGTCTGCAACTTTGTAACGCTGCTTTGGCTTTGTAATGTAACAGGTCAGAGATTTGTGTGCATAGTTTCCCTAGTTCCTTCTCTGAAGCCTGGGATGGGGCGTGTTTGTGGCGCGCTTCTGTCACAGACAAGGCTTTGAGGAGTGTTGTTAACTGTTCATTTCTTTCTCTTTTTATACGTGCTCCATGTCTGATCAGCAAGCCCCTGAGGACTGCCTTGTGGGCTTCCCAGAGGACACCCGGATCACAGTCTCGTTGATCGTTCTCTTGGAAGTATAAGGTCAATGTTTGTGTTGCGTCCGCTAAAACTTCGGGAATCTGGAGAAGGCTTTCGTTTAGCCTCCAGGTCCTGGATCTGGATGAGAATGTCCCTGTGAGGGTATACGTGAGGGTGATGGGGGCGTGGTCTGACCATGTAATGTGTCCTATCGAAGAATCCACGACGGAGTGTAGTTGGGAGTGGGGTATTAAAAAATAGTCTATTCTGGTGTAAAGCTTGTGTGTTTGCGAATAGAAAGTGTAGTCTCGTTCCCCCGAGTGCTGTAGACGCCACACATCGACCAATTGTGCTTTGTGTAGGGAGTTAGCTATATGTTTTCTGTGTGACGGGGGAATCGAGGAATGTCCAGAGGACGTATCTGCGGAAGGGATGAGGGGGACATTAAAGTCTCCCCCTAAAATCAACTGACCTTCCGTGAACTCTCCCAATTTGTCTAGAGTGTTAGATATAAAGGCGTTCTGGTGGTCATTAGGAGCGTAGATCGCCGCTAGGGTGAGTGTGGTGTCACCCACTCGACCCTTTAAGAACACAAAACGTCCTTCCGGATCTTTGAGCACTGCTTGGTGTTGCCAGGGGACCCTACTGGAAATTAGTATGGATACACCTTTGGTTTTGGCTGTAGGATTAGTGGCGTGATATGCCACTGGGAAGTATCTGTTTTTGAGCAACGGGAGCTTATCAAGTTTAAAATGGGTTTCCTGAACAAATGCAATATCTGCCCGGGAAATCCTGAGGTCAGATAAAAGCATCCGCCGTTTTTCTGGAATGTTTAGGCCCTTTGCATTGAGCGATAATACCTTTATGGAGTCCATCGCTCTGGCTGCCTAGAGGAAATAGGGGGGGGGGGACCCAACAATCAGAAAAAAAAAAAAAAAAAAAAAAAGGATAAGGGGGGGGGGGGGGGGGGCAAGAGAGGGAGAGAGAAAAGGAGAAAGTATAGATTAATAGAATCCACCCAGGGGAGGAGGAAAAGAGTCTCACCCCTACTGTGAGGATAAAAGCACAAGACAGGTCACTAAATATACCTGTAATTATTCTATTAACAAGTAGTAACTTGAATACACACACAATCCCCCCTCAAAGTCGGGGGGCTGTGTGCAGGCCTAATTGGGGGAGAAGGTAGTACCTGACCAACAGGGCAAGGTCCCGACCCTCCCACCCACCCAGACAGATAGATTCAATATTCTATTTAGAAGCAGACTACTGAAATGAGCCTGAACCGTGGGAATCTAGAACATTCGTATTAAAACGAGAGCAGGTTTAAAACAATGTAAATATACCTGATATTGAGAAGGTATAAGCATACATGAACCTTAGTGTTTACCCAATCGGTCTAGAGTGGTCTGTAATCCCCTCCCCCAGTAATGTGTTAGATAGTAATGATGGAACCCTGGTGTTTCCCTGTGTCTCCCATCTACTAAGAGGGGTGTCCCACAGCACTACTGATGTTGGGCCCTAGAGAGGTCCCTAATCGGGTCGCTGCTCTCCGTCACGTCTCTCAAGGATCGCATAACTCCAAGGTTTGATGATCCTCTGAGGAGATTCAATTCCCCCCTTCTCCCTCCCTGACATATTCCTACACCCCGTATATCCCCAATCCGGGATCTATCTATTTCAGATCAAACCTCCTCCCTCGGTGGTGGGTGTAAGTCCTGAGCCTGTGAGGAAGGAGATCTCTCGACCCAGAGTGTATTCCCAGCAATATGGCAGCCTGATCTCGTCTAGGCGACTTCCGTCCTCCTCCCCCCACATCCCCGGAACTCCCCCATCCTTCAGGAATGTTATTCTCACTGCACCAACCACTGTAAGCATGAGGCCCAGTCCCAGAACCCCACGCCTGGGACAAGGCTGCAGGATTGGGTCTAAAATCACACTGTAGTTACATAATGTACCCTTATCCTGTGAATAAATTAGTGGTTAGTGCACTTATATTAGTAAGAAAAAATAGTCCACATCTAGACATCGGACAGCTTTTTCAGAGCACCAAAGGGGGTTTAATCTCTCCTTTTGTCCTCCGGGGGACCTTGATTTGGTACAAAATCCCTTCAGTACAATCCGGTTCCCGGTACCGAGATCCTGTCACTTGCAGGTACAGAGACTCAAGTTATCTAGCATATAAGGTGTGCTGGGTGTGGTATAGATCAGGGTAGTATCAGAGGTGGGGTTTTATATAGCACCATAATCTCCCTTGTTGGTGCGGTGTTGGGGAGTGGGTCTCTTCAGAATACCTCTGGGTCGGATTATTGAGCTCAAGTCTGGTTTCTAGTTGAGAGGGGGGCTCAGTCTCAGTTTGATGGTGAACTAGCAAATCCTTTTCCAAGTTGTGTACATGCGGTTTGTCTTTATGTCCAGTGCACTAATCAAGTCACGGGGGGTCCCGAAGGGGACATACGGCTCTCGCTTCAGCGGCAGGTATAATACCCATCGGCTCCGTCTGTGAGACATGCAGGGTGTGGAGGGACGTAACACAGGGGCTGTCCATCACCCGGCGCACGGGAACCAGTGTATATCTAACGAAAGTGGGTGAATCACTGGGGGAGAGACCGCAAGAGAGGATGGGTAACGTTAACGGGGAACAAGTACTCACGCCTCTCGGCCATCTTCAGGGGACGTCGCCCGGGATCGTCGCCTGTTCCTCGGAGGTCTTGGGGGCAGTCCACCGCTCATCGTGGGGTTATTCCTGCGCCCTTGTGATCGTGGAATAAAGCTCAGCCAGTCTGGGACCTCAATAGGCTCAGCCGACAGGAATTCAAATAGAGCCGGCAGAGCGTCCGGGGTACGGAGCACAAAGGAGCGCTGGTTCTTCCGGAAGGTGACCGACAAAGGGAATCCCCACCGGTAAGTAGCATTGTGTCCTCTCGCCACCTCCAGAAGGGGCTTCAGTAATGCTCTGCGTTGAAGTGTGGCTCTTGAGATATCCGGAAGGATTGTTAGTGCCGCTCCATCCAGTTCTAGGTCTTGCGTTTCCCATGCTTTCCGTGCAATGATATCTTTGTGAGCATAGTGGTGGAGCCGGCATATGACGTCTCGGGGTCTGGTCGGGTCTTCCGATCTAGAGCCCAGAGCTCTGTGTATGCGGTCAAACTCCATGCGCCCCTGTATTTGATCCCCTGCCACCCTCCGGAAGATATCTGCCACCGTGTCTGCTAGATCTGCCGGGCCCGTAGCCTCAGGGAGGCCTCGGAGTCGCAGGTTATTCCTGCGGCTTCTGTCCTCCATTTCTTCCATATGAAGTTGTAATCCTATCGCTGCCTCAGCCTGCGCCCTGTGTTGTGACTCCAACACCGACACTCTGCGATCGATCTCCGACACGGAAGCCTCTCCCGCCGTGAGTCTGTCTGAGAGGGAGTGCACTTCTTGCTTGACTGCTCTGATCTCTTTGCGGTGCGCTGCCTCCACTTTGCCTATCAGAGTTTCGATGTCTGCCTTCGTTGGTAAGGCCTGGAGGATGGCTCTCAACTCCTCGTCTGCACCGAATAGTAGGGGTGTCTGCGATGGTGTCCGTGAGCCAGATGATCAAGATGGCAGTACATTGGCGAGAAACTCCAGGCTTTGAGATCCCGTAGGTGAGTCCGGAGGGATATCGTGTGTGGAGCTTGCAGCAAGGGAAGCATGTGCCGCCGCCATCTTAAGTTCCGGGGAGCCCGACTGCAGTTGTTGGAAAATCCTTAATAATTCTCCCTGTGCTGCGTCTGGGGGGGACAATTTGTTGTTCTTTTTAGCTTTCTTTGCTGTGCGCTTCTTGGAGGAGAGCATTCTGCGGTCAAAGGAGCAAATCTATCCGGGTGAGATAGGAGAAGGCCGGGAGCTTCACCAAAACGTGTCCCTACTCAGCCATGTCCAGGCCACGCCCCCTCAACTTTTTTTCTACCATTTATACTTTTTAAAATATTAAGGTTTTTGACACTTTTTTTAACATTGAAGTCAATGGGAGCATGCTTGAAATCCTTAAATTCTTCTTCCGCTCCCAAAAGTTTCAGCTCCTTCATACTTTCACCTAGAGACGTCAAACAAACTTTATAATGTTCACAAAATATTCAGCTATCTGGCTATAGCTTTTCAGTTTGATATCTTTTACAGTTTTTGAGAAAAAGCTTTTTGTTTAGAGGTCATTTCAGGAAATTTTAGCCATTAATCAGAGTGTACTGTGTTTGTTTTGTTGCCATGGTTACCAAAGCTTCTGTTATACACAGGGGGGGAGGTGTCTGGAGAATGTCAGTTCTGATTACAGAGCCCGGGGGAGGGGACAGACACACCATGTACTGATTTATAATAGAGGAATATGATGGGGCAGTTTTGATGGGGTAATTCTGATGGGGCAGTTTTGATGGGGACAATTTTTATGGAGCAGTTTTAAAGGTGGCAATATGATGGGGCAGTTTTGATGGGGGCAGTTTTGATGGTGGCAATATGATGGGGGCAGTTTTGATGGGGCAATTCTGATTGGGCAGTTTTGATGGTGGCAATATGACGGGGCAGTTTTGATGGGGCAGTTTTGATGGGGCAATTCTGATGGGGCAGTTTTGATGGTGGCAATGTGATGGGGCAGTTTTGTTAGGGCAATTCTGATGGGGCAGTTTTGATGGGGTAATTCTGATGGGGCAATTTTGATGGGGCAATTCTGATGGGGCAGTTTTGATGGGGGCAGTTTTGATGGTGGCAATATGATGGGGCAGTTTTGATGGTGGTAATATGATGGGGCAGTTTTGATGGGGAAAATTTTGATGGGGCAATTCTAATGGGGCAGTTTTGATGGCAATATGATAGGGGCAGTTTTGATGGTGGTAATATGATGGGGCAATTCTGATGGGGCAGTTTTGATGGTGGCAATATGATGGGGCAGTTTTGATGGGGCAATTCTGATGGTGGCAATATTATGGGACAATTTTGATGGAGCAATTCTGATGGGGCAGTTTTGATGGTGGCAATATGATGGGGCAGTTTTGATGGTGGCAATATGATGGGGCAGTTTTGATGGGGCAATTCTGATGGGGCAGTTTTGATGGTGGCAATATGATGGGGCAGTTTTTATGGGGACAATTTTTATGGAGCAGTTTTAAAGGTGGAAATATGATGGGGCAGTTTTGATGGGGGCAGTTTTGATGGTGGCAATATGATGGGGGCAGTTTTGATGGGGCAATTCTGATGGGGCAGTTTTGATGGTGGCAATATGACGGGGCAGTTTTGATGGGGCAGTTTTGATGGTGGCAATATGATGGGGCAGTTTTGATAGGGAAATTCTGATGGGGCAGTTTTGATGGGGAAAATTTTGATGGGGCAATTCTAATGGGGCAGTTTTGATGGCAATATGATGGGGGCAGTTTTGATGGTGGCAATATGATGGGGCAGTTTTGATGGTGGTAATATGATGGGGCAATTCTGATGGGGCAGTTTTGATGGTGGCAATATGATGGGGCAGTTTTGATGGGGCAATTCTGATGGCAGTTTTGATGGGGCAATTCTGATGGGGCAGTTTTGATGGGGCAATTCTGATGGGGCAGTTTTGATGGGGCAATTCTGATGGGGCAGTTTTGATAGGGCAATTCTGATGGGGCAGTTTTGATGGGGACAATTTTTATGGAGCAGTTTTAAAGGTGGCAATATGATGGGGCAGTTTTGATGGGGGCAGTTTTGATGGTGGCAATATGATGGGGGCAGTTGTGATGGGGCAATTCTGATGGGGCAGTTTTGATGGTGGCAATATGACGGGGCAGTTTTGATGGGGCAATTCTGATGGGGCAGTTTTGATGGGGCAATTCTGATGGGGCAGTTTTGATGGTGGCAATATGATGGGGCAGTTTTGATAGGGCAATTCTGATGGGGCAGTTTTGATGGGGCAATTCTAATGGGGCAGTTTTGATGGGGGCAGTTTTGATGGTGGCAATATGATGGGGCAGTTTTAATGGGGCAGTTTTGATGGTGGCAATATGATGGGGCAGTTTTGATGGGGCAATTCTAATGGGGCAGTATTGATGGCAATATGATGGGGGCAGTTTTGATGGTGGTAATATGATGGGACAGTTTTAATGGTGGCAATATGATGGGGCAGTTTTGATGGGGCAATTCTGATGGTGGCAATATGATGGGACAATTTTGATGGAGCAATTCTGATGGGGCAGTTTTGATGGTGGCAATATGATGGGGCAGTTTTAGTGGGGGCAATTTTGATGGGGCAATTCTGATGGGGCAGTTTTGATGGCGGCCATTTTAGCAGTTTAGCTATTCAGCATTCCCACGCATTTTCCCCAGGAAATGCATTTTCTAGTTTTTAATAATTTTAATTTTATTCCGTACGTTTTTTGGTTCTGCGTAACTTCTGCATACTTTCAGCTATTAAAACCATTCAACTATCAAAATGTTTGTCTCTTTTAGCTGATGTGTGCTCCTTTTCAACTTTTTTTCTACCATTTATACTTTTTAAAATATTAAGCTTTTTATCACTTTTTTTTAACATTGAAGTCAATGGGAGCATGCTTCAGAAACTTAAAATCTTCTTCCGCTCCCAAAAGTTTCAGCTCCTTCATACTTTCACCTACAGACGCCAAACAAACTTTAAAATGTTCACAAAATATTCAGCTATCTGGCTATATCTTTTCAGTTTGATATCTTTTACAGTGTTTGAGAAAAAGCTTTTTGTTTAGAGGTCATTTCAGGAAATTTTAGCCATTAATCAGAGTTTACAGTGTTTGTTTTGTTGCCATGGTTACCAAAGCTTCTGTTATACACAGGGGGGGAGGTGGCTGGAACATCTCAGCTCTGATTACAGAGCCCGGGGGAGGGGACAGACACACCATGTACTGATTTATAATAGAGGAATATGATGGGGCAGTTTTGATGGGGTAATTCTGATGGGGCAGTTTTGATGGTGGCAATATGATGGGGCAGTTTTGATGGGGCAATTCTGATGGGACAGTTTTGATGGGGCAATTCTGATGGGGCAGTTTTGATGGGGCAATTCTGATGGGGCAGTTTTGATAGGACAATTCTGATGGGGCAGTTTTGATGGGGACAATTTTATGGAGCAGTTTTAAAGGTGGCAATATGATGGGGCAGTTTTGATGGTGGCAATATGATGGGGGCAGTTGTGATGGGGCAATTCTGATGGGGGCAGTTGTGATGGGGCAATTCTGATGGGGCAGTTTTGATGGTGGCAATATGACGGGGCAGTTTTGATGGGGCAATTCTGATGGGGCAGTTTTGATGGGGCAATTCTGATGGGGCAGTTTTGATGGTGGCAATATGATGGGGCAGTTTTGATAGGGCAATTCTGATGGGGCAGTTTTGATGGGGCAATTCTGATGGGGCAGTTTTGATGGGGGCAGTTTTGATGGTGGCAATATGATGGGGCAGTTTTGATGGGGCAATTCTGATGGGGCAGTTTTGATGGTGGCAATATGATGGGGCAGTTTTGATGGGGCAATTCTAATGGGGCAGTTTTGATGGCAATATGATGGGGGCAGTTTTGATGGTGGCAATATGATGGGGCAGTTTTGATGGTGGTAATATGATGGGGCAATTCTGATGGGGCAGTTTTGATGGTGGCAATATAATGGGGCAGTTTTGATGGGGCAATTCTGATGGTGGCAATATGATGGGACAATTTTGATGGAGCAATTCTGATGGGGCAGTTTTGATGGTGGCAATATGATGGGGCAGTTTTAATTGGGACAATTTTGATGGGGCAATTCTGATGGGGCAGTTTTGATGGCAGTATGATGGGGCAGTTTTGATGGCGGCCATTTTAGCAATTTAGCTATTCAGCATTCCCACGCATTTTCCCCAGGAAATGCATTTTCTAGTTTTTAATAATTTTAATTTTATTCCGTACTTTTTTTGGTTCTGCGTAACTTCTGCATACTTTCAGCTATTAAAACCATTCAACTATCAAAATGTTCGTCTCTTTTAGCTGATGTGTGCTCTTTTTCAACTTTTTTTCTACCATTTATACTTTTTAAAATATTAAGCTTTTTATCACTTTTTTTAACATTGAAGTCAATGGGAGCATGCTTCAGAAACTTAAAATCTTCTTCCGCTCCCAAAAGTTTCAGCTCCTTCATACTTTTACCTACAGACGCCAAACAAACTTTAAAATGTTCACAAAATATTCAGCTATCTGGCTGTATCTTTTCAGTCTGATATCTTTTACAGTTTTTGAGAAAAGGCTTTTTGTTTAGAGGTCTTTCAGGAAATTTTAGCCATTAATCAGAGTGTACTGTGTTTGTTTTGTTGCCATGGTTACCAAAGATTCTGTTGTACACAGGGGGGGGGAGGTGGCTGGAGCATCTCAGCTCTGATTACAGAGCCCGGGGGAGGGGACAGACACACCATGTACTGATTTATAATAGAGGAATATGATGGGGCATTTTTGATAGGGCAATTCTGATGGGGCAGTTTTGATGGTGGCAATATGATGGGGCAGTTTTGATGGGACAATTCTGATGGGGCAGTTTTGATGGTGGCAATATGATGGGGCAGTTTTGATGGGGCAATTCTGATGGGGCAGTTTTGATGGGGACAATTTTAATGGAGCAGTTTTAAAGGTGGCAATATGATGGGGCAGTTTTGATGGGGGCAGTTTTGATGGTGGCAATATGATGGGGCAGTTTTGATGGGGCAATTCTGATGGGGCAGTTCTAATGGTGGCAATATGATGGGGCAGTTTTAATGGGGACAATTTTGATGGGGCAATTCTGATGTGGCAGTTTTGATGGCAGTATGACGGGGCAGTTTTGATGGCGGCTGTTTTAGCAATTCAGCATTCCCACGCATTTTCCCCAGGAAATGCATTTTCTAGTTAGTGTGAATGCTTTAGCAGTCCCACTATTGTTATTCGATTTTATTCATTTTTAATTTTAATAATTTTATTCCGTACGTTTTTTGGTTCTGCGTAACTTCTGCATACTTTCAGCTATTAAAACCATTCAACTATTAAAATGTTCGTCTCTTTTAGCTGAGGTGTGCTCTTTTTCAACTTTTTTTCTACCATTTATACTTTTTAAAATATTAAGCTTTTTAACACTTTTTTTAACATTGAAGTCAATGGGAGCATGCTTGAAATCCTTAAATTCTTCTCCCGCTCCCAAAAGTTTCAGCTCCTTCATACTTTACCTAGAGACACCAAACAAACTTTAAAACGTTCACAAAATATTCAGCTATCTGGCTATATCTTTTCAGTTTGATATCTTTTACAGTTTTAGAGAAAAAGCTTTTTGTTTAGAGGTCATTTCAGGAAATTTTAGCCATTAATCAGAGTGTACTGTGTTTGTTTTGTTGCCATGGTTACCAAAGCTTCTGTTATACACAGGGGGGGAGGTGGCTGGAGCATCTCAGCTCTGATTACAGAGCCCGGGGGAGGGGACAGACACACCATGTACTGATTTATAATAGAGGAATATGATGGGGCAGTTTTGATAGGGCAGTTTTGATGGGGCAGTTTTGATGGGGCAATTATGATGGGGCATTTTTTATGGTGGCAATATGATGGGGCAGTTTTGATGGGGCAGTTTTGATGGTGGCAATATGATGGGGCAGTTTTGATGGGGACAATTTTAATGGAGCAGTTTTAAAGGTGGCAATATGATGGGGCAGTTTTGATGGGGGCAGTTTTGATGGTGGCAATATGATGGGGCAGTTTTGATGGTGGCAATATGATGGGGCAGTTTTGATGGGGCAATTCTGATGGGGCAGTTTTGATGGTGGCAATATGGTGGGGCAGTTTTAATGGGGACAATTTTGATGGGGCAATTCTGATGTGGCAGTTTTGATGGCAGTATGATGGGGCAGTTTTGATGGCGGCCGTTTTAGCAATTCAGCATTCCCACGCATTTTCCCCAGGAAATGCATTTTCTAGTTTATTAGTGGGACTGCTTTAGCAGTCCCACTATTGTTATTAGATTTTATTAGTGGGACTGCTTTAGCAGTCCCACTATTGTTAATCGATTTTATTTATTTTTAATCTTAATTTTAATTTTATTCCGTACGTTTTTTAGCTCTGCGTAACTTCTGCATACTTTCAGCTATTAAAACCATTCAACTATCAAAATGTCCATCTCTTTTAGCTGATGTGTGCTCTTTTTCAACTTTTTTCTACCATTTATACTTTTTAAAATATTAAGCTTTTTATCACCTTTTTTAACATTGAAGTCAATGGGAGCATGCTTGAAATTCTTAAATTCTTCTTCCGCTCCCAAAAGTTTCAGCTCCTTCATACTTTCACCTAGAGACACCAAACAAACTTTAAAATGTTCACAAAATATTCAGCTATCTGGCTATATCTTTTCAGTCTGATATCTTTTACAGTTTTTGAGAAAAAGCTTTTTGTTTAGAGGTCATTTCAGGAAATTTTAGCCATTAATCAGAGTGTACTGTGTTTGTTTTGTTGCCATGGTTACCAAAGCTTCTGTTATACACAGGGGGGGAGGTGGCTGGAGCATCTCAGCTCTGAATACAGACCCAGGGGGAGGGGACAGACACACAATGTACTGATTTATAATAGAGGAATATGATGGGGCAGTTTTGATAGGGCAATTCTGATGGGGCAGTTTTGATGGGGCAATTATGATGGGGCAGTTTTATGGGTGGCAATTATGATGGGTCAGTTTCGATGGTGGCAATATGATGGGGCAGTTTTGATGGGACAATTCTGATGGGGCAGTTTTGATGGTGGCAATATGATGGGCAGTTTTGATAGGGCAATTCTGATGGGGCAGTTTTGATGGTGGCAATATGATGGGGCAGTTTTGATATGGCAATTCTGATGGGGCAGTTTTGATGGTGGCAATATGATGGGGCAGTTTTGATAGGGCAATTATGATGGGGCAGTTTTGATGGGGACAATTTTAATGGAGCAGTTTTAAAGGTGGCAATATGATGGGGCAGTTTTGATGGGGGCAGTTTTGATGGGGGCAATATGATGGGGCAGTTTTGATGGGGCAATTCTGATGGGGCAGTTTTGATGGTGGCAATATGATGGGGCAGTTTTAATGGGGACAATTTTGATGGGGCAATTCTGATGGGGCAGTTTTGATGGCAGTATGATGGGGCAGTTTTGATGGCGGCCATTTTAGCAATTTAGCTATTCTGCATTCCCACGCATTTTCCCCAGGAAATGCATTTTCTAGTTTTGCTTATTATTCTGTACGTTTTTTGGTTCTGCGTAACTTCTGCATACTTTCAGCTATTAAAACCATTCAACTATTAAAATGTTCGTCTCTTTTAGCTGAGGTGTGCTCTTTTTCAACTTTTTTTTCTACCATTTATACTTTTTAAAATATTAAGCTTTTTAACACTTTTTTTTAACATTGAAGTCAATGGGAGCATGCTTGAAATCCTTAAATTCTTCTTCCGCTCCCAAAAGTTTCAGCTCCTTCATACTTTCACCTAGAGACACCAAAGAAACTTTAAAATGTTCACAAAATATTCAGCTATCTGGCTATATCTTTTCAGTTTGACATCTTTTACAGTTTTTGAGAAAAAGCTTTTTGTTTAGAGGTCATTTCAGGAAATTTTAGCCATTAATCAGAGTGTACTGTGTTTGTTTTGTTGCCATGGTTACCAAAGCTTCTGTTATACACAGGGGGGGAGGTGGCTGGAGCATCTCAGCTCTGATTACAGAGCCCGGGGGAGGGGACAGACACACCATGTACTGATTTATAATAGAGGAATATGATGGGGCAGTTTTGATGGGGTAATTCTGATGGGGCAGTTTTGATGGTGGCAATATGATGGGGCAGTTTTGATGGGGCAATTCTGATGGGGCAGTTTTGATGGTGGCAATATGATGGGGCAGTTTTGATGGGGACAATTTTTATGGAGCAGTTTTAAAGGTGGCAATATGATGGGGCAGTTTTGATGGGGGCAGTTTTGATGATGGCAATATGATGGGGGTAGTTGTGATGGGGCAATTCTGATGGGGCAGTTTTGATGGTGGCAATATGACGGGGCAGTTTTGATGGGGCAATTCTGATGGGGCAGTTTTGATGGGGCAATTCTGATGGGGCAGTTTTGATGGTGGTAATATAATGGGGCAGTTTTGATAGGGCAATTCTGATGGGGCAGTTTTGATAGGGCAATTTTGATGGGGCAATTCTGATGGGGCAGGTTGATGGGGGCAGTTTTGATGGTGGCAATATGATGGGGCAGTTTTGATGGGGCAATTCTGATGGGGCAGTTTTGATGGTGGCAATATGATGGAGCAGTTTTGATGGGGACAATTTTGATGGGGCAATTCTAATGGGGCAGTTTTGAGGGCAATATGATGGGGGCAGTTTTGATGGTGGCAATATGATGGGGCAGTTTTGATGGTGGTAATATGATGGGGCAGTTTTGATGGTGGCAAGATTATGGGGGCAGTTTTGATGGGGCAATTCTGATGGTGGCAATATGATGGGACAATTTTGATGGAGCAATTCTGATGGGGCAGTTTTGATGGTGGCAATATGATGGGGCAGTTTTAATGGGGACAATTTTGATGGGGCAGTTTTGATGGCAGCCATTTTAGCAATTTAGCTATTCAGCATTCCCACGCATTTTCCTCAGGAAATGCATTTTCTAGTTCCGTACGTTTTTTGGTTCTGTGTAACTTCTGCACACTTTCAGCTATTAAAACCATTCAACTATTAAAATGTTTGTCTCTTTTAGCTGATGTGTGCTCTTTTTCAACTTTTTTTATACTTTTTAAAATATTAAGCTTTTTAACACTTTTTTTTAACATTGAAGTCAATGGGAGCATGCTTGAAATCCTTAAATTCATCTTCCGCTTCCAAAAGTTTCAGCTCCTTCATACTTTCACCTAGAGACACCAAACAAACTTTAAAATGTTCACAAAATATTCAGCTATCTGGCTATATCTTTTCAGTTTGATATCTTTTACAGTTTTTGAGAAAAAGCTTTTTGTTTAGAGGTCATTTCAGGAAATTTTAGCCATTAATCAGAGTGTACTGTGTTTGTTTTCTTGCCATGGTTACCAAAGCTTCTGTTATACACAGGGGGGGAGGTGGCTGGAGCATCTCAGCTCTGATTACAGAGCCCGGGGGCAGTTTTGATGGTGGCAATATGATGGGGCAGTTTTGATGGTGGCAATATGATGGGGCAGTTTTGATGGGGGCAGTTTTGATGATGGCAATATGATGGGGGTAGTTGTGATGGGGCAATTCTGATGGGGCAGTTTTGATGGTGGCAATATGATGGGGCAGTTTCGATGGGGCAATTCTGATGGGGCAGTTTTGATGGGGCAATTCTGATGGGGCAGTTTTGATGGTGGCAATATGATGGGGCAGTTTTGATGGGGACAATTTTGATGGGGCAATTCTAATGGGGCAGTTTTGATAACAATATAATGGGGGCAGTTTTGAGGGTGGCAATATGATGGGGCAGTTTTGATGGTGGTAATATGATGGGGCAGTTTTGATGGGGCAATTCTGATGGTGGCAATATGATGGGACAATTTTGATGGAGCAATTCTGATGGGGCAGTTTTGATGGTGGCAATATGATGGGGCAGTTTTAATGGGGACAATTTGATGGGGCAATTCTGATGGGGCAGTTTTGATGGCAGTATGATGGGGTAGTTTTGATGGCGGCCATTTTAGCAATTTAGCTATTCAGCATTCCCACGCATTTTCCCCAGGAAATGCATTTTCTAGTTTATTATTCCGTATGTTTTTTGGCTCTGCGTAACTGCTGCATACTTTAAACTATTAAAACCATTCAACTATTAAAATGTTCGTCTCTTTCAGCTGATGATGGGACTTTTTCAACTTTTTTTCTACTATTTATACTTTTTAAAATATTAAGCTTTTTAACACTTTTTTTTAACATTGAAGTCAATGGGAGCATGCTTCAGATCCTAAAAATCTTCTTCCGCTTCCAAAAGTTTCAGCTCCTTCATACTTTCACCTACAGACGCCAAACAAACTTTAAAATGTTCACAAAATATTCAGCTATCTGGCTATATCTTTTCAGTTTGATATCTTTTACAGTTTTGGTGAAAAAGCTGTTTGTTTAGTGGTCATTTCAGGAAATTTTAGCCACTAAACATAGTGTACTGTGCTGGTTTTGTTGCCATGGTTACCAAAGCTTCTGTTATACACAGGGGGGAGGTGGCTGGAGCATCTCAGCTCTGATTACAGAGCCCCGGGGAGGGGACAGACACACAATGTACTTCTTTATAAAAGAGGAATATGATGGGGCAGTTTTGATGGGGCAATTCTGATGGGGCAGCTTTGATGGTGGCAATATGATGGGGCAGTTTAGATGGGAAAATTCTGATGGGGCAGTTTTGATGGTGGCAATATGATGGGGCAGTTTTGATAGGGCAATTCTGATGGGGCAATTTTGATGGGGCAATTCTGATGGAGCAGTTTTGATGGGGAAATTCTGATGGGGCAGGTTTAATGGTGGCAATATGATGGGGCAGTTTTGATGGTGCAATTCTGATGGGGCAGTTTTGATGGTGGCAATATGATGGTGCAGTTTTGATGGGGACATCTTTAATGGAGCAGTTTTAAAGGTGGCAATATGATGGGGCAATTTTGATAGGGCAATTCTGATGGGGCAGTTTTGATGGTGGCAATATGATGGGGCAGTTTTGATGGGGCAATTCTAATGGGGCAGTTTTGATGGTGTCAATATGATGGGGCAGTTTTGATGGTGGCAATATGATGGGGCAGTTTTGATGGGGCAATTCTGATGGGGCAGTTTTGATGGTGACAATTTTGATGGTGCAATTCTGATGGGGCAGTTTTGATGGCAATATGATGGGGCAGTTTTGATGGTGGCAATATGATGGGGCAGTTTTGATGGTGGCAATATGATGGGGCAGTTTTGATGGTGGCAATATGATGGGGCAGTTTTGATGGTGGCAATATGATGGGGCAGTTTTGATGGGGCAATTTTGATGGTGGCATTATGATGGGGCAATTCTGATGGGGCAGTTTTGATGGTGGCAATATGATGGGCAGTTTTGATGGCAGTTTGATGGGGGCAGTTTTGATGAGGTGCTGTTTTAGCAATTTATTATTTAATTTTATTCTGTGCGTTTTTTGGCTCTGCGTAACTTCTGCATACTTTCAGCTATTAAAACCAATCAACTATTAAAATGTTCATCTTTTTCAGCTGATGATGGGACTTTTTCAACTTTTTTTCTACTATTTATACTTTTTAAAATATCAAGCTTTTTAACACTTTTTTTTAACATTGAAGTCAAAAATCAATTCACAAAATGTTCAGCTATCTGGCTATATCTTTTCAGTTTTATATCTTTTACAGTTTTTGTGAAAAAGCATTTTGTTTAGAGGTCATTTCAGGAAATTTTAGCCATTAATCAGAGTGTACTGTGTTGCTTTCATTGCCATGGTTACCAAAGCTTCTGTTATACACAGGGGGGAGGTGGCTGGAGCATCTCAGCTCTGATTACAGAGCCCGGGGCAGGGGACAGACACACCATGTACTCATTTATAATAGAGGAATATGATGGGGCAGTTTTGATGGTGGCAATATGATGGGGCAGTTTTGATGGGGCAACTCTGATGGGGCAGTTTTGATAGTGGCAATATGATGGGGCAACTCTGATGGGGCAGTTTTGATGGGGAAATTCTGATGGGGCAGTTTTGATGGTGGCAATATGATGGGGCAGTTTTGATGGGGCAATTCTGATGGGGCAGTTTTGATGGTGGCAATATGATGGGGCAATTCTGATGGGGCAGTTTTAATGGTGGCAATAGGATGGGGCAGTTTTGATGGGGACAATTTTTATGGGGCAATTCTGATAGGCCAGTTTTGATGGCAATATGATGGGGGCAGTTTTGCTGGGGGGCGTTTTAGCAATTCAGCATTCCCACGCATGCATTTTCTAGTTAATATTTAATTTTATTCCTTACATTTTTGGCTCTGTGTAATTTCTGCATACTTTTAGCTATTAAAACCATTCAACTATTAAAATATTCATTTCTTTCAGCTGATGGCGGGACTTTTTCAACTTTTTTTCTACTATTTATACTTTTTAAAATATTAAGCTTCTTAACACTTTTTTTTAACATTGAAGTCAATGAGAGCATGCTTCAGATCCTTAAAATCTTCTTCCGCTCCCAAAAGTTTTAACTCCTTCATACTTTTACCTACAGATGCCAATCAAACTTTAAAATGTTCACAAATTATTCATCTATCTGGCCATATCTTTTCAGTTTGATATCTTTAACAGTTTTTGTGAAAAAGCTGTTTGTTTAGTGGTCATTTCAGGAAATTTTAGCTATTAAACAGAGTGTACTGTGTTGCTTTTGTTGCCATGGTTACCAAAGCTTCTGTTATACACAGGGGGGAAGGTGGATGGAGCATCTCAGCTCTGATTACAGAGCCCGGGGGAGGGGACAGACACACCATATATTGAATTTATAATAGAGGAAAATGATGGGGCAATTCTGATGGGGCAGTTTTGATGGTGGCAATATGATGGGGCAGTTTTGATGGTGCAATTCTGATGGGGCAGTTTTGATGGTGGCAAAATGATGGGGCAGTTTTGATGGGGAAAATTTTAATGGAGCAGTTATAAAGGTGGCAATATGATGGGGGCAGTTTTGATGGGGGCAGTTTTGATGGGGGTAGTTTTGATGGGGGTAGTCATGATGGGGACAATTTTGATGGGGCAATTCTGATGGGGCAGTTATGATGGCAATATGATGGGGGCAGTTTTGATGGTGGCAATATGATGGGGCAGTTTTGATGGCGGCAATATGATGGCGCAGGTTTGATGGGGCAATTC
This sequence comes from Lithobates clamitans, assembly GCA_037952925.1. Taxonomy (NCBI): domain Eukaryota; kingdom Metazoa; phylum Chordata; class Amphibia; order Anura; family Ranidae; genus Lithobates; species Lithobates clamitans. Next base: position 2,033,980 of record JBBGZY010001684.1, read on the forward strand.
TGATGGGGCAGTTTTGATGGTGGCAATATGATGGGCCAGTTTTGATGGGGCAATTCTGATGGGGCAGTTTTGATGGTGGCAATATGATGGGGCAGTTTTGATGGGGACAATTTTGATGGGGACAATTTTGATGGGGACAATTTTGATGGGGCAGTTTTGATGGCAGTATGAGGGGGGAAGTTTTGATGGGGGCAGTTTTTATTGGGGCCATTTTAGCATTTCAGCTTTCCCACGCATTTTCCCCAGGAAATGCATTTTCTAGTTCCGTACGTTTTTTGGCTCTGCGTAACTTCTGCATACTTTCAGCTATTAAAACCATTCAACTTTTAAAATGTTCATCTCTTTAAGCTGATGATGGGACTTTTTCAACTTTTTTTCTATTATTGCTGTTGTTCTGATCCTATTAATACCACAGGCAGGGAGCTGTAGTATTTACAGTTAGTGTACTGCGTCCTCTGCAAAGTGTGCACCTAAAGCTACCTGAAGACAATTGCTGTTGTTCTGATCCTATTAATACCACAGGCAGGCAGCTACAGTATTTACAGTTAGTGTACTGTATCCTCTGCACAGTGTGCACCTAAAGCTACCTGAAGAAAATTGGTGATGTTCTTCTGATCCTATTAGTACCACAGGCAGGCAGCTTCAGTATTTACAGTTAGTGTAGTGCCTCCTCTGCACAGTGTGCACCTAAAGCTACCTGAAGACAATTTCTGTTGTTCTGATCCTATTAATACCACAGGCAGGGAGCTACAGTATTTACAGTTAGTGCACTGTGTCCTCTGCACAGTGTGCACCTAAAGCTACCTGAAGAAAATTGGTGGTGTTCTTCTAATCCTATTAGTACCACAGGCAGGCAGCTGCAGTATTTACAGTTAGTGTACTGCATCCTCTGCACAGTGTGCACCTAAAGCAACCTGAAGACAATTGCTGTTGTTCTGATCCTATTAATACCACAGGCAGGCAGCTACAGTATTTACAATTAGTGTACTGTGTCCTCTGCACAGTGTGCACCTAAAGCTACCTGAAGACAATTGCTGGTGTTCTCATACTAATAATACTACAGGCAGGCAGTTGATTCTGCTAGCTGCAGTATCAGTATATATATACATCCCAGCTTTGTGCAGCTACATCTCACTGCAGGCCATTAGTATGCCTGGAAGGCCAACAAGGAGAGGCAGACAGTCACAAGCCTATAAAAGAGGTCAAGCAGGCTCTGTGTCTAGAGGCAACAGTGCTGGTCGTGGAGACGGTGCATCCTCATCAGCACGTGGCCGTGGGACACGCTTGTCCTTTTTTTCGGCAGCTGAACGTGTTCAGCCGCAACATGTCGAAGACTTGGTAGAGTGGATGACCAAGCCGCCCTGATCCTCCCCATCCTCTCTCACCCAGGCTCAGGGTACTTTTGCAAAGCAGCTGCCAACGCGGCCTCTTCCCTCGGCTCAATGGCATCAGTCACTCCTTCCCTAGCCCCACCATGTCCTCCTGAGGAGTCCCCCGAACTGTTTGACCACAGTGTTGGGTACATGCTCCAGGAGGATGCCCAGCTTTTTGATGGTACCCAGCTAGAGGAAGGCAGTAACGTGAGCCCAGAGAGAGGGGGTGCCCAAGAAGGACAGCAATCTGGCAGTCATTTTCCCCAGCTGCAGCATACTGCCAGGTTTGCTCCAGTGATGAGGAGGGAGGGGATGATGAGGTCACTGACGCCACGTGGGTGCCTGATAGGATAGAGGAGGAGGAGGAGGAGAAGGAGGTGGCGGCACATCTCCAACGAGGCAGGATGCCCTCCAGGAGCCAGCTTAAGGGCAGCACACCGACTGAATCACACCGCAGAGCTCCGCATGTGCAGGGCGCTGCTGTCTCTGCGCGTTATTCCAAAAGTTCTTTGGTGTGGGACTTTTTTGAGATGAGTGCATCAGATCCCACCGCTGCTATTTGCAACATATGTTTCAAGCGTATCTCGCATGGCCAAAACATCACCCGCTTGGGCACCACATGCTTGACCAGACATATGTCGACCTGCCATGCACTTCGTTGGCAAGCGTACCTAAAAGACCCACACCAAAGAACAAAGCGGACCTCTCCTTGCTCCTCATCAGCTGGGATCTCCAACCCCACTATACCTTCAGTCCTCTCTGAAACCTGCACTGAGAGGAATGAAGGTGTAGAATTAGGTGTATCACAGCCAAGTAATTCTGATGGGGCAGTTTTGATGGTGGCAATATGATGGGGCAGTTTTGATGTGGACAATTTTGATGGGGCAATTCTAATGGGGCAGTTTTGATGGCAATATGATGGGGGCAGTTTTGATGGTGGCAATATGATGGGGCAGTTTTGATTGTGGTAATATGATGGGGCAATTCTGATGGGGCAGTTTTGATGGTGGCAATATGATGGGGCAGTTTTGATGGGGCAGTTTTGATGGGGCAATTCTGATGGTGGCAATGTGATGGGACAATTTTGATGGAGCAATTCTGATGGGGCAGTTTTGATGGTGGCAATATGATGGGGCAGTTTTAATGGGGACAATTTTGATGGGGCAGTTTTGATGGCAGTATGATGGGGTAGTTTTGATGGTGGCCATTTTAGCAATTTAGCTATTCAGCATTCCCACGCATTTTCCCCAGGAAATGCATTTTCTAATTTATTATTCCGTATGTTTTTTGGCTCTGCGTAACTTCTGCATACATTCAGCTATTAAAACCATTCAACTATTAAAATGTTTGTCTCTTTCAGCTGATGATGGGACTTTTTCAACTTTTTTTCTACTATTTATACTTTTTAAAATATTAAGCTTTTTAACACTTTTTTTAACATTGAAGTCAATGGGAGCATGCTTCAGATCCTAAAAATCTTCTTCCGCTCCCAAAAGTTTCAGCTCCTTCATACTTTCACCTACAGACGCCAAACAAACTTTAAAATGTTCACAAAATATTCAGCTATCTGGCTATATCTTTTCAGTTTGATATCTTTTACAGTTTTTGTGAAAAAGCTGTTTGTTTAGTGGTCATTTCAGGAAATTTTAGCCATTAAACAGAGTGTACTGTGCTGGTTTTGTTGCCATGGTTACCAAAGCTTCTGTTATACACAGTAGGGGAGGTGGCTGGAGCATCTCAGTTCTGATTACAGAGCCCGGGAGGGGACAGACACACCATGTACTGATTTATAATAGAGGAATATGATGGGGCAGTTTTGATGGGGCAGTTTTGATGGGGCAATTCTGATGGGGCAGTTTTGATGGTGGTAATATGATGGGCCAGTTTTGATGGGGCAGTTTTGATGGAGCAGTTTTGATGGGGCAGTTTTGATGGTGGCAATATAATGGGGCAGTTTTGATGGGGCAAATCTGATGGGGCAGTTTTGATGGAGCAATTCTGATGGGGCAGATTTGATGGTGGCAATATGATGGGGCAGTTTTGATGGGGACAATTTTGATGGAGCAGTTTTGATGATGGCAATATGATGTGGCAGTTTTGATGTGGCAGTTTTGATGGTGGCAATATGATGGGGCAATTCTGATGGGGCAGTTTTGATGGCACTATGAACTATGATGGGGCAGTTTTGATGGGGGCCGTTTTAGCTATTCAGCATTCCCACGCATTTTCCCCAGGAAATGCATTTTCTAGTTATTATTTATTATTTCATTTTATTTCGTACGTTTTTTCGCTCTGCGTAACTTCTGCATACTTTTAGCTATTAAAACCATTCAACTATTAAAATGTACGCCTCTTTCAGCTGATGATGGGACTTTTTTAACTTTTTTCTACTATTTATACTTTTTAAAATATTAAGCTTTTTAACACTTTTTTTTAACATTGAAGTCAATGGGAGCATGCTTTAGATCCTTAAAATCTTCTTCCGCTCCCAAAAGTTTCAGCTCCTTCATACTTTCACCTATAGACCCCAAACAAACTTTAAAATGTTCACACAATATTCAGCTATCTGGCTATATCTTTTCAGTTTGATATCTTTTACAGTTTTTGTGAAAAAGCTGTTTGTTTAGTGGTCATTTAAGGAAATTTTAGCTATTAAACAGAGTGTACTGTGTTGCTTTTGTTGCCATGGTTACCAAAGCTTCTGTTATACACAGGAGGGGAGGTGGCTGGAGCATCTCAGCTCTGATTACAGAGCCCGGGGAGGGGACAGACACACCATGTACTGATTTATAATAGAGGAATATGATGGGGCAGTTTTGATGGGGCAGTTTTGATGGGGCAATTCTGATGGGGCAGTTTTGATGGTGGTAATATGATGGGCCAGTTTTGATGGGGCAATTTTGATGGAGCAGTTTTGATGGGGCAGTTTTGATGGTGGCAATATAATGGGGCAGTTTTGATGGGGCAAATCTGATGGGGCAGTTTTGATGGAGCAATTCTGATGGGGCAGTTTTGATGGAGCAATTCTGATGGGGCAGTTTTGATGGGGACAATTTTGATGGAGCAGTTTTGATGATGGCAATATGATGTGGCAGTTTTGATGTGGCAGTTTTGATGGTGGCAATATGATGGGGCAATTCTGATGGGGCAGTTTTGATGGCACTATGATGGGGCAGTTTTGATGGGGGCCATTTTAGCTAATCAGCATTCCCACGCATTTTCCCCAGGAAATGCATTTTCTAGTTATTATTTATGATTTCATTTTATTTCGTACGTTTTTTCGCTCTGCGTAACTTCTGCATACTTTTAGCTATTAAAACCATTCAACTATTAAAATGTACGCCTCTTTCAGCTGATGATGGGACTTTTTAAACTTTTTTCTACTATTTATACTTTTTAAAATATTAAGCTTTTTAACACTTTTTTTTTAACATTGAAGTCAATGGGAGCATGCTTTAGATCCTTAAAATCTTCTTCCGCTCCCAAAAGTTTCAGCTCCTTCATACTTTCACCTATAGACCCCAAACAAACTGTAAAATGTTCACACAATATTCAGCTATCTGGCTATATCTTTTCAGTTTGATATCTTTTACAGTTTTTGTGAAAAAGCTGTTTGTTTAGTGGTCATTTAAGGAAATTTTAGCTATTAAACAGAGTGTACTGTGTTGCTTTTGTTGCCATGGTTACCAAAGCTTCTGTTATACACAGGGGGGAGGTGGTTGGAGCATCTCAGCTCTGATTACAGAGCCCGGGGGAGGGGAAAGACACACCATGTACTGATTTATAATTGAGGAATATGATGGGGCAGTTTTGATGGGGCAATTCTGATGGGGCAGTTTTGATGGTGGTAATATGATGGGCCAGTTTTGATGGGGCAATTTTGATGGAGCAGTTTTGATGGGGCAGTTTTGATGGTGGCAATATAATGGGGCAGTTTTGATGGGGCAAATCTGATGGGGCAGTTTTGATGGAGCAATTCTGATGGGGCAGTTTTGATGGTGGCAATATGATGGGGCAGTTTTGATGGGGACAATTTTGATGGAGCAGTTTTGATGATGGCAATATGATGTGGCAGTTTTGATGTGGCAGTTTTGATGGTGGCAATATGATGGGGCAATTCTGATGAGGCAGTTTTGATGGCACTATGATGGGGCAGTTTTGATGGGGGCCGTTTTAGCTATTCAGCATTCCCACGCATTTTCCCCAGGAAATGCATTTTCTAGTTATTATTTATTATTTCATTTTATTTCGTATGTTTTTTTGCTCTGCGTAACTTCTGCATACTTTTAGCTATTAAAACCATTCAACTATTAAAATGTACGCCTCTTTAAGCTGATGATGGGACTTTTTTAACTTTTTTCTACTATTTATACTTTTTAAAATATTAAGCTTTTTAACACTTTTTTTTAACATTGAAGTCAATGGGAGCATGCTTTAGATCCTTAAAATCTTCTTCCGCTCCCAAAAGTTTCAGCTCCTTCATACTTTCACCTATAGACCCCAAACAAACTTTAAAATGTTCACACAATATTCAGCTATCTGGCTATATCTTTTCAGTTTGATATCTTTTACAGTTTTTGTGAAAAAGCTGTTTGTTTAGTGGTCATTTAAGGAAATTTTAGCTATTAAACAGAGTGTACTGTGTTGCTTTTGTTGCCATGGTTACCAAAGCTTCTGTTATACACAGGAGGGGAGGTGGCTGGAGCATCTCAGCTCTGATTACAGAGCCCGGGGAGGGGACAGACACACCATGTACTGATTTATAATAGAGGAATATGATGGGGCAGTTTTGATGGGGCAGTTTTGATGGGGCAATTCTGATGGGGCAGTTTTGATGGTGGTAATATGATGGGCCAGTTTTGATGGGGCAATTTTGATGGAGCAGTTTTGATGGGGCAGTTTTGATGGTGGCAATATAATGGGGCAGTTTTGATGGGGCAAATCTGATGGGGCAGTTTTGATGGAGCAATTCTGATGGGGCAGTTTTGATGGAGCAATTCTGATGGGGCAGTTTTGATGGGGACAATTTTGATGGAGCAGTTTTGATGATGGCAATATGATGTGGCAGTTTTGATGTGGCAGTTTTGATGGTGGCAATATGATGGGGCAATTCTGATGGGGCAGTTTTGATGGCACTATGATGAGGCAGTTTTGATGGGGGCCATTTTAGCTAATCAGCATTCCCACGCATTTTCCCCAGGAAATGCATTTTCTAGTTATTATTTATGATTTCATTTTATTTCGTACGTTTTTTCGCTCTGCGTAACTTCTGCATACTTTTAGCTATTAAAACCATTCAACTATTAAAATGTACGCCTCTTTCAGCTGATGATGGGACTTTTTAAACTTTTTTCTACTATTTATACTTTTTAAAATATTAAGCTTTTTAACACTTTTTTTTTAACATTGAAGTCAATGGGAGCATGCTTTAGATCCTTAAAATCTTCTTCCGCTCCCAAAAGTTTCAGCTCCTTCATACTTTCACCTATAGACCCCAAACAAACTGTAAAATGTTCACACAATATTCAGCTATCTGGCTATATCTTTTCAGTTTGATATCTTTTACAGTTTTTGTGAAAAAGCTGTTTGTTTAGTGGTCATTTAAGGAAATTTTAGCTATTAAACAGAGTGTACTGTGTTGCTTTTGTTGCCATGGTTACCAAAGCTTCTGTTATACACAGGGGGGAGGTGGTTGGAGCATCTCAGCTCTGATTACAGAGCCCGGGGGAGGGGAAAGACACACCATGTACTGATTTATAATTGAGGAATATGATGGGGCAGTTTTGATGGGGCAATTCTGATGGGGCAGTTTTGATGGTGGTAATATGATGGGCCAGTTTTGATGGGGCAATTTTGATGGAGCAGTTTTGATGGGGCAGTTTTGATGGTGGCAATATAATGGGGCAGTTTTGATGGGGCAAATCTGATGGGGCAGTTTTGATGGAGCAATTCTGATGGGGCAGTTTTGATGGTGGCAATATGATGGGGCAGTTTTGATGGGGACAATTTTGATGGAGCAGTTTTGATGATGGCAATATGATGTGGCAGTTTTGATGTGGCAGTTTTGATGGTGGCAATATGATGGGGCAATTCTGATGAGGCAGTTTTGATGGCACTATGATGGGGCAGTTTTGATGGGGGCCGTTTTAGCTATTCAGCATTCCCACGCATTTTCCCCAGGAAATGCATTTTCTAGTTATTATTTATTATTTCATTTTATTTCGTATGTTTTTTTGCTCTGCGTAACTTCTGCATACTTTTAGCTATTAAAACCATTCAACTATTAAAATGTACGCCTCTTTAAGCTGATGATGGGACTTTTTTAACTTTTTTCTACTATTTATACTTTTTAAAATATTAAGCTTTTTAACACTTTTTTTTAACATTGAAGTCAATGGGAGCATGCTTTAGATCCTTAAAATCTTCTTCCGCTCCCAAAAGTTTCAGCTCCTTCATACTTTCACCTATAGACCCCAAACAAACTTTAAAATGTTCACACAATATTCAGCTATCTGGCTATATCTTTTCAGTTTGATATCTTTTACAGTTTTTGTGAAAAAGCTGTTTGTTTAGTGGTCATTTAAGGAAATTTTAGCTATTAAACAGAGTGTACTGTGTTGCTTTTGTTGCCATGGTTACCAAAGCTTCTGTTATACACAGGAGGGGAGGTGGCTGGAGCATCTCAGCTCTGATTACAGAGCCCGGGGAGGGGACAGACACACCATGTACTGATTTATAATAGAGGAATATGATGGGGCAGTTTTGATGGGGTAATTCTGATGGGGCAGTTTTGATGGGGCAATTCTGATGGGGCAGTTTTGATGGGGCAATTCTGATGGGGCAGTTTTGATGGTGGTAATATGATGGGCCAGTTTTGATGGGGCAATTTTGATGGAGCAGTTTTGATGGGGCAGTTTTGATGGTGGTAATATAATGGGGCAGTTTTGATGGGGCAATTCTGATGGGGCAGTTTTGATGGTGGCAATATGATGGGGCAGTTTTCATGGGACAATTCTGTCGGGGCAGTTTTGATGGTGGCAATATGATGGGGCAGTTTTGATAGGGCAATTCTGATGGGGCAGTTTTGATGGGGAAATTCTGATGGGGCAGTTTTGATGGGGGCAGTTTTGATGGTGGCAATATGATGGGGCAGTTTTGATGGGGCAATTCTGATGGGGCAGTTTTGATGGTGGCAATATAATGGGGCAGTTTTGATGGTGGCAATATGATGGGGCAGTTTTGATGGGGACAATTTTGATGGGGCAATTCTGATGGGGCAGTTTTGATGGTGGCAATATGATGGGGCAGTTTTGATGGGGCAATTCTGATTGGGGCAGTTTTGATGGTGGCAAAATGATGGGGCAGTTTTGATGGGAACAATTTTAATGGAGCAGTTTTTTTGGTGGCAATATGATGGGGCAGTTTTGATGAAGGTAGTTTTCATGGGGCAGTTTTGATGGTGGCAATATGATGGGGCAGTTTTGATGGGGCAATTCTGATGGGGCAGTTTTGATGGTGGCAATATAATGGGGAAGTTCTGATGGGGCAGTTTTGATGGTGGCAATATGATGGTGCAGTTTTGATAGGGACAATTTTGATGGGGCAATTTTGATGGGGCAATTCTGATGGGGCAGTTTTGAGGGCAGTATGATGGGGGCAGTTTTAGCAATTCAGCTATTCAGCATTCCCATGCATTTTCCCCAGGAAATGCATTTTCTAGTTTTTTTTTATTAATTCTTTATTATTCCATACGTTTTTTGGCTCTGCGTAACTTCTGCATACTTTCAGCTATTAAAACTATTCAACTATTAAAATGTTCGTCTCTTTCAGCTGATGGTGGGACTTTTTCAACTTTTTTTCTACTATTTATACTTTTTAAAATATTAAGCTTTTTATCACTTTTTTAATATTGAAGTCAATAGGAGCATGCTTCAGATCCTAAAAATCTTCTTCCGCTCCCAAAAGTTTCAGCTCCTTCATACTTTCACCTACAGACGCCAAACAAACCTTAAAATGTTCACAAAATATTCAGCTATCTGGCTATATCTTTTCAGTTTGATATCTTTTACAGTTTTGGTGAAAAAGCTGTTTGTTTAGTGGTCATTTCAGGAAATTTTAGCCACTAAACATAGTGTACTGTGCTGGTTTTGTTGCCATGGTTACCAAAGCTTCTGTTATACACAGGGGGGAGGTGGCTGGAGCATCTCAGCTCTGATTACAGAGCCCGGGGGAGGGGACAGACACACCATGTACTGATTTATAATTGAGGAATATGATGGGGCAGTTTTGATGGGGCAATTCTGATGGGGCAGCTTTGATGGTGGCAATATGATGGGGCAGTTTAGATGGGAAAATTCTGATGGGGCAGTTTTGATGGTGGCAATATGATGGGGCAGTTTTGATAGGGCAATTCTGATGGGGCAGTTTTGATGGGGCAATTCTGATGGGGCAGTTTTGATGGGGAAATTCTGATGGGGCAGGTTTAATGGTGGCAATATGATGGGGCAGTTTTGATAGGGCAATTCTGATGGGGCAGTTTTGATGGTGCAATTCTGATGGGGCAGTTTTGATGGTGGCAATATGATGGGGCAGTTTTGATGGGGACATCTTTAATGGAGCAGTTTTAAAGGTGGCAATATGATGGGGCAGTTTTGATAGGGCAATTCTGATGGGGCATTTTTTATGGTGGCAATATGATGGGGCAGTTTTGATGGGGCAATTCTAATGGGGCAGTTTTGATGGTGGCAATATGATGGGGCAGTTTTGATGGGGCAATTCTGATGGGGCAATTTTGATGGGGACAATTTTGATGGTGCAATTCTGATGGGGCAGTTTTGATGGCAATATGATGGGGGCAGTTTTGATGGTGGCAATATGATGGGGCAGTTTTGATGGTGGCAATATGATGGGGCAGGTTTGATGGTGGCAATATGATGGGGCAGTTTTGATGGGGCAATTTTGATGGTGGCATTATGATGGGGCAATTCTGATGGGGCAGTTTTGATGGTGGCAATATGATGGGGCAGTTTTGATGGGGACAATTTTGATGGGGCAGTTTTGATGGCAGTTTGATGGGGGCAGTTTTGATGAAGTGCCGTTTTAGCAATTTATTATTTAATTTTATTCTGTACGTTTTTTGGCTCTGCGTAACTTCTGCATACTTTCAGCTATTAAAACCAATCAACTATTAAAATGTTCATCTTTTTCAGCTGATGATGGGACTTTTTCAACTTTTTTTCTACTATTTACACTTTTTAAAATATCAAGCTTTTTAACACTTTTTTTTAACATTGAAGTCAAAAATCAATTCACAAAATGTTCAGCTATCTGGCTATATCTTTTAAGTTTTATATCTTTTACAGTTTTTGTGAAAAAGCATTTTGTTTAGAGGTCATTTCAGGAAATTTTAGCCATTAATCAGAGTGTACTGTGTTGCTTTCATTGCCATGGTTACCAAAGCTTCTGTTATACACAGGGGGGAGGTGGCTGGAGCATCTCAGCTCTGATTACAGAGCCTGGGGCAGGGGACAGACACACTATGTACTCATTTATAATAGAGGAATATGATGGGGCTGTTTTGATGGTGGCAATATGATGGGGCAGTTTTGATGGGACAATTCTGATGTGGCAGTTTTGATAGTGGCAATATGAGGGGGCAGTTTTGATGGGGCAGTTTTGATGGGGCAATTCTGATGTGGCAGTTTTGATGGGGCAGTTTTGATGGGGAAATTCTGATGGGGCAGTTTTGATGGTGGCAATATGATGGGGCAGTTTTGATGGGGCAATTCTGATGGGGCAGTTTTGATAGAGCAATTCTGATGGGGCAGTTTTGATGGTGGCAATATGATGGGGCAGTTTTGATGGGGACAATTTTGATGGGGACAATTTTGATGGGGCAATTTTGATGGGGCAGTTTTGATGGCAGTATGAGGGGGTAAGTTTTGATGGGGGCAGTTTTTATTGGGGCCATTTTAGCATTTCAGCTTTTCAGCTTTCCCACGCATTTTCCCCAGGAAATGCATTTTCTAGTTCCGTACGTTTTTTGGCTCTGCGTAACTTCTGCATACTTTCAGCTATTAAAACCATTCAACTTTTAAAATGTTCATCTCTTTCAGCTGATGATGGGACTTTTTCAACTTTTTTTCTATTATTGCTGTTGTTCTGATCCTATTAATACCACAGGCAGGGAGCTGCAGTATTTACAGTTAGTGTACTGCGTCCTCTGCACAGTGTGCACCTAAAGCTACCTGAAGACAATTGCTGTTGTTCTGATCCTATTAATACCACAGGCAGGCAGCTACAGTATTTACAGTTAGTGTACTGTGTCCTCTGCACAGTGTGCACCTAAAGCTACCTGAAGAAAATTGGTGGTGTTCTTCTGATCCTATTAGTACCACAGGCAGGCAGCTTCAGTATTTACAGTTAGTGTAGTGCCTCCTCTGCACAGTGTGCACCTAAAGCTACCTGAAGACAATTTCTGTTGTTCTGATCCTATTAATACCACAGGGAGGCAGCTACAGTATTTACAGTTAGTGCACTGTGTCCTCTGCACAGTGTGCACCTAAAGCTACCTGAAGAAAATTGGTGGTGTTCTTCTAATCCTATTAGTACCACAGGCAGGCAGCTGCAGTATTTACAGTTAGTGTACTGCATCCTCTGCACAGTGTGCACCTAAAGCAACCTGAAGACAATTGCTGTTGTTCTGATCCTATTAATACCACAGGCAGGCAGCTACAGTATTTACAATTAGTGTACTGTGTCCTCTGCACAGTGTGCACCTAAAGCTACCTGAAGACAATTGCTGGTGTTCTCATACTAATAATACTACAGGCAGGGAGTTGATTCTGCTAGCTGCAGTATCAGTATATATATACATCCCAGCTTTGTGCAGCTACATCTCACTGCAGGCCATTAGTATGCCTGGAAGGCCAACAAGGAGAGGCAGACAGTCACAAGCCAATAAAAGAGGGCAAGCAGGCTCTGTGGCTAGAGGCAACAGTGCTGGTCGTGGCCGTGGGACACGCTTGTCCTTTTTTTCAGCAGCTGAACGTGTTCAGCCGCAACATGTCGAAGACTTGGTAGAGTGGATGACCAAGCCGCCCTGATCCTCCCCATCCTCTCTCACCCAGGCTCAGGGTACTTTCGCAAAGCAGCTGCCAACGCGGCCTCTTCCCTCGGCTCAATGGCATCAGTCACTCCTTCCCTAGCCCCACCATGTCCTCCTGAGGAGTCCCCCGAACTGTTTGACCACAGTGTTGGGTACATGCTCCAGGAGGATGCCCAGCTTTTTGATGGTACCCAGCTAGAGGAAGGCAGTAACGTGAGCCCAGAGAGAGGGGGTGCCCAAGAAGGACAGCAATCTGGCAGTCATTTTCCCCAGCTGCAGCATACTGCCAGGTTTGCTCCAGTGATGAGGAGGGAGGGGGTGATGAGGTCACTGACGCCACGTGGGTGCCTGATAGGATAGAGGAGGAGGAGGAGGAGAAGGAGGCGGCGGCACATCTCCAACGAGGCAGGATGCCCTCCAGGAGCCAGCTTAAGGGCAGCACACCGACTGCATCACACCGCAGAGCTCCGCATGTGCAGGGCGCTGCTGTCTCTGCGCGTTATTCCAAAAGTTCTTTGGTGTGGGACTTTTTTGAGATGAGTGCATCAGATCCCACCGCTGCTATTTGCAAAATATGTTTCAAGCGTATCTCACGTGGCCAAAACATCACCCGCTTGGGCACCACATGCTTGACCAGACATATGTCGACCTGCCATGCACTTCGTTGGCAAGCGTACCTAAAAGACCCACACCAAAGAACAAAGCGGACCTCTCCTTGCTCCTCATCAGCTGGGATCTCCAACCCCACTATACCTTCAGTCCTCTCTGAAACCTGCACTGAGAGGAATGAAGGTGTAGAATTAGGTGTATCACAGCCAAGTACTTGCGGGAAATCTGCTATCGGTACACCAACGTCAGATTGTACCAGGCAAATTTCCCTGCCCCAGCTGCTGCACCGCCGAAAAAAGTTCGCTCCCAGCCATCCACATGCCCAGCGGTTGAATGCTAGCTTGGCTAAATTGCTAGCACTTTAACTGCTGCCTTTTCAGTTGGTAGACTCTGCCCCCTTCTGTGAGTTTGTGGAATGTGCGGTTCCTCAGTGGCAGGTTCCCAAACGCCACTTTTTCTCATGGAAGGCGATTCCGGCTCTCTACCGCCATGTGGAAGGCAATGTCTTGGCCTCGCTGGACAGGGCGGTCAGCGGTAAGGTGCATATTACCGCTGACTCATGGTCCAGCAGGCATGGACAGGGACGTTACCTATCTTTCACCGCACACTGGGTGACTCTTCTTGCAGCTGGGAGGGATGCAGGACAGGGTGCAGTAGTGTTGGAGTTTGTTCCGCCACCACGCCTCCAAAATTCTACCAATGCTGATTATGCCACATCTCTCTCCTCCACCCCCTCCTCTTCTTCTTCCTCCATGGCCTCTTCCTGTGCTGATCTGTCCTCGGAACCAGCTGTGCTCTGTAGGCGTTCAAGGGGCTATGCAACCACGCAGGCAAAAAGATGCCATGTGGTGCTTGAGCTGGTGTGCTTGGGGGACAGGAGCCACACTGGGGCAGAGATTCTGTCAGCTCTGCAGGGGCAGGTTCAGAGGTGGTTGACGCCACGCCAGCTTAAGCCAGGTATGGTGGTTTGCGACAATGGCACCAACCTCCTCTCCGCCCTCCGACAGGGACAACTGACCCATGTGCCCTGTTTGGCTCCCGTCCTTAACTTGGTGGTGCAGCGGTTCTTGGACAGGGACCCGGGTATACAAGATGTCCTGAGGCATGCCAGGAAAGTCTGTGTGCATTTCCGCAGGTCATATAATGCCAGTGCTCGGCTAGCTGACCTCCAAAAGGAATTTAACCTGCCCAAGAACCACCTAATCTGTGATATGCCTACAAGGTGGAACTCAACATTGGTCATGCTGCAGCGCCTGCACACGCAGCAGAGGGCCATCAATGAGTACCTATGCGACTATGGCACCAGGACAGGGTCAGGGGACCTTGTTTTTTTTTCCCACGCCAGTGGGCTATGATCAGGGATGCATGCACTGTCCTGTCACCATTTGAGGAGGCCCACGAGGATAGTGAGCAGTGACAGTGCATGCATCAGTGACACTGTCCTTCTTGTCCACCTGTTGGAGCACACGCTGCGTGGAATAATGGACAGGGCATTTGAGGCAGAACAGAGGGAGGAAGAGGAGGACTTCCTTACCTCTCAAGGCCCCCTTTATCCAGACAGTGTTCCTGCGTGCCCGCCGATCACACAGGAAGAGGAGGAGGAGGAAGAGGATTTTGTCAGCATGGAGGTGAAGCCTAGCACTCAGCGTCAGCAGCAGTCTTCAAGGGATCATTTACAGTCTGAAGAAACCCATGGACTTGTACATGGCTGGGAGGAGGTGGCTGCGGATCATGTCATCCTTAGTGACCCAAAGGACTCTGGACCGAATGCCTCAGCAAAACTGCGCTGCATGGCTTCTCTGATCCTGCAAAGCCTGCGGAAGGATCCTCGTATTCGTGGTATCAAGGGGAGGGATGATTACTGGCTGGCAACCCTCCATGATCCACGTAACAAGGGTAAGGTTGTGGTCCTTATCTTGACGTCGCAGAGGGAGCAGAGGATGAAACATCTTCGGGAGGCCGTGCAGAAAGGTTTGTGCAACGCGTTTCCAGAGCCTGGGAGATTACAATTTCCTGGTCCTCCTGGACAACGTGTTGCTGAGGCTTCGGTCAGTCACAGAAGGAGCGGGGGAGAAGGTGGCCGTCTGACCAATACGTTCAGACAATTTTTTAGTCCGCAGCCCAGGACTGGGCTGTCCTGCATCCAGCGTTCTTTCGGTACGCACATTCAGTGCTGCTGGAAGCTTTGTAACCGATCACAGGGTGCGCCTGTCCACCGAATCGGTCGATCGGCTGACCTTCATAAAAATGAATCAGTCTTGGATCACCAGCTACCAAGCACCTGATGCTGATGTAACCGATTGATTTTTTTTTTCATGTGAGATCCCTTCAAGTCTGCCTATGCCAGTGATGGCGAACCTTTTTGAGCCCGAGTGCCCAAACCACGATGCAAAACCAACTCATTTCTTTCAAAGTGCCAACACAGAATTAAACCTGCCAGCGTCTCTGTACAGAGGATGGGACTGATAATCACTCTGAATGAGCCCTAAGGGACCAAAAAGAATGCAGAATGCACTGTGCAACATACACTGACCTACCTGACCATTACACTCACCTACCTGACACATGCACTGACCTACCTGACCTTTGCACTCACCTACCTGATCATTGCACTCACCTACCTGACCACTGCACTCACCTACCTGACCATTACACTCATCTGCCTGACACATGCACTCACCTACCTAACACATGCACTCACCTACCTGACCATTGCACTCACGTACCTGACCATTGCACTCACCTACCTGACCATTGCACTCACCTACCTGACACATACACTCACCTACCTGACACATACACTCACCTACCTGACATTACACTCACCTACCTGACACATGCACTCACCTACCTGACCATTGCACTCACCTACCTGACCATTACACTCACCTACCTGACCATTACACTCACCTACCTGACACATGCACTCACCTTCCTGACCATTACACTCACCTACCTGACCATTGCACTCACCTACCTGACCATTGAACTCACCTACCTGACACATGCACTCACCTAGCTGACCATTGCATTCACCTACCTGACCATTGTACTCACCTACCTGACCATTGTACTCACCTACCTGACCATTGCACTCACCTACCTAACCATTACACTCACCTACCTGACCATTGCACTCACCTACCTGACACATGCACTCACCTACCTGACACATGCACTCACCTACCTAACTATTGCACTCACCTACCTAACTATTGCACTCACCTACCTGACATTACACTCACCTACCTGACACATGCTTCCTGCACTACTAACATCCCCCCCACACAGTACAATGTAGATCGGAGGACCCATCCTCCTCCTTACCTTTCCATGGCCTTATCGTCCAGCTCTCCCCGGGCAGTATTGTAGGAATCCCCACCATCCAGCTGCTCCTCGGTATCCCTGCCACCAGGATGTCAGCTTGCAGCCATTACATATCTCCCCCATGGATGATCTGCTCCGAGCACCGCCCCTCCCCCTCTGCTTTCCACAGGCTGCACTAGGACAGACTGAACCAAAGTCGTCCTGGAGCAGGGGGAGTTTGAATAGGGTGCCTGTAGAAAGTAATCCCCGAATGCCTTACCAGAGGTGTAGGGGTCCGGGGAGGCAATAAGCTGCAGAACAGTCAGGATGGTGGACGAAACATTTTACACCCCTCCTAAACAGCGCGCAGGGAACAAGATGACTGGCTGCCCACCCCCCTGCTGACGTCACGCACTGATGCAAGGAAGGGAGCCAGCTCCTCCCTGCCTGCAATGTCAGTGCAAGTGACTGCCTGGCTGGGGGATTCCCCTGCCGTGCCGACAGAGAGGGCTTGACGTGCCAGCTGTGGCACGCGTGCCATAGGTTCGCCATCACTGGCCTATGCTGATGCTGAGCGACTATCCTGTTATGCTGAAATTGAATAGAATGTGGTTCTGCGCTAATCCTAATGAGATAGGCATATAATGACTCTGTGATGGTGAGTATCTCTCAGTACACCTAAAATAAATATTTGCAACTGTAAAAGAGCAGTGGAAAGGTAATCTAATGTGACAGTTGTGTAATTGTGTACTGGTGGTATGTATGACCAAATAATAATAATACAGATACTCAACTGGTGCTAAAATATAAAGCATGCAAAGTGATCAGTGCTTAAACATCATGATTACAAAACATAAATATATATAAATAGATAAATAAAGAATATATAGCAGCTGGCCTAAACCATCGCCAGTCGCCGGCTGGCTTAACATATATCTGATATAAATCAACACATTCTCAGGTGCATGTATAAACAAAGTAAAAAGTGCTTAAAGTGCATACAGTGAAAATTAGATGTGGCTAGGTGCTAGAAAGTTCATTTAAGTGCATGCAAATCATGCGTGCAAAATAGTATCAGGTGTGATGCTCCGTTCGGCAAAAAACAGTTAATCAAAGTCCATAAAAAATATATGTGATCCCTTCAGTGCTAAAAAATGGTGATGACAATGGTAATCAATCTTCATGCAACAACGTGCACACTGGTGGGCAGTGGCCCCTTACCTGAAGGTAATGGGGTAATCGCATTTAGCCACTTTGAGGCATGGCAGCCTTTGTAGAGACCATGGGTGAAACCAGCTGTGAGGGATAGTAGAAATATGGTCCTATCCTGGTCACTTCTCTTGTGGGGGCGTCTGGTCCTTTCAAGTAGTGTCCCGGGGTCACCCAGATAAATTAAAAAGGAAGCCCACAATAGTGTAGTATTGTATAGAAACGTACCACTTTTATTAAAGCATAAACATATGTACTCGCATCAAAACGTTAAAACCGGGTGGAGATCCGACGAGCAGCGAGCTCGTAATACAATAGCTGTCATAGAGTGCCTGTCCCGTCCCTACGCGTGATGTCACGTGACTTCTTCAGGGGATACAGGGAGGCACTATCGATGTCCTTAAATATCTCCCCATAGTCAAATAGACATTTCCCCAATTTTGCATATAGACAATTGTCCCGTAGACGCTGTAGCACAGCTTTCACATGAAGACGATGGGTAAGTAAGTCTGGTGAGAAAATAAGAATGTCATCCAGATATACAATAACACAGACATATAGAAGGTCGCGGAAGATCTCATTAATTAAATTTTAGAAGACCGCTGGGTCATTGCATAAGCCAAAGGGCATCACAAGATACTCATAATGTCCGTCCCTGGTGTTAAAGGCGGTCATCCTTTCGTCTCCTTCCCGGATTCTTATTAAATTATAGGCCCCTCTAAGATCCATTTTAGTAAAAACATGAGAACCTCGCAGTCTGTCAAAGAGTTCTGAAATTAAAGGAAGAGGTTATCGGTTCTTCACGGTGATGGCGTTAAGACCCCTGTAGTTGATGCAAGGACAGAGAACCATCTTTTTTCGCTACAAAGAAGAACCCGGCAGGTGAGTTAGATTTCCTGATGAAACCCTTTTGCAGGTTTTCCTGAATGTATTCCTGAATGTATTCAGACATGGCTTGTGTCTCGGGGATAGATAGAGGGTAGACTCAGCCTCGGGGAGGAGAGGTCCCAGGTAACAGATCAATGGAGCAGTCAAAGTTTCTGTGAGGAGGAAGGTGATCAGCAGACTTTTTGCAGAAAACATCTCAGAAGGACTGATATTGGACAGGCAACATGGGAGTTGTGGAGGTCCCAGGCAGAGGAATGGAAGGAGGAGGTAGCACCTTGAAAATACATCGTTGCTGACACGGAGAACCCCAAGCCATTACTTGTCCAAAATTCCAGTCAAGATGCGGGGAGTGTTTCTGCAACCATGGAAGGCCCAGGATGATGGGACTGGAGGATTTAGGCAGAATCCCAATGCGTAACTCAATAGGAGGGGTTTTAAACCGGATGGTACTCATAGGCAAGAAGGAGCCATCTACTGCGGTCATGGAGAGAGGTATAGCCAAGACAACAAAGGCAATGCCCAACTTAGAAGCTAAAGATTGTTCAATGAAATTTCCGGCAGCACCAGAGTATGCAGAGAGTTGATAGGCATTTTGAGCCCAGTGAAGAGCCGCAGGAAGGGTGAAACGAGGGAAGCGAACAAAATTAACGGATCAGTCTAGATCACCTCCCTCCGAGTGAGCTAGACCCTGGAGTTTCCTGGACGGACTGGACAGGAGTTCAAAAGATGTCCTTTATCGCCACAGTAAAGGCACAAGCCCAATCCCATGCGTTGGGCACGTTCCTCAGGAGTGAGGCGGGTTCGCCCAAGCTACATAGGTTCTTCCAACGTGTGAGAGGTTGAAGACGGAGAGGATTTCACAGGTCTTTGGACTTCCTGTGCTGGACGGCCAGCAGGGGGATGACTGGTTCTGGATTTCTCCAGGGCCCGCTCCTGGAAGAGAATATCTATTTGAATGCTTAATGCGATTAAGTCATCCAATGTGGTAGGAATGGTGCATCTAGCGAGTTCACCCTTGACACGCTCAGATAGGTCTTGCCAGAAGGTAGCAGTATGGGCCTCATTATTCCATTTGAGTTCAGCGGCCAGCGTACGGAATTGAACTGCGTATTGGCCGACTATCATTCCTTACTGACGAAGACGAAGGAAGGCCCCAGCAGCCGAAGACACTCTGCCGGGCCAAACACTGATTAATGAAGCCCCGACAAACCTTAGGGTCGCCAGAAAAACGAGGTGGCGATGGCAGATGCAGGCAGGGATTACCAGGTGTAGCAGATAACACGGGAGCAGCTGAAGCAGAAGCAGGAACGGGAGGAGCTGAAATTGCAGTGAGTTGCAGATGATCCATACGGAAGGCAAGATCCTGAAGAACCAGCATTATTTGCTCTTGATTTGCTTCCTGGGAGTTAAGTAGATGAACTAGATGTTGCATTTGATCCTCAGTCAGTGGTTGATTCTCAGAGGCACTCATGACTTGAGAAAACTGTCACAGTACTACTTACAGCAAGCCTACAGGCGAGCAGGTGACACGGGATCCCCCAGGGCGTGGAGTCTAAGGGCCAGCCGGTATTCTGCCACTGACCCCCTTACGAGGGTTTGGGCTTAACTGCGTGCTGACCCCAGGTCACGACCCCTGGGTTCACCCTACTCGCTAGGGAAGTACTAGGAGACACTGTCAGACAAGGGTGGATGGATGAAGCAAAGGAGAGCCGGATAGCGAGCCAAGGTCAGGGCGGGCTGCAGACAACATAATCAGAACAAGCCGAGTTGGTACACAAGAGATCAGTTCACGAGAGGTCAGGTTTAAGGCAGGTCACACGAAGGGAGCTCCGAAACAAATGTTGCTCAAGCAACCAGTAGCTGGTTTGAAAGGGATTTAAATAGGGAAGCACATGAGGGGCTGGACAGGAAGTAGCAGGAAGGAATCATATATTAGGCAACAGGTGTGGCCAGCAACACCCATAGCTGCAGAGTGCACAGAGCAGAACACAAGCTAGTGGAACAACAGGTGCCAGCCAGCCTACAGCAGTAAAGGTGAAACACAAATCAGCTCCGCAGCTGATCTGTGACATTATGGTTTCCAACTTTCCATGTTGCCTGATTCGTTTGTTCCGCAGAGTATTCCTGGGTTAGAGGAGCATCTCTGTGGTCTTTGTTCCACTTGGGCACAAGTCCAGGAGGCTTTGCATCATGCTGATAGGTATAGACTCCATGCTGACCGCAGACGCCTGCTTGCGCCTTCCCACCAAGTTGGGGACAGGGTCTGGCTGTCATCTCGCAACCTCCAACTTCGTGTTCCCTCACTGAAACCTGCAAGACCGTAATGTTGCGAAAAGTCCCTACCTGCCGACTGTGTCAGAGTCTGTCTCGGTTCAGCCTCTCCCAGGCACAGTCCTACATCTTAGGTTGCTAAATGCTTCAACAAGGTGGGGAGCCCCTTCTGGTGTTTTTTTGGGGCTGAGTTCTCTAACTAGAGATGTCAGAACCTTATGTGGTGCACCTGAGCTGGTGTTTGGTTGCTGGAGTCCAAGATGCATGTGTTTCTCTGCACACCTGAGATGGTGTTTGATTGCTGGAGTCCATGGTGCATGTGTTTTCTCTGCACACCTGGTGCTGGTGTTAGTGCTGCATTTTCTTTTCTCCCACAGGTATGTGCTATCCCTTTTTGTTTTCCTCCCTTGCCTCTAACTTCATTAGGCTTAAAATGTGATTGCAGATCTTCCTCTGCGTGTTGTTCTGTGCTACTTACACACCACAAGATTAGTTCCGTCCTTGTCATTTTGTCACTTAAATTCAACCAATGACCCCATGCACTATTATTGGTGAAATGTGTTTTATGGTCACAAAACAATGACACAAGTTCACTGCTGAGATTTCAGTTCACAATTCTCAACTCATACTGCACATATTCCATTAGATGGGGTCAGAATTTCCTTTCACATCTGATTGAAAAGATCACACCACACACTGTACAATGTTTCACATGATAATAGACTCACACTGGGCTGGTGTGCTTGGTACTAGTAATTCGGATTCTTTCTTTTGTCTGCAGTTTTTTCCTTTCATCTGTGGCTTTTCCTGTGACCAGCGTGTGTGCACGATCAGGTCCAGGTTTTGTGACTGTTTCCGGTTTTAGGGCCGGCTATGGCATCCATGCATGCACTGTGCAGAGGGCCTTGTGCGGCAGCCATCTTTGCTATGGCATGCGTGAGGAGGTTTTTGCACTGGAAACATTTACTGTTTTCCCTTGCTTATGCTGCAGGTGAATGAGGGAAAGGGGGGAAGGGGGGAGGTAGGTGATTCAGGCACATGTCTATGATCTGTTTGCTTCTTCCTCTGAGTCTCCTTCTTTTTACCTTCTGCACAGTGCTGAAATCCTTGCTCCAAAAGGAGCTTTCTGCCACATAGTCAAAACCTCCATGTGCTCAGGTAGGGACCATCAGTCTGGTAAGTAAGAAGAGGAAAAAGAGTGCCTTTACATGAGCGTGGCCTTCGTCTTCTGATGAACTTATCTTAAGGTCAAGCTAAACGAGTGTTGCCATGTAATGACAAGTCCAGTGTGGACAGCAGCTCATCCATCACCGCAGATCTCACCCAGGAGGTGCAGAAAGTTACGAGTGAGTGTTAGCATTCTTCCTCCCCTAAGCACTAAAAGCAAAAAAGGGGTAAGAAGTGCTGGGCCTGCGGCGCAGAGCTATTACCACACTAACATGTCTGTGGATATTGCCGCCAAGACCTCTCTATGGACAAGGGATGGTGTAAGCCAGCAAGTCATGGCTGTTCATGGGCAAGTAGTTAGTGAGTCTCACTGAGTTCTCCAGCCACTTATGCCAGCAGACTCCTGCAGATGAGTTCAGCGCATCACAATTAGCCCTTCTAACCAAGGAGGCCCAGAGCCCATTACAGCCAACTTTGTTCCCAGTGTTCTATCGAGAAGTGTCCACTATTAAGAAGTGTCCGGGACAAACGGCGCATGTGCTGTATGAAACAGCCCAACAGCTGAGTTTACGATCAGTTGCTGTGTCGGAGAGACGGCACCTGCGCACAATAGCGCTGGCGAGGCGTGTTCTTGCCGGTGAGGGGCGGATTAGTACATGATGGGGCCAGATTATTCTATGACGGGCAGTGCTGCAAAACACATATTTTTCTGCTATTTTTCTGGATGCTTGCGGGGCGTTTTTAGTCAACTGAAGGGCGGATTTTTCTATCTGAAAAATATGTGTTTTGCAGCACTGGCCTTCATTTAAAAATCCGCCCCCATCTTGTACTAATCCAGCCCTCACCGACATGAACATTCCTCACCAGCACCAGGCATAATCTGATAGAAAAATTTCCTCCGACAGCTATTGTGCGCAGGCGCCATCACGCTGACACAATAGCTGATCATAAACTCAGCTGTTGTGCTGTTCCGTATGGCGCATGCGCCATACATCCCGGGCACATCTCGATAGTGGGCACTATCTGACAGAACAGAGGCTCTGAGGTCACCTTTATCCAAGCCACACATCTCTTCCTTACACCTGGCTGGAGTAGAAGCGGGTTGGTAGTCCTCCTTGAAAGGGCTAAGCAGGTTTTAAATGTCTCTTTGGTCCAGTCATTTATTAGGGCGGTTAAGCAGGCCCCAAATGGAAGTCAGAACATACTTCACGTTTTCAAGATCTGTCCTTTCATACGCCCCAATAAATGGAAAGGTGAAGAGGCTTATTCAAGAGAAGTGGCAGTAGCGATTATGAAGTTTTTCATAAGTAAGCAGTGGCAAAATTATACCCTAGGGAAGTGGTCAAAAGAATGGCACTGCATCGAGCTAACACACTTAACATGTGTTTCAGTAACACACACTTTACAGCACTGCAACCTACTGCAAAGGTATGGACACTACTATTATGCATTTTGTCAGGAGTGTTATTCTTCCCAGGGAAGATTCAGTTTCTGTCGGCTGTATCCACGAATGATGAATTGACAGGTATCTGAGAGATTCATGTTGAGCGGCAGGGGGGCGTTTGTAAGCCAATGATCGCAGTACTTTATGGCATGCGCAATACAGTTGGGACCCAGAGTGGAGGTCTCCATCACCCATGAATCATTGAAAGAGCAGATTTTGAGAGCTTGGTGGATTTTGTGGATGAAGTAGCATTTGTTGTTATCAATGTTCAAGGCAGTGCTGCATTCAGTGACAATGAAAGGTGCTTTAAAGCCCAATCCTTGGTCAACAAACCCACCCTCAGGCAGGATGTTCGTAAGTGTCTGTATGATGACAAGTTTTTCCCTCTGATTAGAAGTTTTGACTATTCCAAGAGGTTTATGGCCGCTCAACCCTGGATGTCCTCAACTTGCTGTTCAGATGGATGACAGTTGACTCTTGATTGCCGTATAACAGTGTTTAAGTTTCATAGAGTGGCACACACCCTTGGAAAGTCGAACATGCTTTATTTGCCACATGTACATCCCAACGCTAAGCACTATTCCAGGAGCAATTGGTGGTTAGTCTGGCCTTCCTCCTCATAGGAGGTTGAGGCTTCGCAGAGTTCTTTCTGCTAGTTTGGTCTACTCTACATTCCAGGACTCAAGATCCTTTTGCCAAAATGGAAAACTTCAAGAGTGAATGGAAGGGTGTGCAAGGACACCCTTCTAAAGGATGCAGAGCCATGGTCCTTTTAAATTCCTTCCTCCTCTACAGGAGTCTGGTTGATGGGAGATCCCCCCAGGCTAGTGTGGTGGGGACCAGGGTGGCCGAATCTGTGCACAGATGGTAAAGCCCATTTTTTGGGATTCATGGGTGCCATCTACTGTAAAACTCTGTTACTTTTGGTGCCTCAGACATCACCCACTAGAACATTTCTTCATCCTGACCAGCATAGCACATTTCGCTCAGGAGGTGGTTGTCTGCTCTGATTACATCAATATTATACGACTGCAATTGGGAATGATTCTTTCTCAGAAAGATTTACAGGCTTTTATTCCCCTCTGTGTCTCATACAAAGAAGACCGTTGTCAAATTTTAAAGAAACTAAGTCTCTGTGTGAGATGGACATTTCCAGTTCGTGTGTCTTCCTTTCAGGGCTCTTCACCTCACCAATGACCTTTATGGAGGTTCTAATCTCTGTGTAGCCCCTCTGAGGAAACAGGGGTGCTTCAAATCCATCATTACTTGCATGGTATTCTACTGTTGGTTCAGAGTCCGGATGACCTACTGGTTCAAAAGGGGATTTTTCTGGCCAGCCTGAGAAGTTTTGGCTGGATAGGAGGTGTCAAGACAGTTCAAGCAGACCTGACTAGTCATCGATACTGAGGCCCAGTTCAATGCTCACACAAGCACTTTTCTCCTCCTTCTTTGAATGGGCCAAGCAGTTGTCAGCTCCAAAATGCAGGGGTCTCCTGGAAACGATGATGTCTTGCATCCCTATGCTACCCTGGGCACACTGTATTCTCTAGATGTTCCAAAGAATTTCCTATTTGCAATGCAGAAAGCAGCACTTGAGCCAATTCAAAGTGCTTCTCCCCAGATGCACAGGAGCCTCTGGTGATGGGTATGTCGGGGGACCCTCACTTGATCTCGTCTGGTAGGTTCATTATCCAGGACCATTCTCACCACTGATGCCAGTACTTGGTTCCCAATGAATGGGTCTTTAATCAGAAGATCTTGCCCATATTACTCAAGTATGGGGCCACTCTCAGCTAAGTCTGTTTGCATCACCATCCATTCCAAAGGTGCCTCTCTTCCTACCCTCACCCGTTAGTGGATGCATTCGCTCATCCAAAAAATAGTCACCTAGAGAATGCCTTTCCTCTACGACCTTTGGTCATGAAGTTCCAGGGGAGACTATTGTCTGAGGGTCTCACTGTGATAGCAAGCATGCCAATTGGCCCACAAGCCTTGGGTTTACCCTAGCCATAGAATTTAGTCAGGACCAAGCACTTCAGCTACCAGTATTTCCACAACACCTGTCCCACAATAGACTGTATATTAAGGGAGAAGGAATGGAAGACTTGGGCCATCTTCTGGAAGTGGTTTAATCCTGATAAGGTTCCAGAAAGGGCATCAACAAATGCTATTTACTCCGAAGTCTGGAACAGGTTCACAGCCTTCACAGCCTGGGCAGAATTTTGATCCTTGCAACCCAGAGGTTGCCAAGTTGCTCTAATTTCCTCACATGGAACTGGATTTGTTGCTTAGTCTAGTTCCGTTAGGGCTCAAAATTTCAGCAATTTCAACTTTCACCAGGGAAAATGGGCAAGTGAGCTGCCATGGGTATGCGTCACGAGGTTGAGACTGCCCTGAGGAGGAATAACATTCCCCAGTAGGTGTTTATTCTGGTCCTGGATTTCCTTTCCAGGACTCTCTTTGCATTATCAGAAAGCAGTCCTCAGTGGGACATCACTCGAGCAGTAGTGTCCCTCGATACCTTCAGGCGATAGATTCAAGGGGCAGAGTATCGGCTCTGTAAGCACTTGGAGCTACAGAGTCCTACATATTATTGCTTCTGGACAAGTTACATACAGTATCTCTCAAAAGTGAGTACACCCCTAAGTGAAAATATCCAAATTGGGCACAATTAGCCATTTTCCCTCCCTGATGTCATGTGACTCGTTAGTGTTACAAGGTCTCAGGTGTGTATGGGGAGCAGGTGTGTTTAAATTTGGTGTTATCGCTCTCACTCTCTCATACTGGTTACTGGAAGTTCAACATGGCACCTCATGGCAAAGAACTCTCTGAGGATCTGAAAAAAAGAATTGTTGCTCTACATAAAGATGGCCTAGGTTATAAGAAGATTGCCAAGACCCTGAAACTGAGCTGCAGCACGGTGGCGGTTTAACAGGACAGGTTCCATTCAGAACAGGCCTCGACATGGTCGAGCAAAGAAGTTGAGTGCACGTGCTCAGCGTCATATCCAGAGGTTGTCTTTGGGAAATAGACGTATGAGTGCTGCCAGCATTGCTGCAGAGGTTGAAGGGGTGTGAGGTCAGCCTGTCAGTGCTCAGACAATACGCCGAACACTGCATCAAAGTGGTCTGCATGGCTGTTGTGCCAGAAGGAAGCCTCTTCTAAAGATGATGCACAAGAAAGCCTGCAAACAGTTTGCTGAAGACAAGCAGGACATGGATTACTAGAACCATGTCCTGTGGTCTGATGAGACCAATATAAAGTTATTTGGTTCAGATGGTGGCAAGCATGTGTGGGGGGCAACCAGGTGAGGAGTACAAATACAAGTGTGTCTTGTCTACAGTCAAGCATGGTGGTGGGAGTGTCATGGTCTGGGGCTGCATGAGTGCTGCCAGCACTGGAGAGCTACAGTTCATTGAGTGAACCCTATTGAGCATCTGTGGGGCATCCTCAAACAGAAGGTGGAGGAGCGCAAGGTCTCTAACATCTACCAGCTCTGTGATGTCATCATGGATGTGTGGAAGAGGACTCCAGTGGCAACCTGTGAAGCTCTGGTGAACTCCATGCCCTAGAGAGTTAAGGCAGTGCTGGAAAATAATGGTGGCCACACAGAATATTGACACTTTGGGACAATTTGGACATTTTCACTTAGGAGTGTACTCACTTTTGTTGCCAGTGGTTTAGACATTAATAGCTGTGTGTTGAGTTATTTTGAGGGGGCAGCAAATTTTCACTGTTATACAAGCTGTACACTCACTACTTTACATTGTAGATAGGGTTGTCCCGAAACCACTTTTTTAGGACCGAGTACAAGTACCGATACTTTTTTTCAAGTACTCGCCTATACCGATTACCGATACTTTTTTTTAATGTCACGTGACAGTGTTTTTTTTTTGTTTTTTTTTTAACAGTGCTTTCTTTTTTTTGGGGGGGGGGGGGTGAACGGTGTATGTGTGTGTGTTTTTTTTTTTTATTTACAATTTTTATTTTTTACAATAATTTTTTTTTATTCTTTATTGCAATATGTGTTTTTTTTTTTTTTAATCAGCCCTGTTGGGGGGCTTTGGTAAGATATCAGGGGTCTTAACAGACCTCTGATATCTCCCCCTTGAGACGGAGAAAGAGACAGAGGATAGAGATTCCCCAGTCCCTTTCTCTGCAGCCTCAGCTGCACTGAGAATGAATGGAGAGAAGACAGCGGCTCCTCTCCATTCATAAACTGAGACATCCTAATCACAGGAGATTACAATGTTTCAGTTATGTGAATGGACAGAGTCAGGTTAAACCTCTTTTCTTCTAATTTTAATGAGTGGCCACGTGTCTTGTTAACCACTTCAATACCGGCGTATTGTCAAATGACGGCTGCAGATGGGATCTCCCATCCTGGGTGGCTGTCATATGACGTCTTAGGCTTCCCGGCCGTCTAGGGGCCGCGCGCCCGGTGCGTGTGCCCGGCGGCTGCGATGTCCGCCGGGCACCCGCGATTGCCCGTTAACCGAGCAGGACCGTGGATCTGTGTGTGTAAACACATAGATCCACGTCCTGTTATTTGAGAGGAACACCGATCGGTCTCCTCCCCTTGTGAGTCCCCTCCCCCTACAGTTAGAATCACTCCCCTAGGAAACACATTTAACCCCTCGTGTCCCCGTAGTGGTTAACCCCTTCCCTGCCTGTCACATTTATACAGTAATCAATGCAATTTTATAGCATTGATCGCTGTATAAATGTGAATGGTTCCAAAAATGTGTCAAAAGTGTCCGATGTGTCCGCCATAATGTCGCAGTCACGAAAAAAAATCGCAGATCGCCGCCATTACTGGTAAAAAATAAATAAATAAATAAAACTTTTTTTTTTTTTGCCACTTCAGCGAACCCTTTGAGAGACTTAATTCACCTTTACAGTGTCATCCATGTCCCTTCTCGTTTTCACATCATTGTAGCTTTTGTTCATGCTGTATACAAAAATTACTATAAAAATTCATACTAGAGATCTTTGCCTCTTTACACATCCTTCTCCCACCTCCCCCCCCCTCTTCTACCCACTCCCCCCCCCCCTCTTCTACCCACTCTCCACCCGCCCCTACATCTGTGCACAGTAAATATATTTCTTTCCCAGCTTCAAATCTAAGTTTTCAAACCTTCAGCATAGCTCCAAGTTTTTTTAAATTCTTTCCAACACTCCCACTTATTTTTTACCTCCTCTCTACTACCCTCTCTCCCGTAACTCCTTTGTTCCATGTAACGAATTCCTTCTACTGCATCGATCCACTCCCAAATTAAAGGGCTATCTACTGTCTGCCACTTCTTAGGGATGAGTTTTTTTGCCGCATTTAGCAAGTGTGGCACTAAAGTTTCTTTGTATGCTTTTACCTCCCCCTCTATTCCATGGTGTAATACTATCCAGGGGTCTGCCTTTACTTCTATTTTAGTAATTTCTTTAACCACTTGAGCCCCGGACCATTATGCTGCCTAAGGACCAGAGGTCTTTTTCCAATTTGGCACTGCGTCGCTTTAACTGCTAATTGCGCGGTCATGCAATGCTGTACCCAAACAAAATTTGCGTCCTTTTCTTCCCACAAATAGAGCTTTCTTTTGATGGTATTTGATCACCTCTACGGTTTTTATTTTTTGCGCTATAAACGGAAAAAGACCAAAAATTTTGAAAAAAAATGATATTTTCTATGGATACCAAACATGACATGCTTTACAATTGCGCACAAACGTGCAGTGGCAACAAAATAAATACATTTTTAAAAGCCTTTAAAAGCCTTTACAGGTTACCACTTTAGATTTACAGAGGAGGTCTACTGCAAAAATTACTGCCCTCGATCTGACCTTCGCGGTGATACCTCACATGCATGGTGCAATTGCTGTTTACGTTTGACGACAGACCGCCGCTTGCGTTCGCCTTAGCGCAAGAGCAGGGGGCGACAGGGGTGCTTTTTTTTTTTTTCTTTATTATTTTTTTGCTTTTTTATCTTATTTTTAAACTGTTCCTTTCATTTTTTTTTTTAAATTATTTTTATTGTTATCTCGGGGAATGTAAATATCCCCTATGATAGCAATAGGTAGTGACAGGTACTCTTTTTTGAAAAAATTGGGGTCTATTAGACCCTACATCTCTCCTCTGCCCTCAAAGCATCTGACCACACTAAGATCGGTGTGATAAAATGCTTCCCCAATTTCCCAATGGCGCTATTTACATCCGGCGAAATCTAAGTCATAAAATGCTTGTAGCTTCCGGTTTCTTAGGCCATAGAGATGTTTGGAGCCACTCTGGTCTCTGATCAGCTCTATGGTCAGCTGGCTGAATCACCGGCTGCATTCTCAGGTTCCCTGTTGAGACAGGAGAGCCAGAGAAAAACACGGAAGACGGTGGGGGGGGGCATTCCCTCCCACGGCTTGTAAAAGCAGTCTAGAGGCTAATTAGCCGCTAGGATTGCTTTTACATGAAAGCCGACCGCTGGCTGAAAAGAATGATACCAAGATGATACCTAAACCTGCAGGCATCATTCTGGTATAACCACTCAAAGTCGTGAATGGCGTACCTGAAGAAAAAAAAATGGTTAACAATAAAGCACAGTAAACGGTAAAGTATAAAAAATTGCATACCTGAAAAACAAACATGATAAAACATAATAACAATAAAACATTGCAGAATAGAATACAGTAAAAAAGAGCAGAACAATAGAGAGAGAGAATAGAGAGAGAGAGAACAATAAAACAACAACTATTTTTTTTTATTTTATATATTTTTTTTTTATTTTTTTTTACACTTTTTTTGTAACTAACTTTTATAACTGTAACCGGTTCCAGGTTCGGGTCTCTCAAAATGCGCCTAGTCTGTGCAGTGCTGTACCCTACGCTAATACTCAACTAGTGAATGGTAGCGTTCAAAACATTCACCAATGCAAAAACCAGGATTGTCAGGACAGGAGGGACAATAATAGCGGGTGTCACGCCTATATCCGCGCTTGCTGCAGACACGACATCTTTTTTGGGGGGTTCGTTGGGTAGGGGTACTCGGGAGGACATAAAGAAAATGCCTCTCATGCAGCCGACTGCATTTGGTTGGGGATGTGAATGGGGGAAGTACGGGCGCTGCAGAAGTGGTGGGTTCCCATTTAGGATTGGCGAATGCAGCAGGAAGGGCATTATGGGCATGACGGGCCTGTGTTTGTCTTTTTGGTGGCAGCGGGACACTACTTGTGCTTGCCACCTCACCAGCTTGAACTGCACTTATGGGACTCGCCACGTCACCAAGTGTTACTGCAGTGCGGGTTTGACTACGACTGGGGTGTACTAGGCCGCTGGTGCTTGCCAGTTCAATAAAAAGCTACCAAAAAAACTGTTAGCGATCGCAGGGATCAGGCCTGACGTGGGGTTCCCCCTAAATTCCATACCAGACCCTTCAGGTCTGGTATGGATTTTAAGGGGAACCCCGCGCCAAAAAAAAAAAAAAAAAACGGCGTGGGTTCCCCCCAAAAATCCATACCAGACCCTTATCCGAGCACGCAACCTGGCAGGCCGCAGGAAAAGAGGGGGGGATGAGAGTGCGCCCCCCCCCTCCTGAACCGTACCAGGCCACATGCCCTCAACATTGGGAGGGTGCTTTGGGGTAGCCCCCCAAAACACCTTGTCCCCATGTTGATGAGGACAAGGGCCTCATCCCCACAACCCTGGCCGGTGGTTGTGGGGGTCTGCGGGCGGGGGGCTTATCGGAATCTGGAAGCCCCCTTTAACAAGGGGACCCCCAGATCCCGGGCCCCCCCCGTGTGAAATGGTAAGGGGGTACTTACCCCTACCATTTCACTAAAAAACTGTCAAAAATGTTAAAAATGACAAGAGACAGTTTTTGACAATTCCTTTATTTAAATGCTTCTTCTTCCTTCATCTTCTGGTTCTTCTGGCTCTTCTGGTTCTTCCTCCGGCGTTCTCGTCCAGCATCTCCTCCGCGGCGTCTTCTATCTTCTTCTCCTCAGGCCGCTCCGCACCCATGGCATGGGGGGGAGACTCCCGCTCTTCTCTTCTTCTTTTCTTCTCTTCTTCTCTTCTTCTCTCCTTCTCTTCTTCCTTTTCTTTTCCGGGCCGCTCCGCAACCCATGCTGGCATGGAGGGAGGTTCCCGCTGTGTGACGGCGCTCCTCGTCTGACAGTTCTTAAATAACGGGGGGCGGGTCTACCCGGTGACCCCGCCCCCCTCTGATGCACAGGACATGACGGGACTTCCCTGTGGCATTCCCCGTGACCTCAAGTCACCGTGCGTCAGAGGGGGGCGGGGTCACCGGGTGGCCCCACCCCCGTTATTTAAGAACTGTCAGGCGAGGAGCGCCGTCACACAGCGGGAGCCTCCCTCCATGCCAGCATGGATTGCGGAGCGGCCCGGAGAAGAAAACGAAGAAGAGAAGAAGAGAAGAAGAGAAAAAGAGAAGAAGAGAAGAGCGGGAGCCTCCCCCCATGCCATGGGTGCGGAGCGGCCCGAGGAGAAGAAGATAGAAGACGCCGCGGAGGAGATGCTGGACGAGAACGCCGGAGGAAGAACCAGAAGAGCCAGAAGAACCAGAAGAACCAGAAGATGAAGGAAGAAAGAAGAAGCATTTAAATAAAGGAATTGTCAAAAACTGTCTCTTGTCATTTTTAACATTTTTGACAGTTTTTTAGTGAAATGGTAGGGGTAAGTACCCCCTTACCATTTCACACAGGGGTGGGCCGGGATCTGGGGGTCCCCTTGTTAAAGGGGGCTTCCAGATTCCGATAAGCCCCCCGCCCGCAGACCCCCACAACCACCGGCCAGGGTTGTGGGGATGAGGCCCTTGTCTTCATCAACATGGGGACAAGGTGTTTTGGGGGGCTACCCCAAAGCACCCTCCCAATGTTGAGGGCATGTGGCCTGGTACGGTTCAGGAGGGGGGGGGCGCACTCTCATCCCCCCCTCTTTTCCTGCGGCCTGCCAGGTTGCGTGCTCGGATAAGGGTCTGGTATGGATTTTTGGGGGGACCCCACGCCGTTTTTTTTTTTTTGGCGCGGGGTTCCCCTTAAAATCCATACCAGACCTGAAGGGCCTGGTATGGAATTTAGGGGGACTCCCACATCAATTTTTTTTTTAAATTTTGGTTCGGGGTTTCCCTTTGGGGAATTCCTATGCCGTTTTTATCAATGAACTTCTATGTGTATTGTCGGCAATGCACTAGCCGCGGGTAGTTTTAAATGAGTTTTTTCCTTCAAAATGTCATTTTGCTGTCAGACTGTTCTAAACACAGGAAACATGCGCCCCTTTACAGGCATACTATAGACACCCCCCAGGTACGAAATTTAAAGGGATATTACACTTTTATTGTTTGACTTTAAGCATTATTAAAATCACTGCTCCTGAAAAAACGGCCGTTTTTAAAGCTTTTTTTTGCATTGATCCATGTCCCCTGGGGCAGGACCTGGGTCCCCAAACACTTTTTATGACAATAACTTGCATATTAGCCTTTAAAATTAGCACTTTTGATTATTCATGTTCGTGTCCCATAGACTTTAACGGTGTTCGCGCGTTCGAACGAACTTTTTTCCTGTTCGCATGTTCTGATGCGAACCGAACAGGGGGGTGTTCGGCTCATCCCTAGAGATGACATCATTTCCTTTGCTGCTGTTTAGCATACAGCAGCAAAGGAATGTTCCCATTGGCCGGCGGCGATCGCGAGGGGGGGGGGCCACGAACGGATGGCCTCCCCCTCACCTCCGATCGCCAGGGAACAAAACAGGACTGCCTCGGACCCCCCACCCGCGGGAGGCAAATCACGTGTATGTACGTGATTTGCCTGCCCGTGCCGCCTTGCCGACGTACATCGGCGTGAGGCGGTCCTTAAGTGGTTAATGAACCTTAGGATCTTTCCCCAATATCCTTTAATTTTAGGCCAATCCCACCATAGGTGGGCCATTGTACCAACCCCCTTGCAACCCCTCCAACATTCTGATGTTTTATCTCTTTGGTATTTACAGGCTTTATCTGGGGTTACGTACCAACCAGTCAAACTTTTATAATTCATTTCGGCTACATTGGTATCCACCGACGAACTATGGGCTAGGTCTAAAATTTTCCTTATTGTGTTACTATCTTTCTGTGATCCTAATTCCCTTTCCCATTTTGTGATAAATGGAGGCACCTCCCTCCTCTCCACTGCCAACAATACCTTGTAAGTTTTTGAAATTATGACCTTGATGCTGTCTACCAGACACAGCCTTTCCAGCTCTGACAGATCATCTCCAGACCTTATTGGCTGTGGCAGGCTACTAACAAAATGTCCCAACTGGAGGTATCTCCATTTATCCATCACCCAAGCCTCCTTGTTTTGCTTTAACTCGTGAAGTGAAACCATCTTCCCCTTTTTTATTATATCTCTTAGTTGTGCCCTATCATCCTTAATCCAATTACCCCCGATACTCATTTTTCCTGGTGCAAAATAATCATTTTCTTTAAGTGCAACTAAGGGAGAATTATATGTCTTATTTATTTGTTTGTGTATCGTGTCCCAAACTCTAAGGACCACCCGTGTCAATATGTGTGTGTTTTCATCTAAGATTCTGTAGTGTGGGGGGTTCCAGATTATACTACCTAAATGTGCCTTACTCAAATTTTTTTCAATGTTACCAATCTTTTCTCCTTATTTTCTCTAGCCCACTCGATCGCTCTCGACACCAATATCACCTTATAGTATTTTTGAATGTCGGGCACTGCCAGACCCCTGTTTTTTTTCCCTGTTTTAATGTGTCAAAAGAAACTCTAGCCCTCCTATTCTTCCATACAGTATTCATTATAATCGATTTCAATTTTCTAAGATAAAACTGCGGGAGCGCCACTGGTAGCATCTGGAGCTTTAGGTAATTTTTGGTAACAGAACCATCTTAGAATTAATGCGGCCTATCCAAGATAATGGTTTACTTATTATTCTTTTACTCTCAGCTTTTATTTCATCTAATAATGGGATGTAATTTATGTTGTAGATCTTCTCCAATGAATTTGCTAGTTTTATTCCCAAATAATTTATTTCTTTCTTCCAAGCAAATTAAAAATTCCTTTTTTAACTTTCCTTCCTCATTTTTACTTAAATTAATACTTAGAATTTCAGACTTTGCAAAATTAATTTTAAAGTTTGATACTTCCCCATACTGTCTGAGGACTCTCAGTAAGTTGGGCATTGTGATCCTAGGGTTGGTTATGAAGAACATCACGTCATCCACAAATGCTGCGAGCTTGTGTTCCTCATCTCCTACTCTAAAACCACTGATGTCCGGGCCCCCCCCGAATCACTGAGAGCAAAGGCTCCAGGGATAATACAAAGAGCAAGGGGGACAAGGGACATCCCTGTCTTGTTCCATTTTTCATTTCAAATGAGGCCGAGGAAGATCCGTTGATTTTTATCGAAGCCGTAGGGTGGCTATATAAGACCCTGATCCAACTGATCATTCTCGGCCCCACTCCCATAGTTTTAAGAGTTTGTATCATGAACCCCCAGTCTACCCTGTTGAACGCTTTTTCTGCGTCTATCGACAGGAGTAGACCTGGGGGCCCCCTGACCTTTATATTCTGCAGTAGGAGTAGGGTTCTCACCCCGTTGTCCCTTCCTTCTCTTTTTGGGGCGAATACCACTTGTATCAACCCACCCATCTACTCTTTCAGACGATTAGCCAATACTCTAGCATACAGTTTCACATCAGTGTTTATCAACGATATTGGCCTGTAGCTAGAACAAATCGTGGCATCCTTCCCCTCCTTTGGGATAAAAGTGATCGAGGCCGACTTCGCCTCTCTACTTAGCTCGAAGTCGGTACCCAAACCATTCATGTATTGACAGAAAGAATCACTTATGCAAAATAATAAAATATACAATCATGTGCATAATCTAATAACTCTAAATCAAACAGAAATATAACCATATATTATGCAGTACATGAAAAAAGTCCTTCAAACGTGCTGCAAAAAATCCTTTGGTGTATTGCGGCCTCCACGCTCGGCTTGCGCAAGCCGAGCGTGGAGGCCGCAATACAACACCAGGCGGACCATGCAAACAGCCCAGTACCCGTCCATAACTGCTGGATAAGCTTTGTGCCGGCTCGAGGACACTTTTAAATGTGAGTTGATACTTTTTCTGTGAATTTTAAATAAACAGTTCAAGCATATTGCGCTATGATCGTTTTTTGTCCCTTATGCTTTCCAATGAGGAACATTAGAGCCCAAGTTTAGCCGGTGAGGAGTGTTACTTAGGTGGAGTGGTTATCCCTTGAATGAACCAAAGGCGCATCTTTAATTAAGCATCTGGTGAGTGGCCAATCTGAATGGTGGAGGTGTTTCACTCAGTCACATATGATCACTGAAGGAACATAGGAGCACGCCAGTCACAATTAATTACCAAAGGATTTTTTGCAGCACGTTTGAAGGACTTTTTTCATGTACTGGATAATATATGGTTATATTTCTGTTTGATTTAGAGTTATTAGATTATGCACATGATTGTATATTTTATTATTTTGCATAAGTGATTCTTTCGGATTAATAGGAAGAGAACATTGCAAGTGGTGGTTATTATGGGAGTAGCGCATTCACACACACCAAACAGTATTTCTAGCCCATCTCAATGAAGGTTTTTTTTTGAATGCAGCAACCCTGACACATATGTTTAATATAGTAGTGGTTTTTGCGCCGGTGACACACATACATTAATTCACATGTATTGACAGAGCCTTAAATTTTTTATAATAATATGTAGTAAATCCATCCGGGCCAGGGCTTTTCCCGGAGCTGAGTCTACCAAAGCTCTGTTAATCTCATCTTCCGTTATAGGGGTTTCTAAGTTGTCCTTACAGCTCTCTGAGATCTTTGGGAGATTTGCTTTTTTTAAGTATTCGACTATCTTTGATCTTTTATCCCCAATCTGACCTCCATTATTTCCTACTGAGTATAAATCCTTATAGTATTTTCTAAAAGATTCCCCTATTTCTTTTGTTGTATGCTCCATTACTCCCATACTATTTTGAATTTTTTTTATATACTTTCGAGATTTTTTTTTCCGAAGGATTCTAGCTAGAAGTCTACTGTTTTTATTCCTCCACTGATATCTTTCTTTTGCCACCTTATGGAATACTTTTTTTGTTTCTGGTTCTATTAGGTCTTTTAATTTGTCTCTTTTTAAAACTAGTTTCTGGTACACCCTTCTATCTTGGCTTAATCCTTTCTTGTGCTCTTGCTCCAACTTAAAGATTTCCTTGGTTAGGTTTTTAATTTTCTCTTTTGACTCTCTTTTCTTCCTTGCTCCTATTTTTATTAAGATCTCCCTAATATAAGCCTTATGGGCCTCCCACAAGGAGGACCCCGAGATCTCTCCGGTTTCATTTATTAGAAAATATTGTTTTAATTCCTGTTCAACGACCTTTAAATTTGTTTCATTGTGAAGAAGATCTTCATTTAATCTCCACGTTGATAAGGCTCCTTGGTTCTTGGTGACTTGCATTTTCATTCTGACTGGCGCATGGTCCGACAAAGTGGTTATCTCTATTTTGGATTCCACTACCCTGTCCAGGAATCTATGATCTATCAAAATATAGTCGATCCTAGAGTACGTACCGTGCACTGGGGAGTAAAACGTAAAATCTTGCGTATTGGGATTCATGATCCTCCATGCATCTACCAATTGACAAGAGTGTAATTTCTGTCTTATCTTTCTCAGTTTCACATTACACTTCCCCAGTGCACGCGACGTACTGTCCACTTCAGGTTCAAGGCAAAAGTTCAAGTCTCCCATCAAAATCAAACCCCCGCTCTTGAAATCCATTAACTTCTCGATCCTACTATTTAGAAATTTGAACGGATCCTTATTCCATAGATGTTTGCCATCGTACATTCCCACCCCTCCAACAAACCTTTCAAGAAAATAAACCTTCCCTCGGGGTCGAGTAGTCTCTCTTCTAATTTGAAATTCACTCCCTTTGCAAACCCTATTGCTACCCCTCTTGCTCTCTTCGTAATTGTGTCCCCATAGAACCAGTTTGGGAAACTATCCGACCACAATTTCATATTTGAAACATGGGACAGATGGGTCTCTTGAAGAAATACTACTTCAGCTCTATACTGCTTAAGTTCTCCTAATATCTTGTGTCACTTAGTGGGTGTGTTGAGTCCCCTTACATTATAGGTCATAAAGTTTAATTCTAACATCTCCTCTCTAATATCCTATACCAAACATGCATTCCTAAGGTGAAACTGGGTTTTTTATACCTTTTTACACAGAGTATCTTCCCCCCACTCTCCCTTGCCTCTCATTTTAGACAGGATTGCGGCTTTCTCTTCATAGAATCTAAATCTCATTATTATATCTTGAGGCCTAGGGGGCTCTGAGTTGTACAGTCTTCCTGCCCGGTGTATCCTTTCTATCTTGGGAAGTTCTTCTAGCCCTTCCCCAAGAAGAGGGCCAAATATTATGGAGAAAATGCTCCCCAGATCTTCTCCTTTATTTTCTGGAACTGAGCGAATTCTGATATTTTGTCTTCTTTCTCGATTTTCTTGATCCTCTATCCTGTAGAGAATTTTCTCCTGATTTTGTAGGGATGTTTTTAGTTGCTCTTTGAGATTCCACAACTCCTGAGCTTGTTCGTCTGTTTTTTTCTCCGTTGTTTCCACTCTTTCCAGTAGACTTCCAAAGTCCGCTCTCAACAGGCCTATTTCAGATTTTATTGAATTCTTCATCCTCTGGAGCATATCACTTATTTCTCCTTTGGATGGAATTTGGGTAGTTGCTCTTCTTTCCTCTGCCCGACTTATTTCCGTTTCACTTTCAGTTGTTAGGTCCTCTCTGGAGTGGTCCATCTTATCCCCAGTTTTCTTTTCTGTTCCTCCTTTTCTCTCCATCCTTGGCCCTAATTGTGCCTCTTGCTCTACATTTCTG
Source organism: Lithobates clamitans (assembly GCA_037952925.1). Lineage (NCBI taxonomy): Eukaryota > Metazoa > Chordata > Amphibia > Anura > Ranidae > Lithobates > Lithobates clamitans. The sequence goes on from JBBGZY010001684.1 coordinate 2,072,276, forward strand.
GGACTAGCTCCTTAGGACATAAATTGTTTAATCGTACTGCCTGCAACTTTATCCTTCGGGGTTTTGGGGGATCCCCCTTTTCCTGACTTGGCTGCTGTCTTATTCATTGTTCCCCTCTTTCTTGCCCCTCCTGTTTGCTTCCCCAGTCTTTATTCTATTCAATCTTGCTCGCTCCACTTCGGGGGGCGAGCGACAGGGAAGCAGGAAAAAAAAAAAACTTCCCACTGAAAGGGCAGATTTCTTACACCCGTTAGGGTAGTAATTGGCGTGGTTGACCAAATTGGGGTTTTATGCCGGGCTATGATCTTGCTACCGCACGTGGTCAATCCTTCTTCACCACCCAGGCCACTTCATAGACCTTCTATCATTGGTACGTACTGCATTCCTGTGTATATTTTTCGCAGCGCGGTGGAAAAATACAGTTGAATTTGTTTAAGCCTTTTTCCTCTTTCCTTCTCCTTCCCTCATTCCCCTTTTTTTACGGGCAGCTAGCTATATTTTGGACTATATAACGCAATCCTTTTTTCCTTCACCTAAATATACTTCAAATGGCGTAACCTGCAGGTGTTTGTCTCATTGTCTCCTTACTATCAGCGGTATGCACCCATATACACAGCTTAATCAAAAGAATTTATCTTGTGTCACCATCCATTCATTCAGTTCCTGTCAGTCAGTCAGAGGGAAGGGATTTCATGCTTAGTGTCGTCCTCTTTTTCACCCATTCATAGCCCACAGCGGCTTCATACGAAGAGAGTCTCAGGTTTTATAGTGCAAACAATCGAATAATACTTGAAATGAGATAAATTCATAAACCTCCCCTCGGCGGGGGTACCTCCAATTTTCTGCCCGTTTACTCTTGCATAGCTGCTTATCCCCAGTGTAGTACAATTCATTAGACCCAGCTCCTTTGTGTTCCTTCTTACCCCTGAGACAAACCAGTCTACATTACCATCTCCGGAACTCCAGGGGGGCAGGTGCTGGTTACCACTGGATGGTGCTCCGAGGATACGCCGGCAAAGAGATGGGGGGGCGTGCGACCCGCCGCCTGCGTTCATCGCGAGCCACTTCGCTCGCCTGCCTCTTCAGCCGCTCTCACCTCCCCTCCGAGTCGGCTTAGCTGCGGCGAGCGGGGACCCTCCTCCTTCCCGCAGCGATGTTACGGGCCAGATCACGGCGAACCGCTCCGTTCCGGGGACGCCACGGTTGGCTTCGAGGGATCCTCCGATCACTCCGGCAGACACACTCTCGTCCCTCCCTCCATGATGCGCGTTATGTCATCACGCCCCGGGAGAATCCTAAAATAAAACTTTTTTTAAAATGCCATAAATCTATCCCGTATTTTGTAGACGCTATAACTTTTGCACAAACTAATCAATATACGCTTATTGCAATTTTTTTTACCAAACATATGTAGAAGAATACATATTGGCCTAAACTGAGGGAAAAAAAAGTTTTTTTTTTAAAAAAATGGGGATATTTATTATAGCAAAAAGTATAAAATATTGTGTTTTTTTTCAAAATTGTCGCTTTTCTTTTGTTTATATCGCAAAAAATAAAAACCGCAGAGGTGATCAAATACCACCAAAAGAAAGCTCTATTTGTGGGGAAAAAAGGACGTCAATTTTGTTTGGGTACAGCGTCGCACGACCGCGTAATTGTCGTTTAAAGTGCGACAGCGCTGAAAACGAAAAATTGGTCTGGGAAGGAAGGGGGTGAAAATGCCCTGTATTGAACCGGTTAAACTGCCTTCCGCAAAAAAGTCGTCACATGAAAAGATATAATAAAATATTTACAAAAATGTGAGGTGGTGTACTCACTTTTGTGAGATAATGTAGTTAGTCAGGTTGAAAAAAGACACAAATCCATCTAGTTCAACCAATAAAAGAATAAGGAAAATTGTTATCCATACAGTAATTTTGCTTTCCTGGATCATCCCCATGTCAGCCTACTATGGGTCAGCTCCGCCCCCTCTGACCCCTCCAGGACCACCTCTTTCTTAGCCCATAAAGGGTGGCTGTCTGCCCACACCAGTGTTCAAAAAAATACCCGCCTCGCGATGGATAAACTGGGTGGGAATCCTCCGGCTGACATGGGGAGGATCCAGGAAAGGAAAATTACGGTAAGTATGGATAACAATTTTCCTTATTCCTGGACCTCCCCATGTCAGCCTACTATGGGATGTACCAAGCAATATTAAGAAGGGAGGGAAGACAAAAAATAAAAAAATAAGCCAAACCCTCAATGCAATGCTACTCAAATTTTTAGTGGGCAACAGCAGCCATAATAACCGTAGAGCCAAATATTTCCTCAGGCGAACAAGCCATATTAAGCCTGTAATGCCTAATAAAAGGTGTTGGGCGCGTTCCAGCTTGCTGCTCTGCAAACTACCTCAGGGGTGACCTTCGCGTACGCTGCCCAGGATGCTGCCATACACCTCATCAAATGTGCTTTGATCTCTGAAGGAGGAGGAAGGCCCAGTGTTTTGTATGCAATATGTATGGTCTTGACAAACCAGGAAGACACAACTCTGGATGTTGCTGGCATACCCTTTTTAGGCCCCATTTGGAAAACCTACAGCTGATCTTGTTTTCAAAAGCTTTTAGTCCATTTCAGGTAGGTTGAAACCGCAGAGACCAGGTCTAACCTACTCCACTCATCAGCTGTATCCGCCGGAAAGGCTGGGAGAATGACCTCCCAGTTCATATGAAATTATGTGGCCACCTTAGGTGGAAAGCTCAGTATCAGCCTAAGGACTATCTTGTCTGGGAGCACCAAACAATATGGTTCTTTATAAACCGAATTCACCAAAGGAAAATTAGAGATGAAATAGTGGCGCTTATCCCCAGGTGGGGAGATGCCAGACACTCTTATCCAGCCAGTGAGCTGAATACAGACGTGACTAGAGAAAAAGTGGAAAAACATATATTGCTAAATATCCAAAAAGGTAAAAATTAATATTAAATAAAATGAATTAATCAATGAATTCAATATGAGCTAATATAAATTATAACACTCAGTGAAAGTGATATACAAATATATAAAAATCAATTCATCATAAAGATTTAATCATGGGGTTCTTGATTAAATCTTTATGATGAAACATGTCGGGGCGTAGCTACACGGCGATCTCACACGAGGACTAGAGGAGGGAGTGAAGGGGGACAGAGCGGAGCTCCAGTGAAGGGACGAGTGCTGTGGATGGGTGAGACGAACGTGAGCACACACACCTCCTGGGTCCGCCGTGGCCTGCCTGTTGTTATTTCAGTTGCTATTGCTTGCTGTGCTGTGGGAGTTCTCCATTTGCCGTGAAGTGACTTGCCTGTTATTTTATTTTAAATGTGAGTTCATTACAAGTTGTTTTATATGTGATTAAATCTTTTAAACGAGATTACACTATTGGAGCTTCTTTTATTTTTATGTCATACTACCAACCTGAGAAAAGCGGTGTTCCTATGGAGCAGTGGAGGTGTATGCTCGCATGTTAACCCCCATGTAAGTGGGTTAGAGGCTCTGTCAGGCCAAACACGAGAGTGAGAGGCCTTAACAGCTGGTGAGTTTGAATTTCAGCAAGGAGTGGATTCACGTCACAGAGGTGTGGTGGATGTTTGAAAACACAGCTGAGCAGTTTTGGAGTCACCCTCACTCTTTTTTTTGGACATTCTTCAAATATTTTCACGTTTATTTTTTCACGATTGATTGGTTTCTGGACTTTATAGATATTTACTGTGTTCAATTTTCATTATATATTTTTTTTGGATTTATATATTTGTATATCACTTTCACTGAGTGTTATAATTTATATTAGCTCATAATGAATTCATTGATTAATTCATTTTATTTATTATTAATTTTTACCTTTTGGGATATTTAGCAACATATGTTTTTTCACTTTTTCTCTAGTCACGTCTGTATTCAGCTCACTGGCTGGATAAGAGTGTCAGGCATCTCCCCACCTGGGGATAAGCGCCACTATTTCATCTATAATTTTCCTTTGGTGAATTCGGTTTATATACATTTTATTGTTAAGTGGCAGCTTTGGTAGAATTTTGACATTTATTAACATAGCGCGGAGGTGGTAATACAGGTTAGGGGTGGCGTAATTTGCACCTGGTTATCTCCGGTTTTCAATATGGTTCTTTAGATGAGAAGGCGCACAACTCGGAGACTCTTCTGGCCGAGGCAACGTCTAGTAAAAGACAAAAACAAAAAACTGTTAAAAGAAATAATGAACAAGAGAAAGCTTGAAAAAACGGAGGAACCAGCAATGTTCCCAAGACTAGTGTTAAGTCCTCTTTTGGAAAAAACGATTTCAATGGAGGTCCGATTTTTATGGCTGGCCCTAAAAATCAGATCACTGACGGATGTAGAGCATATCTTGTACATGACATAGCCGACAAGGCGGGGATTTGACCCTTCAGGGAATTATAAGCTAACCCTTAGAGACCACTCTGCAGAAACTCCAAAATGTTAGATACTGAAGGAGATCCAAGGTCCCAACACCTTTCTGTAGTATTCCAGATCTGGTGATAGCTTACATTCGTGGACCTATTACGAGCCTGTAATAATGTCTCCACTACACCGCCCGAGAGACCCAAGCCAGTTAAAGCCCCCCTCTCACTTCCAAGTCATTAAATTCATCCTCCTGCGCTTCTGGTGTCAGGCCCCTCTCTGCAGAAGGAGATTTTGACAAGGAGGCAGTGGGATTGGTGAGAACATCTTTATCCTCCAAGCTAGAGGGAACAACCTCCCTGAGCCAGTAAAAGGTAGGACTACTATTGCTGTGACCCTTTCTCGCTGAATCTTCAGCAGGATTTTGAGAGCCAATGGAAGCAGCGGGAACACATACACCAAGGGGAAGTTCCAAGACCTTGACAGAGCACCCTGACCCAACGCCTGTGGATGCCAGGTCCGGGAGAAGAAGCAAGGCAGTTGACAATTCTCCTCCAATGCCATAAGATCTATCGAAGGCATCCCCCAGACCCTGAAGATCTTACGTAGGTACTTGGGGTTGAGGCCCCATTTGTTGTGATCCCCAAAGCTTCGACTCAAGCGATCGGCTAAAATATTCCCAGGCCCTGGAAGATAAGATGCTCTAAGAGAGCCGAGATTCTTCTCTGCGCATAGGAAGATTGACATGCCACCTGAGAGGGCAACTTCTTGTGCCACCTAGATGAGACACATAAGCCACCGTAGCTTTGTTGTCCAAAAGACTCTTGACAGCTCGACCTCGCAACAAAGGTTGGAATGCTAAGAGTCTAACAGCACCCAATCCAAGGAAATTTGAACTCTTAGCCCCACAAAGGTTCCATTGGCCTTGAACCTGCTGTCCCAGGCAGTGTGCCACACAGCCTGCCAGACTGGCATTGGTCGTCACCACTATTTATTTTATTATTTATTTATTTCAGGTACTTATATAGCGCCGTCAATTTACGCAGCGCTTTACATATACATTGTACATTCACATCAGTCCCTACCCTCAAAGAGCTTACAATCTAAAGTCCCTAACTCACATTCATACATACTAGGGACAATTTTAGACAGGACACAATTAAGCTACCAGCATGTCTTTGGGTGGGGAAAAAACTGAAGTACCCAGAGGAAACCCAGGCAGGCACAGGGAGAACATGCAAAGTCCAGTCAGGTAGTGTCGTGGTTGGGATTCAAACCAGCGACCCTTCTTACTGCTAGGCGAAAGTGCTACCCACTACACCACTGTGCCGCCCACTATTGGTTCTGAAGCCTTCAACGGAACTCCGCAGGAAAGATTGTGAGTTACTGACCACCAAACCAGGGACCAGATTATCGGAATTGGCAGATAGATTTTCTGGAACAAGGAGTGACGATCCCAATGAAGAAAAAAGTTGCATTGAAACTTCCTTCTGCGCCACCTGACCCACAGGACTACTGGAACTGTGGCAGATAGAACCCCCAGATACTGCATGCATTCCTTCACCATCATAGAAGGCCTGGCCATCACTGCTTTTGTCTGAGACTGGAGCTCCTGGACCTTCCTCTGAGGAAGAAAAACACTACCCCGATCCGTGTCGAATTGTACTACTAAATACTCCAACATTTGGGTCGGATGCATCTGGCTTTTCCAAAAGTTGATCAACCAACTGAAACGAGCTGGTGTTTTGCAGATGAAATTCACATGAACTAGAAGGAGCTCATTTGACGGACCTAGAAGTAGCATGTCATCTAGATAATTGAATATTTGCACTTCCTTGACCCTGAGAGTCGTGACAACAGCAGACAGTAGCTTTGAAAACGTTTATGGAGTCGTGCAGAGACCGAATGGGAGACATTAAAATTGAAAATGAAAGCCTTCTACGGAAAACCTGAGAAAGCGATGGTGAGATGCGTCTATGGAAACATGAAGATACGCATCCGCCAGATCGATGGAAACCATCCAGTCTCCTGAGTCCACAACTGAAATAATAATTTCCAATGACTCCATTTTGAATGGTGGAACCTTCATGTAAGAATTCAGAACTTTCAGGACAAAAACTGGTCCGCAACCCCTGAAGCCCCTGGGACCAAAAACAGAGGGGAACATACTCTTTGCCCCAATTCGTGCCTTGGAACTGAAAGGATGGCCCTTTCTGCCAACAGCTCCCCTATATATCCTTGCAAACATTGCCTCCTTTCCAAATCCGTAGGAAGTCCAGTTTCTATGAACAAGGTCTGAGGGGGCCTTGTTCTGAACTTGAGACGATAATATGATCGAATGATGGCTACAATCCAGGCATCCTGTAATTTGTCCGCCCAAACCCCCCCCCGAATTGGGCTAATCTTGCTCCTACTTGAGAGGGTTAAGCGGAGACACCTTCAGAAGGACTTATTTGAAGCACGAGTAGCTTCGTTGGCCCTGGGCTTGGAAGGTTTCTGGAAGGTCGAACCGGCTCCCTTCCACTGTCAGAAAACCTGTCTGTAAGCACTGACCTCTCTGAATCCTTCTTTGGATCTCTTGTTAAACCGAAAGGGCTGCTGTTGTCTTTTTCTCTTCTGTGGGATTAGGTCAGATCTGCCGCCGGAAACCCGCTGAATTGCTGATTCTACGTTTTCCCGAAGAGTAGCTTCCTGTCGAATGGAACCGAACACAGACTGTGCTTAGAAGCCTTATCGGTCGACCAATGCTTCAACCATAAGGCTCTGCGGGCAGAGACGGAATGAGCCATTATCTTTGCTGTCATCTTGACCTGGTCGATAGCCACAAACTCTACAGCAGTCTTGAAAACTGCAAAAGGAGAAGAACTGCCACTTCCCAGACTTTCATCCGACATCCATCCACCAGCTCCGCTACCCACACTCTAAGGCTGGATTCACACCCATGCGCTCCCTGCATTCCGCAGAACCGCACCAACACAACGTGCTCCATAGGAGACCATGGCAAATGGAGGGTAGTGCAAATCCGCAAAAAGCACCAAAAACAGCGATTCCAGCCCAAGTGCTGCTGCCACAGAAGTGAGCGCTACCGACAGTCTGCAGGCTGCTCCGGCCAAACTATACAACCTTTTTAGGTCTGCGTTTATTCTGCGATCCATAAAAGAGACCGAATCCTCCAGCGGAAGAGTAATGTGGCGGGTGAATCTACGTAATGAAGCATCCACCTTAGGCATAGTGTCCCAAGGAGTACAGCTTCGATACCCTAATATACACATTGAGCTTTTTCTCATGCCCCACCCACTCATCGTCAATTACTTCTTTAAATTCAGAAATGAATGAGAAGGAAGGTAATGATTTCTTTAAATACGGGTAGTTTCTTTGCTGTTTCTTTGGAGGCGACTATTCTTCCTGCCACTTCATTGCATCCTTAACAGCCTCAGGGGTGGAACCAGTGCAAAAATCAAACGAATGCAATTCCGAGACCATCTCAGCCTCAGATGGATCTGAATCGCTATCGACTTCAGAGTTAAAATGCACTGAAAACATATGATCTGAATCTGCAGATGCTGAAGACAGCAGGATGAGCAGGATTCTTTGAAACACTCTTTAACCCTTCCTTGACTGCCTGCTTAATGTAGGATTTAACCTGGCGTTCTTTCGCAGCATTGTCCTGAGCTGCCTCCTTGAAGCAAGATGCACATACCCGCTTTGCTCTGAGGATCTCAGTTGAGCAGGCCCAACAGGATCTTTCTTCTGCCTGGGCTGGCGATGAAGACCTATCCGAAGGAGAGGATCTTCTTCTGTGTCTGCGCCCGGATTTGCTCTTTCTAGAGGCTTTCTGATGTCGTGACCTCTCTTGGCTCGGGTCCGAGCGACTAAAGTGAGGTACAGGCGAGGGAGATCTGGAATGCTGTGACAACAGGCGTCCATCCAGCTGCATGCGACTCTGCAATTTGTCATGTCTAATCCCTTTTTTACACCTTTGAGGCTGGAATGCTGATTTGGAACCTCTTTGCGGGCGTTTATCCCGCACTGAGCCCTTCTCTCTGTAAAACAGAGGATGTGCTCTCTTTTTAAAAAATAAATAAATAAATAAATAAATAAATACAACTTTTTTTTAAACAAAAAATAAATAAATACAATTAAAATAAACTTCTCCATCCGAATCTTCAGTGCTAAGGCAGCTAGGCAGGCAAAATTCCAGACCTATAAGGCACAGGATAATAAAAACACTGACAGACAAGTAACACAGCAGTAAGTAATGAGAGTCCTAGAAGGAGGCTTAACAGAGCAGAGCAGCAGATTGATCAGCTGGAGATTGAGATTAGCCTAGAGGACAGAGCCTGCTGCAAATCAGCAGTGAGCATTCTGGTGTTTGCTAGGCAACCCAAAGAGAAGGCTGACTTTGACCTCACCTGCTCAACTCTGAGCTTCCTAAAAGGAATACATGTGGAGGCGGTGAACAACAAGTCCCAGCGAGCCAAACCACTGCCTGAACACACAAAAACATGGAAGGAATAAGTGCCAGCACCTGCCTAACGAAGGTATATACTGTCATTTATACTGCCAGTGACCTTTGTAATACACAGTCATTTATACTGTACCATACAAACCCAGCACCATGGGAACCCACCTCTTCAGGAGATTTACAGCCTATATGGGGGGATCTTCTGAACCGGGTGAGGCTGAACCCGAACAGGATGGATGGTGGATGGAGAAAAATAAATAAAAATAAACTGTAAAAGGTGTCCGGAGCGAGGACGAAAAAAGAACACTAGTGTGGGCAGACAGACGCCCTTTATGGGCTAAGAAAGAGGTGGTCCTGGAGGGGTCAGAGGGGGCGGAGCTGACCCATAGTAGGCTGACATGGGGAGGTCCAGGAAATACAAATAAAAAATCATACAATCCAATATACACAGTCCTATACCCACATTTAATCCAGAGGATGTTGAAAAACCACAGCAAAGCATGATCCAATTTTCTACAGCAGGGAAAAAAAATCCTTCCTGATCCCCCGAGAGGCAATCGGATATTCCCTGGATCAACTTTACCTATAAATGTTAGTGCCCTGTTATGTTATGTATTGTTGGGAAAGAATCCAAGCCTTTTTTATAGCAATCTACTGAGCTGGCCAGAACCACCTCTGAAGGGAGTCTATGCCTATGCCCCTTGAGCACCTTTGTTCCCAAGGTAGCTTCTGTTTTCATCTTACAAAGTGGTGGTTCCATCTTTTCCAAGAGAGACAGTACCTAACCTTCACTGGATGTACCAAGTGTCTAAAATGCCTACCTTTAAGCAGCTGCCTATGTAAAATCCACCAGAAGGCGGTTTGTGTTTCCATAAGGCAAATTCAGAGGAGGAACCTATAGAAAAACCTTGTCTTCTTGGAAAATCAAAGTCATCCAGAAAACTTACAGTGTGGCCAGGCAAAAGCCTCCAGAAGTGATACAGGCTCATTCAGCTAGGTCCATTTTTTTTTTTTTTAACAGATAAGTTTTTATTTATCTCCATATGTAGAAGTAAGAGGTACAATACAACAGTGCATCATAAATTTAAGAACTCAAACAATAAACCGTGTACAATCAAACTCTCAGTTATATCCATTACATAGATTTAAAGTCAAGTCGGTATACAGTCATAGGTACATAGATAAACATGTGTTCACTTAACAGGTACTTTATATAAAAGCTGGTTATTAATCAATCATTTCCGGTATCTGATACTCGGGGGATAGGTGAGAATATGGGGAAGGGAAGGAGGGGGGGCGAGACCCGAATAGTCATAGAGGGAACCATCAAACAAGTCAGATCTAAGAGGGTAAGGGTACGGGGGGGGGGGAGCAGGAGGAAAGAGAGGAGAGCAGAGGGTGGTGTGGAAGGATCGGGGGAAATATCAACGCCAGTGAGTACTTACTCCCTAGAAGTGATCTAGCCCCTCACCCAGCTACCCTAGATCTTGTCAAATTTTTTGGGGCATTTTTGACTCATATAGGTAAGTTTATATATGGGAAGGATGGAGTCGATGAGAGCCTTCTATTGGGAGACCCTGGGGGGGTCTGGTTTCTTCCAGTTTAGGAGGATAACTTTCCTGGCATAGAAAGTAGTATAAAACACAAACAACTATCTGTGTGCGCCCGATGCCACTCTGTCACAAACGCCCAGGAGCAGGACCAACGGGTCCAGCCCCAGTGAGAGACCTCCAGTTAAGTTAATTTCCCAGACCACTTCCTCCCAAAAATGTTGTATGACTGGGCATTCCCAAACCACATGAATAAACGATCCCAGCTCCGTGGTGCACTTTGGGCACCTGTCTGATTGTGTGGGATAAATTCTCGAGAGCCTCTGGGGGGGTATAGTATGCCCTATGTATGAATTTAAGCTGGATGAACCTATCCTTAGCTGATATCATTAGGGGTATATACTGTTGAATCCCTCCCTCCCAGTCATCGTCCACCATGGCCGGGAAGTCAGCCTTCCATTTTTGGATAAGTTTGGTTCCTCCACTAGACTCCACAGAGGAGATCAGTAAGTACAGAGAGGAGAGGATGCGGTCAGCACTTTTGGATTGTAAGAACCTCTCAACTCCATGTGAGCTGAGGGAAACTCCATCGGGGAACTGTGCCTGCACCGCATGTCTCAGCTGGAGATAGCGGAAGAACATCTGGGATGGAAGCTGGAACTGATCCCTCAGGGAGTCAAAGGTGATGAGTGTGCCACTTGGCATTATGTGTTGGAAATTTTTAATACCATATCTCGCCCATAGGGCAGGGTCAGGGACTGAGTGTAGGTGTTTCAATCTTGGGTTCCCCCACAGTGGCGTATATGGTGAGATGGTGGCGGGTGTGCTCAACTTAGCCGTAACCTGCGACCACACCCGAACCGTAGTTCACATAGAGGGAGTAACGTCTAGGTGTGCTTTGGGTCCTCTAAAAACTAAATTGCTGAGTGCAGCATAAGAGCCCAATATTGCCGCCTCTAGATTCATCGCAGGGTTGGAGCGGGATTGGGTAAACCACCACCTCACCGTCACCAATACCGCCGCCCAATAGTACTGTTTCAAACATGGTAGTGCAAGTCCCCCAAGAGAGAGGGGTAATTGGAGGGTAGTTTGTGCAATTCTAGGGGCAGCACTCGCGTTTATCGTCTGGTCCACTTTACTAAAAAAGGAGTTAGGAATAGGGACAGGCATATTTCGGAAAACATATAAGAACTTGGGGAGAAACGTCATTTTAAGAGGGTTGACCCCTACCTACCGGGGGCAGGGATTTCCAGGTTTGGCATTTAGTAATAAGGCTTTGGAGCACCGGATAGACATTATCCACCAGATATAGCGTGGGATCCCTCTGGACCTCTATTCTCAGGTAGCGAAATTTAGTGGTACACTTCAGGGGTATCTGAGTTTATAAGGCGGGGGTTGTCTGGGAGAGAGGGAAAAGTATAGATTTATCCCAATTGATTCGTATTCCGGAGAAGAAGCCAAATTCATCAATAAGTCTAAGGGCCTCCGTCAGGGACGAGGACGTGTCCGGTAGGTGCAGGAGAGTGTCCCCAGCATAAAGGGATATTTTGTCAGTTAGTGGGCCGATCCGCAGTCCCCCTACCGCGGAGGAGGCCCTCAGGAGGTTGGCCAGAGGTTCCACGGCCAGAGCGAACAATCCTGGGGAGAAGGGGCATCCCTGCCTCGTTCCCCTTCCAAGGGTAAAACCATCAGAGAGGACACCATTTGTGCGCACCCTGGCCGTGGGCCCCCTATAAAGTAGTTTTATCCAGGAAATAAATTTGGGTCCAATATTAAATCGTTCTAAGACCTGCTAGAGGAACTCCCATTCGACCGAGTCGAATGCTTTTTCTGCATCTAATGAAGCAACGACCCCTTGTGATCCCTCTTTAGCCGCCAGGTGATATGTGTGTATATAAACAATGTATATTAATATCGGTGCCCTTGCCTGGCATAAATCCCGTTTGATCCCCCCGAACCAGAGTCAAAATGATCGAGTTGAGCCTATTTGCAAGAATTTTTGTAACAATTTTGGCGTCGACATTGAGTAGCGAGATTGGGCGATCACCGCCTCGGACATCGTGGGTGGAAGATCCCCCTTCTCCAGCATGGACAGCAATAGGGCATGAAACCTCGGAATGACCAGCTCAGCATGGGTTTTATAAAATTCAGCCAGTATTCGCTGTGTTTGACTCAACAGTATTTTCCTGCAAGTTTCAGTCCTCAGCAGAGAGATCTCCCTGTAAGCAGGGTAGCATAAGTTGTCTCATCTCTACCCTGCACGTAGGCACTCTCCAACTTTAAGCTCTCAGTTCCGCAGCTTCCACTGCCAGCCTGGAGTCTTTTCTGGCCCTGGCAATAATGACTCTGGTATTTTCCCCTGGTGTGCGCCTTATAGGCGTTCCACAGCATAGGCAGTTCAGCGGTACCTATATTAAATTCCCAGAAGGCTCCCAGCTCCACCGCCACCCCAGGGGCCACGCGGTCATCAGTCACTCAATACCCTGATAGTCTCCACAGGGCAGGGCCAGAGGGCGAGCCTACATTGAGCCTCAGCAACACCCGCGCGTGATCCGGAATGCCTCGGGGCAAGATCTCCACTCCTAGTGTGCGGGAGAGCAGCGAGCCATCAGCGAGCATTAAATCTATCCTGGAAAAAGAGGCATATGTGGCAGAGTGGCATGTATATTGTTTGAGACCTGGGTATTTCCACCGCCATACATCTTTCAACCCATACATATCCATCTATCGTGACAGGGGAGATTCGCGGGCTACACCTTCGTTAAATCTATCTAGAGATGGGTCAGGGGTCATGTTGAAGTCTCCTGCCAGCAAAACTGCAGCACCTGGGTAGAGTGCCAATATTGGAGTTAATTTGTGTAGTAATGCCATAGTGGCCGGCGGGGGCACATAGAGGCCCACAATGAGCATCTCCAGTTTGTCACAGGTGGCATGGAGGACAACATATCTACCTTCTTGATCTAGGTGGAGATCCAGGAGGACAAACTGAAGGGACTTATGAACCAGGACACTGACCCCCCTGTAAAAGGTGGAGTACGTGAAATGGTAGTAAGAACCTAACCAGGGTTTCCGGAGGGCCAGCGTCCTGCTCCCCATCAAATGCAACTCCTGAAGTATACATATCTGCGGGGAGTATTTCTTTATATATGTAAAGACCAGCGACCGTTTAACCTCGGAGTTTAATCCGCGAACGTTCCAAGATAAAATGGTAAGCGGAGCCATCATAGGTATTCAAAACATAACCAGGGATCACGGGTTAACACTAGACAGACACACAGTGCTTTCAGTAAGGACAATGCAATATTGACTGGTATTATACCTGTTTTAAGGGCTCCCCTGCCATCTATTGGTGGGATAGCCTCATTGTGCCAATGTAACCGACAGATCATAAGAAAGCAAACAAAAGGAAAACAATAAAAGATTGAGCTAGAGAGAAGGAATGTACACCTTAAACTCCCCCCCCCCCCCCGACAGCACCCCCCAAACTTCGGTGTGTCTCCTTCCCCAAACATGAACCTTTGATAATTATCATGGGGGTGCGTAAAAAACGGAGCACCATGAGAACCGTAGTCTTAGCACATAGAGTCCAGCTGGCCCTATTATCAGGATAAGTGGGCCCTGCAGATTCAATAGCTCTCCCGATCACAATCGGAGGCACATTCTTCAACTTAACTGATTGCTTAACAAGAACGTGAGGGGGACAAAGTCCATCCCAACAAACTGGTAAGGAGATTGGGTTCCTCTGCAGTAGCCGCTGATCCAGTTACCGGATCAGCAACATGCGTGGGGCAGCATAGCAAGCAATTTTAAAACAGTTTACCTTACATGCAGAGGGAGTCCTCCATAGTCTCAGTGAACCCATCAAATAACGTGAATAGGGGAAATAACAGCCCCACTTAAGGGTAGCTTACGGGCATCATCCTCTGGGATCCAGCCAGTGCGATGCATCCTCCGGCGAGGTAAAAAACCTCACCGTCTCGCCATCTTGGACTCGGAGCCTGGCTGAGAACAACATGCTGTATTCAATATGTCTGTTCCGGAGGTTCAGCTTGACCTGGTCGAAGGATCGCCGGAGTTCTTGGGTGTTGATCGAGTAATCCGGAAAGATCATCAAGCATGCTCCTTCATAGTTTAGGACATCCATCTTCCTGGCCTCGTGTAGGACCTGGTCACGATCTCTAAAATTCAGAAGGCGCCGGATGAACGTACGTGGAGGAGCTCCCAGGATTCTCCGGACAGCCGACATCCTGTGTGCCCTCTCCACTGCAAAGAATGGTGAAAACTGTGCACGTAATAGGAGAGTATGCAAGAGACGCTCCATGAAGGTCTGGGGATTTGACCCCTCCACCCCCTCTGGCAGACCCACGATGCGGAGATTGTTTCTTCGATTCCAGTTATTGAAGTCTTCAGCCCTACTCTCCAGCAGTTTAATTCTAGTCTGCAGGGTACGGAGGGAGCCCGAATGATCTCTCAGCGTATCCTCTGAGTCTCCCACGCGCCTCTCAGCCTCGGTCAGCCTGGTGCGGAAGGAATCCATGTCCTGTCGGATGAGCCTGATGTCGAGCTGGACGGACTCGATTTTGCCTGTCATGGTGGTTTGGCAGGTCGTTATCGCCTGCATAAGTGCTGTGAAATTCGATCGCTCCGTGAGAGCGGGGTCAGAATCGTCCGCTTGGGAGGCCATGTGTGCCGGAGGTTTAGGAGCAGGGCCCGAACCAGGCTGGGTCTTTGCTCTTCCTGCTGCGGTAGATTTGCGAGTGGCTGGGGTGCCTTTACCTTTGGTAATCCCAGACCAGGTCTCAGCTAGGTCCATTTTTACATCTTTAAGTTCAGGCATTTGCCTATGGAGACATCTGCAAAGCAGCAGGCTGGTTAGCGTGGTGCACTTGCCTAAGTCGCTACAGGGAAGATCCAGGGGCTTGTACATCGATGGACTTCAATGGAATGATGGTCCAGGCTTCTATATAATAAAGTTTGATTATACATTTTAGCCCTCCCTGTTTAGTTTGTTATTTATCATATGTATGCTGCCATGTTGGCGTCAGAAAAACTGAAAACTGTATCAAATACTTGCCGTAATTTTCCTTTCCTGACGCCAATCCATGGCAGCATACAAACCCTCCCTTTTTTTATCTTGTTTTTTTTACGGAGAATGTGGGGAGGTTGCTCTCAGTCAGACTTTTATAGATTTAAACGGGTCCTGTGGGTGGATATAGGGGTGGAGCTATATCATATGCATGCTGCTATGGATTGGCATCAGGAAAGGAAAATTACAGTAAGTATTTAATACAATTTTCCATTTTCTTGTCTTCTGTGGATCGCGGACTCTGCTTAGTGCGTTTACCCCACACAGTCCATTTCACAGACTATTTTCCTAGGACCTCCTTGGAACGCCTTGACTGTGTGTTTTTGTATACAAACCTCATGAAGAATGACTGAAAAACTCCTAGGACATTGCTAAGAGACGCCTAGCTGTTAGAGCCCTTTCACACTGGGGCGGGGGGCGGCATCGGCGGTAAAACATCGCTAATAATAGCGTCGGTATGCGGCCGCTAACGGGGAGGTTTTACCCCCCGCTAGCGGCCGAGAAAGGGTTAAATACCACCGCAAAGTGCCTCTACTGAGGCGCTTTGCCGGCGGTATAGCCGCGCGTCCCATTGATTTCAATGGGCAGGAGCGGTAAAGGAGCGGTATACACCCCGCTCCTTTATCGCTCCGAAGATGCTGCTGGCAGGACTCTTTTTTTACCGTCCTGCCAGCGCATCGCTCCAGTGTGAAAGCCCTCGGGGCTTTCACACTGGAATGAAAGCAGCGGCACTTTAGGGTCGGTTTGCAGGCGCTATTATTAGCGCAATAGCGCCTGCAAACCCCAGTGTGAAAGGGCTCTTACTGTTCACCGTCACAGGAGTGAGTTCTTTCTCCAATTTAAACCCCCTCACATGCAATTTCGCTCCACTGTTGCAGTAGCTCTGAGCTCAGCGTTTCAGAGCTCGCTCCTGTGATGGTGAAGGTAAACAGTAACAGCTGGACCTCTCTTAGCAACATCCTGGGAGTCTCCCAGCCAGGCTTCATGAGGTACACCTATAGCAAGGGCTTTCAACTTTAGTCAAAGCTGAAAAGTTTGCTTTTATCTAGACACCCCTTATCTGCACAGACAGTTTTTTGGTAAAGGTGAACTAACCCTTTAAGGCTGGGTTCACACTACTGTGAATTGGATGTGAGTTTCCCTGCATCCAATTCGCATGTCAGGAGACTGTGACCGTCTCTCTATGGAACCCATTCACACTTCTCTGGAGTGGCTCCAGTGCGAACTGCACAGGAGCCCTGTGCGTCTTCTGGTCCCAATTCAGCTAAAAATTCAAGCTGAAATCAGACCTGAAACGGAGAATGGGGACACACCGGACCCCTGCTGTGAGCCGCTCTGTGTCTTTGTGACAAATTAGTAAAGTTACATTAAAAGAAAACTGTCTGATGCATCATTTATGACACAGTGGCATCAGTCCCTTTGCGATACACAACGGTCTCAGAATAACAGTCACTGGCGTGAATGAGCCCTAAGAAGGAGGCACTTCAGAGGTCTACAGACTAGAATGGTAAGACTAAAGCACTGCTTTCTGACTGGGTCACCTAGGATTTCATTGTGAACTATGAAGAAACCGTGTAGCTATAGAGCTATAGTGTGATGTCTGCCTTGAGTATCAACCTTTGGGAACCTCACTTATTATGTGTTCAGTAAAACAATGTTTAAAAGAGACAAGAATATTATTTATCGGCATACTGCAAAAAAAAATTAAAAGAAATCGGCAGCTTCCATATCCCCCTTTATATCAACACAATACACAAATTGTTAGTGTACAATAGGCGGCGCCTGGTAACAAAATGGCCGTTAAACAAGATAGGAAACAAAAGGTCTTTCTGTTTGAAGCGGTCAAGTACGGAAACATTTCCGGTTAGATTAGCCAATCATAGTGCCGGCGATTAGGGCGTCTACCGTGTAAACCAATCGCCACAAGCCAGTTCATCGCGTACAACCAATCGCCGGCGTCCCCGTGTCAGGACTTCCCCTTCTCCTTCTGTGGCCTGCTCGTATTCGGAAAGCTGCTGCCATTTTGTTGAGTTCGCGCCTCGAGCACAGAGGGTGGTGAGTTGTATGTGTATACATGGGGAGATCTCTAGAACGATTCCTGTCAGGAGGGTGGTGTGGGGCCAGTAATTGATGTGAGCGGTGTAGTCATGAAATAGTCGAAATTAATGTTTGGATATTTCACTGAAATGTGTGCTTTGTGTCCGAGGACAATGCTGGCTACACACGCATCAATTTGCAGGTAACTAGCCAACTTCATCGATGTATATGGGTGGAATGGTATCTTTGAATCCGGGAAATGTTGGAAATGAATGGTGGTGGGATATCTGCAGTCGTTTGTGTTCTAAAAGGGTAGCTCCAGTTCAGTGCAAAGTCTGTGTGTGGGCCCCATTCACATCTGTTCACTGTGTTATGACAAATCCCTTGAGGGTAGAGATTGTTGTGAATGTACTATACGATGATCAGCCATAACGTTATGACCAAAACTACAGCTCTTTTGGGATGTTCCTGGCCTTCAGTGATCAGGACCGACCAAAAGTGGTCCAAGAAAGGAAAATTGTTGACAGGGTGATCGGTGCCCAAGACTTGCCAATACACGAGGGGAGTGAATCCTAGCCTAGGCAGTCCCACCCAATAGAAGATCTCAAATTGCAGAAAAAGTTAGAGGTGGTTCTGATAAGATGGTGCCAGCACATACAGTGCATCGCAGGTTGTTGCGTATGGTGCTGCTGAAGCCTGTAACAATGGACGACGGAAGAAGGTGCCCTGGTCTGATGAAGCATGGTTTCTTTTACATCATGCAAATGGATGTGTGTGTGTGTGTGTGTGTGTGTCTCTCACCTAGGGAATAGATGGCACCAGGATGCAGTGTGGGAAGAAGGCAAGCTGGCAGAGGCAGTGTGTTGCCTTGGGCAAAGTTGTACTGGGAAACCTTGGCCCTGACATAAATGTGGATGTTACTTTAAGTCCATGTCTCGCCATGTGAGGGTTGCTTTGGTGGCAAAAGGGGGACCTACACAACATTAGGTGGGTGGTCATAATGGTATGGCTAGAGGGTGTATGTAGACCACCATGCAAATTGTCAGTGCTATATAAATACATGTAAAAACGAAATGGCGGTTCGTTAGCACAGAGAAAAAAAAAAAAAAATATATATATATATATATATATATATATATATATATATATTTCTCTCTTCCTTCAATTTACCCCCCCCTCCCCCCACTCTTCCTGCCCTGTATACGCTACAGGAAGAGAAGCTATTTTTCCAATGGGAGGGAAGTCTTAGGGCTCTTGTGCGGGCACACACAGCTGTATGATTTTCTATAGACTATAGAGGTTCTATGGGGGATCCTCCCCCTTTTACATCACAAAAAAATAGTGTAAATACAGGTACAATGAGTATAAAGTAGGGCTGAAACTAATCGATTACTATTTTCATAATCGATTAATCGGCCAGTAACATAATGGGGTTAAACTAAAATGAGCCCTTTTATAGTACAAAACGAGCAAATCACTAATGTGAATATTACTTGCACAGTTCTACATTAAAAAAATGAACCCCTTACAGTAGTGATTATCTGCTCTTCTTTTTTTTTTTTTTTTTTGTACTATGAAGGGCTAATTTTAGTTTTTTTAGTGTTACTAAACGTCTTAGACCTGGTTTACAATTATTGCCTCATTTCCACTGAGCGGTTCGGGTTGGTACAGTTTGAATGGCCTAGAATGGTCCGGTCTATTCTGGTGAGCGTTTCCACTGCAAGTGGGACCACAAGGGGGCCATACAGGGTTTAGAAAAAACGCCTCTGGTGTTTTTGGCAGAAACACACTACAGACAGTTTCCTATGAGACACGTTCACATCTATGCATTTTTTCAGCCGCTGCGTATTTGGAAAGGGTCAGGGACCTTTTTTTTTTTTTTTTTTTTTTTTGTGCTTTTTTGGTTTAGTATACTTCATTGGAGAAGCTGCAGCAAAGCATGTAATGCGTTTTTGCAGCAATTTGTGTTTTTTAATCTGCCCTACAATAAATTGCCCAAAGAAAATGCAAAAACGCAAATTGCAGCAAAATCACGTGTGCAAAAATCAAAACGCACTGCAGAAACAGATCAAAAGCAAACTGCATAGGTGTGTACTGAGCCACACGGATCAATTTTCAGATGAGAATATTCAGACAAAAAATCTTTGTACGTTTGAAAGAATGTGAAATTTTCACTTGTTTAAAACATTCTGTTTTTTAAAATGAATGTAATTTCTGAATGAAAACCATACACTGTCTGAAAATTCCTTTGACCAAGAAGTTTATTTACAATTTTTCCCATCACTATGGTTGAAAATGAACGTCGATTTGACCCCATTAATGATTAGCGAACATTAACGAACATTCTTAATTACATTTCTTTTTTTTCTTTTTGTGAAGACATTTGTTTGTTTTCTTAACCACTTGCTTACAGGGCACTTAAACCTCCCTCCTATCCAGACCAATTTTTAGCGCTGAAGCATTTTGAATGACAATTGCGTGGTCATACAACACTGTACCCAAATGAAATTTTTGTCATTTTTTTCACCACAAATAGAGCTTTCTTTTGGTGGTATTTGATCACCTCTGCGGTTTTTACTTTTTGTTAAAATGTAAAAAACTGAATTTTAAAAAAAAATAAAAATTTTATTTTGTTATAAAAAATTTAAAACTGGTAATTTTTCTGAGTCATTGACATACCCTGATGGGTGGCAGTGACGGGCGCTGATGGGTGGCAGTGACGGGCGCTGATGGGTGGCAGTGACGGGCGCTGATGGGTGGCAGTGACGGACGCTGATGGGTGGCAGTGATGAGGCAGATGTGCCTCTTCCACTTCGGGACCGATGTCCCTGACATCTGAGCCGGTGATCGGCTTTTTTTTTCTACTCGCGCTGTCAGCGTGAGTAAAAAAAAAAGATTACCCATCTTTTGTTTACATCATGTGATCAGCTGTCATTGGCTGAAGCTGATCACATGGTAAGGGGCCGGGATCGGTGATCAGCCGAGTCTCAGTGACTCTGTGATCACAGCGCGCCCTGCAGGGAGCGTGCACAGGGGAGGCCGTCATGACGGCCTCCTAGGAATGCAGGTCTGCGCTGTGGCCGTCATTCGGCCATAGCGCGGATGTCAAGTGGTTAAATATAAAAAAAAAAAAAAAAAGTGATCTGAGTCTGATATTGACCAGATTCATCCTTTGATAGTATATACAGTATATCTCTTCTGTCTGTTCTCAGAGTGGATTAGAGATTTTGCTCTCTAACCATATAGTTGGTTATTTATATTTCCCACTGCATAGAGATATTTGAGAATTGCCTTTTTTTTTTTAAATTAATTTTAAACTTTACATATTAACCGCTTCAGCCCCGGAAGAATTTACCCACTTCCTGACCAGAGGGTTTTTTGCGATTCGGCACTGCGTTGCTTTAACTGACAATTGCGTGGTTGTCCCCAAACAAAATTGACATCCTTTTTTTCCCTACAAATAGCGCTTTCTTCTGGTGGTATTTGATTGCCTCTGCAAGTTTTTATTTTTTGCGCTATAAACAAAAAAGAGCGACAATTTTGAAAAAAAAGCAATATTTTTTACTTTTTGCTATAATATCCCTAAAAATCTATATTAAAAAACATTTTTTTCCCCTCAGTTTAGGCTGATACGTATTCTTCTACGTATTTTTGGTAACAAAAAAAACGCAACAAGCGTTTATTGATTGGGCTGCGCAAAAGTTATAGCGTCTACAAAATGGGATAGTTTTATGGCATTTTTATTAATTTTTTTTTTTTTTTCGTTACTGTGACCATTATTGTGGACACTTTTGGCGCTATTTTGGGACCACCCACATTTATACAGCAATCAGTGCGATTAAAAATGCAGGCAGTGAAGGGGTTAAGTGTCCTAGGGAGTGATTCTAACTGTGGGGGGGGGAGCTGTGATCAGTGTCACTAGGCAGTTTGTTTGCATTTCCCCGTTCTTCCTGTCCGTGAGACTATAGCGGTATCCCCGTGGACATCGAATCCGCGGGACCCGTGGTCGGACTCACAGTGCCTGCTATCTGGACCTCGCAAGATCACGTGCAATAACGTGATTTCGTGCAGCGGAGCCACAGCGGAGCCAGCCTGCCGCAGTAAAACTGCGGTGGCTGGTCCGCAAGCGGTTAACTAAATTATACACCACATTTTTATTTTTTTTATTTTTTTTTTGTGGTTATTAACTGAATAATCAAAACAATAATCGGCCAACTAATCAATTATGACAATAATCATTAGTTGCAGCCCTAGTATAAAGGGTTTGGGGGTGACACTTTACACAGAAATGATCGCTTTACCTGCATGGGTAAGGTGTCTGTGTCTCTTTAAAGAATTGTAGGTATGGATATTTTTACATTGCTCCAG
The DNA here is from genome assembly GCA_037952925.1 of Lithobates clamitans. Classification (NCBI taxonomy): domain Eukaryota; kingdom Metazoa; phylum Chordata; class Amphibia; order Anura; family Ranidae; genus Lithobates; species Lithobates clamitans. The sequence continues at coordinate 2,094,171 of JBBGZY010001684.1, forward strand.
CTTGGACCAATGTGACTATTTATGTACCATACCTATGGGAATCCTAGAAACTAGACACTGCTACTACAGTGATCTCCCTTAGCTACTGAGTCCCATGCCAAGCGACTGCCCTTCTGGTTACTAAAAACGAGGTTACTTGCGCTGCATGGAAAACATTCAGGGAACACTCCCCCCCCCCCCCCCCCCCCCCAATTTAATGGGGAAACTGTGATGTCACTGATGTGTTTAGTAGCAGGGCAGCTGCTTGGCGCAGGATGCAGAAGCTAGTGGAGATCAGTAGTAGCAGGGTCTGCTGCAGTCTTTTCCAACAACTGTAGTAGTAGTAGTAGCAGCAGCACCTGCTATAGGGATCTCACTGATATGGTATATGCATAGTTGCATTGATCCAAGCTGGACTTTGTAAAAATCCTTATACCTGGCATAGGTATAATTGTGTTCTTTTTTTTATGATTGGGTCTCGTTTATAGGTTTCTGTACTGGCAGGAAGATGAGAATTTCCCATTAACAGATGGCAGCATAAACCCGACGGAAGCTTGAGGCTTTCACCTTTTTCTGCTATATACTGAAAACTTTTTGGCTCGAGCAAGGCATTAAAGTTTAACCAGAAGTGTTTTTTTTTCTGTGGGGAAGAGTAATAAATTGTCTGTATCCTCACTGGAAAGATTTAACCCCACTATTTGGCCATTGTTGCAGACATAGAATTAAACAATTTAGGGTTGTCTCAAGAGCAAGAGTTGGACAGATGTATATTTGGGGAAAACTTATTCTCCAATAACTGTCAGAGGTGGATGTTACATTTTGCTCCACAATTCTGTCATTTCTAAAATGGGACAGAGCAGAGTGATCAATGTTAATTCTGACAACAGTAAAAGCTATGCCTCCCCAATTCTGTCCAAAATAAAGTTGTTTAGGTCAATGTCTGTTTTGACTGAGCACTACATAAACCTGCTTATTTTGCTGTAGTTGCCTGTTAATTGTTTCCCTTTTTTTCTTTTCTCAGGGTTATAAAAATGGTGAAGCTATTTGTAGGTAACCTTCCTCCCGCGGCAACTCAAACAGAGCTCAAATCTCTCTTTGAGCAGTTTGGTAAAGTATCGGAGTGCGACATCATAACAAATTATGCCTTTGTTCACATGGAAGACAAAAAGTCTGCAGATGAAGCTGTGAATAATCTGAATCAGTGTAAACTTCATGGTGTTTCCATCAATGTGGAACACAGTAGAGGCAAACCTAGAGCTTCCACCAAGCTTCATGTTAGCAGCCTTAGCACTGACTGCACTGGTGATGAGCTACGGGAAAAATTTGAGGAATATGGGAGCGTGCTGGAGTGTGACATAGTTAAAGATTATGCCTTTGTTCACATGGAGAAAGCAGAAGAAGCATTGGAGGCCATCAGAAATCTAAACAACTTGGAATTCAAAGGTGAAATTTTATTTGACAGTTGGAATAATGTTAGATTTAGGGGTCTTTAATGAGGTGTAGTTGGGTTTCATGGTGGAGTCTTGTTAAAAGGAGAAGTTTGAGGGGGGTTACTAAAAAATAAACATACATACTCACATATATGCTACAGCAGGGATCCTCAAACTACGGCCCTCCAGCTGTTGCAGAACTACACATCCCATGAGGCATTGTAAAACTCTGACAGTCACAGACATGACTAGGCATGATGGGAATTGTAGTTCCTGAACACCTGGAGGGCCGCAGTTTGAAGACCCCTGTGCTACAGCTTTCCCCCTGTCTGCCCTAAGACAGAAAACTGAGTGATTACATGACCTCCAATTGCTCAGTTCTCGCTCTTCTGTGAGTGGAGAGTGACTGTCAGTCACGTTCCCCCCACTCTGCCCCTCCCGCATTCACTGGAGTGCCAGATAGCAGAGGGTGGACTCAGATGGCTTTGGTTCTCGGCCACATGTTCATCAGATAGCTGGCTGGATCCTGACAATATGGTTGGAATCCCTTTTGAGTAGGGGTCCCAAAGTGGCAACCCTCCATCTGTTGCAGAACTACAAGTTCCATCATGCCTCTGCCTGACAGTTATGCTTGTAACTGTCAGCCTTGCAATGCCTCATGGGACTTGTAGTTTCGCAACAGCTGGAGGGCTACCATTTTGAGACCCCAGTTTTAGAGCCTCGAACGGCTCTGTGATGTCTGCCGACGATGGACTTTCACCACAGCAGAGAGCTTGCCAGTGCAAGGCCCTTGGTTTACAGGAAGTAAACGTGCCTTTGACTGAACGGTGCATCATATTTATCTGTCGCTGCAAGAGAAAGCCGAAGAGGTGATGTCAAGCCTGTGTACCATGCTGTTTGCTTGAGTGTGAAGGTGGTACAGAGACATAAAAGGTGAGAAACGTGGAGGCCAGTGCTCTTGGGTTTGTACTTGATCATATGTTCTGGATTACTGTGCTGTAGCTCCCCTGATGGAATTACCTTAAATTGGGCTTCAACCTGGAATAAAGCTTCAGCCAGCATATGGCTAGGTTCACACTTGCGGTATAATGTAAACCAAGCTTAAAAAGAAAAAAAAACATTTTTAAACTAAAGCGGGGGCAAATGCTACAATCGCATGGTTCCCTGGGGGATTAAAAAAATTTAGTTGTGGTGATATTGCTTTATGGTTGTCCTTTTCTCATAGCTTGGGGTTACGATGACTAAACATATTGGTTCTTATTTCTTAAAGGTTCCAGAGTAGGAGTTCTCAGCTCAGTATATCTTTACTTGGCATTTAAAGTGACTCTTCCCCCAAAAATGAAAGTGCCTAAAAAGCTCTCCTTATAAATGAAGATGGCTGAAGAAAAATATTTCAAAGTGTTAGGCCTGGTTCACATGTGTCTTGCACCAGCATGATAGCCCATGGATTTGAAAAGACGGGCCTGCCATGTCTCCTGAAATGCAGGGAAAATGTCCCTGCTCCATTTTTATAATTGCAGCCTGCGTAGGAACAGCAAATGCAATGCGGTTCCCAGTGCAGGAGCAAGTTCCAGTGTGTGCAGCGTGCCATTGGTATTAATTACATCTCCTGCGTTTTTCTGTGTGGGTGGTTGCTGCTGTGGGGACAGGTGCGGTTCCACAGCGGCATTCACCCACACATGTGAGCCTAGCCTTAGATTATTATTTTTTTTAATAACTTGTATACTAATCACCTTTTTTAATTTAAGTTTAATCGGATTATTTGGTAAAAGGGTGTTATTTTCTGACTTCTAGAGAGCTGCTGATGCAGACTGGTGAGTATGTTTCATGAAATCCTTTTGAGTGGGTGGGTACTTGAAGTGCTGTTCCCACTGGCAGAAGGTTATGAAGAGTTTGAAGACTTTCTTTTTTTGTACTTCAGTGCAATTAGCGTCTGTTTAAGCGGAGATGTTTTATGTAAAGTGAGTCAAAGTTAAGTTTTAATTTGAAAGCTTTTCTGAGTAGTTTACTGACCCTTTGCTAGTGCTACTGCCTGCAAAACAGATGCCTAAATTGTCTGCCCTCCAGATCATGGGAGCAGAATCAGTAATATTCATTTTAATACAATGCTATAAATTTTAATTTTTTTTTCAGCTTTATGTGGGCATTTTGAAATTCCTTTGCCATTAAGACATCTACTAGTTCAATTAGTCTGACTGCAATTACTAATAATGTTTTATCAGACCTCCTTTCTGATGTAATGGGTGAAAGAAATATTGGGGCTGGTACAACACTTTAAATGTGACTAAAGTGCACAAAAACAAATTCTGCTCCTAGTTAAATGATTAGACCCATTATTTCATGAAGGACTTTTACTTCCTTGCTCCCTTGTGGATGTTATTTGGGGGGGGGGGGGGGGGCGTTGTCTGACATCGCTCACCACGTTGTACAGCAGAATCTGAATGTGCGTGTAGTTACCGCTTTGTGAGTATATTTGCTGCTGAATAAATCTAAGGCAATTTTCAGCATTAACTATGTGGTTTGCTTTTCTTAATTTTTTTTTTCGGGGTTTGACAAAGTTGCTTAAAGTTAGTTTTATTTTTGGGGGGGGGGGGGGTGTTTAACGGTCAAAGCTTTATTTTTGACCTGGTGGCTGGGATTTGTCGAGCCCTGACCTAGAAATTAAAATGGTAAAATTAAAATTCCAATCTTTTATGTCGCACGATATCACCGCAAAGGTCTAGGAAACACATGGGGTGTTTTTTGTTTGTTTTTTTGTTTTTGTACACACAGATTCTCTTTAATGAGACATCTAGTGCTCCACTGAATGCAACACACAATGCACTGCATTATTCTTTCCCAGATTTGATGGCTGGGGAAAGTGTCAACAGGGATCCGGAATTGACGTCATGCGCGTGGGATGTGTGGAGGCATTCAGGCGGCAGCTCAGCCGCGCAATTGTTTCCTTTCAACAAGTAAACCTGGCTGACCAAAGCCTAAGTTCCAGAATGCAATTTCTAGTTGCCCTTGCGACCTGGCGCCTGGGATTTGTTGAGCCCTGTTGGAGCATATTGGATGGCCCGAGGAGAGTGTTCAGAAGAGACCAGTTAGGAGCCGGCCATTTTATTTAAATTAACTTTAAATCAAGGTTCAGTGCCCATCAGTGCGGCCTGATTAGTGCCCATTTGCAGCCTCCCCATCTCCCATCAATGCAGCCTGATCAATGCCCATCTGCAGCCTGATTAATGCCTATTTTTAGCCTCTGCTCATCTGCAGCCTCACCATCTCTCATCAATGCAGCCTGAACAGTGCAGGAAATCGTCCGTCATCTCCTGAGTAATAGGGGGATGGTAGTTGCGCTGTGATGGGAATGGGATAAGGGAAGGGGGGAAAAACTACACTAAAGTGCATGTGACAAGCATGCGCCAGGTGACCTGAAAACCCTATAAAATGAAATGAAAAAAACACACTGACTAGTGCATATGATAAAAATATGAAAATACCACTAAATAGTGTTGGCATGAAAGGGGAGTGGAATTTAAATGACATAAAAGTGAACGGTGCACATGATAAAAAAGTGATCGAGCCAATAAAAATATCAAAAGCAATAAGTGAATAAAACACTAAATGCACAAATGGACAAATGAATAATAAATATAAAATAGTCCCGTTGATAAACGTTATTAAAAAATCAAAACACTTGACCAGTGAATCAAAAAACATAAAAAACGAACAATAAATGATAATAGCAAAAAAGTGACAAAAATGTGAAGAAAAAGAAATTTATGAAAAAAACACAGTCCCGCCACCAAATGTGACACTTCTGAGTGACAATCCAAAAAACACAATGATGAGAGCGACAGGGGAAGAGGGGTGGTCTTCGATGGGAGCACCTCCGTGTCCACAGGCCCCTTACCTTACGGCTGTAAGGTATACAGCATATGTGTTAGGTGCCCAATGGATGATGAAATCCAGAAAAATGCAGTAGATGGTGTGGCTCACAGATGCAGTGGTGTCATATGCATAAAAACAAAATAAACAGCATATGGTGTGATACCGTTTGTTGATGAAAAACAGGGGGACAGGCAGGCTGGGGGAGGGGGGGTTGCACTAACTTGTGACAGATGAGCGCAAGCCTCAAACCACGAGCGCCGAACTCGTATAATCCAAGCTGCTGGCCAAGGACATGTAAAGTAGCCGCAAACTCTACTCTTCCATAATTGCTTCTTTCCCGTGTAAAGCCCTGAATCGTGACATCCAGGAGCATAACGCTCACCTCATGGCCAAACCTCACTATGAATTCTTTACAGGTAAATGAATGCCCAAGTGGGGTAACCAAGGCTTCTCCAAAGCTATATATACCTTCATATACCTAGCAATCCCATTTGAAGAAGTCTTTTCGATGAAACATGTCTTGGGCATGGTTACACGGCATTCCATTGCACTGACATTAGATGCCGCTGTCTGAGGAGGACTACACCGATCGGATGGCTGGGCCTTAGAAGGTTGGTTTAAAAGGAGCTGGCTTGATTGGAGTCACGGTTCATCACATGCAACCCAGGTGTGGTTCAATTGCTATTTTGCTGAACACGAGAGTGGGAGGCTGTATAATCTGAGGTGAACTTTGAAGGTATATATAGCTTTGGAGAAGCCTTGGTTACCCCACTTGGGCATTCATTTACCTGTAAAGAATTCATAGTGAGGTTTGGCCATGAGGTGAGCGTTATGCTCCTGGATGTCACGATTCAGGGCTTTACACGGGAAAGAAGCAATTATGGAAGAGTAGAGTTTGCGGCTACTTTACATGTCCTTGGCCAGCAGCTTGGATTATACGAGTTCGGCGCTCGTGGTTTGAGGCTTGCGCTCATCTGTCACAAGTGAGTGCAACCCCCCCTCTCCCCCCTCCTTCAGCCTGCCTGTCCCCCTGTTTTTCATCATCAAACGGTATCACACCATATGCTGTTTATTTTGTTTTTATGCATATGACACCACTGCATCTGTGAGCCACACCATCTACTGCATTTTTCTGGATTTCATCATCCATTGGGCGCCTAACACATATGCTGTATACCTTACAGCCGTAAGGTAAGGGGCCTGTGGACACGGAGGTGCTCCCATCGAAGACCACCCCTGTCACTCTCATCATTGTGTTTTTTGGATTGTCACTCAGAAGTGTCACATTTGGTGGCGGGACTGTTTTTTTCATAAATTTCTTTTTCTTCACATTTTTGTCACTTTTTTGCTATTATCATTTATTGTTTGTTTTTTATGCTGAGTTCTCTCTCATGTTTTTTTATTCACTGGTCAAGTGTTTTGATTTTTTAATAACGTTTATCAATGGGACTATTTTATATTTATTATTCATTTGTCCATTTGTACATTTAGTGTTTTATTCACTTATTGCTTTTGATATTTTTATTGGCTCGATCACTTTTTTTATCATGTGAACCGTTCACTTTTATGTCATTTAAATTCCACTCCCCTTTCATACCAACACTATTTAGTGGTATTTTCATATTTTTATCATATGCACTAGTCAGTGTGTTTTTTTTCATTTTATAGGGTTTTCAGGTCACCTGGCATGCTTGTCACATGCACTTTAGTGTAGTTCTCCCCCCCTCCCTTATCCCCTTCCCATCACAGCGCAACTACCATCCCCCTATTACTCATGTTTGTTTTGTCTGTTTGGAGCAGTCTTTTAGGTGTTGCAGCAGTGTCCCCTTGGTAGCTTAGGAGTCCGCTAGCAGCGCAGGAGTTCCTCTATTGTTTAACGTTTGTCCGTCATCTCCTGTTTACTCGGCACACAGTCGACAGTCCCACCTCCGCCATCAGCATTGGAGCAGCTCCATATGTTGGGGCAGAGACGTCACTGTGTGTGTGACTTGAGAGCCGAGTAAACAGATGACTGCTCAGTGAACTCCGGCGGCGCTCGTTCCCCTCCGAGGTACACTATTGGCGTATAACACGCATCCGTGATTTGCCCCCTATTTTCAGTGGGAAAAAGTGCGTGTTATACGCCAATAAATACAGTATATATTATATGGTGGACAGCTGTTCCTTCTCTTTTGATGTGAATAATATAAGAATTTGGTTAGTGATTGGCAAAAGCGCAGAGTTCATTATTTATTTTTTATTACAACACTGATCAGAAGTTATTTCATCACCATGCCACTGGGCTCTCAACCATATGTGTTAATCAGTACTTTTTGTGGGGTCTAATTGTATGACTTCAGTTATCGGTGACATAATGCATAAGACAATAGCTGTGACTGGGAATTTTTTTAATTTATGCATATCGTGCCAGTGTGGCGGATGCAGTGTTTTTAAGGTAAGTGTTCAGCTGGAAATGAAACTAAACTTTTCACCCCCCCTCATTACTTCGGTTGTGTGTTTTTATAAAGACACCACAGTGTTTAAACTTTGAAAATGTAATCAATAAGCTATATGTGTGGTGGGGGGTTCTTTCTCTTCTATCACTTTTTTTTTTTTTTTTTTTTTTCCTGAACTGTTTGAAACATGTTTGCAACTTATACTTCAACTGTTTTTGGAAATTTTTGTTTTATTCACCTATAGTATCAGATGTAATGTCTTGTATCTCTAGTACTTTCAGAGAAGGTAATTGTTCCCAAACTTCTCACCTTGTCGCGTGTGCTCTCTTAAAGGGAAAAAGATGCACGTTCAGCTTTCTACAAGCCGTCTGCGAGTAACACCGGGGATGGGAGAACAAAGTCGATGCTACCGTTGCGGGAAGAACGGCCACTGGTCCGGAATGTGCCCCTTAGACCAAATGGCTCAGGAGCTGGGGCCACCTTATCATGATCCTTTCGCTGATCCTTATGTCCCAATGCGCAGTGCGGCGGCTGCCTACGCGGAGCGCATGTTATATGATGAACGCCGCAGCCTCATAGACTACTACCACCGTTACCGTATACGCCCGTCATCGTATGATACCTTTATGGATCGTCGACTGCCTCCTATCCCCCCACCATCAATGTCCACTTTATCACACAGAAAGCGTTTGGAATCCTATCCATATGAGAGGCATTTGTTGCCACCTCCACCTCCGCTTCCCAGCTATTATTCACGAGATCGAAGCCCCATACGTCGTGCCACTGCAACAGCTGGTGTGGAGGGATATGGTATGGAGCGCAGATTAAACCCTGCCATACGGAGTTCTGTCTATGACACCCCACGATACATGCGGGATTCCTATGCTGACCGGTCGCGGTTTTACTAGATTGAGGAGGTGAGGCTTTATAGTTTCTACTTTATGTCCTTCCCTGTATCCTTTGTGTGCTGCTTCGGGTCAACATTTTGTAGATTTCAGGTTTTTTTGCAAACCGTGCAATCTTTAAAGCGCGCTATTTAAAGGCGTATCGTGCACATAGAACACTAACATAGTTGAGACAAATCTAAATCCAAATAAGTGTGCCAGTCTAAAAGAAGTTACCCTTGCGTTAAAGAAAAAAATCACACCCAAGTAATTTCTGTACAAGTGGTTTTTAAACATTTGTTGCAGGACAGATGTTTGTAGAAACATAGGTTTATACGTTTTGTAAAAAGCTATCATTTTAAGCTTAATGATTATGCACAGAGAAGACCATTAAGGAGTGTCATTGGATCAATAACTAGGATAATACTGGTAAAGGTTACAGGTAAGTAGTTAAAATGTATCTGACCATTCTTTGAAAGAAACACCTTTTTAATGTGGCTTTAGAGGAGCAGTAGGAATAATCCTTACTTGACTTGCGCAGTGAATGGTACTGCTTTTAATGACAGCCCCCAAATACAACAAAAATGACAAGGTTGAAAAAAGTTGAATCGGTCCCCATTTTACGGAGATTCTAGTGACCCTGAACTGCCACTCAGATCGCTGCAGCAATCTGACAGGAAGTGGGAGCTGGTACCTGTCAAAAGCAGATACTCGCTCACCCTCAGAAGTGCCAAATGTGGCAGTCAAGGATGCAAACAAGTGGAAGTTCCCCTTTTGGGGATACGCTTTAAATACTCAAAGTAGAACCATAGGCAAAGACAATTATAACTCCTGTCAGTCTTTTTTGTTTGTGGAAATTAATGGAATTCGGTGGGGCCTCCTGGGTCACCAGAATTATTGTCCCCATTGGAAGATTTCCCCTCTGTTGCTGTTCTGAGGACAACTTTTTTTTTTTTTGTCACATAGGGGAAACTGGACAAATCGAAAGGGTGAATCTCCCTAATGGGGACACAGGTTTTTATTACTAACAGATGGTCAAATCCATCTCCACAACTTAAAATTTGACTTTTCACTTTAAAGGAGAAATCCAGCCTGAGCTCGTTTTTGCTGGGCTTCTACGGGTCACAGGAGTGCAATTCCTTTTGCACTCCTGGGACCCGTTTTCAGCAGAGTGGTCTGAAGTCTGCACTCTACTGACGTCACCCAGATCAGTCCAGGCACCGTGTCATCCCGACTCTGGGAGTCTGGATCCACCAGGTGCCTGGGTTGATGGCTGTCTTGGCGAGCTGCTGAGACGGCCGCTTTCTGCCCCTCCACAGCTCAGCGCTCCAGTGAGTGTGGAGGAGAGCTACTGATTGACAACAGCTCTCTGCTCAGAGAACCGAGCCATCAGCGATTTTTTTTTTTTTTTTTTTTTTTTTTTTTTTTTTTTTTTTTTTTTTTTTTTTTCTTCAATGGCTCGGTTCTCGGTGCAGAGATTCCAGAGGACAGATGCAGCATCCACCTAGGTAAGTATAAATGGGCAAAAAAAGCCAAACCCATACTTCACTTTTTTAACCCAGGACCAGTGTGCAGATTAGGTATTTTTGCTTTACATTGTGTTATTTTTTTTATTTATTTTTTTTCACACCCAGCTCTGTGTTATAGATACTGAACTAGTGTGCAAACAAAACTTCTGACATGCATACATTTTCTGGGTCGGGGTCAACTTGACAGCCAGAATTGAGCAGCTGTGAGGAAAAGTTAATGACGGCTGCAATTCTCTTGTGAGATGCTTTCTTTAATGTATTTAGTCATTTAGCACCTGAACATAAGCTCATGTACTAATAAAGTAGACACACATAAAAGCCCCATAAATGACTGCAGTGCTGCCTTATTTAGGACCAGCATAGAGCTACCATACTATGTTAATGTATAGTGATGGGAAGGTCCCTTCCCTTTTTAGGGAATATCGCATGACATTATTTTTTTTTTTTTTTTTTTCCATTTTTTTGGGGGTTTAAAAAATTTAAAATGTAAAGGTCGCTGCATTCTTTTAGTGTCAAAATTGGTTAACATGCAGCATCATTTGAAAAGATCTTGACAGGTTTGCAGTTGTTAAATCACTGGTACACAAACTGTTATCTACTTTAGGTCCAATCCATGTATCTGTGTCAGTACTGCAGATGATGAACATTAAGCCCTGGTATACACTGATGCGATTCAGGAAACACACAAGATTAGCTGTGTTTCCTCCGTATCGCACTGCGTCCATTTGATCTGGTGCTGCGGGTGTCAATGTTAGATTAACAACACCCGAAACAGATTGCAAAACAGTGCGCTTGCCAGAATTGTATTACATGAGTGTGAATGCGATTTGGGTGCAGAGAAAAAAAGGGTCATGCACCATTTGGTGATGTGCACAGGAATGCAGGGTGACCCCAGTGCGAATCACGTGGTGTTCCTGCACAATTGTGAAGCCATGCTTAATATTGGGAACTGATTGGACATCCTGTTACTGATCTGTATGACATCTGTATAATATGTGAGCAAAGTGTTGAATGGATGAGAATCTTTTAAAACTACAATTTTTCTACCTTTTTTGTTTTTAGGTAAGCTACGGTGTCCGGTGCAGTCTCCAGTTGCATTTGCAGTACAAAGTTTTTACCTTCATACGCCAGATACATTCAACATCAAACCTGTTTTTGTTTTGTAGTTTTTATTTTTTGGGGAGCTGTAAATGTTGTTTTTATTTTTGGGTTTATATGGCGAGTAGTTTGGTCACTTTTTGACTTATCTTTGCAACACATTTCAGATTATTTTCCATTATAAAATGTTAAATGTGTGCAGTCTAAAAACTACCCCCTTAAAACTTGTGAAAATGGCGATGCATAAGAATGGGTCTATAATCAAATATGTTTGCTCTAGGTCTATTAAAAAAAAGTTATTTTCAGGAAGTTAGACATTGTAATGTTAAGGGTTTGCTGCGTGGTGAAATGTTAATGTATTTGCAGAACAGGGCAAATTTGTATACAGTGTGCCTGTTAAATGCTAACATTTAAATTTTTTTTTTTTTTTTCCCCCTTTTTCAATCCTCCAATAATAAACATCACATTGAAAATTTGTCTGTTTTGTAATGTTTTCTTAAACCTAGAAAAAGGAAAAATACCGCTTGTGTACGATATGTTAAAACGAATACATCCTAATAGCTGCAAGCACACCGTGAGATATGTATCACAGCTAATAACCTCTATAAACAAAGTGCTGCGCTAAACAATTGAATTCTATAAAAGTCCTTATTAAAGAAACATCCACGTGCAAAATCAATTAAGTGAAAAATAATTTAGTCTCAAATTCTTCCTTGAAACAGATTAAAAAAAAAAGTGATAAGCCAAAGCCTTCACCTCTTGAGTCAATGTACACTTACCATGTAGCGTCTAACTAAAAGTTCAAATGGGTTTTTTGGTGCCGAAACCGATACCGAAAATGAAAAATACACTAGGCCGAAAACCAATACCGAAAATGACTGTTTAAATATTTTTATACAGGAGATGGTCAGAAACTGGGGACGCGGTACAGGAGATGGTCAGAAACTGGGGACGTGGTGTGCTGACAGCTTTCCTCCAGAGAGCACTGTTTTGCTTTCAGCCGCCTCGTCGAGGAGGGAGAGGACTGGGGCTGGACGGGGACACTGCAGAATACCCACACCGGACAGCACCAGGGGTGGGGCTCCGCCCCATTTTCTGCTCTGTTATTGGCGTCCTTTCTCTTTCGGCAAATTGCCGAAAAGGCCGTTTTCGAACAATATGTTTTGGCGGCCGAAATTTCAGTGCATCCCTAGACCTAGACCACGCCTTCCACTTTCCTAGACTACTTTAAACAGATTATCCCACATAATCAGAAATGGGCATATAGGGAAGAAATCGCTAAATGGTGTAAAATCTTCTAAAAAAAAAAAAAAAAAAAAGTTTATTGTATTTAAAATGGCACTCACATCAGATGAAACTGCATGTTTCACAAAAAAATTCCTAAATGGTAAAACACCATCATAACCAGCACTTCTGGTTGACTTGATGACGCAAGCATGTCGCTTCACCTGTCATCATGTCAACTGGGTGTGATGGTAAAAGCCACCAACCAGCTCGGAATGATATAAAAAAAAAAACAGTATGAAGAGAGAACACAAACACATTCTTGTCACCTGCATTATCACTCTGCGTTTTCTTTTCAACAGGCTTGCTTTGAACACTCTTGTTGCCTTCATTACTGCTCCGCACTTTCTTCTTCTTACCACTATGGTTGCTCTGAATTTTCTTTGGAGCCATACTGGATGTCCGGTACAGTATGTGATGAAAAGCACACAAAAAAAGCTTTACAGTAAGTGTGCACAGGGATGTGCTAAAAAGCTTCTTAATACTGTGTCTTCACAGTACACTTTCCACCTAGGTTCACATTGGAGCGATTTGGTGTGCCAAATCGGCAGCAATAGCACCATCCGAATTAGTGCATCTTTGCGGTGCCACACCGATTCCCAAAAGTAGTTTCTGTACTACTTTTGGTGACTTCAGGGTGCGATTTCCATAAACATCTATGGCGCAGCCCGCACAGATGTCTGATATCACCCGCGAAGTCGGATCTGAAATGCAGGAATGAAATTGTGAGTTCAGCTGATTTCGCACGATTTCATTTTCACTGTCAGTGTGACCTTGGGCTAAGTGTCTCTGACTGCGATCTCACCTACAGGAAGTTGCGACCAGGTGTCAGAGCAGGGAAGATGGCCGCTGCTCGTGAACCCCGAAGCAGAGTTCGTTTACCGAAGCAAATATTTGTGAACTTTTCTGTTCGTGAACTGAGGTATCGCTGTATAGACGTGTGGTTTTGTGTTTTTTTTTTTTTTTCTGCCTAAAAGCGTGGTGAGCCATATATAAATGGCCCATTTGACCTTTCTTTAGTTAGTCTCTGCCACATGGTAAGCATACATCTGACTCCTTTTTTGGTGGTAGTCTGCCCCAAGAGGGGAAGGCTTTGGCTTATCACATCTGTTTCAAGGAATAATTAATAATTTAGGACTTTATTTTTGACTTAAAAACTGATTGCACATGGATGTTTCTTTTTATAATGGTTAAGTCTCTGCCAGGGGTAAGGGCATCCTTTTGGTAGCCATATATAAAGTTTTTACATTTTATTTATACAAAAATTGGTTAAAAAAAAGGACATCTCTCCATAGACATAAAACAAACAATGCTTGCGATAACCTATTTCTTGTGTTGGTATTGCCGGGAATAAAGTATCCTTGGTGAGTCCCAAGGCTATTGGATGTAATTAGTTCTTGACGTACAACAAATCTTCTAGTCTATATGTTTTGCCGTAATGACTGCTTCTTCAGGAGAATTTTTTTTTTAATCAAAAAGGATTTTATTGATAATATGCAAAATGTTTACAAGCAGTACGGTCATATATTCTTTTTCACAAGTAGTCTTTTATATCCACCAAACAATGATGTTTAACATAGGAAACGGTCATTTACACCATATATGAACATATATTACACCATATGAACCATGGGGTGGCTCCAGACTGGTCAGATAGAGCTAGCAACAGTAAGTACCCCAGGCAGTGCTCTACCCAGCCCCTAACTTTTATGATAGCAGACGATCCATAATGAGATCAACTGGAGCTAAACCAAGGACATTCAACCAAGGTGCCCATGTTTTTTCATACTCCCCCTGTGTTGATATATATATTTTTCTCCAATCTAATTGTGTCGCCCATTTGGTTCAACCATTCCCTCACCCCAGGGAAGGCATGGCCAAAGTCCTGCCCATGTTCTGGTTTGATGTGGCCCCCACTAGGAATTTGCATATATACACATCTGTGGCCCCCAAAGCTCGAGTGTGTTATGTTTTTTTATGCTGTTAATATATCTATCTTCTTTAGCCTGACAAATCCTGAGCGCCGCACTCATTTTTATTATGAGCCAGTGTGTGTGGCTGGGTGTGTTCAGAAGTCGATGCGCTAGAGCCGCTATGAGGCTGACAGCGCGAAGAGCCAAGCACAGGCACTGTGACTATTCCCGATCTCTACATCTGCAGACTGCAGATGCAGAGATCGGGGAAATGTTACAGTGCCTGTGATTGGCGCTGCACGCTGTCCACTTTCTTGCGGGCTCGGGCACATAGACTTGTGAACAAGTCCCAGCTCATACTAAGAATGAGTGCGGCGCTCGGGGATTTGTCAGGCTAAAGAAGATATATTAACGGCAAAAAAGAAAAAAAATAACACGCTTGAGCTTTGGGGGCCACAGATGGATATACGAGGGGCCACAAACCGAAACGTGGTTCCTTTCCTACAGAGACAGCCATTGCCCAAAGTACTCATCAGTGAGGGACACTTGCTTCCAGAGACTCTCCACTCTCATCCCGGTCTTCAATTTTATAGAAGAGAAGAGGAAACTCCAATTTCTACTGGGTGAAGAGGATCCAAAGGTAATAATAGCTGCCCAATATGTGACAGAGTGTCATCGACTGAGAGGGACATGAAGAACAGTACTTAAAAATCCTTTACACGAACTAATGCCCCCCCCCCCCTTTTTCTTATAGAAACTCAACTGCTTTGGCCCTGCTAACATGTATGTATGTGGTCCTGCCAATAAAGCTTATTTGAAAAAAATTTGAGGTAGAGAGAGAGAGATTATATATATATATATATATATAAATTTATTTTTTTAAACCACTTGCTGCCCGGCCTATAGCAGGTTGACGGCCGGGCGGTGGTTCAGTTATCCTGACTGGGCGTCATGACGTCCGGCAGGATAACAGCTGACGTGCGCATCGCGACAATCGGTGGAGTGGTGTCAGTTTGACACCGCTCCACCGATCTTGGTAAAGAGCCTCCGGCGGAGGCTCTTTACCACATGATCAGCTGTGTCCAATTTGGCTGATCACGATGTCAATAGGAAAAGCCGTTGATGGGCTTTTCCCTCGCTCGCGTCTGACGGGCGTGAGTAGAGGAGAGCCGATCGGCGGCTCTCCTGGCCAGGGGGGGGGGGGTCTGTGCTGATTGTTTTTTTTAGCGTAGCCCCCCCTTGGATCCCACACTAGAATACCAGGGAAGCCGCCAGGACCACCAGGGAAGGGGGCAACATGTGGATGGCCAGGTATTTACCCCATGGCCATCCACATGTGCAAATTATGCCCAATCAGTGCTCACAAATGGGCACTAACTGGCACCATTATATATCAGTGATGCCCAGCAATGCCACCCATCCCTGCCCATCATTGAAGAAGAAAACGTACTTATTTACAAAAATTTTTAACAGAAACAGAAAAACTTGTTTTGTTTTTTTTCAAATTTTTGGTTTTTTTATTTGCGCAAAAAATAAAAACTACAGAGGTGATCAAATACCAAACGAAAGCTATATTTGTGGGTGAACAAAGTGATAAAAAATTTGTTTGGGTACAGTGTTGTATGACCGCGCAATTGTCATTCAAATTGCGACAGCACTGAAAGCTGAAAATTGGCCTGGGCAGGAAGGTGTTTAGTGCCTGGTATTGAAGTGGTTAAACATAACACGCCTTAGCTCATCATTACCCTGAGCGAAGAAGAGAAGATATATATATATTATATATTGTCATCAATGTTATGAAATGAATAGTATGCCGTTTGCAATAAACTTTGCATAAAATATTTAATTTGCATTTAATTTTAAGGCCTCATGCACACGAGACGACGGAGCAAACTCTGCTGAACACATGTTTTTAAAAGCTGAAACCGGCGCTTAGAAACGCCCGTTTTGCCGCGTTTTAACGCGTTTGCGTCTAGAAGCGTCCGCAGAGAATGACATTTTGCGACACAATTTTGGGGCCCCGCATTTCGGGGCCACTTGGTGCTAGGAACCCCAAATGTGGTGTGCTAACACAGTGGAACTAGCACTACAACATATCCAAATTTCCTAGCACCAAGTGGCCCCGAGATACGGGGCCCAAAGTCGGGTCGTAAAATGTCAAGCACTTCAGCAGAGAATGACATTTTCCGACCTGACTTTGGGGCCCCATATCTAGGGGCCACTTGGTGCTAGGAACCCCAAATTTGAATATGTTATAGTGTTAGCACACCAAATTTGGGGTTCCTAGCACCAAGTGGCCCCGAGATATGGGGCCCCAAAGTCAGGTCGCAAAATGTCAAACACTTGCAGCAGAGAATATTTTATGACCCGACTTTGGGGCCCCATATCTCAGGGCCACTTGGTGCTAAGAACCCCAAATTTGGATTGTGATTGGCGCTGCACGCTGTCCTCTTCCTTGCGGGCTCGGGCACATAGACTTGTGAACAAGTCCCAGCTCATACTAAGAATGAGTGCGGCGCTCGGGGATTTGTCAGGCTAAAGAAGATATATTAACGGCAAAAAAGAAAAAAAATAACACGCTTGAGCTTTGGGGGCCACAGATGGATATACTTGAGGGGCCACAAACCGAAACGTGGTTCCTTTCCTACAGAGACAGCCATTGCCCAAAGTACTCATCAGTGAGGGACACTTGCTTCCAGAGACTCTCCACTCTCATCCCGGTCTTCAATTTTATAGAAGAGAAGAGGAAACTCCAATTTCTACTGGGTGAAGAGGATCCAAAGGTAATAATAGCTGCCCAATATGTGACAGAGTGTCATCGACTGAGAGGGACATGAAGAACAGTACTTAAAAATCCTTTACACGAACTAATGCCCCCCCCCCCCCTTTTTCTTATAGAAACTCAACTGCTTTGGCCCTGCTAACATGTATGTATGTGGTCCTGCCAATAAAGCCTATTTGAATTTGAAAAAAATTTGAGGTAGAGAGAGAGAGAGATTTTATATATATATAAATTATTTATTTTTTTAAACCACTTGCTGCCCGACCTATAGCAGGTTGACGGCCGGGCGGTGGTTCAGTTATCCTGACTGGGCGTCATGACGTCCGGCAGGATAACAGCTGACGTGCGCATCGCGACAATCGGTGGAGTGGTGTCAGTTTGACACCGCTCCACCGATCTTGGTAAAGAGCCTCCGGCGGAGGCTCTTTACTACATGATCAGCTGTGTCCAATTTGGCTGATCACGATGTCAATAGGAAAAGCCGTTGATGGGCTTTTCCCTCGCTCGCGTCTGACGGGCGTGAGTAGAGGAGAGCCGATCGGCGGCTCTCCTGGCCAGGGGGGGGGGTCTGTGCTGATTGTTTTTTTTAGCGTAGCCCCCCCTTGGATCCCACACTAGAATACCAGGGAAGCCGCCAGGACCACCAGGGAAGGGGGCAACATGTGGATGGCCAGGTATTTACCCCATGGCCATCCACATGTGCAAATTATGCCCAATCAGTGCTCACAAATGGGCACTAACTGGCACCATTATATATCAGTGATGCCCAGCAATGCCACCCATCCGTGCCCATCATTGAAGAAGAAAACGTACTTATTTACAAAAATTTTTAACAGAAACAGAAAAACTTGTTTTTGTTTTTTTTCAAATTTTTGGTTTTTTTATTTGCGCAAAAAATAAAAACTACAGAGGTGATCAAATACCAAACGAAAGCTATATTTGTGGGTGAACAAAGTGATAAAAAATTTGTTTGGGTACAGTGTTGTATGACCGCGCAATTGTCATTCAAATTGCGACAGCACTGAAAGCTGAAAATTGGCCTGGGCAGGAAGGTGTTTAGTGCCTGGTATTGAAGTGGTTAAACATAACACGCCTTAGCTCATCATTACCCTGAGCGAAGAAGAGAAGATATATATATATTATATATCATATATTGTCATCAATGTTATGAAATGAATAGTATGCCGTTTGCAATAAACTTTGCATAAAATATTTAATTTGCATTTAATTTTAAGGCCTCATGCACACGAGACGAAGGAGCAAACTCTGCTGAACACATGTTTTTAAAAGCTGAAACCGGCGCTTAGAAACGCCCGTTTTGCCGCGTTTTAACGCGTTTGCGTCTAGAAGCGTCCGCAGAGAATGACATTTTGCGACACAATTTTGGGGCCCCGTATCTCGGGGCCACTTGGTGCTAGGAACCCCAAATGTGGTGTGCTAACACAGTGGAACTAGCACTACAACATATCCAAATTTCCTAGCACCAAGTGGCCCCGAGATACGGGGCCCCAAAGTCGGGTCGTAAAATGTCAAGCACTTCAGCAGAGAATGACATTTTCCGACCTGATTTTGGGGCCCCATATCTAGGGGCCACTTGGTGCTAGGAACCCCAAATTTGAATATGTTATAGTGTTAGCACACCAAATTTGGGGTTCCTAGCACCAAGTGGCCCCGAGATATGGGGCCCCAAAGTCAGGTCGCAAAATGTCAAACACTTGCAGCAGAGAATATTTTATGACCCGACTTTGGGGCCCCATATCTCAGGGCCACTTGATGCTAAGAACCCCAAATTTGGATATGTTATATCCATATGGGGCCCTAAAGTCAGGTCGCAAAATGTCAAGCACTTTTCTGCAGCAGAGAATGACATTTTGTGACACGAATTTGGGACCCCGTATCTCGGGGCCACTTGGGGCTAGGAACCCCAAATTTGGATATGTTATAGTGTTCACCTGTGTTAGCACACCAAATTTGTGGTTCCTAGCACCAAGTGGCCCCGAGATATGGGACCCCAAAGTAGGGTCACAAAATGTTCCTTTAAAAACACTTATAAACGTAAACGCAGTACCGGCGTTTAGCCGCGTTTGGCGTCTGAAACGTGGAAAACTTTGGTGTCTGAACCCATTTTTTTGCTTCTGGAAAAACGAGGTTAAACGCAACTGCCTAAAAACGCCAAAAAACGAGACTGTGTACATGGACACATAGGATAACATTGAATGGGTTCAGGGGCAGTTGAAAAAAGTGTCCAACTGCCTCCGAACCTGAGTTTAACAGTGTCTCGTATGCATGAGGCCTAATGGTTCAAAAAAAGTCAGGCAAAATGGTTGGCCCTCACGCATGTTCACTTTATGAAATCTAGCCCTCTTTGAAAAAAGTTTGGACACCCCTGCCCCAGGGTGTTCTTCTGATTTCCAGTGCCTCAGTAAAAGTTTCCTGGCCTGGAAGAGGGCTCTAGTTATCGCTATCTTAGAGGGCTCCTCCTCCGGGACATCATCCATGATACCCAACAAGCACAGTTTAGGGTGTGCCTTCAGCTGAACCTGAAAGACTGTTAATTGTATCCATCACATCCCTCCAGTAGATATGCAGTTTAGGGCATCTCCACAGCATGTGGATCCGGTCTCCATGATCTCTCTTGCATCTCGTACAGGAGGAATCACTCCGCATCCCCATTCTCACCAACCTAGCTCGTGTGTAGTGCACTTGGAGTAGAATGTACAGTTGGGACATCCTTTGGGCTACGTGAAGGGAGCACCTAGGGACAGCCGATAACACCTTCTCCCATTGGTCTTCCTCGAAGGTGTCTACATCCCTCTACCACTTGGATATGAGACCCGAAGTATCGTCAGGGAGAACTTTAGTAAGGAGCATGGAGTAGCTGCATGATGTGAACCTCTTATATGTGGATACTTCTCTTATATAGCTAAATATGGGTGTGGGATTCTGGATCCAGGCATCCCCATTTGACTGTACCCTCACTGCGTGTTGGAGCTGGAAATAGTAAAATCGCATGTAGGTTAAATTCAGCCTGTAGTGCGGTTAAAGAACGCAATTTTCCATCTCTAAATATGTGTGTCATGTGTAATTCCGTATTGCTGCCATCTCTTGCTGTATTGTAGTTTTTCCAGTTCCAAGTAACGCTTGTTCCCCCAGATGGGGCTATTAGTGAAGTCCTCCACCTGCTGTATTGTTATAACTTTGGTCCACACTTTTTGCATCAGGTTGTAAGTAGGGAATAGTTTATTTGACTTGGCAAACCTCAGCGCCTCCAGTCCCTCCTTCACCTCCCCACCTGTTCCTGCCTTAAGTAGGTGCACTACAGGGTCTATCAAATTAAGCACTGGAGTCTCAGGGGGGCTCAGGACCCTAGCTATATGTTGGAGTTGGGAGGCCATATAGTACAGCCATGGATTAGGGAGAGCAAGCCCTCCCGCCTCCTTTGGACGTTGTAGCTGTTCTAGTTTAACCCTTGCTGTGGAATTCAGCCAAATAAGTGACCTAAAAATAAAATTAATGACCCTGAACTCTTTAAGAGGAACAACCATGGGGGCACTATGAAGTATATATAGGAGTTGTGGCATTAAGATCATTTTGATCTAATTTATTCTACCCACAGGGGGACATCTTCAGCTTCAACCATACCTTTTTTTTGAAAATCTTTTTATTGAGTATAAGACATACAAACAAATAACAACATTAAACCTGCCACAGCATTGGGACTAGACCCACGCAGGAGTCAGTGCCAGCCGGCCATTGGGCTACATCCAGCATTAATATCATACAGCTGTAGCATGTCCGAAAGAAAAGAACAATAAACAAACCTAGTGTGGTATTGGCTCCTGCTCATTTAAAGTATTTCAGGATCAGAGTTATCAGTTGAGACCCAAGAGGCAATATTAGATATCAAATAAACCCATTTCAGAGATTACATTACCAAAAAATCAACCAATGTATCAGTATCACTTTCTCCCGTAGAGTGGTATTATGTACCTGTTCAATCAGTCTGCGGTTGCCGTGGAGGCCTCAGCTAGCCATTTGGCCCACACTCTATCATATTTTTTGGGGCATCCCCTATTTTGATAGGTTTCCTTATAGAGTGGTAGTACTTTATTGACATGTGTTTTCCATAACAATATGGATGGCGGGGCACGTTTTTTCCAGCAGAGAGTGATCATTTTCCTTGCATAAAAGAGCAGGAGCCCTATGAGGGTTCTCTCTGCTATCTTGGGGGCTAATTCTTCCACTAAACCTAGAAGACAGATCTGCGGGGTTGGGGCTATATCTGTTCTCACCACTTCTTGTATTACAGATAGTACTTCTGACCAGTAGTTTTTAATTGCTGGACAGGACCAGAAAATGTGTATAAAATCCCCTGGATCCCCAGTACATCTCCAACACTCCGAGGACAGGGAGGTCCTCATCTTATGCAATCTATATGGGGTGAGATATGCCCGATGTAGTATTTTGTATTGTATGAGATGGTCTCGAAGTGAGACCAGGATTTTGAAGGGGAAATCCCACAT
Organism: Lithobates clamitans; assembly: GCA_037952925.1. Lineage (NCBI taxonomy): Eukaryota > Metazoa > Chordata > Amphibia > Anura > Ranidae > Lithobates > Lithobates clamitans. The sequence goes on from JBBGZY010001684.1 coordinate 2,115,901, forward strand.
GTCCTCCCAATCCTCGGAGTCCAGTGTCGGGATATCCTGTGTCTATCGCTGCCGGAGCTTTGACAGATCTGGAGAGGAAACTCTGAGGAGATGTGCATAAAGGACCGAGGTCGGTTTCCTGGTGCATTCATATCTTGTGACCCTCTCCAGATCGGATTGCACTATTCGTGTGTCATAGAGGTCGGCCTGTATTATTTGGGCATTAAACGATTGAGACAGTTGCATATAGCGAAATAGATGCGAGGGAGGCACACTGTATTGGGATACCAGGTGATTGAAGAGTTGTATGGCGGTGCCAGTGGCGAGGTCAGATATCAGTTTAATACTGCATTTGGCCCATATTTTAGGGTCTGGTAATGAGTAGAGATGGGGTAGGGTAGGGTTGTTCCATATGGGGGTGTGCGGGGAGACTGCATGTCGTGGGAACTTCTGCCCTCCAGGCCCTTAGAGTAGTGCGCATAGAGGTGGTCAAATCATATGGAGCCTTGGGACCTCGAAGGGGTAAATGTGTGAGGGCTTCCACAGAGCTAACCACCGCAGCCTCCAGAACCGCAGCGGGGTTGGACGCATCCGGTACTAGCCACCAAACAGCGGTGAGCAGCTGGGCTGCCAGAAAATATTTCTGGCAGTCTGGAAATGCCAGCCCCCCCTGCGACACCGGACACATTAGTGTGGAGAGTTTAAATCTAGGGGGGTTTGGACCCCAGAGGAAGGAGGAGAAAATTTGGTTCAATTTCTTGAAAAATGAGCAGGGTATCCATTGTGGGGAATTACGAAATAGGTATGTAAATTTAGGTATGATTTTCATTTTAATTAAGTTAATGCGGCCTAATAGGGATAGAGGAAGGTTCTCCCAGGCTTTGAGTTTGGCCTTGACTACTTGGACCACCGGGTCTAGGTTAAGGGGGATAAAGCTGGATGCGTCCCTCGAGACGCGTACCCCCAAGTACACAATTTCGTCCACCCATTGCATCAACAAACCACCTTGTGCTGGCTTGTTGATTTACTTTCACCGCCTTAATTGCTGACATATAGTGTCCTCTAGTGAATGCCTTGAAGGCGTCCCAAACTATGGATGGAGAGGATGAGCCAACGTTATGTTCCCAAAATTCGCGCAATGTTTGTGGAGTCTGCCCTGAAATCTCGTCATGGGAGATCCAGTGGGCCCCCAGGCGCCACATTTAGCCACTGCGTTTGTCTCTGGTCCGCATAGTGATCTTGAGGGGGGAATGATCAGAAAGCCCGCTAGGTAGGTATGTTACCTCCACTATGTCATTTAGCATAAGTTGATTTGCAAACGCATAATCAATTCTAGAGGAGGTTTTATATGAGGTAGAAAATCATGAATAAGCTTTAGTCTGGGGGTGTAACCACCTCCACACCTCAGTAACCCCTGCTGAAAGTGTCCACCCCAGCAGGTCCCCAGTAAAGGACTGCGTGGGCCTATCAAGATCAGGGGAGAGGGTATTATTGAAGTCTCCTAGGATTAGCAATTTAGCTGGACAGTACGGGGTAATCCTCTCCAAAATAGTGTATAGCACTTCCGGTTTGAAAGGTGGTGGGATATAAACTCCTACTATGATATACCTTTGTTGCCAGGCCGTCAATACCAAAATCACAAATTTGCCATAAGGGTCTGTATGCACCGCCTCAACATTACATGGGTAGGATTTATTTATCAGTATTGAGACCCCCCTGGCATACGTGGAATACGTGGCATGAAAAGTTTTCTGAACCCAGGGCTTTTTCAAGGCCATCAGTTTGCCCCCCGTCAAGTGGGTCTCCTGTAGGATCAGTACCTGCGGGTTGTGTGTCTTACTGGAACATCAGTGCCCTTTTAAATTTGGAGTTGAGGCCTCTGACATTCCAGGATATCACCGACATTGTTCCCTGATCACGTGACTCCATGATACCAGGGGAGAATTGCTAACTTCAGGGTGAATGCGTCCCAACTGAAACCCACCTGATGAGTGTATTTAGAGCCAGAGCCAACCACACATAACATAGAAAACATAGCAACCAAATTAAAACGTCCCAAGCACCAGGTGCTTATCCTACCATTTCCCATCATCCCCCAAAACAACATGGGGGAGGTCAGGAAGCGGCCTATACCCAAAAGACAAAACACAATGCCTGTGAACCTGATAGTCAGGTCATAGTGCAGTCTTCATTAGCACTGAGCTGAAGTTAAGCTCGACTTTTGAATAGTAAATGTCTTACTGGAGGCTCAAAGTTCCTGGGATCCCCCCAACTAGTGTTCAACCACAGTAGGTGAGGGTTAGGGGATATGTATCCCGACACATCCAGGAGGACCAGGTGATCTGGAGCAGTTGTATAGTTCCACCTGGTAGTGGAGTTCTCCAGATAGGTAGATAAAACCCGGTCCTCCGCTCTGAGAGATAAGAACAAAACAAACAAAACCCTGGAGGGGGGGGGGGGGGTCACGTGTAAAGGTACACTTGAGGTAACTCCGGTGTGTACAGATAGTTTAGTAGGATAGATCAGAACCAGGATTGAAAGATCCGTGCATTAGATGACTTAATGAGAAGAAACTTATAATGCAAGTTGGTCAGCCAGTCGTCAGCATCCGCTGGGTTGTCAAAGAAGCGGGTCGCTCCGTCATGTTGGACTCGTAAGCGGCTTGGGTAGAGCATGCCATATTTAATGTTCTTGTCTCTGAGTCATCTGCGGACATCATTGAAGGTTTTCCTCTTCCTCTGCAGATCGGCCGAAAAGTCAGGGAAAAGAAGAATAGAGGAGTTGCAATGTTTGAGTGTGGGGTGTTTGCGGGCTTCCGAGAGAATCCTGTACCTGTCCCGATAGTTAAGGAAGCGGACCAAAAAAGGCCTCGGAGGACTCCCTGGGATAACACGGCCCGTGGGCACCCGGTGGGCCCTTTCAACGACGTATGTAGGGGGAACGTCCGTGAAGCCCAATAGGTTTTTAAAGAACTCCTCTGCGAATACAGCAGGGTGGCCCCCTTCTTCTCCCTCAGGCAGACCCAGGACTCTAACATTATTGCGCCTCAGCCTATTTTCGGCGTCGTCCGATTTTGCGACAAGGGACTGTACTGTGCGCTGCAACTCGGCAATAGAGGTGGCATGGTTGGCCGTAAGATCTTCGGTGGCGGATACTCTGGACTCGGTTTCGGTCATTCTCCCCCTTATTTTGTCGAGGTCGTTCCGTATAAGATTACACTCCTCAGCGAGGTGGTCGATGCGTACCAGCAGCGAGGTCCTACTTCGCTCGATTGCAGCAAGGATCGTGGCCGTACCTTCTTGAGGCAGTGGGGCTGATCCCTCTGCCATTGGAGCCTGGCCAGGGTCCATTTCCAGGTCGGCCAGCAAGGCCCGAAGCCGCCCCACTATTATTGGGTCGGTCTGTGGGGAAGATGGCAGCGGTAGCCTGAGCGGTGCTTCGGTCCTTGTGGCTTTGGAGGACCCCCTCCCTTTTTTGGAGGATGAGGACATCAGACAGTTCACCCCGAGAGCCCTCTATATGGGATACTTATCCGTGCCCAGGTGAGCGTGCAGGAGGCAATTAGAGGGCGATTAAGCTGGCAGCAGTCGCTGAGCCCCAGGAGAGAGCATGCTGGGCTGGTCGTCCGTGTTCGCCAGCAGCTCCCAACTTCACTGCAGACACAGAGGCAGAGACAAGGTGGTGAGGGTGTGATGCTGGGGGAACTAGGGTGGAGAGGGTCCAGGGCAGTCTAGTGAGGGTGTCCAGGCAAAGTTTATCAGGCAGGGAGGGAAGGCCAAGGGAGCTGGTAGGAAAGCAGGAGGATTGGAGGGATGCTGGGCTTCAGGACCCCCCAGCCAGCCTACAGAGGCAATCCCTGCCGGGCGGCCTAGCAATCCTCAGCAGAGAGGTGGAGGATCGTGGTGTAGCTGAGAGCAGGAATGTCCGCAGCTCGGGGTTCCTTTCAGGCCGACCGCGGCGCTCCTCCGCCGGCCGGCGCCGTAGAAAAGTCCGATGGGCAGCAGGCTCTACTAGGCCGGACCAGGCCACGGCCTCTACAGGCGATCCCGGCGGCCCCACAGACCACCGGACCCTGCCAGGCACTCGGAGGGGCAGGTGAGGGGAGTCCCTTACCTCACTGTGTTGGCCAGGAACGGCTTCCCCCAGCAGGATGCAGGCTGGCAAAATGGCGGCGGCCGCGGGCCTGTAGGACCGGCTTCTCCCCGGCTAATCACGGGCTGATTTGGCACAATATTGGCTCAGACTGCAGCAGGGCGTGTGGAGGAACAATCGGGCATGTAGAATGGCTTTCTTTTGTCAATTAGATGCACGGATGGCTAAGGATGGGGTTTAGGATAGCCAGAGCTCTCTTCTCACACGTCTGCTGCCTTTCACATCCGGACACGCCCCCCCCAGCTTCGACCATACCTTCACTCGATCCCTGCAACGATTCAATAGGGGGGACAGATTCAATCTAATATAGTCCAGGGGGTTAGGCGTGATCTGTACTCAAAAATACCTGAATTCCTGACATTGGGATATCCAATAGAGTCGATTCCCGAGAACCAGGAATGTTGTCTAGTAGCATAAGAGAGGACTTGGTCCAATTAATTACCAATCCCGAATAGTGGCCAAATGTGCGAATTACCGCCATAGCCTCCTGCAGGGATGTGGTCGTATCGCCCAATTGTAGCATGGTGTCATCTGCATATAACATGCATTTTTCTTGGCACTGTCCATACTGCAAGCCCCTGATATTTGCGTTGGCACGTATTGAAGCGGCCAGCGGTTCAATAGCTAGAGCGAACAGTAAGGGTGATAAGGGGCAACCCTGCCTGGTGCCCCTAAAAAGATTGAAATATTCAGACACCCTCCCAGATTCCCAGATGGCAGCCTTCGGGGAGCTATACAGAAGTTGGACCCATGCTATATAGTTTGTGCTCATAAGTAGGACCATTCGATGCTATCGAAGGCCTTGTGGGCGTCAAGAGATATCAATACCCTGTCACCCATATTATCAGAAATAGATTGTAGATTGATAAATAATCGGCGTAGGTTAATAGCCGTGGATTTTTGGGGCATGAACCCTGCCTAGTCCGAGTGAATTATGGATGAAATGGCTTTGTTCAGTCTCAAAGCTAACACCTTGGCCAATATTTTCACGTCTGACTGTAGAAGAGATATTGGCCTGTAAGAGCCTGGGTCTAAGGAATCTTTGCCAGGTTTCAAAAGTAGAACTGTTATGACCTTAGACAGAGGAAGAGATCCGGTCGTTTTAGTAGCCTAGGTAGTACATGTTCCCCATAGTTCTTGTATACCTCTATAGGTATGCCATCTTCTCCTGGTGCCTTGGAGTTAGGGAACATTGCGGTCGCTGTTTGAAGCTCCTCCAAAGTCAGAGAAGCCTCAAGAAATTGACGGTCTGTATCTGACAGTTGGGCAATTCTATTCCCTCGAGGTAGTCCTGCAGGGAGGCTTCAGTGTAATTCTGTCGAGAACATTATAAATCCGAGTAGTATGATCTAAGAATCGTCATGATGTTGTCCGGGGAATTGGTTACCTTCCCATCAGCCGCTCTTAGGGCACCAATGGATGGAGACGCCTGTTGAGCATGGGACATTTTTTGCCATGAGGCGACCAGTATGTTCCCCTTCCTTGTAGAAGGCGAGTTTACTGAAAAAGTGTTTCCGCTCCGCCGTGGAAGAGGTAAGCCTGTTCAACACATCCTGGGCAGACAACCAGGTATCTTTACGCTCCTCACTAGGGTCTGCTATAAATTGGGCCTCCAAGTCATTTACCAACCGCTCCACACCCTCACACTGTGCACTAGATTTCTGTTTAAACATATTTATTTCTCTTATGAACCACCCCTTAAGAAAGGCCTTAAACGTCTCCCATCTCACTCCTGCATCTCGGCCATCTGCCTGCTCCCTCCAGAAAGTAATAATGTTTTGTATGATCTGTGATGGTGCCGGTAGTAAATTGAGCCAAAAGGCATTAATCTTCCAAGGAGCTCTAAGCAATGTGGAAGGGGGGCATACCTCCAGGTCCATGATTAGAAGGGAATGGTCCCAGATTCCCCTCAAAGCGTAGGTAATTTCTGTAACCGAGCGAACTGCAGGCTCAGAACATAAACACATATCAATACATGACAGAGAGATATATGTTTTAGAAGATGTTTTATGAGCCTCGCCCCGATAAAACCGGGGGGGGGGGGGGGGTTGTCTAGCAATGTATTTAGGAAACAATTAAAATCATTTAGGAAACAATTAAAATCACCCATAACCTAGATCGGTACCTCCGGGCGCCCCAGTTGAAAGTCCAGGACTGCCCCGAGGACCCGATGACTATAAGGAGGTGGGATATACACAAAGGCGAGTATGCATTTCAAGGAAAACAGATGGCAGTACAAGATAACATATCTTCCCTCACTATCAACCACACTATCCAGTTCCTGGTTATCCAGTGAGCTGTGTATCTAGATACTCACATCTCTAGAAAAGCAGGTGTGAGTGGAATGATAGTCCCCTAACATTCCAGGACATCACCTTGTTCATCCTTCCTGCCATATTATAAACACATCTGGGCATAGGCAGCGTAACACATTCCGGTCCTTCCCGAGTCCCATCCCGCCTCCCCAAACCCACCAAGTAATAACGTGTCTGGCATATTAGATGTAGAGTTTGAGTTTGTAAGTGTTGTAAACATTGTACCATACTGCATGAATAGTTCCAAACTGTCTGAACCTTTGAGCGCAACTGCACTCTAACTTTGCCATGTACAACCCGATAGGTACTGGCCTCAAACATGATCACAAACTGGTGTAAGGCCCCGGTCGCAGAAGCAATCCCAAGGGCTCCCAGGATCAAATAAACTGTGAGGGATTGTGCAACAGGCACAACTGTAGGACAACAGGTCCCTGACTATGCTGGTCTCGCAACCACCAGTCGGAGAGTCTCTTCAGGTAAAGCAAAATGCATTATCACTTAAAGTACCTTTTTCTTTGTTGTGGCTTCACGCTTTCTCTCTGTGGGGGACAGAGAGCAATAAATCAGCTCTTGTTCCCGGCATAGCTGAGATTCCTTGCAACTATATGTGACAGAGGATACAAACAGGGCAGGTTTTAAACAAATGTGCCTTCCAGGCTTCAGTGGGGTAGAAGGCCCTGAAAACTTGGGATAATTCAATCATCTTCAGCCGCCATCCTTCTGGCCGGGTGAAAAGCATTTTCATTTATATCCAACCAGGCTGACGCATCTGCCGCCTGTTCAAAGAAATGGGCCTGGCCTCTCGCTGTAATACGGAGTCGTGCTGGGTATAGCATGGAGTAAGGTGCCTGTAACTTTTGTAGCCACTTCTTAACCTACGTAAACCAGGCTCTCCTCTTCTGTACATCCGAGGAAAAGTCAGGGTAAAAGGAAACACGCGCTCCATTGATCCCTACATCTTGCTTCTCTCTGGCCAGGCGTAAAATGATTTCTCTATCCCTGTAGTGTAGTAGACGGGCAAGGATAGGGTGTGGGGGATGACCCGGGGGAAGGGTTCTCAATGGAACCCTGTGGGCTCTCTCAACAGCATAAAGGGGTGTGAACGCTTCTTTCCCAAACACCTCAGGCATCCATTTTTCAATGAACTCGGGGTCTCTACCCTCAATCTTCTCAGGGAGACCCACTATTCTCATGTTATTCCTTCTCATTCTGTTCTCAAGGTCATCTGCACCTTGGTCCACAGCAGCAACCATTCTGGATTTATGTTGTGAGTCTCTTATCAGAGGAAGGAGTTTGTCCTCCACATCACTGATCCTGCTTTCAGCAGTGTCCCGCCTGATTAGGGACATTTCCCCTTTCAGGCCACCAAAGCGTTCTTGCAGGGTATTTACTGAGGCAGCGCATTTGTTAACAGCCTTCAGGATATCAGCCAGGGTGGGCTGTGCCTGTTCCTCATCCTCACTGTTCTCCATCACCTCTGCTTGTGCTGCTATGGTGCTGTGATCTGTGCACTCTGAGAGATCACCTTCCTCCATAGTTCCCTGTGTTGTGGGTTCCCCCTCAGTCCCCCCCCCCCCCCTCACCCTGCTCATCCACGGTCAGGGATCCTGCCAGTTTCTAGGCATAGTATCTAATGTCCTTGGTGAGGGGGTCTCCACTCACATGCTTTGGAGTTTTAGGGGGTTTACTCACTGTGTCCTTTCTTTCAATATTCTTTATTAGATTTTTCTTATTACAAAAAGAAGTATAAAACTTATAAATTTCACATCAGCTTATGGGAGCCAAGAAATCAACACACGTTATACAAGAATACATTGCATTCTGAACCTTCTATAGCTCCTCCCCCCCATCCCCACCCCCCTCCCCTCCCCCCCCCGTCCTCCCCAATTATTAAGCTATATTAAAAGGTTGCCTAAACACCATTTTATACTAACACCACATCAGATATTATGCCTTATTGCACTTATTCTCCTTTAACTATATTCTGTACTAACGGATGGTTCCAAAACCTTAAACTCTTTTCAAGTTAAAACCAGGTCAAGGGGTTACGCCCGACCACTGTAGCCAAGGGTTCCAAATTTTTGTGAATTTTTCATAACTATTTCTCCTGATGTAGTTTTTTCTGTCCAGACTAGCTTGTCCACTGTCCTAAGCCAGTCTTCTATGGTTGGGGGCATAGCAGATAGCCAGGACTGTGCTATTAATTTTCTAGCTTGATAAAGGCACCTTCCTATAGCGATTTTCTTGTTATTACTCTCCCCATTTTCCCCTATCAGGCCTAGAATACATTCTCTGGCCTCCTGCTTCAGCTTGGTTTTAAACCTTACTTCTATAGTCCTAATTATCCCTGACCAATATCTCACCAGTCTTGGGCATCTCCATACCATGAGAATTAGGTTGCCAGTATCCAAGCATCTAGGGCATTTATCATCCATTCTGCGACCAAACCTATACAGTCTCTTGGGGGTATAATAGGCCCTGTGTATAAGGAAAAGGTGCGACGCCTGTTGCGATGGGGAGGTTGAAATAATTATACCCAGGTAGCGCATCTTCTCCACTACCCTCAGTCTTGGCATACCTCCCCTTTGGCTATTACATGTTGAATCTAGTGGGAGCAATGTTGATTTTTGCCAGTTAACCACCAGGCCTGATGATCTCCCAAATCTTTCCACTAATTGTATTGCCTTTTCAAGGGATGGTCCCGTATCCCAGAGAAAAATCAGCACATCATCAGCATAAAGTGCCAGTTTTTCCATCTTACTCCTCTCTCCAAAACCCTGTATTCCAGACAAGTGTCATATTACCTCTGCCAGTGGCTCCATTGCTAGAGCGAATAGCAGGGGCGAGAGTTGACACCCCTGCCTCGTCCCTCTCTCAAGGGATAGCCACTCCATATATTCGCTATTAATCTTTAACCTAGCTTTTGGCTGGAAATACAGGGTCTTGACCCATTTGATAAATTTAGGGCCAAACCCGAACTTCTCCAGTACCCACCAGAGGTACCCCCACTCCAGGCTATCAAACGCCTTGGCAATATCCAGAGCGAGGACCGCTCTGGAGCTCCTAATCCCACCTGGTGACTGAAGGTTCAGAAATGCCCTTCTAATGTTAATACTAGTGGATCTATTTGGGATAAACCCTGACTGGTCCGGGTGCACTAGTTCTACTATGTATTTCCTTAGCCTAGTAGCCATTACTTTTGCCAATATTTTAATATCGGAACATAGTAGCGAGATGGGTCTATATGATGCTGCTTCAAGATGGTCTTTCCCTTCTTTCCCTATCAGGACTATATTGGTTTCAGTCATTGAAGAGGGCAGGCTACCATCAGTAATTGCCCAATTCAATGTCTTCAAGGGAGTAAAGCCTCCCCAAAATGCTTATAAATTTCTACGGGCAGGCCATCAGGACCTGGGGCTTTCTGATTAGACATATCTGATACTGCTTGCTGTACTTCCTCCAGGGTTATGGGGGAGTCCAGGTTATTCCTATTATTTTCAGAGAGGTGTGGCAGGATGACACCCTCTATGAGGTTCTCTATCTTTCCTACTTCTAGTTGTTGTTGCGATTTATATAAATTGCTGTAGTATTCAAAAAATACCTTTTTGACCATGACGGATCTGACGAAGTCACCCCACTAGGGGTCCGAATCGCTGCGATCGTTGGGGAGGGTGAGTTAGTATCAGCTATTAATGCCAACATACGACCCACTTTCTCGCCCTCCCCAAAGTATCTCTGCCTCTGGAATAGTCTCTTATTTTCAGCATTTTTAAGTATATCCATCTTATGTTCCTGCTGATTTTTTACCCAAAGCTCCTGTTTTTCTGGGGTTGGATCCGCCACGTATTGTTTTTCTAGATCTAGTAGCTCTTTCCTAATCTGATCCCCCTTTTCTCTTAATTGTCTCTTAGCCCATGTTATATGCTGAAAAAGGATACCCCTCAGAAACGCTTTCAGGGAGTCCCAGACCATCCCCTGCGGCGCCGACCCCGAGTTAATTCCCACAAACTTTTATTTTTTCGGCTATTTCTTCTTTTTTACCTATTTACCTATGATCTCCAGCCATATAGAATTTAATGCCCATACTCTCACATTGCGTCTATTACAGATATTTAATGTCAGCGTCAGAGGAGAATGGTCCGATACCCCTCTCGGCCTATACTCTATTTTTCCTATAAGGGGAAGCACTCCCCTATTTCCCACTGCCATATCAATGCGAGAGAGAGAGTGCGATGCGACTCCGAGAAGCAAGAGTACTGCCGCTCCTCTGGGTTGCGGATTCTCCAGAGGTTGCACCACCCCATCTCTTCAAGCAGCTGAGTGAGACGTCCCTCAGTTGCCCTATCCTCCCTTACTCTTGACGGGAACCTATCAATTTTATCATTGAGAACCATATTAAAGTCGCCCACCACTATAAGTGGGATGTCCCCTTTGTCCTCAGCATATTCTAAGAGGTGATATAACATCTCCATCTTGAAGGGAGGGGGAATATACACATTAGCTATAACAAAAGATTTACCCTCTATTATACAAAATAAGAAAACATAACATCCCAGCGGATCTATCCTGACATGCTTACAGGAGAACACCGTCCCCCTTTTAACCATTATACACACTCCTCTTAAATAGGAGGTGTGCACTGAGTTGAATTGTACTTGAAATTTTTTATTCCAAATTGAAGATTTAGACTCATTGGTGAGGTGTGTCTCCTGTAAGCATACCAGGTCCGCACCCTGTTATTCCAGCTCCGAGAGTACAGTAGCTCTTTTATTGGGGTCTCCCATATCCCGGATGTTCCATGAGGTTATTACTACCATCCTAACCCTCCTTTAAATTATAGACATACATATAAATAAATACAAAATACATAATAATAAGTATATGTACCTAAAAGAAAACAAGAAAAAAACCATCAGGAATATATACCTCTTGTGATAGTGAACGCTAAATCCTTCCTTAATTAACCCCACCAGTGTCAAATATTATATATATATATATATATCTCATATACCAGGTTTTTTATCCTTTTTAATCCTACCAAAGTTTACCTTTACTAATTTGAAATGTGAACAAATGTATCTACAATCTACGTGATGATTTATCTTTACCATATGCGCAATCAATATTAGTGCATAACAACCTTCCAATTTTAATTAAATCTTACAAATTTCTCTACCTTTGTGCCCCTCCATCCCCCCCCCTGCCTTTCTTGGCCTACCCTAGGAGCATCCCTTGTGACCCTTTTACCCCTCACCAATCGCACTATTAACCACAATGGAGACATCCTCCACCTTTTGCAGACTCTCAAAAATATTTTCCTCCAACACCTCAATCGCCCTCCCCCCGCCCCTCTCCCCAGTAACCCCATTGACCCAGGGGTTACAAAAAACCCCATCACCACTCTAAACAATACTCCCAGCCTACACATCATCTGCCCATCCCTCCCCCTCCCTCCCCCTACTGCTGCTGCAAAAAAAAAAAAAACAGTCCGTGACTCCTTTGACAGTTTCAAAAAAACGGATAGTTCCTAGAGCCTCAATACGCAGCCGTGCTGGATATAATAATACATATGGAATGTTATGATTCCGTAGGATGCGTTTAATGTCCAAAAAACCTGCTCTTCTTTGTAGATCTGGGGAATAATCTGGATATATCGCTATTTTAGCTCCATTAAAAAAAATATCTCCTTTCTCTCTAGACCTTTGCATTAAATTCAACTTATCTTTATAACAAAAAAACCTCAGTATCATTGGTCTCGGGCGATCTCCTGCGTATGCTGATCTGGAAGGCACTCTGTGGGCTCGCTCGATAGAAAAAAAATGTGAAAAAGCCTCGGCCCCAAACACCTCCTTAAGCCACTTTTCCATAAATTCTTCGGGGCGGGAACCCTCACTTTTCTCGGGGAGACCCATCACTCTTACGTTTTGTCTTCGGGACCTATTCTCCCATTCGTCCATTTTAAGGTTGTTGGCGTCTAGCTGTGCTTGCATTTTTTTAAACTCATGCCGCATCCGCACCTTTAATTCTCTCCACTGTTTTCTGAAGCTCTTGTTTAATGCTGCCAAACTCCTAACTTAAGGCTTTCAACTCTTCCCACATCCCGCTTATCGAGCTCCTGCAAGCGTTTATGGCACATAGTACCTCTTTTAAGGTGGGTTCTTGATTGCTGGCTGCGGCTGCATTGGGGCTGCTATCCCCTGTTCTTCCTGGCTGCTCCCTCTCCGGGCTTTTTTTGTTCATTACTCTTGTGCTGGCTACCGGGTTATCAGGTCCTCTCCCCAGGCTCTTTCTATCCCCCGAACCCCCGGCTGACGACTTTCCCGAAGTCGGCTGATTGCTTTTGGCTGGCGACTACGTAGCGATATGTGCAAATTTTTCCAGCTTCGCAGCGACTGTTAGTGGGGCTACATTTTGAGACCCCTTCTCCTTTTCTTTGGCTGCCCGGGTAACTTGAGTAGGCATATTTTCTTGGGGCTGCTGTAGCTGATCTTCCCCCTTCCTCTTGGTCATAGCCAGCTAGGATACTCTAAGCACTCTATAGCCCACCAGCCTGACCAGTCCACCAGCCAATCCTTCCTCACTTTAGCTGACCAATCTTTATAGTAACAGGGCCCCAAGCTCCCTGCTTTAACACACAGTCACTGTACTATAGGCTTATATGGAGATCAAGATCTTTACCTTTAGCCTTTGGGGAGTTTGCAGGGCTTCAGCAGGGCTTTTGCAGTTATTTTTACTTACTCAGCCTCCCACTGTGTCAGCGAGGTGTCACTAGGCAACCAGACACAGACACAAGAATAACAGCGGTATTTATCTCCGAAGCTCCGCTCCACTCAGCTGGTCTTCCCCGACCTCTTGCCGTCCCCGCAGGTCAGCGTACTGAGCCTCCCGCTGTTTCAGCGTGACGTCACTAAGCAACCAGGCACAGCCACAGGTACGGCGGCACTAGTTGTTCCAGAGCTCCGCTCAGCTCAGCAGCACGGCGGGGAGAAATAACAGCTGATCTTCCCCAGCCTTCTCTCTTGCCGCCCCAGCTAATCAGCATGCCATCCCTCAGTAATCAGCCAGTGGGAGCCTCTAAGGATCAAAGGCAGGAACCGGGAGCTCACAGGGCTTTCACATGGCTGGACAAGCCCATTCGAGCAGCAGCGCTAGTGCAGCATCAGGGTCGGAGCCGGGAGAGAGCACTCACTCACTGCTCACACCTGCATCCGGTCATGCCCCCCTCACTGTGTCCTTAGGTTTGTCAGGCAGAGATCAGCTCCATACAAGAGCTGTTGCGGAATGTCAGGCCAAAAAGAAATCCCTCAATTCACCTTTGCATGAGGTTGTTAGGAAAGATGGTGGCTTCATCGAAGCAGTCCCCTGTGCCCAGTTCCATTCAAGACTGTTGCAAAACAGTATGCTGTCTGCTTGGAACAAAGCGATCCAAGATCTGCATTTGCCAATGCGGCTGTCCCCAAGAGTGGCCCAAAGTCTCAGTTGGTGGTTACGAACCCAGAATTTGCTGAAGGGAAAATCCTTCAGACCAATTACCTGGAAAGTAGTAACAACAGATGCCAGCCTTTCAGGATGGGGAGCAGTACTAGAGAAGACAACTGTCCAAGGACAGTGGTCAAGAACCGAAAGAGCCTCTCCCATCAGCATCCTAGAGATTCGTGCAGTGCGTCTGGCTCTGAAAACCTGTACTTCCAGGTTAAAGAATTGTCCTGTCAGGATCCAATCCGACAATGCCACGGCTGTGACTTATATCAGTCACCAAGGGGGCACCAAGAGTCTCTCAGCTCAGAGAGAGGTGAGGCAAATTCTAACTTGGGCAGAAAAGAATGTTCCTTGCCTATCGGCAGTCTTCATCCCAGGAGTAAAAAATTGGCAGGCTGACTACTTAAGTCGCCAGCAGTTATTCCCAGTGGAATGGTCTCTTCACCCCGACATTTTTCGGGCTCTCTGGCAACGATGGGGGACTCCGGACGTAGATCTTCTAGCGTCCAGGTTCAACATGAAGTTAGTCAACTTTGTGTCCAGGACAAGGGATCCACTCGCATGCGGAACGGATGCGTTGGTGACCCAGTGGGATCAGTTCTCACTGATCTATGCATTCCCCCCTATTCAGTTGCTGCCACGACTTTGCAGGATCAAGCTAGAAAGAAGGCCGGTAATTCTGGTAGCACCAGCCTGGCCCAGAAGGTCATGGTACACAGAAATTGTAAAGATGGCAGTGGAGGGTCCATGGTCCCTCCCACTAAGGCCAGACCTGATCTCACAGAGGCCGATATTCCATCCTTCCTTACGGTCTCTAAATTTAACGGCTTGGCTATTGAAACCCACATTCTGAAGAAATGTGGGCTTTCTGGGTCAGTTATTTCTTTTTTGATTAACCACTTGACATCCTGCCGTAGCTGAATGACGGCTACAGCGCGGATCTCACTTCCCGGGAGGCCGTCATATGACGGCCTCCCCTTTCCTCGAAATTCTGTGTTGGCCGTGTCCCTTGGACAGACTGGCTACGCAGTGTACGCCAGATCGCCATAGAGCCCCATGTAACCTAACACGGGCGTCCCTGTTGTTTTTATATTTTGCCGGCTTTTATGTTTTGGATGTTTTAAAGATGCCTAGTTGTCTGAGGCAATAAAATTCCCCTTTTTTACATACTATACCATTGGAGTTTTTTCTTTCTCCCCTTCTTTACCTACGAGTCCAAACGAGGGAGTGTTTACATCAATGCGGAAGTGTCGGAACCATCTCCAGCTGTGTGGTGAGCTGACATCTACTGTCCCTGCAGAGGGCTAAATCTGCATGCTTCTAAGACCTTGCTATAAAGGAGGTCCAACATGTCTAGTAAGGATACATCTATTATCAACCTTTGGATCCACTGTTGGTTGGAGGTCCCTTCACGCCCCCTTATTCCTTTATACACACTAAGGATTACAATACATGAACTTTGGATATGCATTTTTCCTGCGACTCAGGATGCAATTTTGAACTTTTTCACTTATGACTTTGCACTTGGGTGGAATAACCTTTGTTTGTTTTTTTCTTTTTTGCACACCAGTTTATAACTTTATTGTTGGTTTATATGTATGCAATGGTCAATATTAGTATTTGACTTACATGTCGCTGTTTGCTTTGTAGCATAGCGACTTTCTAATTCACTCACAATTAACTTTGATGGTGTTTTTTATTTATATATATATTTATACACACTAAGGAATGCAATTCATGAACTTTGGATATGCGTTTTTCCTGCGACTCAGGATGCAATTTTGAACTTTATGACTTTGCACTTGGGTGGAATAACCTTTGTTTTTTCTTTTTTGCACACCAGTTTATAACCTTATTGTTGGTTTATATGTATGCAATGGTCAATATTAGTATTTGACTTACATGTCGCTGTTTGCTCTGTAGCATAGCGACTTTCTAATTCACTCACAATTAACTTTGATGGTGTTTTTTTTTTTATATATTTTTTTATTTATTTGTTTATCTACTTATGATAATCATGTAGTAATATAGATTTAAATATCTAATGCAAGCGCACAATTTTTTCTTTGTATGTAATTTTTCACCTCATTGATATTTGTGGTTTTGTTGCAGCTGCAGTTATATTAATTTTTTGCTTGATAGCGCAGGTTTTTTCTTTCTTTTTTTATACAGTCAATCACAGATCGCTGTAAATGGCCAATCACAGCGGCCATTAACAGCGCGATCGCCATGGCCAATGAGCGATGATCTCATATGTAAACATATGAGATCATCGCTCATTGCCGGCTCTCTCTCCTCACACAGAGACAGCGTGTGAGGAGAGAGAGAATCTGTCAGCGATCTGTGAGTTTTTGTGAGTAAAAAACGTTTACAGTGCCCCTACAGTGCCCCATCAGTACAGTGCCCACCTGTACAAATCTGTGCCCACCTGTGCCAATCGGTGCCCACCTGTCTGCCCAGCAGTGATCAGTGTCCATCTGCACATCTTCACAATCAGTGCCCACCTATGCCACCTCATCAGTGCCCACCTGTGCCACCTCATCAGTGCCCACCTGTGCCAATCATGCCCATCTGTGCTGCCTCAGTACACATCTGTGCAATCAATCAGTGCACATCTGTGCCGCCTCATCAGTGCCCATCTGTGCCACCTCATCATTGCACATCTGTGCCATCTCATCAGTGCCCACCTGTGCCAATCAGTGCCCATCTGTTCCACCTCATCAGTGCACATCTGTTCCACCTCATCAGTGCCCACCTGTGCCACTTCATCAGTGCCCACCTGTGCCAATTCATCAGTGCCCACCTGTGCCACTTCATTAGTGCCCACCTGTGCCGCCTCATCAGTGCACATCTGTTCCACCTCATCAGTGCACATCTGTTCCACCTCATTAGTGCCCACCTGTGCCACCTCATCAGTGCCCACCTGTGCCACCTCATCAGTGCACATCTGTTCCACATCATCAGTGCCCCTCTGTGCCACCTCAGTGCCCATCTGTGCTCATCAGTGCCGCCTCATCAGTGCCCAGCAGTGCAGGCTTAACAACCATGTCCAAAAGATGCTTTTCCGCCGAGGAGGTGTACCAAATACTGTCCCAGGCCGACGAGAGCAACGGGGAGCTCTCTTTTTCGGATTCCCTTTCAGACTCCGATTCTGAGTCGGACATAAATTATGAGCCAGTCCTCAGTAGTGGAACACTGAGTGACTCAGAGGAGGAAGATATTCGGCCCGCCAAACGAAGGAGTTCTGGTGAGGAGGCAGTGGCATCCACCAGCACCGCAGTGCCATCCACCAGCACTGCATTACCTTGGCAAGAAAGGCCAAGGACCCATGCCAGCCTTCCCTATGCCCTGCAGAAACCCTTGTGGCTTCCTCCTAATTCAGGAGAAGCCAACATTCCCCTTTTCACTGCCCAGCCAGGAGTCCAGGTGGACACAGAGAATTTTTCCCCAATACATTTTTTTTTCATTTTTACCAAGGACATGCTATCAAATATTGTGGCCCAGTGCAACCTTTATGCACAGCAATTCATTTTAAATAATCCAACGTCCTACTATGCCCGTCCCTACGAGTGGAGAGACCTAACGGTGGAGAAGTTGAAGGTTTTTTTAGGCCTCACATTTAATATGGGACTCACCAAAAAAACACTTTGATGTCCTATTGGTCAACCCACCCCATCCACCACATGCCAGTGATCTCCAAGGTAATGCCCAGAAACAGATACCTCATGATAATGAGGTTCCTTCATTTCAATGACAATACCCAGTGCCCTCCCTGAAATGACCCAAACTATGACAGGCTTTTCAAAATTCGGCCACTTCTAAATTATTTTTCTGAAGTATTCCCCCAGCTGTTTACCCCGGGCCAAAACATATGTGTGGATGAGTCTCTTGTTAAGTTTAGTGGCAGGCTTAAAATAAAACAATTTATTCCCAGTCAAAGGGCCCGCTATGGGATGAAGGTATACCAATTATGTGACCGAGTCACAGGATACATATATGCCTTCAAAGTGTATGAAGGGAAGGACACCCAGCTGCAACCCCCTAATTGCCCAGACTACTTGGGATCAAGCGGGAAAATTGTTTGGGACCTCATATACCCCCTACTGGAGAAAGGCTACAATTTATACGTAGACAACTTCTACACATCTCTGCCCCTGTTCCACAACCTTCACCGGAAGAAGACGCCAGTATGTTGCACCGTAAAAAAGGGCTGGAAGGGCTTTCCTCAAAGTCTTGTCAATAAGAAATTGAGAAAAGGAGAAACGGCAAGTCTACGAAACAACGAGATTTTGGCAGTCAAGTGGAGGGACAAAAGGGATGTCTACATGTTGTCTTCAATCCACAATGATACCTTCGTGGAAATCCCCAGAAGGAATGGCCCCATACAAAAACCTAAATGCATCTATGATTATAATTTGTTTATGGGGGGAGTCAACTTCAATGACCAGATGCTGGAACCATACCTTGCCACAAGATGGACATACCATTGGTATAAAAAAGTTGCAATTTATTTTTTTCAACTGGCCATATACAATTCATATGTAATTTACCGCAACTCCACCCAAAACCCCAAGCGCTTCCTTGGCTACCAGGAGGAAGTTTTCACTGCCCTTATATTCCCGAACGGCCCACCAGAAAATATTCGATCAGATGTTTTTAGTCGACTCTCCGAACGCCACTTTGGGTCCATGGCTGATCAAACTGTCAGGTCACCTAGAGGCTGGGTGACAGATGCACACCGTGGGGATCAGGAGTGCACCACAAGGCAGTGGACCCTACGGCTGACTGCTGCGGATGGGAGTCCGGGTGGTAAGGAAGGCAGGGCCGCTGGGACACCAACACTAATCCCACCGGGGTTAGAGCGTAGGATTCCCTGGGGCGTGGAGTCTAAGAGCCAGCAGGTGTTCACCAGAGCCTCTAGTGGTGAGGATGGACTGGGCTGCAACTGGCTCCAGGTCGCGACCCCCAGGGTCCCCCAGCTCACACCCACAGTAGGTAACAGGAGGATAGAGATAGTAAAGAAATAAGCCAAGGTCAGGGCCACAAGCGGACAAGGACAACAGAGTTCACGCCAAGGTTCAGGGTAACAGTCACGAGCAGATAGGAATAGTAGAGAACACGCCAAAGTCGGTAACAGAAACAAACGTAGAGCACACAGCAGGCAGAAACAGGAAGCCAAACACAAAGGTTGATCAGCAGGGCTGGCCTGCAGTGAAGAGGTTAATATAGAGTTCTCTGATAGGAGCTGGGGTGGAGCCGTGCTAGAGGAGAGTTAATAAAAGCAGTCAGGTGAGAGTCAGCTGGTCTTTGGAGATGAACACATGGAAACAGGTAAGCTGATAGACAACATTATTGCATAACCATGACAGTACCCCCCCTCTTACGAGGCCTCCCCCTTCCCCGCTTGGGACCAGGTTTAGAGGGGAACTTCAAATGAAACTTCCTCAACAGACGAGGTGCAAAGACCTCAGAAGCCTTGACCCACGACCTCTCCTCAGGACCAAACCCCTTCCAATGCACGAGGTACTGAAGAATGCCTCTACAGAGTCGGGAATCCAAAATTTGGCTAACCTCGTACTCCTGATCATTCTCAGAGACCGGCGCTGTGGTAGAAAGAGGACGAGAGAACTTATTGAGGACTAAAGGCTTCAGAAGGGCAACATGGAAGGAGTTAGAGATTTTGAGGCTTTTGGGAATCTGGAGCTTGAAACAAACTGGATTCAGTATGGAAGTTATGATGTACGGACCAATGAATCTTGGGGCAAATTTGAGAGAAGGAACCTGGAGTTTGATGTTCCTGGTGGAGAGCCAGACTTTGTCTCCTGGCTGAAGAGTAGGCAGCTTACGCCTGCGATGGTCAGCAAAATTCTTGAATTTGTTGGCAGCTTTCTGGAGGGAATCATGAACGTCAGCCCACATGGAATTGAATGATTCCTGAACAGTAGCCAAGGCTGGACTGCCGGAAGAACAGGTCATAGGAAGAGGGAGTTGAGGATGTTTTCCATAAACAGTGATAAAGGGTGTTTTCTGAGAACTGACGTTGACATGATTATTGTGGGAGAACTCTGCCCACGGGAGTAGTGATGCCCAATCATCTTGATGAGCCGAGACCAAGGTACGGAGAAAGACCTCCAACGCCTGATTAACCCTCTCAGTCTGGCCATTGGATTGGGGATGGTAAGAAGAGGTAAAGTCCAAGGTAATGTTGAGGGACTTGCAAAAGGCTCTCCAAAAACGGGACGTAAACTGAACACCCCTGTCCGAAACGACATGGGAAGGAACACCATGAAGGCGGAAAATCTCTCGTACAAAAATGGGAACCAAGGCAGAGGCAGAAGGGAGACCAGGAAGAGGAACAAAATGAGCCATCTTGGAGAACCGATCGATTACCACCCAAATGGCTGTATTATTCTCTGACAGTGGAAGATCGGTGATAAAATCCATGGCAATGTGAGACTAGGGCTCTTTAGGAATGGGCAAGGGCATGAGAAGACCAGCAGGGGCTTGTGTGGAAGATTCAGACTGAGCACAGACATAACAAGCCTTAACATAATCTTTAACATCCGAGCGGAGGTTAGGCCACCAGTAGAGACGACTGATGAGCAGGAAGGATCGGAGGAACCCAGCATAACCTGCCACCTTGGAATCATGTCCCCAACTAAGGATCTTAGCTCTTAGCTCCGTGGGAACAAAGGTCTTGCCAGGAGGAATTTTTGATTCCAGGGTGGTAGAATGGGCAACAATGCATGAGGTTGGAATAATCGGCTCAGAATCAGGGGTGGACTCCTCGTCCAAAGTGTCAAATGACCTAGAGAGCGCATCAGCCCGACCGTTGCAGGAACCAGGTTTGTACGTAATCGTGAATTTAAAATGAGAAAAGAAGAGACTCCACCTGGCCTGTCTGGGGTTCAGACGTTTAGCATTCTGTAGGTATTGTAGATTCTTGTGATCAGTAAAGATCGTAATGGAGTGAGGGGAACCCTCCAAGAGATGACGCCACTCTTCCAACGCCAATTGAATTGTGAGAAGTTCCCGATCACCAATGCCATAATTTCTCTCTGCACAGCTCCCACCCCCATCGAAGAAGCGTCTACTTCAATAAAAAATGGGTCCTCAGGATTTGGTCTCCTCAAGAGAGGTCCAGAAACAAAGGCCTGTTTCAGATCGTGAAACGCAGAGACAGCCTCGGGAGGCCAGTCTTTGGCATTCGCACCCTTCTTAGTTAAATCGATAATAGGCTCGGCAATGGAAGAGTAATTCCTTATGAACTGCCTATAATAATTTGTGAAGCCAAGAAAGCGCTGTGTGGCCTTAAGGCTAGCAGGAAGGGGCCAGTTGGTAATGGCCGAGACCTTTCCGGGATCCATGCAAAGACCCAAACTAGATACAAAACTTTCCAGAAACAGGACCTCAGGACATTCAAAGGAACACTTCTCCAGCTTGGCATAGAGATTATTCTCTCTAAGGCGCTGAAGTACGGTGCGGACATGGTTCCTATGAGCAAGCAGATTTTCAGAAAAGATGAGAATGTCATCCAGATAGATGACAACAAACTGGTATAGTAGATCCCTGAAGATTTAATTGACAAAGTTCTGGAACACAGCTGGAGCATTACACAAACCAAAAGGCATAATCAGGTATTCGTAATGCCCGTCCCTAGTGTTAAACACAGTCTTCCATTCGTCACCTTCCTGTATTCTAATGAGATTGTATGCACCTCTGAGAACTTGGTGAAAATGGAAGCCCCTTCAACCTGTCAAATAGCTCAGATATTAGAGGTAAGGGGTATTGGTTTTTGATAGTCACTGCATTTAACCCTCGATAGTCGATGCAGGGTCTGAGGGTACCATCCTTTTTAGCAACGAAAAAGAACCCTGCTCCTGCAGGCGATGAGGATTTCCGGATGAAACCTCTCTCCAAATTCTCAGCGACATACTCAGACATGGCCTGGGTCTCTGGAATGGACAGAGGGTAGGTACGACCCCTGGGTAGAGTTGCTCCAGGGACAAGGTCAATGGCACAGTCAAAAGATCTGTGAGGAGGAAGCACCTCAGCAGACTTCTTACAGAACACATCCCGGTAATCGCTGTATGCCGAGGGAAGATCAGAAGATACGGATGTGGTAGCAATGGGAAGTCTCTCCTTGGGGACCACCTTGAGAAGACAGGACGAGAAACACGAAGGGCCCCAAGCCAGGATCTGCCCAGAGACCCAGTCCACATGTGGAGAGTGGAGCTGTAGCCAAGGAAGGCCTAATACAATGGGGGTAGAGGCCTTGGGTAGAATGAGGAAGGAAATCCACTCCTGGTGGAGTATCCCTACCGACATCCTAATAGGTAGCTCCTGGAAATGGATAAGGCCCCCTGGGAGCACAGTGCCATCAATTGCCAAGACTACCAGTGGTGTAGCGAGGGGAGAAAGGGTAAGCTTCATAGAAGAAGCAGTTCTCCATTCCATAAAATTGCCGGCAGCCCCAGAGTCCAGATATGCTAGGACCGATTGGGGAGAAGGGCCTACATGGAGGAACATGAAGAAGACGAGAAGGTGATGTTTCTGGGTCCAATACTCCACCTTCCTCAATTACAAAGTAGCTGTGAGGAAGGGCTTGCTCCCCCAAAACACATCCCTTGATCCCTCGTTATGGCAGATAGCACATGTTGACATTCGTAAATTGGTGTGGATCTTTTAAATTTGGCTTTTCCAGGGGTGATTTCCCCCCATCTGAACGCAATATCAAACACAGTTCCTAAATACTGATGTCTGATATTGCCTTCAGGTTTTACCATATGTGAACTTTGTAAGTTCAAGTTTTTTGTCTTTCTTGTTGGTTTTAGACAGGCCTGTTTTATCGTAAATAGACATTTCTATTTTTTATAATGCCACCCCAAAAATTGTCATACAACAAACATGTTGGTTTGTTTTAAAAACCTTTGGTAAATGCACATGTAAATGTGCAGGTATAAAAAAGTTGGTTAATCAAGAGTGTGTGGATTATTGTCTCAACACTACAACACTTTTGGGGTGATGTAATTGCTGTTTTCAGCGAAAATGGGGGTTATTTCCTAAGGGCAAATCCTCTTTGCACTACAAGTGCAGATTCAGTGCAGTTGCAAGTGCACTTGTAGTGAAATGTGTTTTTGCATTTAGTAAATAACAGCCAACAGTGCTTTGTATAAGGTTACACAATCACGCCATTTTCTGCACTCAACACATTTCTGTCAGGGTCAGCTAAAACAAACACAAGCAGTAAATGTCCACAAAGAATTTCTTTTTTTTTTATTATAAAAAGGCTACACATATTTGCTGGCATATTGATGGCCCCCCTACCCGCAAAGAACTCCAGGTAGCGTAACCGGACATCACGGGCACTCAGGGAGGGCAAGCCAGGACGGCCGCTTTCAAGCGCCGTCAGTGTGGTTTCATGTATCATTCCGGCCTCAGGCCCAACTGAGCCAGCATAGTTGGCCGAATGTTTCCTTAAAAAGTTATGGAGAATACAGCACGCAAGTATAATATGGTTCAGTTTATGCTCCGCCATATGGATGGGTGTCAGAAATAGGCGGAACCGGCTGGCTAGGATTCCAAATGTGTTCTCCACCACTCTTCGGGCTCTGGCCAGCCGGTAATTAAAAACCCTCTGTTCCGGGGTGAGGGTCCTCATCGGGAATGGCCGCATCAGGTGGTCCCCCAGCGCAAACGCTTCATCAGTAACGAACACGAATGGGAGTCCTTCCACATTGTCCTGTGGAGCTGGCAAGTCTAAGCTGCCACTCTGGAGACGCCTGTAGAACTCCGTCTGGGCGATGACTCCACCATCGGACATCCGGCCATTCTTCCCCACGTCCACATACAGGAAGTCGTAATTAGCCGACACCACCGCCAACATCACTATACTATTGAACCCCTTATAGTTTAAATAGTACGACCCCGAGTTGGGTGGTGGGACGATGGGAACGTGTTTCCCATCAATTGCCCCTGCACAGTTAGGAAAGTCCCACCGCTGGGCAAAGTGGGAGGCCACAGTCTGCCATTCCTGTGGCGTGGAAGGAAACTGTTGAGGAAAAAAAAATAAACATTACTATTTTTGATCAGAAACAATGCAAGCAGATTAGACACAAACATTATAGGTCAACCTCCAGATAGCATTTATTAAGGGGAATTTAACAACGCCAAAGTATAAGGTACACCTATCATAATCCCCCTCCCCCCTCTCATGGGCCATTTCTAACATTATAGGGGGTGTGTCTTGGACAGGTAACCCTCTTCACTTCATTGAGAGATGAATGCCTAAATACAGGGTATTACTTGGAACAGCCCCTCCTTAGTTACACTATTGACAGCCCACTGGACAGGTAAGAAGTGTCATAATACAAAGATATAAATACACATTGTACACATTTGAGCACATTTGGACATTCTGCTATTACCTCGCAAGATAATAATAGAATACAAAAACTTTAAACAGTACCATTTGAAAGTATACAGGCAGGCCCTTGCACTACATGCTTTGGGGAATTCATCCATACATCTGAGCACTAAAGAGATGGGTATAGTGTGTATGGGTTTGGCAAAGTCAGCAGATAGATGATTGAGGATAGAGAATTGGGATCAGCTGACTTAGCAGTTGGGGGAGGGAGGGTTACTAAAAATTATTTGGGGACACCACCAAAAAAAAGCCTCTGGCACTCTGCCAGAATTTAAAGCAAAAATAACATTTCAAAACATTTTAGGGGGTGTTTGGGGTAAAGCACTACTATGGAGCAGAAAAAATACATTGTTAAGTGACTACATGAGGTGAATATAGGCCAGGAGACACCATGCTGGGGAGGTTATTGAAGAGCAAATATGTATGAAGGACCTAAAATAATAATTACATAAAAATCCAGCATGCATGAGAACAAGGGGGACATTCACAGCATATTACAATCATGGTAATTAGGGAATGAGGAAAGAAATACAATACATTAGCAAAGATTCAATACAATAAAATGTGATATTAAAGGATAAAAATCTTACCTTCATATACTCCTTCTGCAGGACCTGGATGATGGCAGAACAGGTCTCTGGGATAATGATCCCCAGAGCCTGGGGGGAGATGCCTGTTGAGAACTTTAAGTCCTGCAGGCTTCTCCCAGTCGCCAAGTACTGCAGGGTAGCGACGAGCCTCTGCTCCGGAGTGATGGCTTGCCTCATGCAGGTAGCCTGCCTGCTAATATAAGGGGTCAGCGAAGCCAACAGACGGTGAAACACAGGGTCCGTCATCCTGAGAAAGTTCCTGAAATCATCAGGATTATTCTCACGGATCTCACGAAGCAAAGGCATATGAGAGAACTGGTCACGCTGAAGCAACCAATTCTTGGTCCATGAACTCCTCCCCACCCTGTTCATGGACTGGACTTGTGTCAAGGTCAGGACCCCAACACCAAGCCCCCGCACAGCACGAACTCTACGAGGAGTACGCATATGCAACATGGCTAGAAAATGGTCGGCTGCTCAGAACGAAGTAACAGAACGCACTGAAGAACAGCAAGGCCTGTGAAGAGCGACCTGAAAAACAGTAACGAATGAACAAGAATACAATGACTAATTAAAGTCACGCGGAACTTGCTGCACGCACTGAAGAGCAGATACAAACCCACAAGCACAAACTGAACGGCAGAAAACGATCTGAAAGCCACGAGTCTGAAAAAAGCGCAAATCGTCTCTCACCAAACTTTTACTAACACGAGATTAGCAAAAGGAGCCCAAAGGGTGCCGCGCTTGGTTCTGAACTGGCCTTTTCTAGTCTCGTTGTACGTGGTGTACGTGACCGCGTGGTTGGCGATTGGAAATTCCGACAACTTTGTGCGACCGTGTGTAGACAAAACAAGTTTGAGCCAACATCCGTCGGAAAAAATCCTAGGATTTTGTTGTCGGAATGTCCGAACAAAGTCCGACCGTGTGTACGGGGCATTAGAAAGCCTGAAGGCGGTGATTGGTTTTCGGGGTCCTGTACATGGCTAGGCTCCCAAAAAGTCTCACACATGTGGTATCCCCGTACTCACGAGAAGCAGCAGAATGTATTTTTGGGTGTAATTTCAAATATACCCATGGCATGTTTGAGCAATAGATCATTGAGTGACAACTTTGTGCAAAAAAAAAAAATCTAATTTTCCCGCAACTTGTGGCAAAATATAAAATATTCTATGGATCAACAAACCTCTCAGCAAATAGCTTGGGGCATCTACTTTCCAAAATGGGGTCATTTGGAGGGGGTTTGTGCTATCTTGGCATTTTATGGCCTTCAAAACTGTGATAGGTAGTAAGGAGTGAAATAAAAAATGTACGCCCTTAGAAATCCTGAAGGTGGTGATTGGATTTTGAGATCCTGTACATGGCTAGGCTCCCAAAAAGTCTTCCACATGTGGTATCCCCATACTCAGGAGAAGCAGCAGAATGTATTTTATGGTGTAATTCCACATATAACCATGGCATGTGGGAGCAATATATCATTTTTAGTGACAACTTTGTGTAATTTATTTTTTCTTGTAATTGTTCAATCACTTGTAATAAAAAAATAAAATATTCAATGGGCTCAATATGCCACTCAGCAATTTTCTTGGGGTGTCTACTTTCCAAAATGTGGTCATTTGGGGGGTTTGTACTGCCCTGCCATTTTAGCACCTCAAGAAATGAGATAGGCAGTCATAAACTAAAAGCTGCATAAATTCCAGAAAGTGTACCCTAGTTTGTAGATGCTATAACATTTGCACAAACCAATAAATATACGCTTAT
Organism: Lithobates clamitans; assembly: GCA_037952925.1. Lineage (NCBI taxonomy): Eukaryota > Metazoa > Chordata > Amphibia > Anura > Ranidae > Lithobates > Lithobates clamitans. The sequence continues at coordinate 2,142,600 of JBBGZY010001684.1, forward strand.
TGACATTTTTTTACCAAAGACATGTGGCTGAATACATTTTGGCCTAAAAGTTTGACTAAAATTGAGTTTATTAGATTTTTTTTTCTATTAAAAAAAAGTAGAAAATTATAATTATTTTTTTGAAATTTTCGGTCTTTTTCCATATATATCGCAAAAAATGAAAATAGCAGAGGCAATCAAATACCATCAAAAGAAAGCTCTATTTGTGAGAAAAAAGGATGCAAATTTTGTTTGGGTACAGCATTGCATGACTGTGCAATTACCAGTTAAAGTAGCACAGTGCCAAATTGTACAAAGTGCTCTGGTCATTGAGCAGTCAAATCTTCCGGGGCTGAAGTGGTTAAGGAACACTGGACTTAAAAAAACAACTTGTAAGGGCTGGGCTCAGCTCTTCCTTCCCTGAGCTAGTCGCTCAGCTGTCGGCTAATTGCCAGCTCCCATCTCTCTTCACAGTTACTCAGCTGTTGATGATATCCTGCTCGCCAGTCCTGCCTACTTAAGCCGTCCAGTCCACAGGAGCTCTGCCTTCGCCACGGTCACATCACAGAAACTATCTCCTGCGATCCTGTTCAAGACTTGCTTTGCTGACATCCCTTCTGGCTCCAGATCCTGCTTGCTGTTCCACTACATTGATCCCTGACTTCTGGCTTGGCTGACTATACATTCCGGTTACTGAACTTTAGCTATGTTTTGACTACGTTTGTTCTTTTTAGTTTTATTATTAAACAAATGTGATTTAACTGTACTTCTGTCTCGGCCTGATTTCATGGTTTCTGACATTAGGCGAAGGCCATGAACTCAGAAGATGCAGTCAATCCACTTGTTGGTAATATTTTTGATGAACTGGATCACCGCATGGATCAGTTCGCCATGGCGTTACAAACGCTCCTGAGTCGCATGGCTCACCTGGAATCTCCCACTGTGGCTGCTCCAATACAACACACGTTGCAGGCTGACTCTGCTGCTGCTCCAGTCCCTGTGCAGGCCCCTGCCTTGAGTATTACCTCTATAAGAGGTATGTCTGGTTCCGCTCCGCTTCCCCAGCGATTTGGGTGCGATCCAGTTCAATGCAGAGTGTTTCTCAATCAGGTTGAGATATACTTTGAGATGCTACCCCAGGTGTTTCCCACGGACAGACGCAAAGTAGGTTTCATGATATCTTTGCTTTCTGAGGGAGCCTTGGCCTGGGCAAACCCTCTATGGAAGACGCAAAAACCTGTTGTCTTGAGTTACCCTGAGTTTGCAGCTTCGTTTAAAAGGGTATTTGATGTTCCTGCATGCTCTGCTTCTGCTGCCAAGTGCCTCATGTCCATCAAATAGAGTACGAGTACTGTTGCCGACTATGCCATTGAATTCCATACTCTGGCAGCAGAGGTTGCGTGGAACAATGAGGCCCTCGTGACTGCTTTTTCTCATGGTCTCTTGGATACCATCAAGGATGAGATAGCAGCCCGAGATATAACCACTGAGCTGGAGAAGTTGATCACGTTTGCCATCCTCATTGGCTCCAGACTCAGAGAAAGACTTTCTTTTAAGGAGTGCTTGCGGAAGCCTCCTATATGTTTTGTCTCCGAGCTTTGTAGTCCCACCCGTGCCTTCCTCACCTCCCATGCCTCCTGGTACTGAGTCGGTCAGTGAAGGTGAACCCATGCACTTGGGTTTCATGTGTCTCTCTGTGGATAAGAGAACCTTTAGGAGGAGGGAGAAATTGTGCCTTTATTGTGGCCAGGCAGGTCACTTTTTGAAGTCTTGTCCTACCCCACTGCCGCTTCCTGAGCTTTGCCAACTATTATCGGAAGTTTATTTGTAACTTCTCGTCTCTGGTCAAGCCCCTGACTGATATGAAGAGAGAGGACGGTAACCCACAGAGTTGGTCTCCGGAGTCCATTAAGGCCTTTGAGAGTCTCAAGGCTGCCTTTTGCAGCGTACACACAAGCGGACTTTTATTATTTTTTATTTCATCAAGATTTTTTTTAGGATTGTTTTTTTTTTGTTTGTAAAGTTACCACAATTACCACATTTTTTTGTACATGTTTAATTTTTGTTTTGGTATAAAGTTTACCACAAAGAACCTTTTTTTTTGGTATATTTTTTACATTTTTTTGTTGTAAAGTTACCACAAGAACATTATATATATTTCTGTTTTTGGAACCTCAAGGAGGTTATTGTCCCTTGTTAATTTTACATTGTCTATAAAAAAATGATGTTAATAAAAACACAAAGTATTTTCATAAAATAAAATATCCATTTATTATGGTAAACAAAATAAAGATGAAGTCAACGCTGGAGAAACTTGAATAAGCACTCATTGTAGTGTGAAACGCGTCAGCTGTTTTTGTACGCTTCTGCTGTCAAGTTTTGTGTGTCTTCATGATCCAGCTTTTTAAATAAAGCATTCATCACTATACCGGTGTGCGGCTTCCAGCTTTCCTCGATTTGTCTGCCAAAAAAGTTTTTCACACAGGAGGCGTTGTCCCTTCTCCATTTCCAGCAACCTGCTGGCTATATAGGAGCTATAGGCCTCTTCAGCTTCGGTAGGTTCTTGAGGAAATTAGTTGCTTCTCTCATTAGGCGCAGTGATGCTTCCTCTGTCACCGTCCCCTTTCTGGGCCTTTTTGTATGAAGGCAAAAGGGAGGAACCTGTGATTGTGTGAGGCTCCTAGTGGGCCCAGCCACCTCCTGGCTGACACTAACCCCTGCCTCCTCCTGGCTGACACTAACCCCTGCCTCCTCCTCGATGACACTGGGCCCGGCCTCCTCCTCGATGTCACTGGGCCCGGCCTCCTCCAGGATGACACTTTCCACACCTTCCTCCTGGCTGATCTCATCCTGTGTATAAAAAGGGGACATAGTTTGAGTTTTTGTTTCATCAATGACACACAATTTTCAGCTCATGACTTGCAAATTCAATGTTACTACATATAAAAGAGTATCAATCTGACACCAGCATTTTTTAAAGCTGGTAGCAAACATTTTTGGCCACTACTGTCAATTGATATGTATACATCATTTTTTGGATAAAATCCTTAATAGTTAATCAATTATAACATCTAGTTAACATCATTAATATTAGGACACTAAATATGTCAAAAAAATTTGTACCTGACTCCAGATGGTCACATCCGGTTCTTCCAGGATGGAAGACCCAGCTTGGTCCTCATCAGCCTCTGCTGGGGTGGTGGGAAGGGTGGAGGGAAAGGTGCATGGAAGGGTGGAGGGAAGGGTTGAAAGTGATGCCCTGGCTTCAGTCTGGTCATCAAGAAAACGTAGTTTATCGTAGTACCACAGCCTGGGTACATATACATCATCTGCTGATGCTCCTGATCTCAGGGAATTCTGGATCTTGTTATGCTCCCTCCTATACATATTTCGCAAGATCCCAATTTTATTTTCAACAAACTTAAAGGTTGCTTCTGGGATGAAAGTCTGCACAAATGCGAGAAGTTTTACCAGCGCTGCCTTGTTGCTTTAATATATTATGCAGGGTGATTGACCTCCCATAAATTCCTCATCTCCCTGTATTTCTCAATAAATGGTATCAGAAATTCAGGGTCCTTAAATTTGGCATTCATGTTTTCTGTAAAACATAATACACAAAACAAAAACACTAATGTTTCGGCTAAACTCTCATCTTATCCCAACATAGGACCCAACAATCTTTAAGTAGTATAGGCTGCTACAAAGTTACAAAAAAATGACCTTCGTTTTGGATGCTCGCAACTTCAGTTCCTCTATCCTCCATGCACAGAACGTACGTACGACACATGCGTAGTAGCTTTATATACACTGCGCATGCGTGAAACTCCGCCTGCCCCTGACGTTCTTTTTTAATGAATATTCTCTGCCCTTTCTCTCTATGGTGTGCAGTAGGAGCAACAATGGTGGAAACACAGCAGGTGTGTACTACCTCTGGAAGCGAGGAAAGCCCGGAACGTCCCGATCCGGGAAGCCTAGATTTAAAGCCTCCAATATGGCCTTTGAAGAGATGGTGGAGATGGTGGCAATTTTGAGAAAAAAAAGATTATGATGGGTAGCATGGACCGTACGCCCGGCCTAATTTAAGAAAGGCAAAAATAATGGCGAAAGTAGTAAAGAACTTGCATCTTCGTTTTGGGGTACGGCGTTCTAAAGATCAGCTGAGGAAACGATGGTCTGACCTCAAACTCCGGGAGCCGGATCAGTACAGACGAATCCAGAAAGTGCTTAAAAGAAAGTAAGTACTTGTCGTGTGTTCATATTCTGTTTATTACCTTGCATACTGCTTTATGTGCTTTTCTTTAACGTACGAGTTTAGAACGCTAAACGATTGTAGTAAACATTATATGTGTATATATATATATATATATATATGTGTGTATATGTGTGTGTGTGTACATACATATATGTATATATAATATAATATAGATTTACACACAATGTATTTAGTTGATACAGGGTTTAAACAACATTTTGGTCTTGGTAATTTGTCTTATTAAAAGAAGTTTAGGATATTGTTGTCTAGATGTCTTTTGAAACTAGAATGAATAGCAAACTTCATTCAGTGGAATGTAAGGAGAGGACACTCAGCAGCTGTTTACACATCTGGACACAGGAGCACTAGTGTGGGACACCAGAATACTTTTTTTTGGGTAACCCACACAGGTGCTCCAGTGGATACTTGTTGGGGTGTCTCTATCTGTGAAACGTGGCCAAAAAAGGTAAAGTATTCCAGCTTGTTTCAAAGAGGATTTTAATTATGTCTTCAACTAGGAACTATGCCCAAACAGACAATTTGTACACCACTTCACTACAATGTTTCATATTACTATTCCTGGACTCAAATATCTGTGTGCTAAGTATAGCTTTTGTTTCATTCACATAGGGGAGAAAAGACTCAGACAAGCTGAGCCCAGTGACCCCCGACCGCAACACCCGGATTGGGAAATCAGCCCAAGTCCCACAGAGGATGTTGAGGAAGGAGAGGTGGGCGACATGGGCACCCCACCAGGTGAGTGTCTAACACCCCAGCTTACGGTAATCTATGTATGCCTGCATATTTCGATATACATTTTTTATCATCTATTTTAGGTGATCTGGTTGTGGAAGAGGAAGAAGCAAGTACCAGCGCAACCCCCGAGGATGTGTACAAAGGAGAGGTGGAGGAAGTAGGTGACATGAGCACCCCACCAGGTGAGTGTCTGACACCCCAGCATATGGTAAGGTAATCTATGTATGCCTGCATATTTCTAAATACATCTTTTTTTCCTTAATTTTAGGTGATGTGGAAGGGGAATCATTTAGCACAGACAGTGCACAACGCTTAATTGGACAGATCATGGCCTGGAATGGGGATATTGATGCCATGCGCACTACCTTAGACCTAATGCGTAATCGGCTGGACAATATGCAGCAGGAAATGAAGAACATGATCGATGTTTTGGGGAGAATCTAAATCCCTTTTTCACAACGATCATGTTCTTCATTTCCTAAAAAAAATATATAAAATTTTATATATATATATATATATATATATATATATATATATATATATATATATAGTTTAAAACTAAAATATATATTTTAAATTATAAAATTTTACCAAACGCACATGTGAATGTGCACAGATTAAAAATTATGTTATTAATCAACAAGATGTGTGGCTTCTTCTTTCAATGCTCAATACCAATTTTGGAAGTTATTTGTTGTTTACAGTGACAATGGTGGTTATTTACTAAAGGAAAATACACTTGGCACTACAAGTGCTCTAGGATAACCTAGGATAAAGCCAAAAAGAAAGGCAAGCAATAAATATAATTCAAGATTTTATCTGATCAGGATTTTTTAATAAAAAAAATTATAGATTGTGTGGCATTGCAATGGCCCCCCTACCCGTAAAAAATTCAACATATTGATCCCAAACTTGACGGGCACTTTGGGGGGCCAAGCCAATACGGCCAGTATCAAGGCCCGTCAAAGGATTCTCTATAAGTCCGGCCTCAGGCCCAAGTGATACCATATAATAGGTCAAATGTTTGTGTAAATAATTGTGCAGGATGCAGCACGCTAGGACAATGAGATTTAGGTTGTATTCCGCCATGTGGATAGCTGTCTGACACAGGCGGAATCGGCTGGCCATAATCCCAAAAGCATTCTCCAAAACTCTTCTCGCTTTGGCCAGCCGGAAGTTAAAAACCCTCCTCTCCGGGGTGAGGGTCCTTTGGGGGAATTGCCTCATGAGGTGCTCGCTCAGACCGAAGGCTTCATCTGCTATGAAGACAAAGGGGAGTCCTTCCACGTTATCTGCATCAGGTGTCAATTCCAGGCCACCGCTCTAGAGACGCTGGTAGAACTCTGTCTGGGTCGAAGACTCCTCCATCCGGCCATTTTTCCTCACGTCCACATAAATTCATATTGTGCCGACACCACCGCCACAAGACAATACTATAGAACCTCTTATAATTAAAACAGAATGACCCCGAATGGGGTGGTGGCTCGATGTGGACATGTTTCCCATCTATAGCCCCTCCACAGTTGGGAAAGTCCCAACGGGTGGCAAAATGGGATGCCACAGTCTGCCATTCCTGTAGTGTTGAAGGAAACTGGGGAGTCAAACAAGAAAAAAAAAACAAATCAGTATAAATTTTGAACATAACATTGCAAGCACATTATACAAAAAACATTGCCCAACATCAGTATAACATTAATTGTAATATTATTTAAAGACTAAAATATAAAGGCCCACTTATCAGATTCCTCATCCCCTCTGATGGCACATTGATAAATTTTAGGGGGGGGGGATTCTAAATCAAGTTAAGGACACACAGGGGTTGATTTACTAAAGGCAAAAAGACTGCGCACTTTGAAAAGTGCAGTTGTGGCACACTGCAAGTGCAGTTGCTCCAGAGCTTAGTAAATGAGGTAAGGCTTCATGTTGCAAAGAGTACCCAATCACATGCAAGGGAAATTAAAAAAACATCATTTTTGCTTGCACATGGTTGGATGATGGAAATGAAGAGCTCCTGCTCATTTACTAAGCCCTGGAGCAAATGCACTTGCAGAGTGCAACCAGGGGCGGATCCAGAGTCTAGTCTCAGGAGGGGCATTGCCAGAAAATACTTTTTTTGTGGGCAATTTATCGCGGAAATGGCTGGTGTTGGCGCTTCAATCATCCCGGCACCATGGTTGTTATGGTGTCAGGATGATTGAAGCACATTATTTCTATTAATAAATTTTAATATGAAATTAAATGGTTCAACTCACCATAACGCAGAATCAGTGGGAGCCCTGAGCGTGTCACTTGCCACCGTCACCTGCCACACATTGCAGATTGTCACTTGCCTGCCAACAGATGCAGATTGTCACCTGCCACATGTTGCGGATTCTCACTTGCCACGTCACCTGCCACCAGATGCGGATTGTCACTTGCCATGTCACCTGCTACACATCGCGGATTGTCACTTGCCTGCCACCAGATGCAGATTGTCACCTGCCACATGTTGCGGATTGTCACTTGCCACGTCACCTGCCACACGTTGCAGATTGTCACTTGCCACGTCACCTGCCACCAGATGCGGATTGTCACTTGCCACGTCACCAGCCACACATTTCGGATTGTCACTTGAAGCGTCACCTGCCACCAGATGCGGATTGTCACTTGCCACGTCACCTGCCACACATTGCGGATTGTCACTTGCCTGCCACCAGATGTAGATTGTCACCTGCCACATGTTGCAGATTGTCACTTGCCAAGTCACCTGCCACCAGATGCGGATTGTCACTTGCCACATCACCTGCCACACCTTGCACATTGTCACGTCACCTGCCACACATTGCAGATTGTCACGTCACCTGCCACACATTGAGGATTGTCACTTGCCACGTCACCTGACACACCTTGCGGATTGTCACGTGCCTGCTAAGGTGGTGTTTTGCTTGTCTCTTGCTTCTTTGTCCCAGAGTCAGGCAGCAGAGAGATAATGTAATCTCCCTGCTGCCCATGCTGCCTGCACAGTGAGGGCGGAAGTTACTGCAGGCATGCGGGGGCAGTGAGAGATGATGTCATCTCTCTGCTCCCCTGCCCGCCGGCTTGCTGATTGGCCAGCCACCCACTCACACCTAGCCTGCTCTCACGGCCCGCAAACCGTGCAGCCCGGTGCTCCTGTGGAGCCGCCCGCTCCCTCATCCGCCCACTCTCTCATCCGCTCGCGGAGCCGCCCACTTTCTCATCCACCCACTTATCAGATTCCTCATCCCCTCTGATGGCACATTGATAAATTTTAGGGGGGGGGGATTCTAAATCAAGTTAAGGACACACAGGGGTTGATTTATTTTAATGAATACTTTACAAAAGTACAAAAATATACAAACAATATTAAAAACAGTTGTATACACCACAATTAACAAAATTACTAACGGGTAACCCCGTAACGTTTCTGTTGGGGAGGGGTATACATGAAATTCCTCAACCAGTTTTGCAGTAAAAAATGCTTCTTCGGGAGGGGTGGTCTATAAAACAATTAATATTTTTATAACAATATGAAATATACAGCAAAACAGTGTTAAAACAACATGATACATTAAATGATATCAAAGTAGAAGACTAGCTCACCCACTCAGATGGAGTCAATGACATGGCAGGACCCAAACAAATCCCCCCACGGCGAACATGGGGGATTGTAGAAACAGAATCTGATTGATTGATAATAAAGAATAAAAATATGGAAACTACGGATGTTTTGGGGTGCACACCCAGGTGTGATGGGGTAGTGAACGGAGTGAGGGGATAAAAAGGTGATGGCGTGACGATAAGTGCATGGGGGGAGAAAAAAAAAGGAGGGGGGGGAATTAGGGAGGGAAGAAGGGAGGATGAAGGAGTAAAGGGTAGGGGGAAAAGGGGGGGGAAAGGGAGGGGAGGAGGGGTGGAGGGAAGGGAACAGATAAGGAGGGGAGGGAGGGAGATGGTGGGGAGAAGGAGGGGGGAGGGAAAAGGAAGGGACAGGGAAGGGAGGGGGGAGAAAGAAAGGGGGGGATATACCAAAGTACGGTGTGTAACAGTAATAATGAAATAAAGATTACTCCCGGAGTCAAACAATTGACACTTAAAGTTAGGGATGCAGCGAAGCTGACATTTGATGAATAAGGTCCCAGAGTGACATGATAGTCTGTAAAATACAATGATGGATAAGATCAAAACGCTGAAGGTTAGGAGCCAGGAGGGGTGAGGGAGGGAGAGACAGGGAAAGAAAAAAGGGGGGATATGAACGGTACAAGGGATATGGGGAAGAGAGAGGCACATCTCTGCACCACTCACAAGAGCACACCAACCTTCAGATGAGATGATCTACCACGACAGCCCAGCTTGGAGAGTCTGTTTATGCTCACACAGCGGTCTGCCATAGACCGCTATATGAGCTCCCCAACCCTGTCAACGTCAGATCACTTTGCTGTAGGCGGCGTCTATTGTCACTGGGTCTGTTTACCCGCACTGCGCAAGTGCACGATGCTGTGCTACTGCGCAAGCGCACGCTGATGCAACCTAAGGACCGGAGGGTCCAGGACAATACAGTGCAAGCAGGGATGAGAGCTTCCTGCCAGGGTAAACACGTGTCCGCCAGGGGGAGAAGAGGCAAGGATAACTGCAGAATCTGATGACCGCTGAGGAGAGGGGCACATCGAGTCTTCTTAACAGCAAAACATTGTACTATGAAATAGAAAAAACATAAAACTAGAAGTGGTGGATGTATACACTTCTGGGGATATAACACCCAGAATGCCACCAATCCTAACACAAGTATTAGGTTCAATCACATAGGTGAAGTGACATTAGGTGATCTCGACAATAATTAGGGTATCAAAACTCACTCAAATCCCATAGTGTTAATGATGGTGGGTAGGTATGGGAATGAGGGGAAAGGGAAGCAGGAGGGAAGGAAAGACGGGAAGGAGGAAGGAAAAGAAGGGGGATGAGGATGACTGGGGCAATTCACAAAAAGGGTTTGTACGATACCATCTCGTTGAGGCCAGGGGGGAGAGTGGCATTAAGCCGCTCTATCCATAATGTTTCTCTCTGCAGGATTATACGGTCCCAATCACCCCCCCTGGGGTTAGGTTGCACCACCTCAAGGACTGAAAACTGAACAACAGAAGTATCATATCTATGGTAGAGTCCAATGTGTCTACCAATCGTAGTCAGTTTACCACTCTCAGAATAATAGAGGTGGTCACCAATCCTCTGCCTGAGTTCTCAAATGGTCTTTCCAACATAAAAGGCCTTGCAAGTACATAGCATCAAATAAATAACCCCTCTGGTACCACAGTCTGCAAAAGTCCATGGGGTAAAGAGTTCCCCATTGGGTAAAACAAGCTGTTTCCCCTTGCGAACCCAGGGGCAACGGGGACAGTCACCACATCTAAATGTGCCGTTGGGTCCTCTCCTAGGGGGCTTGTCAGATGTATAATGACTAGAGGTCAGTTGGTCAAGTAGGGAACATGCCCTGCGGAACACCAGTTCAGGGGCAGGCTGCACATGTTTACCCAAAATATGGTGCTCGGCAAGTAGGTGCCAGTTGTTAGATAGAATGGTTCGAAGTACATTATGATGAGCTGAGTATGTGGTAATAAACCTTACAGGGTCGTTTGAAGAGGGGGTTTTTGGACGATTGAATAGTAGGGAGATTTGGGGGCATGAAGAGGCTTTATTGAAAGCCTTTCTAAGATTAGTGGAAGAGTATCCTCGCAGTAAGAGTCGTTCACGTAACGCCTTGGCCTGAATCCTAAAATCACTTTCAAGCGCACAATTTCTGCGCAACCGCAGATATTGTGCGTAAGGTATACTGCGCACCAGTGATCTGGGGTGAGCACTGGTGGCATATAGTAAAGTATTGCCAGCCATGGGCTAGCGGTAAAGATCAGTACCCAGGGTGCCATCTTGTTGTTTGATGATATTAAGGTCATTGTTGTCCAACTCGTGGAGGAAGTCCAAAAGTTTGTCCTTCGACCCAGTCCATACCAAAAATAGATCATCTATAAAACGATACCACAGTAGGGTGTCATCAAGAAAATCTGCGTACCTATCATCTGAGTAGACGTACCTCTCCCAACCCCCAGGTAAAGATTTGCATAAGCTGGAGCACATGATGTCCCCATGGCAACTCCTTGGGTCTGCAAAAACAACTGGTCGTTGAAGGTGAAGTAATTTTTCGTTAGAATGAACTGTAGTAATGCAAGGATAAAATGATTAAGAGGCCATGTGATGGTATCTTGCTTGAAAAGAAAGGATCCAGCCATCCGTACGCCCCTTTCCCCCCTCTCTCCCCGCTCCCCCCTTTCCTCCCCTCCTTTTCCCCCTTCCCCCCTCCTCCCCTTTTCCTGCCCTCCCCTTTTTTCCCCCTACCCCTTCATCCTCCCTTCTTCCCTCCCAAACCCCCCCTCCCCCCCATCACACCTGGGTGTGCACCCCAAAACATCCGTAGTTTTCATATTTTTATTCTTTATTATCCATCAATCAGATTCTGTTTCTACAATCCCCCGTGTTCACCGTGGGGGGATTTGTTTGGGTCCTGCCGTGTCACTGACTCCGTCTGAGTGGGTGAGCTAGTCTTCTGCTTTGATATCATTTAATGTATCATGTTGTTTTAACACTGTTTTGCTGTATTTTTCATATTGTTACAAAAATATTAATTGTTTTATAGACCACCCCTCCTGAAGAAGCGTTTTTTTTACCGCAAAACTGGTTGAGGAATTTCATGTATACCCCTCCCCAACAGAAACGTTACGGGGTTACCCGTTAGTAATTTTGTTAATTGTGCTGTATAAAACTGTTTTTAATATTGTTTGTATATTTTTGTACTTTTGTAATGTATTCATTAAAATTTATATATTTTATGATTTACTAACTGTGATTTATTACCAAGTGCAGAGATAGTCCAACTCCAATTTTCAGGCATGTACGCGCGAGTAGGCAAGTGACAGCAATTGCTTCCGCGCCTCCACTCCTCTATTCTTACATTAAGTGAGTAGACTAGGTGGATATGGGCCAGCATTGCATGCTAGAAGGTTAGTGAAGGCAAATATGCATGCAGGACAAAAAAGAGCATTAGGACAAAGGGGACATTCACACATTGCAATCATGGAAATTAGTGTTTCTTGAGTAAAGAAATACATTACATCAGCAAACATTAAATACAATAAAATGTGATGTTAAAGGATAAATCTTACCTTAATATAGTCCTTCTGCAGGACCTGGATGATGGCAGAACAGGTCTCGGGGATAATGATCCCCAGAGCCTGGGGGGAGATGCCTGTCGACAACTTAAGGTCCTGCAGGCTTCTCCCTGTCGCCAAGTAACGCAACGTGGCGACTAGCCTCTGCTCCGCTGTGATGGCTTGCCTCATGCAGGTATCCTGCCTGCTGATATAAGGGGTCAGCAAAGCCAACAAACGGTCAAAAACGGGGTCCGTCATCTGGAGAAAGTTCCTGAAATCCTCAGGATTATTCTCACGGAGCAATGGCATGTGAGAGAATTGGTCACGCTGGAGCAACCAATTCTTCGTCCATTAACTCCTCCTCGCCCTGTTCATGGACTGGGCTTGGGCTGAAGAATGAACTACAGCACCAAGCACATACAAAGCACGAACTCTACGACGAGTACGTTCACGCAACATGGCTTCATGTCCGGCGGCTGGTCCGGAAGTGGTTAATAAGGTTTTTTGGTGATCTTCAATCCCCATTTTTTTCAGAGCTAAAAAACAGCCTGAGCAAGCTAGTTAACTACTCATTGCCCTGATGATGGATATAACAATACAAAGATGCATGTGTAACAAAGTGTAGCACTGTGGTTCCAAATTAAATAACCATAATGACTAGTGCAATGAAATATAACATGCACAATAAGGAAATTAAGTAACAAAATAATAAAAAAATATAGTCTCTAATAATCTCTAAGTATCAATCGTGTGTAGTGATTAATCGCAGTCCAATTTGGAATGAAACAGTTCTGATCACCATGTGAATGGCCAATATGGTAGATGAAAGATGAAAATATCAATATGATAATACCACCACCAAAGTGAAATGGAGGCTTACCAGAAAGTTTGAACCCAAAAGAACATATGTTGTATGGGTCACACCAGCTTATATTGCCCACCGGCAATGGAGGAGGAGCCTTAGAAGCCAACGGTAATTGGGGTCGTCAGAAGGGTCTCTCGGGGCCCCCCAGTAGTTGGTATCGGATTGGAAGCCTCCGCAGGTTGCTGAGCAGCCAGGAGAAGCGTGTCATTCCACTACTCGTTATGGTTATTTAATTTGGCACCACAGAGCTACACTTTGTTACACCTTTTGTTTTGAGCAAAATTTCTGTTTGTTGTGTTAGCTGCTAAATCACTCAGCTGCTAAATCACTGAGCAAGCACAGAGTTTTTGGGTTTATTGAATACAAAGATGCATAAATTGAACTGTTACATGCATTATCCATAAACACTGTTTATAAGACACCGATTAAAAGAGCAGTCATTACAGTAAATTAAAACAGAAAATAAATAAATAGAAAGCAAAAAAAAAACAAACAAAAAACAATAGTAATAAAAGGTAATGGCAATGGCGACAGTAACAATGCTCCAAGGAAACTTTCCATAGCTGTGGTCAAGCAAGGCTGAGGAGAAACTGCTCAAAAGTGGATGATTATACTGCACAAGGGATAACAATAAAAAAGAAGTTTGAGGAAAAGGAATACCCTCCACAATTGGTCCAAGAGGCCTTTATGTCACATATAAATCCTGTGCCTAAACAGCTAATTGCCACTGAGAAAAATACATTAAGATTCATGTCAATTTATTACAACAGATATAGGTCAGTCTCAAGAATGATCCAAAAACACTACAAAATCTTATTATTGGATCAGTGATTAGTTCCAGCACCGCTGGCAGCTCCTCAAATTACAGTTAGGAAAGCTTGTACAGTTAAGAACATTCTAGCACCAAGTAAAAAACAAGTTCCTAACAAAAGAGCCCCACTGGACATTAGACCCTATTTTGAAAACAGGACAGGCATCTTCCAATGAAAAAAAAAGAGGATGCCTGACCTGTCAATTCATTATGCATGGTCTCACAAATATTACCACCAAGGCAACAAACGAGCCTGTTTTCCATGCTGGGCGCTGGGTCTCCATCTCCCCTGCACTTCCATCTTACTTCGCCCATCCTCCAGTCATGCTTGGCTCTTCTGACTTCCAGCTCCGGGCCCCGGTCAATTGGTCGGCTGATCTGTTCCCCCACTCAGCGCATACGAGGCAGCACCATCAGGCTTTCCCTGGGCTTCCGGTGTCCACACACCATCCTGTGGTCCGCGGTAACACCAGCCTTCATACACTCCTGAAATGGAAAAGAGAGATAGAAGTAATAATGGAGGCGGGGAGAGATGGGTGCATAAAGTTAGAAACCAACAAGACAAATTTGAGAATATATGGGCAGAATGGAAACAATACTCCTCGGAGATTGGGAAAGAGTAAAATACATCAGAAGGTGGCTATAGGCAGGTATTGCATGTAATAGGATGTAACATTGCCGTAGAATCTCACCCCTCACATAGGCGCATCAGATACTTAGTAAATGTATGTAAAGTAAATGTAGATTATATCATTTTGTGGGTTTTCTATATCTATCAAATCAATGTACATAATAAGAGATGTATGACACATATAAACAAAGATGATTTTGGCACCTAAACACAGTACGGAGGAAGTTCCCCACCCCGACCCCTTTTTTTTTTTTTTTTTTTTTACACTATTCCCTATATGAAGTACACATGGATAAACACACACACATAAAATAATGCATTTATAATAGATACATGATAGCACGTGAGTTAGGAAGGGATTGGGAAAAGAGGACCCTTCTTGTATGTTCACCTTCACTTTCTTTTTTTTTATACAGTATATATAAATTTAAATTTTTTTCCATTTTCTTTCCTTCTCTATCTCCCCCACTTCCCCTTTGCTTCCCCCCCGCCCCGTTTTCTGTGCCTCGCTGACCAGGGTTACGCACATGCATGGCTGTCTGCTCTTGTCCTGTCCTCTCCCTACCCCCCCCCCTACTTTTTGTTTGTTGGGGGTTTTGATGTTGTTTTTGGTTCTGTTTGGATTAGGTGGGTGCGGTTTGGCTGGTTTTATATATTGTATAGAATATAACCTAAATGGGAAAAGTGATCTAAGATAGAGAAGTAAGGATGGGAGTATATATATATATATATATATATATATATATATATATATATATATATAATGGTTCACTTTCTCATCTATTTTTTTTGTATAGAATTGTGTGGTCTGTTATAAATGAAAAAATGTAATAAAATTGAATTATAAAAAAAACCCCAAAAAAACCCACCAGCCTTCATGCCAGCCTGCATCTCTGCCTCCAGCCAGTGGGCCCCCTCTCTCCCCCAGGTTCCCACTCTGCATAACATGGTCATTGGCGCTCCCCGGTGCTCTACAGCCCATATCTCTGAATGAAGTTAAGTCCTCACTGCCCAAGTGACCTCCAGTGGTATCGTAGGCTTTTTTATTTACAATTTTTATTCCCAGTTATCACTGTATTGAAGGTATTAAACATTGTCCCTGAATTGATTACTTTTGGTCACATCGACTTTGTACTTACCTCAACATCCAACCCATCGAGCACTGTCCACCCACATCTCCCTTGTATACCACATCTCCATATATTTTTTGGTCAGCTGCACTGGGTCTGGTTATTTTCATACCAATTAAACTTTCATGACATGATCCACGGTTTAGCTCTTGAGGATTCTATGTTTTTTTTCTCCCATATGTTTTCTGGACTTTCCGCACATCAGCTTACTGTTGACACATCATGCAGTCCCAATGCGGACAGAAGATTAGATCACATTCAACAGTGTTGGGTGATTATCACAATAACATAAAGATAAAAAACACACACAAAATCTAGTGTGAAACTCAGCGCTAAAAAGCCTAAAGTCTTGAGTCTGGTTTGTGATTTGAAAGAGACATCAGAAAAGTATATGTGTATAAAAAGATGTAAAGAAAAGTTATAAAGGTAAGAAAGTCAATCTTGAAAAAATGTTCTGGGGGGGGGAAGCCCCTTTAAATGAATCTCTGGTACAACTACTGCAGATAGTGGCGAGTCTGCTTCAGGCGTGGGCTGGGGACCCGAGGACTGTAAAAGATAAGAAGGCAGGAGAAAAAAGGAGAGAAACGCCAGGCCAATCCTAGTTCATCATTATTTTATTAGAAATAGGCAAATTGGTAACAGTATAAGGTGCACTCACAATGTGCTCAGTAGGTAGAGGCTTGTCACGTCCAGCAAAGGAACAGCACTGGTGGTTGAATCCCTATGTTGTTTGATCCATGAGCGCCATCTAACAGCGGGGAATTGTAGCCTCGAGGGACCTCGGAAGAACGCCGGTGTTCTGCCGAGAAAGTTCCCCTCGGCGGATAATGACCCCCCTGTAGTGCGCAGGCGCAGCGCTTGCGCAGTAGGAACAACAAGGGAGCCGCCGAAGCTGAACACCTGAGTCAGCTGTACACGGCGCCTGCGTGCCAAGACTATAGTAAAAAAAACACTTTGTAACAGGCCCCTCGCGGGCTCGTCACGCTTCGGGCATGGCCTCGCTGCGCTTGGCATTTTAATATTCTAACTCTATGTCCATTTGGATGGTGGGGCTTTAACGTGGACTTAGGTCAGAATGTAGTGCGCAGGCGCCATGTAGAGCTGATGATCAGCTGATCTTTTCTGGTGGCTCCGTAGTCGTTCGTACTGCGCAAGCTCAGTGCTTGCACAGTACAGGGGGGTCTTTATCCGCCAGGGGAACTTTCTCGGCAAGACACCAGCTGGGTGACTCGGCAAGGAGGTGATCCGGAGCTGTCAGATTAAGTATTCCGTAGAAAGACTTCTGTGCTACTATACCAATAATAAAATAAGTGAAAACTAAATGATGATGTTGCTGCAAAATCAAAATAGTGAACACCACTCACTAGAAAGAACTCAAAATATTGCACACTTAAATAAATAATATGTGCATGTGATCCTGCGCAACACCTCCAACATATTAAGACAATAAAGAATATGTGATGTGAAATCTCCAATATTAGTACTATATAATACATATGTGGAAGTGATCTTGATGAAAATAATAATGTGAAAATAGATAAAATCCAATGTACAATATCAAATCAGTGAATAATCAAATAGTCCAATAGTGATAATATAAGGTGAATAAAGTGCTGATAAAAAAAGTTCAAATAAGAAGAAAAGCAACCAAAAGTTGATAAATGATCTTGTGACTTTCGGGGTAATCACACCACCGCTATGTGCTCCCAGAACTCTCACCTTAGCGGCATACCAAATATGCCTAAATGTATCCTCTGGGATGCGGTCTACATAGCAGGAACAATGATGTTGGTCCGTGATGTTTATGGGGAAAATCCCCTCCCAGTGGTTGATGAACTTCACATGCAAAATAATAATTAAACCTTCAATAGGGTAATAACGTAATTGCAAATAGAATAACAAAACATATACGGCGCTCCTTATGCCCACAATGTATGAATCGAAATACACGAGAAATAAAAAAATAAAAAATGCCACAATAGAGATCCAGACAACGAATAAAAAGTGCAATGCGACTCCAATTAAAACGCATGAAAAATGCAAATAATCATACGAACCCGTGACTCACATAGAAAAATGGTGAAAGTGATTCACATATAAAGTGATAAATATATATATAAAAACATTCAATTGTGCATAAATAACAAACATATAAAAATAGATATGAATAATATGGATTGAATAATCAAAAATAAATTCATAAATGGTAAAGTGCAATTTCACTAAAATAAATAGATGTGCAAAACATTCATAAGAATACCAATCAAAATCAATTCATAAATGGTGATGTGCAATTCATTAAAGTACATAAATGTGCAAAAAGTTCATATCAATCCGTGAATCAAAAGTAAGTGTAAAAATGTCCCAATAATACGTGAAAAAAAATGATCCCGACTTCATGCAATACAGCTCCTAATAGCAGCAAGGACAAATCTTCTAGTCATACACGAAAGTGCAAGGACAATGGACATTTGTACAGTGACCAAGGTGGATAAGTGCTTCCAAAACAGGCTCCGGGGTGCGACACCTGTTTCCCCCAGCCTCTCACCTGTAGCTGCGGCCCCAGTGGGCCAAGTCAAGCGTAAGCCGACAAGCGGTGCAGATCTCCCCAGGCACAGCAGCTTCCAGTAGTAGTCACAGCTTATGAGGTCATATAGTATCCAGCCAGCAATCACA
Organism: Lithobates clamitans; assembly: GCA_037952925.1. Taxonomy (NCBI): domain Eukaryota; kingdom Metazoa; phylum Chordata; class Amphibia; order Anura; family Ranidae; genus Lithobates; species Lithobates clamitans. Next base: position 2,160,896 of record JBBGZY010001684.1, read on the forward strand.
CTCCCCCCATTCAGTAGATAAAGGCAGATTAGCAGTAAGAGAGAGAAGAGGGCTCCATAGTGTAGTAGTTAAAAATTTATTGGATAAAAACAAATAGTAACTTACATATAAGCTCAGTATTAACAGCTAGAAATCGAGAGCCACCGGGTTCGGCCGTACACGGCAGCAGTGACACTTGGCTCCTCCCTGACGCGTTGCATCACAACACACGTGACTTTCTCAAAGGGTCAAGGAGTCAGGTGTCGGCCAGCACATTTATACGATCTCAACCGCTGTCACAACAACAGCGGGTATACAGATAGCTAAAAGCAATCTAAATAAAGAAGCAACCTAATCCATCCATAAGAGACATAATTCTGAATAATCAAAATAGCAAAATTACTTTAATAATCAATCATGAGAGAAGGTGAGGGATGCAGATGTGAGAAGTCTGACGGAGGAGCGGCCTGAAGGTGGCGCCGGAGTGGAGGGTGGAGGCGTGCAGGACGGCGCGGGTCGGCGTGTACGAGGCGAGCGTCGAGGTGAGAGTCTGCGGCCGCCTCATGCACTGAGAGACCTGGACGACGCTGCTCTGTCACCCCAGCAACAGAGGGAGAGACTGCTCTTCCCGCGGAGTATACAGCGGGGGAGAGCGACAGGCGAACGGCGCTCCGGAGCTGGAAGCATGACAAGGGAGTCCGGACAGGATTTATTATGCGGCAGCGTTCCCCAACAGAGCCCGTTCAACAGTGAAATAAAGGTCGCAGACAGCAAAGATATGTGAATAGAGGTACTCCCCCTATCCCATCCCACCCTGGATCTGGTCGCTAATAGAACACGCGGAAACATCAGAGCTTTATGCAAAACAAGGAATTGGTGAGTTTACAGCACCGAAGAAGATCACCTCTCCAGGTATGATTATATGATTTTTTGAACAGTTAAACAACAAATGAGAAGGGCTGGAGAGGTTGGATGACAATTAAAGGAGGAGGAAGGAAAGGGGAAGAAATAAGGGGAAGAAAAGGCAACATAAGAGTGTGTCCATAGATCCCGGAACTGAGGGCTTGACTGCAAAAAGTGACAACAGATAGGAGGTGGGGAACCCGCAGAAAAGGGTATCGGAATCAGGAAGGTACAGAGGCGCTGCAGAGCACCCGACCCCCGGTCAGACAGAAACCAATTACATTTAAGTAGTTTTAGCAGTGAGTCCTACACGGAGCAGTAAGGGCTGAAGACTGGGTGGAAGGGGGGTACGTGACTAGTGTCTAGGCATTTGATATCTCCAAAAGCAAGCCAGGCGAAGCATGAGAGGACGTAACCAGAAAACAGCGGAACCCAAGACCCCCAGGGAGAGCCTCAACTCAAGTACAATACAGAAGTACCTCAAGGAAGTGAGCGCCAAAAGTCCTGCTGCGGACATGAAACAAGTTGGAACGAAAGACAAAAAAACCCAGTTGAAACAAAAAGGGGGACAGGGGGAGAAGCTCAGAGAAGATATGGAGCAAGAGGGCGCAGGAGCCACGAGTGATTTAGAGGAACTGAGAAACGCAGCACTCTTTATAAACAAAACAGAGATGACAGAAATGTTCACTAAGTTGGAAAATGTTATTAAATCAGAAATATTAAATGTTCGGTCGGACATGAGTCATCTGCTGCGCAGAGTGGAAGAAATAGAAGAAGCCTCAGACTCCCAGGCGAAAGAGATACAGGATTTAAAAGAGCAAATGAAGAAAATGCAAAATGATAATCGCTTATTGATTTACAAACTAGAAGAACAAGAAAATCAAAGTCGTAGGCAAAATCTGCGAATAAGAAACCTCCCTGAACAACAGAATGAGGACTTAAGGAATAAGTTGCAGAAAATATTTAACCCAATCCTGGGAAAAAGGGAAGACGAGGTTCTGAGAATTGAAAGGGTTCACAGGATCAGAAAACCCCCAAATATAAGACAAGATATTCCTAGAGATGTAATAGTTAAATTCCACTCGTATGAAGACAAGGAGAAGATATGGACTAATCTCAGAGGGACCCCCCTTTAAGTTTCGATAATAAAGAGTTAAAAATTTTCTCAGATTTATCAGCTGGAACACTGGCAAGAAGAAGGCAACTAAAACCCCTGCTGGACCAACTGAAAAAGGCTAATCCAAAATACAGTTGGGGGTTCCCAACATCCCTACTGGTAACAAAAGAGGGCAGAACACATAAAATGAGGTTTCCGGAGGAGATTCTGGACTTTTGTGAAAATCTGGGGATCCCCCCAACAGAAGTATCTACATCAGGAAAATAGAAAAAAGACAAGCGGACCGGGAAATAAGAAGAGAAGGAGAGAGGACTTTGCCTTAGAGGACTTTCCCTTTTTGTTTTTTTTTGTTTTTTCCTCCTCTTAATCTCCCCCACTCTGTATGTGGGCAGGGGAGGGAGTACACAGAGGTTGGTAGAGAAAGAGGGACAAATTATATTTATGCCTGAGCTAAAACTGATGTCCTATAACGTTAAGGGTCTGAACTCCCCAGGAAAAAGACATAAGATTCTCAAGGAGCTCCAACAATATAGTGCGGATGTAGTATTCCTTCAGGAAACACACTTGACCCAGGAATCAAACATAAAATTATATTCCCCACGGTTGCCCACCGATACACCAATAAGGAGATCTAAGGGCGTGGCAATAGGGTTCTCTGGCTCCGTAAAATTCTCAGAAGTGGGGAGGCTGACGGACCCAGAAGGCCGATTTTTATTTCTTAAGGGTACCCTGGAGAAGAAAAAGCTCACTTTGGTGAATGTTTACTCCCTCAATAAAAACCCGATTGTATTTTTATAAGGAGTGCTCTCCAAACTGGCGGAATTTAGGGAGGGAGAGGTGGTGCTGGCGGGGGACTTTAACTTCTGCCTGGACCCTGATCACGATAGTACGTCCCGGGCACAGGGGACAAGTAAGGCTCAACTGAGCATGATTAAGCAGCGACTACAGGATTGCCACCTAATAGATGTGTGGAGGATGCAACATTTAAGAACTAAAGATTACACCTCTTTCTCCCCTGTGCACGGGACATACTCGAGATTGGATTATATATTGCTGGAGCACAGTTTGTTGGATCTTGTCGAGGAGTCCAGAATAGAGGTCACTTCCTTATCAGACCACGCGCCAGTTACATTAAGGGTCAGGATTACAGAACCACAAAGACAGTTATATTCATGGAAGTTGAACGAAAATCTACTCATGGATCAAAAAGTGTTAGAAAAGATTAGGGAGGAAATATAATTTTTTTCAGAGTCAACGATACAGGAGGAATTTCACTGTCGGTGCTATGGCAGACGCATAAAGCGTATATAAGAGGGGTACCGATATCCATAGGGACGGGGTTAAAAAGAAAAAGAAGAGAGGAGAGGGAAAAGCTCATTGAGGAAATTCAGATATTAGAACAGGATCACAAAAAATCAAAAGGCCTATGTTATGACAGCTACCGACAGTTAGTTGCAAAAAGGGAAGAGTTGAGAGACAGGATGGAGCAAGATTCAAAAAGGGCCTTCAATAAATTTACAAAAGACAGATATGTGTGGGGTAATAAATCAAGCAAACATCTGGCAAGGCTACTGAGGAAGAAAAAAGAGAGGAACTACATCGTGAAAATACAAAATAAAAAAGGAGAAGTAGTAAGTACAAGTAAAGGAATAGCGGATGAGTTTAGAAAGTATTTTAAAGACCTATACTCTATATGACAAAAGGGATTAGGAGAAAGTACAAAGGAGGGGAAGATGGAAGAATTCCTAAAGGAGGCAGAGGTAGTCAGGGTCTCTGAAGAGGAGAGAGATCTCCTTGACAGACCTATAGAGGAGGTAGAAATACTTGCTGCTTTAAAGAGTATCCCCAAGGGGAAAAGTCCCGGCCCCGATGGATTCACCTCACTATACCTGGAAAAATTTGAGTGCGGTCAGTACTCCTGGCAGAGTCCATCAAACGAGGGGGACCCCCAGTTCTATTCCTGTCTTTGGACGCAGAAAAAGCGTTTGACAGGGTAGACTGGGGGTGGATGTTCAAAACTCTAGAAACAATGGGAATAGGCCCAAGATTTATCTCCTGGGTTAAAATACTATATACCAGGCCAACAGCATTTTTAAAGATAAATGGAGTTTCCTCTGAGCCCTTCCGGATGGATAATGGCACTAGGCAAGGGTGTCCATTGTCCCCCCTACTATTTGTTCTAACCTTGGAACCTTTATTATCAACCATTCGTAATAATCCAGACTGTAGTGGGGTGAGGATAGGTTCAGAGGAACATAAACTAGCGGCCTTTGCCGACGATGTAATGTTTTTAATTTCAAATCCTAGGATTACGATCCCGAATATTCTGAGGATTCTAAAAAGAATTGGGGAGATCTCAAATTTTAAAATTAACCTCGGGAAGTCCGAGGTGCTCAATGTTAATGTGGGAATGCAAGAAGAAAAGAATCTTGCAGGGTCGTTTCCCTTTCCTTGGAGGAAAGCGATTAGCTATTTGGGGGTCAAGTTATCGAACAACCTGAATGAATTGTATTTGAACAACTACATCCCTCTGTTAGATGAAATTAGACGAGAAGCTAGAGGTCTGGCCTCCCGCCCCCTTTCATGGATCGGCCGCATTAATGCTGCGAAAATGGCTACAACGCCCAAAATACTGTATAAGTTCCAAATGCTCCCTATCCCTCTCCCTCAGTCGTATTTTAGGGCCTTAAGGGGCCTAATATCGAGGTTTGTCTGGGGTGGCAAAAAATCACGAATTGCTAGATCAGTCCTGAGTAGGAGGAAAGAAAGAGGAGGGCTGGCGTTACCAGATTTTAATAAATATTATAAAGCGGTGGCACTTATACGAGTTATAGAATGGTCAAAGTGGGCTCTAGATAGGAGGTGGGTAAAAATAGAACACAGTTTGAGTGGTAGGGACTTAAGTCACAATCTGGAACCCACCCAAGTTTAGAACACTGAACACAGAAACGGTGGCACTAACACATAATGCTTTGAAGTTGTGGGACCAGGTTCACGTTCACAATAAGTGGACAGTAGGGATGAGCTTCGAGTTCGAGTCGAACTCATGTTCGACTCGAACATTGGCTGTTCGCAAGTTCGCCGAACAGCGAACAATTTGGGGTGTTCGCGGCAAATTCGAATGCCGCGGAACACCCTTTAAAAGTCTATGGGAGAAATCAAAAGTGCTAATTTTAAAGGCTAATATGCAAGTTATTGTCATAAAAAGTGTTTGGGGACCCAGGTCCTGCCCCAGGGGACATGGATCAATGCAAAAAAAAGTTTTAAAAACGGCCGTTTTTTCAGGAGCAGTGATTTTTATAATGCTTAAAGTCAAACAATAAAAGTGTAATATCCCTTTAAATTTCGTACCTGGGGGGTGTCTATAGTATGCCTGTAAAGGGGCGCATGTTTCCTGTGTTTAGAACAGTCTGACAGCAAAATGACATTTTGAAGGAAAAAACTCATTTAAAACTACCCGCGGCTATTGTATTGCCGACAATACACATAGAAGTTCATTGATAAAAACGGCATGGGAATTCCCCAAAGGGGAACCCCGAACCAAAATTAAAAAAAAAAATGACGTGGGAGTCCCCCGTAAATTCCACACCAGGCCCTTCAGGTCTGATATGGATATTAAGGGGAACCCCGGCCAAAATTATAAAAAAAAAAAATGACGTGGGGTTCCCCCTAAATTCCATACCAGACCCTTCAGGTCTGGTATGGATTTTAAGGGGAACCCCGCGCCAAAAAAAAAAAAACGGCGTGGGGTCCCCCCAAAAATCCATACTAGACCCTTATCCGAGCACACAACCTGGCAGGCCGCAGGAAAAGAGGGGGGACAAGAGTGCGGCCCCCCCCTCCTGAACCGTACCAGGCCACATGCCCTCAACATTGGGAGGGTGCTTTGGGGTAGCCCCCCAAAACACCTTGTCCCCATGTTGATGAGGACAAGGGCCTCATCCCCACAACCCTGGCCGGTGGTTGTGGGGGTCTGCGGGCGGGGGGCTTATCGGAATCTGAAAGCCCCCTTTAACAAGGGGACCCCCAGATCCCGGCCCCCCCCTGTGTGAAATGGTAAGGGGGTACTTGTACCCCTACCATTTCACTAAAAAACTGTCAAAAATGTTAAAAATGACAAGAGACAGTTTTTGACAATTCCTTTATTTAAATACTTCTTCTTTCTTCTATCTTCCATCATCTTCTGGTTCTTCTGGCTCTTCTGGTTCTTCCTCCGGCGTTCTCGTCCAGCATCTCCTCCGCGGCATCTTCTATCTTCTTCTCCTCGGGCCGCTCCGCACCCATGGCATGGGGGGAGACTCCCGCTCTTCTCTTCTTTTTTATCTTCTTCTCTTCTTCTCTTCTTCTTTTCTTCTCTTCTTCATTTTCTTCTCCGGGCTGCTCCGCACCCATGCTGGCATGGAGGGAGGCTCCCGCTGTGTGACGGCGCTCCTCGTCTGACAGTTCTTAAATAATGGGGGCGGGGCCACCCGGTGACCCCGCCCCCTCTGACGCACGGTGACTTGACAGGACTTCCCTGTGACGTCACGGGGAATGCCACAGGGAAGTCCCGTCATGTCCCGTGCGTCAGAGGGGGCGGGGTCACCGGGTGGCCCCGCCCCCGTTATTTAAGAACTGTCAGACGAGGAGCGCCGTCACACAGCGGGAGCCTCCTTCCATGCCAGCATGGATGCGGAGCGGCCCGGAGAAGAAAATGAAGAAGAGAAGAAAAGAAGAAGAGAAGAAGATGAAGAGAAGAGCGGGAGCCTCCCCCCATGCCATGGGTGCGGAGCGGCCTGAGGAGAAGAAGATAGAAGACGCCGTGGAGGAGATGCTGGACGAGAACGCCGGAGGAAGAACCAGAAGAACCAGAAGATGAAGGAAGAAAGAAGAAGTATTTAAATAAAGGAATTGTCAAAAACTGTCTCTTGTCATTTTTAACATTTTTGACAGTTTTTTAGTGAAATGGTAGGGGTACTTTTGTACCCCCTTACCATTTCACACAGGGGGGGGCCGGGATCTGGGAGTCCCCTTGTTAAAGGGGGCTTCCAGATTCCGATAAGCCCCCCGCCCGCAGACCCCCACAACCACCGGCCAGGGTTGTGGGGATGAGGCCCTTGTCCTCATCAACATGGGGACAAGGTGTTTTGGGGGGCTACCCCAAAGCACCCTCCCAATGTTGAGGGCATGTGGCCTGGTACGGTTCAGGAGGGGGGGCCGCACTCTCGTCCCCCCCTCTTTTCCTGCGGCCTGCCAGGTTGCGTGCTCGGATAAGGGTCTGGTATGGATTTTTGGGGGGACCCCACGCCGTTTTTTTTTTTTTGAAGCGGGGTTCCCCTTAAAATCCAGACCAGACCTGAAGGGTCTGGTATGGAATTTAGGGGGAACCCCACGTTATTTTTTTTTTTAATTTTGGTTCGGGGTTCCCCTTTGGGGAATTCCCATGCCGTTTTTATCAATGAACTTCTATGTGTATTGTCGGCAATGCAATAGCCGCGGGTAGTTTTAAATGAGTTTTTTCCTTCAAAATGTAATTTTGCTGTCAGACTGTTCTAAACACAGGAAACATGTGCCCCTTTACAGGCATACTATAGACACCCTCCAGGTACGAAATTTAAAGGGATATTACACTTTTATTGTTTGACTTTAAGCATTATTAAAATCACTGCTCCTGAAAAAACGTCCGTTTTTAAAACTTTTTTTTTGCATTGATCCATGTCCCCTGGGGCAGGACCCAGGTCCCCAAACACTTTTTATGACAATAACTTGCATATTAGCCTTTAAAATTAGCACTTTTGATTATTCATGTTCGTGTCCCATAGACTTTAACGGTGTTCGCGTGTTCGAACAAACTTTTTTCCTGTTCGCATGTTCTGGTGCGAACCGAACAGGGGGGTGTTCGGCTCATCCCTAGTGGACATAAAATTCACCTTTGATATATCTTAAAGAGAATAATTTTTTTGAACCAGGGAGGAGGGAGGTGGGTGGGAACTGGATTAAAAGGGACAGTTTACAATTAAAAGATGTAATTAGAGAAGGGAAAATATGCATGTATTCTGAATTAAAAGATAAGTCTGAGAACCTTGTTATTGATCCGTGGAGGTACCTCCAGCTGTCTCTTTTCATCGGAAAATTGCAGAAACCACTCAGAGGTGGTGAAGAGTACAGGCCCCTTGAGCGGCTCTTTGAGGGGGAGCGGCAGAGGGGCCTGGTCTCACAAATTTACAAAATTCTGAATGAGAGGGTGGAGCTGGAGGAGCCCCAGTATATTAAGGCATGGGAAAGGGAATTAGGGTCACGGTGTAGTAATTTCACATTAGGGAAAATTTTGAAGATGTTACACAAATCAGCAGTAGATAGTAAGAGGACCAAGATACATTTTAAATGTCTATCAAGGTGGTATGCCACCCCAGACAAAATGAACAAGTTCGATCCGGCAAAATCAGATAAATGTTGGAGGAGGTATGGGGCTGTGGGGACGATGGCGCATATGTGGTGGGAGTGCGCTGTCATCAAAATCTTTTGGGAAAAAATAAAAAAACTGACTAAAGCCATCATGGGCAAAACTGTGGTAGAAGATCCATGGGTTTGCTTGTTTCATGGTACAGAAGAGCCCATTAAGCAATATCAAAATTCTATAGTTCCCATATTGCTGGATTCGGCCAAGAGGCAGATCGCGAAGAACTGGTTAGAGCCAGATAGTCCAAACATTCGTGACTGGCTCTTCTGTATGAATGAAATATACAACATGGAGGGTATGAATGAAGAGGGAGACTATCTGGATGAGGGGGAGGACCGGGTGGACAAATGGGCAGGATGGCGGAAGTATAAAAGTTCATGGAGTTACCTTGAGGAGGTAACAAGGTAGGACCGACGGGGAGGGGATTCTCGATAGCCCAGGTACAACAGGAGTACTCTAATCTTTAGAGGGGGGGCAGGCTAGGGTTTGAGGGAGGAGGAGGGGGGGAATTGTAAGAGGGTGTATAATGGAATGTCATTGTTAAGATGTTGATGTAGACTCTCTGTTGGAGGAGAGTTATTTATCTTTTTTTTTGTATTGGAAAATTTATATAAATAAAGATTTAAAAAAAAAATCAATCATGAAATAAATACTTAAAATAAGGGAAAGTATGGAAATAAACCTGTCTAGATCCCAGACGCCATCTAGTGGAGGAAAAGTGGGAATTACTAGAACACTAGAACCCAATGATGCAAAGACTGAAAAATTAGCAAACTCAGTCTTGGGGGGGGGGGAAAGAATATAGGAACAACCTGATAGATCAATAAGAGGCATAATTCTAAATGACCAAAAAATGGCAAAATTACTTTAATAATCAATCATAGAATAAATACTTAAAATAAGAAAATAAATCTAAATCCCAAATGCCATCTAGTGGAGAACAAATGGGAATTGCTAAAACGCCAGAGCCCAATAATAACCAATGAGAGCAACAAAGACTAACCACTTAACAAATTCCATCTTGTGGGAGCAGGGGAATAAGTCACACTATAATGAATAATTCCTAAATGGCATACATTGCAGGGGAATGAGTCACAGTATAATGAATAATTCCTAAATGGCATACATTAATCGTATCATGCTTTAAAACAATATTAAAAACCAGGAAATGGCCCAAGACTTATAGCTATACTGAAAACGCCTAGTGGACCTCGAAAAATATTTAGAATAGAGTTAATAACTCTACAAGATTATGCAACACATGCAAAAGGAACATAAACACCAACAAGGGAATAATACCCATAGGATCTTGGTAGCAGGTTGGACATCTTTCACTATAAGAATCCCATAATTGATGTAAAATAAATACAAGTAAATAGAATAAAATAAAATATTAAAATATTAAAAATTGGAGATAAAACAGTTAAGATCGAATTCTACATTGTGCCTTAGTAGCGCCAATGTACATAATTCGTATATCCATCTAGACTCAGCTTGGCTAATCTTGATAATCTTGTTATCCCCCCTCCAATGGGGTTTATATTTTTCTATTCCGCAAATTACTAGTGATGAGGGATCACTGTTATGATATTTAGCGTAATGTCTTGATAAGCTATGCTTATCAAAACTCTTTTTGATATTCTGAACATGTTCCCTCAATCTCTTCCATAGAGCCCTCTTAGTTCTGCCAATATATTGGATTTGGCAGGGGCATTCAAGTAAATAGACAACCCCTTCACTACGACATAAAATAAAATCTTCTATTAAATAACTCTGTGATGTTACAGTTGAAGTAAAGCTCAATTTCTTTCTCTTACTTTCTTTCGTATGTTGACATGCATAGCAATTTTTGCATGGGTAAAATATCCTTTACCTTTGAAGAAAGAAAACTTTCTCTTACTTGGAGGATCCAGGACATTTTTTGCCAAGCGATCCCTCAAAGTGGGGGCTCTTCTATACACAAAACTAGGTTTTTCCGGAAGGATAGTGCCTAGATGACAATCAGCTCTAATAATATTCCAGTATTTTTTAAAAATTCTTTCAATTTGCTTATATTGAATTTTAAAATCAAAAATGATCGGTGGACTATCTTGATAAACAGAATTTTTAACATTATCTAGTATCAATTTTTCCCTGTCCAATAATGCGACATCTTGAATTTTCTCCTCAATAAACTTAGCATCATACCCTTTTTGGATGAATCTCTCCAATCCTTTTTGCTTGTTCATAGAACTTTTCTTTTGTAGTACAATTTCACCTTAATCTAATTAATTAGCCTTTTGGTATATTACCCAACCATAAAGCATGTTGACAGCTATCAAGGGGTAAATAACTGTTCCTATCTACCACCTTAAAAAATGTATGGGTAATTAATTTATACCCTTCTTTGTTTATTACTAAGTCTAATAAGTTTATCTTCTCATCATTTATTTCCCAATTAAGTTTGATGTTTTTATTATTGGTATCGAGATTAAAACAAAAATCAATGAGGCTCTCTCTATTCCCACTCCAAATTAAAATAATATCGTCTATATATCGTTTAAACGAAATAAGAGAATTTGGTACATTATTGTATAGAACTTCCTCCTCCCATTCTGCCATATATAAATTGGCAACGCTGGGCGCATATGTCGCGCCCATCGCAATTCCACATATTTGTTTATAATAATTGTTATTGTGCCAGAAATAATTGGAGTTTAGACTAAATCTCAAACAGTCAAGAAAGAACCTCCTCTGTTTACATTTTAGATCACTCAAATTTCTCAAGGCCCATTTAGTCGCCTGAATGGCCTCCTCATGGTTAATGATTGTATAGAGGGATGCGACATCGGCCGTTACCAGATATATAGGTTCATCTGTCAAAGTAATATCGTTTAAGAGTTGAATAAGATGTTTCGTATCTCTCAAATAAGATCTAGTCTTCTTCACCACAGGTTGCAAAAAACAATCGATGTATTCTCCAATGCGCGCACCCACTGAATTGATCCCATTCACTATGGGTCTGCCCAGGGATTTTTGCTTATCTTTATGGATCTTGGGTAGTGCATAAATGACGGGTATCCTACATGTCTTGGGTTGTAGGTACAGAGTTTGTTTCTTGTTCAATAATCCCTTATTAGATCCTTTTGTATAACTTTAGCCAATTCTTTTTTATATCTTATCGTCGGGTTGCTAGGTAATATCTGATAAGTCCCAACATCATTAAGTTGGCGGTTCAGCTCTTCATTATAATCGACTTTAGACTGAACAACTATGACTCCTCCTTTGTCCGCTTTTCTTATTACTATATCTTTTCGTGCTTCTAATTTTTTAATACCATTTTTTATATCACGTGGACCAAATGTTTTTTTATCTTTAAATCTTGTACATCTCTCAAAACCATTTTTTTAAAAACATCAATATGTCCATCTGATCCACCGGGCGGATTAAAAAGTGATTTATTGCGAAGGTCACTGAATACAATCCCATTAGTGTCTGGTAGCTGTTTTCCTCTTCCTTCACCTGGATTGCTAAGCATGTATTTTTTTTAATATTGAGAGATCTAATATATTTATTGATATCTACATACGTATTAAATTTGTTAAGATTCCTCTTCGGGGCAAATTTTAATCCTTTGTCTAGTACTTTTATTTCCTCTTGTGTTAATTCAACTCCACTGATATTAATAATTCCCTCTCCTGTTATTCCCTTTTTCTTTTGTTTTTTGATCCCTGCTCGACATCCTCTTCTTGTTTTTAGTTTTTTCCATTTCTTCTTTCTGCAGATCTTGGAGTGTTCCTCTGGCATTCCCCTCTGTCTTGCGTCCTCTGTCCTTCCTCTTTCTTCTCCTCCCTTCTTTTCGGGCTGGGTCTGGAGTACAACTGTCGTGTCTCCATGACGGATCTTCTCGATAATGACGTCTCGAGGAATCCCGATAGCGGTGATCTAAAAAATGGTCTGGTGTCCTTTCCAGTTCTGGTCTATCTCGTTGATGTCTTTGGTACCAAGGTGATCGTCCTCCATCATTGTATCTTGGTAAATGTTCAAATCTGTTCTGCACCGGGATTGTATAATAGCTATTCCGAGGGGGGAATCTACCCCTTCTATCATCATATCTGAAGAATCCATCATCTTTAATCGGTCCTTCATCTCTTATTCCTCTATCTCGGTAAGAATTTCTATCTCCATTGCTTTCATAATTTCTCCAGGTAAGGTAAGGAGATTTAATATCACGAGGTCACTGTTGGTATGGTGTCCCTTGATCATTATTATTGCATCCATTATTCTTCCAGAATGTTTTTTTCCAATTATTTCCTTTCCATCTCTGTTTTTGATTGAGAATATTGTTGGTATTATTGTAGGTGTCCTCAATTTTAGTCTGCCACTTAAAAACGAGATCATCATCGAAGTCTTTTATATCTCTCTGATATTTTCTCCTTTTTCTGGCAGCTGTTTCTTTATCCTTTAGTTCCATATCTTTATTCAATTGCTTATACAAGGCAATAAATTCCGGTAGTTCTTTAGAGGGCTCTAAAGTAGCTTTCACCAGACCGTTTTTTAGATCACCGCTATCGGGATTCCCAGAGACGTCATTATCGAGAAGATCCGTCATGGAGACACGACAGACGACAGACCCCAGCCCGAAAAGAAGGGAGGCAAAGAAACAGGAAGGACAGAGGACGCAAGACAGAGGGGAACGCCAGAGGAACACTCCAAGAAGATCCGCAGGAAGAAGAAATGGAAAAAACGAAAAGAGGATGTCGAGCAGGGATCAAAAAACAAAAGAAAAAGGGAATAACAGGAGAGGGAATTATTAATATCAGTGGAGTTGAATTAACACAAGAGGAAATAAAAGTACTAGACAAAGGATTAAAATTCGCCCCGAAGAAGAATCTTAACATATTTAATACGTATGTCGATATCAGTAAATATATTAGATCTCTCAATATTAAATAATACATGCTTAGCAATCCAGGTGAAGGAAGAGGAAGACAGCTACCAGACACTAATGGGATTGTATTCAGTGACCTTTGCAATAAATCACTCTTTAATCCGCCCGGTGGATCAGATGGACATATTGATGTTTTTAAAAAAATGGCTTTGAGAGATGTACAAGATTTAACATCCCGACGATAAGATATAAAAAAGAATTGGCTAAAGTTATACAAAAGGGATCTGATAAGGGATTATTGAACAAGAAAGAAACTCTGTACCTACAACCCAAGACATGTAGGATACCCGTCATTTATACACTACCCAAGATCCATAAAGATAAGCAAAAACCCCCGGGTAGACCCATAGTGAATGGGAGCAATTCAGTGGGTGCGCACATTGGAGAATACATTGATTGGTTTTTGCAACCTGTGGTGAAGAAGATTAGATCTTATTTGAGAGATACGAAACATCTTATTCAACTCTTAAACGATATTACTTTGACGGATGGACCTATACATCTGGCAACGGCCGATGTCGCATCCCTCTATACAATCATTAACCATGAGGAGGCCGTTCAGGCGACTAAATGGGCCTTGAGAAATTTGAGTGATCTAAAATGTAAACAGAGGAGGTTCCTTCTTGACTGTTTGAGATTCAGTCTAAACTCCCAGCGTTGCCAATTTATATATGGCAGAATGGGAGGAGGAAGTTCTATACAATAATGTACCGAATTCTCTTATTTTGTTTAAACGATATATAGACAATATTATTTTAATTTGGAGTGGGAATAGAGAGAGCCTCATTGATTTTTGTTTTAATCTCAATACCAATAATAAAAACATCAAACTTAATTGGGAAATAAATGACGAGAAGATAAACTTCTTATGCCCCGTACACACGGTCGGACATTGATCGGACATTCCGACAACAAAATCCTCGGATTTTTTCCTACGGATGTTGGCTCAAACTTGTTTTGCCTACACACGGTCGCACAAAGTTGTCGGAATTTCCGATCGCCAAGAACGCGGTGACGTCAATCACGTACGACGAGACTAGAAAAGGCCGGTTCAGAACCAAGCGCGGCACCCTTTGGGCTCCTTTTGCTAATCTCGTGTTAGTAAAAGTTTGGTGAGAGACGATTCGCGCTTTTTCAGACTCGTGGCTTTCAGATCGTTTTCTGCCATTCAGTTTGTGCTTGTGGGTTTGTATCTGCTCTTCAGTGCGTGCAGTCAGTTCGTATCGGAGTTTTCTGTGCGATCTTGTCCGCTCGTTGCTGTTTTTCAGGTCGCTCTTCACAGGCCTTGCTGTTCTTCAGTGCGTTCTGTTACTTCGTTCTGAGCAGCCGACCGTTTTCTAGCCATGTTTCGTATGCGTACTCCTCGTACAGTTCGTGCTGTGTGGGGGCTTGGTGTTGGGGTCCTGACCTTGACACAAGTCCAGTCCATGAACAGGGTGGGGAGGAGTTAATGGACCAAGAATTGGTTGCTTCAGCGTGACCAGTTCTCTCATATGCCTTTGCTCCGTGAGATCCGTGAGAATAATCCTGATGATTTCAGGAACTTTCTCCGGATGACGGACCCCGTATTTCACCGTTTGTTGGCTTCGCTGACCCCCTATATCAGCAGGCAGGATACCTGCATGAGGCAAGCCATCACTCCGGAGCAGAGGTTGGTCGCTACCTTGCGGTATTTGGCCACAGGGAGAAGCCTGCAGGACCTCAAGTTCTCGACAGGCATCTCCCCCCAGGCTCTTCTTTGTGGACATTTACTGCTTGTGTTTGTTTGAGCTGACCCTGACAGAAATGTGCGGAGTCCAGAAAATGTCGTGATTGTGTAACCTTACAAAGCACTGTTGGCTGTTATTTACTAAATGCAAAGACACTTTTCACTACAAGTGCACTTGCAACTGCACTGAAACTGCACTTGTAGTGCAAAGTGGATTTGCCCTTAGGAAATTACCCCCATTTTCTCAACAAACAACAATTACATCACCCCAAAAGTGTTGTAGCATTGAGACAATAATCCACACATTCTTGATGAACAATCTTTTTAATACCAGCACAATCACATGTGCATTTACCAAAGGTTTTTATGACAAACCGACATGTTTATTGTATAACATATTTTGTGGTGTCATTATCCAAAATCAAAATGTGCATTTTATAGAAAACAGGCCTGTGTAAAACCCACAAGAAAGACACAAATCTTGATCTTACAAAGTTCACATTTGGTAGAACTGGAAGGCAATATCAGACATGAGTATTTAGGAACTGTGTTTGATATTGCGTTCAGATGGGGGGAAATCACCCCAGGAAAAGCCAAATTTGGAAGATGCACACAAATTTCACAATGTCAACATGTGCTATTGTCACGTACCTGGTAGGTGGAGCCCGGAATGCAGAGAACGGCCTCTCGTATACCTCTGACTTAAGAACCCCTGAAGGTGTGAACAGGGACTCGAAAGTACAGAGGGGCACAAGTGCCTGACTGGAACACTGGAGCAGAAGGCAGGATCCTGTAGTCAGCAGGGAGGTGCACTGTAGTCCCGTAGCAGGTTGCAGACAGCAGGGAGGTGCACTGTAGTCCCGTAGCAGGTTGCAGACAGCAGGGAGGTGCACTGTAGTCCCGTAGCAGGTTGCAGACAGCAGGAAGGTGCACTGTAGTCCCGTAGCAGGTTGCAGACAGCAGGGAGGTGCACTGTAGTCCCGTAGCAGGTTGCAGACAGCAGGGAGGTGCACTGTAGTCCCGTAGCAGGTTGCAGACAGCAGGGAGGTGCACTGTAGTCCCGTAGCAGGTTGCAGACAGCAGGAAGGTGCACTGTGGTCCCGTAGCAGGTTGCAGACAGCAGGGAGGTGCACTGTAGTCCCGTAGCAGGTTGCAGACAGCAGGGAGGTGCACTGTAGTCCCGTAGCAGGTTGCAGACAGCAGGGAGGTGCACTGTAGTCCCGTAGCAGGTTGCAGACAGCAGGGAGGTGCACTGTAGTCCCGTAGCAGGTTGCAGACAGCAGGGAGGTGCACTGTAGTCCCGTAGCAGGTTGCAGACAGCAGGGAGGTGCACTGTAGTCCCGTAGCAGGTTGCAGACAGCAGGGAGGTGCAGACAAGCCGGGTCAAGGTACTGGCGGGCAGATCAGGTACAGAAGGGCAAACCAAGAGAATAGTCAGAGTCCAAGCCAAGATCGGGGCGGGCAGCAAGCAGGTAAGTCAGGAACAAGCCAAGTAAATACTGGATGCAAGAAAACTGGTAACAAGGTAGCCGGGGTCTCAGGAAACGCTGTAGACCGGACAGCAAGGCAGCATTGAAACAGTCTTCTTTAAATAGCCTATCTTTGGCGCCAAGTGGCGCTATTGCGCATGCGCGTACGCACGTTAGCGCTATTGGCGCTATTGCGCATGCGCGTACGTTTGTTAGCACTAATAGAGATATTGGTGCTATTGCGCATGTGCGTACGTTTGTTAGCACTACTAGCGCCATTGGCGCTATTGCGCGCCCGCGAGCGCCGGATGGCGCTTCTATGCACAGGCATTCGTTTAAAGCTGCAAGAGGGCTTTTCCTGACAGCTATCTGTCATCACGGGGGATCAAGGGATGTGTTTTGGGGGAGAAAGCCCTTCCTCACCGCTACTTTATTATTGAGGAAGCAGTTGCACCCCCAAAACGCGTCCATTGATCTCCCGTGATGGCAGATAGCACATGTTGGCACACTGTGTGCATCCTCCAATTTTGGCTTTGGGAAAAAATCACAAAAACATTTCGCACATTGTAGCACACAAAAGAAGAAAGTGATTTGGAGGGGTTTTAAACTCGCCCCAAAACATCAATGATGTTTTTATATTTTGGAATAACATCATTGATGTTTTGCTTGATGTTTTCCAATTGTAAATTACACCCCATGATCTCCCCGATCAGGATCTGGGCACTTTCGGATGTGAAAGGATCTTCATCCACAACCTCACGATCACCTAAAAAGAAAGGAAACCCCAAAATAAATTAGGTCTAAAAAAAATGCCGCCATCCATCTCTTATCTGAGCCTGTGGTTGCAGACACTCACCTGTTGTGGTGACTACTTCCACCACGTCTTCATCCTCCTGCTCAGCTTGTGTTGGGGGGATTTTCCCTTCTTCCAGAGGGGGGGGGCTCTGGTCTCCTCGGATGAGGGGTGTCCTCCGAGTCTTTTATCCCCTATGTAAAACAAAAATGGTATAATTAGCACACAGATATTTGATGGCAGAACTATAAAGATGAAACATTGTTTGGAAGTGGGGTACAATTGTC
Organism: Lithobates clamitans; assembly: GCA_037952925.1. Taxonomy (NCBI): domain Eukaryota; kingdom Metazoa; phylum Chordata; class Amphibia; order Anura; family Ranidae; genus Lithobates; species Lithobates clamitans. Next base: position 2,178,521 of record JBBGZY010001684.1, read on the forward strand.
TATTTTAGCAGAGTTCCAAGATGTAGCTTTTTTAGTGTCCTTTGTCAAGCTGCAATACTTTACCTGTTTTGTACAAGCTTCACAGATGGAGACCCCCCTATAGTATACACTGGAGCACCTGTGTGGCCCCCTAATAAAAATGGTGTTCTTGTGTCCCACACTAGTGCTCCAGTGTCCAAATGTGAAAACAGCTGCTCAGTGTCCTCTCCTTACACAGAATCTATTTTGCATTTCATTCTAGTAACAAAGCCATCTACACAACCCAATTCTTTGAAGACAAGTATAGGGCGTCAAAATGGTGGCCAAATGCATATGGCCTAAACAATGGTATTTTATATTTGCAACGAAAAATGTGTGATCCGAACGAATAATGTGCCCATGAACATGAAAGTTGCCATTTTAAACTGTTCAACAGTTCCTAAAAGCACATGGAGCAGCACGAACGTAATAAACACAAGAACAATAGGAACACAGCACAACTACTTACTTTTTTGCAGCACTCTCCGGATCTTTCTGTACTGCACATGTTTTCGTAATTTCAGGTCCGACCACCGCTTCCTGAGCTGATCTTTCGATCGTCGTACCCCGAATTTCCGTTGCAGACTCCTGACCACTTTCGCCATGATCTTGGCCTTTCGGACATTGTGGTTGGGGTAAGGCCCATACTTTCCATCATAGTCGGCCTTCTTCAGGATGTCCACCATTTCCAACATCTCCCCAAAGGACATTTTTGAGTCCTTTAATCTCCTTCTGGATCGGGACGTTTCAGGCTCCAGCCTTTCCTCCTCCTCCTCCTCCTCGTTGCTGTACTTAGCACTATCCTGCTGTCTCTCCGCCATGTGCTCTTCCTCCACTGCGCCGAACGAAAAGGGGCGGGGAATAGAATAGAAAGAATGTCAGGGGCGGGCGGAGTTATACGCATGCGCAGTGTGTATAAATCGTAACGCGCGCGTCTTACGTACGATCTGTGAGTGGAGGAAGGAGCATCGGAGACGCCGATCGTGCTAATGAAGGTAGGATCTAAACTTGGGCCTATACTGCTTCGAAATTGAAGCCTATATTGTAACAAGATTAGGGGAGTTTGGCCTGACATTAGGGTTTGTCTTGTGTTGTGTCTTGCAGAGAAAATGGATGGGTTCAACGACCACAATTTCCTGCCCCTGTTTATTGACAAGTACAGGGAGCTGCCCTGTCTGTGGCAGGTCAGGCACCCCCACTATAATCACAAACAGAAGAGGCAGGCAGCGCTGGAGAAACTGCTGGAGTTGGTGAAGCCGGTGGTCCCCACAGCAACCATCCCTTATTTAAAAGCTAAAATTGGTGACCTGAGGAGTACATATCTTAGGGAGCGCAAGAAGGTCACAGATTCCCAGAGGTCCGGAGCTGCAGCAGATGACGTTTATGTCCCCAGACTGTGGTACTATGAGAGACTGCGATTTCTGTCAGACCACACTGAAGTCAGGGAATCCCTCTCCACTCTTCCTTCCACTCTTCCTTCCACCCCAGCTGAGGCTTCCGATGTCCAACCTGGGCCTTCCAGCCAGGAAGAAGTGGAGGAGCCCAGCTGGAGTAAGGTATAGCATTCTTCTACAGATTTCTGGGCAATAAATAAATGATGTTTACTAGATGTTATTATTGATCACTAATTGCTGATTTCATAAAGTGTTTTACATATCAATAGACAGTAGTGGGCACCCAAAATTGGGACAAGAATGAAAACTGCTGGGCTCAGATAGATAGTCTGTTATATTTGTTAACATTCAATTTGCAGCAGTCAGGAGGTGAAAATTGTGTGTGATTGATGAAAACAATACTAAAACTATGTCCCTTTTTCATACACAGGAAGACCTCAGCCAGGAGGAGGCTGTGGAATGTGGCAGTCAGGAGGAGGCGGGGATTAGTGGCAGCCAGGAGGAGGCGGGGATTAGTGGCAGCCAGGAGGAGGCGGGGCTAAGTGGCAGCCAAGAGAAGCCTGGGACAAGTCGCAGCCTGACTGAGTCTCAGGTTCCTCCCCTCCGCCTGCCATATAAAAGGGCCAGGAAGGCCACTCCCAGTCCTGTGCAGGATTCAGTGTACAGGCTGATCCAGGAGGCTTCGGCGTCCCTCAGAGCCTTCCCCAGTCCTGCAGAGGCCTTTGCCTGCATGGCTGCCACCAAATTGCTGGGCATGCAGGAGGGCCAACGCAAGATTTCTGAGGACCTGATTTATAAAGTCCTTCGGAAGGGGGAGAGTGGGGAACTGACACACAAGACGGATGTCATGGAGAGGGACAATCCTCCTCCTCCTCCTCCTGCTGCCACAACTCCACCACCACAGCCAAAGGCTGGAAGGAAGCGTGGAAAGAAGACCTGAGAGTGATGACCCTGGGTTCAGTCTGGTCTGACAGAAGATGCAGTCTCTCGTATGACCACAGCCTGGGGACACAGATGTCATCTGCTGCTTTCCGGATCTCTGGGACTTCTGGACCAGACTGCCCTCCCTTAGATATGGACTCCTCAGGCCACCAATTTTGCTTTTAAATAATTGATGTCTGCCCTGGGGGTCCAAGGCTTCGCCCACTTCTGCACTTTCTCCAGCATTGCCTCCCTCTTTGTTTAGTTGTGAGCCCTTAATAAAATATTTTTAGGTAAATTCTACTCTCCTGTGTGTGTTTTCATCCAAAAAGGACAGTTTGTTGGTGAGTATTCAGGTACATTTCTAAAGTACAATGTGAAATTAACAAGGGACAACAACACCAAACAATCTCCTCCTACAGATTAAATAGAACAACATATCAATGGTGTTGTGGGAACTTGTCACAAAAAACACACAAACATTTTCGGGAGTACAAATCAAAATCACCAAAAAAAAAAAAAAAAAAGAGAAACACAAAAAAAGATTCTACATTAAAGTAAAAAAAAAAAAAAAATATGTTGTCAGATGTGAGAAATCAAAATATATTGAGGGAATCCTGATAAATAGTAACGGAAGAAGTTTGTGAGAAGTGTGTGTGAATATGAGCATCAAAACGACTTAATTCTTGTCACATTATAAAGAAGAGAGTGCGCTGTATTAAACCATTTTTTACATTGCAGCGTGACGAAAGTGCTGTATCTATTGCGAACGCTAAGTTTACCAGAACGAGCTGTCCCGTGTCGGAATTTCTTCTGAGCATGCGTGGCACTTTGTGCGTCGGAACAGGCCACACACGGTCGGAATTGACGCGATCGGATTTTGTTGTCGGAAAATTTTATCTCCTGCTGTCCAACTTTGTGTGTCGGAAAATCCGATGGAAAATGTCCGATGGCGCCCACACACGGTCGGAATTTCCGACAACACGCTCCGATCGGACATTTTCCATCGGAAAATCCGACCGTGTGTATGGGGCATTAGACTTAGTAATAAACAAAGAAGGGTATAAATTGATTATCCATACATTTTTTAAGGCGGTAGATAGGAACAGTTATTTACCCCTTGATAGCTGTCACCATGCTTTATGGTTGGGTAATATACCAAAAGGCCAATTAATTAGATTAAGGCGAAATTGTACTACAAAAGAAAAGTTCTATGAACAAGCAAAAAGGATTGGAGAGAGATTCGTCCAAAAAGGGTATGATGCTAAGTTTATTGAGGAGAAAATTCAAGATGTCGCATTATTGGACAGGGAAAAATTGATACTAGATAATGTTAAAAATTCCGTTAATCAAGATAGTCCACCGATCATTTTTGATTTTAATATTCAGTATAAGCAAATTGAAAGAATTTTTAAAAAATACTGGAATATTATTAGAGCTGATTGTCATCTAGGCACTATCCTTCCGGAAAAAACTAGTTTTGTGTATAGAAGAGCCCCCACTTTGAGGGATCGCTTGGCAAAAAATGTCCTGGATCCTCCAAGTAAGAGAAAGTTTTCTTTGTTCGAAGGTAAAGGATATTACCCATGCAAAAATTGCTATGCATGTCGACATACGAAAGAAAGTAAGAGAAAGAAATTGAGCTTTACTTCAACTGTAACATCACAGAGTTATTTAATAGAAGATTTTATTTCATGTCGTAGTGAAGGGGTTGTCTATTTACTTGAATGCCCCTGCCAAATCCAATATATTGGCAGAACTAAGAGGGCTCTATGGAAGAGATTGAGGGAACATGTTCAGAATATCAAAAAGAGTTTTGATAAGCATAGCTTATCAAGACATTACGCTAAATATCATAACAATGATCCCTCATCACTAGTAATTTGCGGAATAGAAAAATACAAACCCCATTGAAGGGGGATAACAAGATTATCAAAATTAGCCAAGCTGAGTCTAGATGGATATACGAATTATGTACATTGGCGCTACTAGGGCGCAATGTAGAATTCGATCTTAACTGTTTTATCTCCAATTTTTAATATTTTAATATTTTATTTTATTCTATTTACTTGTATTTATTTTACATCAATTATGGGATTCTTGGAGTGAAAGATGTCCAACCTGCTACCAAGATCCTATGGGTATTATTCCCTTGTTGGTGTTTATGTTCCTTTTGCATGTGTTGCATACTCTTGAAGAGTTATTAACTCTATTCTAAATATTTTTTGAGGTCCACTAGGCGTTTTCAGTATAGCTATAAGTCTTGGGCCATTTTCTAGTTTTTAATATTGTTTTAAAGCATGGTACGATTAATGTATGCCATTTAGGAATTATTAATTATACTGTGACTCATTCCCCTGCAATGTATGCCATTTAGGAATTATTCATTATACTGTGACTTATTCCCCTGCTCCCACAAGATGGAATTTGTTAAGTGGTTAGTCTTTGTTGCTCTCATTGGTTATTATTGGGCTCTGGCGTTTTAGCAATTCCCATTTGTTCTCCACTAGATGGCGTTTGGGATTTAGATTTTTTTATTCTATGATTGATTATTAAAGTAATTTTGCCATTTTTTGGTCATTAAGGAATTATGTCTCTTATTGATCTATCAGGTTGTTCCTATATTCTTTTTTCCCCCACAAGATTGCGTTTGCTAATTTTTCATTCTTTGCATCATTGGGTTCTAGTGTTCTAGTAATTCCCACTTTTCCTCCACTAGATGGCGTCTGGGATCTAGACAGGTTTATTTCCATACTTTCCCTTATTTTAAGTATTTATTTCATGATTGATTATTAAAGTAATTTTGCTATTTTGATTATTCAGAATTATGTCTCTTATGGATGGATTAGTTTGCTTCTTTATTTAGATTGTTTTTAGCTATCTGTATACCCGCTGTTCTTGTGACAGCGGTTGAGATCGTACAAACGTGCTGGCCGACACCTGACTCCTTGACCCTTTGAGAAAGTCACGTGTGTTGTGATGCAATGCGTCAGGGAGGAGCCAGGTGTCGCTGCTGCCAGGTACGGCCGAACCCGGTGGCTCTCGATTTCTAGCTGTTAATACTGAGCTTATATGTAAGTTACTATTTGTTTTTATCCAATAAATTTTTAACTACTACACTATGGAGCCCTCTTCTCTCTCCTACTGCTTATCTGCCTTTATCTACTGAACGGGGGGAGTGTGATTGCTGGCTGGATACTATATGACCCCATAAGCTGTGACTACTACCGGAAGCTGCTGTGCCTGGGGAGATCTGCACCGATTGTCAGCTTACGCTTGACTTGGCCCACTGGGGCCGCTGCTACAGGTGAGAGGCTGGGGGAAACAGGTGTCGCACCCCGGAGCCCATTTTGGAAGCACTTATCCACCTTGGTCACTGTTTTCAATAACAAATGTCCATTGCACTTGCACTTTCGTGTATGACTAGAAGATTTGTCCTTGCTGCTATTAGGAGTTGTATTGCATGAAGTCGGGATCACATTTTTTTCACTTATTATTGGGACGTTTTTACATTTACTTTTGAACACGAATTGATATGAACTTTTTGCACATTTATGAATTTAATGAATTGCACATCACCATTTATGAATTGATTTTGATTGGTATTCTTATGAATGTTTTGCACATCTATTTATTTTAGTGAAAATGACCAGTTTCTGGGAAGTCTTCCAGGACGGCACCCTGAGAGATGACTGGTCCTCCTGGCAGGAAACACAATCAAGATAGAGGTTAAAAACCCCGCCCCTCCCTGTGCTCCTCAGTTGTGAAAAAGTATTGAACCACACCAGTGCACAAAAGTGAAACAAAAACACCTCCAATGCATAACTATATAATAATACAAACCGGGTGGGAAGTAGGCCTGCCGTCCTGGAAGACTTCCCAGAACACCGTTACCGGTAAGTGTAACTGGTCATTTTCTCAAGTTGTCTTCCAGGACGGCACCCTGAGAGAGGAGCAAGTAGCTCAGGCCTACCTTAGGGCGGGACTACAGCCTGCAGGACCTTTCTGCCGAAAGCCAGGTCCTGGGGTGACAGAAGTTCCACTCTGTAATGTTTCAGGAACGTGTTCTGACATGACCAAGTTGCTGCTTTACAAATTTGATCTACCGATGCTCTGGCCCTTTCTGCCTAAGAGGTTGCCAGAGACCGTGTAGAGTGAGCTTTAAGATTAGCTGGGACTGTCTGATCTGTTTGCTTGTAAGCTATGGAAATAGCCTGTCTGATCCATCTAGCAATAGTCGTCCTAGAGGCCTGTTCTCCTCTTCGAGCGCCACAAAAGCTGACCAAAAGATGCTGTGACTTTCTGAACTCTCTTACTCTTTCTAGGTAAAGCAACAGACATCTCCTGACATCTAAAGTATGAAAAGCCCTCTCCTTCTCGTTCTGTGGATTGAGACAGAAGGATGGTAAGATAATCTCCTGCGACCTATGGAAGCGCGAAGCCACCTTAGGAAGGTACAAAGGGTCCTGCCTGAGAATGACTCTGTCCTCCAATAGGCAAAAAAAAGGCTTCTTCATAGAAAGAGCATGCAAGTCGCCCACCCTTCTGGCTGTGGTAACAGCCAGGAGGAAGGCAGTCTTAAAAGAAAGCAATCTAACTGAAGATTGAGCCAACTGCTCAAAAGGTGCCCTGGTCAGACCTTCCAAGACTAAAGATAAATTCCTCGGTGGAAATTCCTTCATTTGCACCGGGGAAAGTCTCTCTCTAGCCATCAAAAATCTCTTTACCAAAGGATCTAGAGCCAATTTAATATCCAAAAAGCTAGACAAAGCTGCCACCTGAACCCTAAGGGTCTTGGTTGCTAAACCTCGATCTACTCCCTCCTGCAGGAAGTCTAAGATTACTGGAATATCTTTCTGAGGGGCCCTTCTCGCTTCACACCAACGGGAGAAGACCCCCCAGACCCTAGCATAAATACGTCTAGTTACAGGCTTTCTACCCAGCAACAGGGTGTCAATCACTCTCTCAGAGCACCCCTTGTTGCACAGGCTCTCCCTCTCAAAAGCCAGGCCGTTAACCTGAAGAAACCGGGATTCAAATGACAAAGAGGGCCTTGAAGCAGAAGATCCTGACGTTCTGGAAGCTGAAGCGGAGGGGATACCGCCCAGTTCCACAACGTGGGAAACCAGGTCCTCATGGGCCAACGCGTTTCGAGGAAAACCTCTTCATCAGAGCCAGGAGAACTGGAACGCAGTCTGTATGGGCCGGTAGGCTGACATGTGTACATGGGGAGAGGTGGTGTGGCTAGTAGGAGGATGTGTCCTGTGATGGACAATTGATTATTCCAAGTTCCATACCCAGGTGTTCTAGATGGGGTATAAATAAGAACAATATATACCATACACTACAGACTGGAGACGTAAGATAAGTTTACATTGAAAAATGCATTCATAAAATGATAAAAAGTACATAATATAAATAAATTAGGAATAAAAATTACCATATCAGTACAAAAAATGAATGATAGGTAGTGGGATTTTGAAGCACAGAACATGAGATTGTAGTCTAAATACATACAAATGAAACAATCTACACATACATAAGTGTACACACACATGCATGCATATACATACACGTGCATAATACAAACGCATGTGAATGCATAAAAAAAAACAAAAAAAAAAAACACACATATATGCATATGGGGGGGTGGGGGGGGGGGGGGTGGTAAATGACATGCACATGCGTGTAAAAACTCTGCCAGCACGTAAAACGCTGTGCTGGAACAGATATGTAAAGGTATGCCCCTGTTCACTGAAAGCACAAATGGGGGCACAAAGATGGCCATGTGGTTTGTGCAAAAACAGAAATGTGTTCATTTAAATGGAAATCCACAAAAATACATACAAAAATGCATATATCAAATGTACATAAAAATCTAAAACGCATATGCATATATATACATAGATAAAGAAACAATATGCACAAAATAAATATATGTACCGTATATACTCGAGTATAAGTCGAATTTTTCAGCACATTTTTTTGTGCTGAAAGTGCCCCCCTCGACTTATACTCGAGTCAAGCACTTTTCTGCAGCAAAAAATTTTATTTTCCGAACCGACTTTGGGGCCCCGTATCTCAGGGCCACTTGGTGCTAGGAACCCCAAATTTGGTATACAAACCCAGTGGAACTGGTACCACAACATAATCAAAAATGAAGTTCCTAGCACTAAATGGCCCTGAGATACGGGGCCCCAAAATCGATTCGGAAAATGTCATTTTCTGCTGCAGAAAAGTGCTTGACATTTTCTGAACTGATTTTTGGGGCCCTGTATCTCGGGGCCACTTGGTGCTAGAAACCCCAGCTTTGAAAATTTAATGGTGCTAGTTCCACTGGGTTTGCACACCACATTTGGGGTTCCTAGCACTAAGTGGCCCCGAGATACAGGGCCCCAAATTTGGTCAACTGTGTCCATCTGCAGCAATGTCATTTCAGGACCCTTTGGGTTCAGAGACCCCAAATTTTGGCTGCAGCTAGGGGGCATCTAGGAACCCTTAACTACCGAGTTTGAAGTTCAGGGGACCTATGGCTGCAAATGGGCACAGTGATGCTGCAAATGGGCATTGTTGACCCTCTTTTCCACTTACAGTAGCTGTGCATTTCTCACCCTCGTCTTATACTCGGGTCAATAAGTTTTTCCCATTTTTTTTGTAGTAAATTAGGGCCTCGACTTATACTCGGAACGACTTATACTCGAGTATATACGGTATATATTCACATAAATCTGTACACATATATATACACATACACACATATGCACACATATATATACATATATACATGCACACATATACATGTCCACATGCATACACACACATGTGGAGACCACCCCTACACAGCATGTATTGTGCCTTTGTAGAACCAGTGTCATGGCGGTAGGGTGGGAATGTGTAGTTTGTGCAACGCAATAGCGGAGAGTGGCGGGAGTGGATAAATTAGGGGGATAATCTGGTGTTGGTGACCAAATCTTAAATACCTACCTCAATATGGGCACACCCCAATTTTAACTTCCTAGTACTTATTTTGTTACCTGTTTTTCCTCTTCTTTTTTTATAATATTATGTAGTATTTGTATGATTTTATATCTATATGACTATATGTCTGTATTCTTTTACATAAATAAACCATACATTTCTTGATGTAAGCGTCTGATCACGCGCCTTCCATCCACTTCCTACTAAACAGTCCTTTCCAGACCACCCCTGGTCAGCTAAGGCAGCGGGACACGCTTCATCATCTCCCCCAGTCCTATCTCTGACTACAATACTACCTTTGTTTTACAGCAAACGATCTCACAAGCGCAGGAGTATTTTTCACGATATCTTGTTCACACTTTTGCCTCATGGGCCACCAGGGGGCAATCAAGATCAGATTGCCCCTGGCCCAACTTAGTCTTTGAAGGATTCTCGGAATCAGGGCTAAGGGAGGAAAGGCATAGGCTAGACTGAAACCCCATTCCTGAGCTAATGCGTCCACTCCCTCGGACCCTTGTTCTCTGGAGAGAGAAAAGAATCTTCTGACTCTCCTGTTTGCCCTGCGGGCAAAGAGGTCTATCTCCAGTGTACCGAGCTGCTGACAGACCAAGGAGACCACGGGATTCAATTCCCATTCCCCCTGTTGGACTGTCTGTCGACTAAGGAAATCTGCTTTTATGTTGAAAACATACATTATTTTTTCAACAAGGCCCATTTAGTGGCTTCACAAGCCTGGTGGTGTTTAATAATTGTGTAAAGGGATGAGACATCCACAGTTGCCAATAAAGTCCTTCCTTCTAGGACTGGCACATCTTCCAGTAATTGTAGAACATGTTTAGTGTCTAGAAATATATATTGAATGCTAAAGAAGCAAGATACCTGGTCCCTGACTCATGTAGAATTCCAGTGATTTACACTGTTCCTAAAATACATAAAGATCAAGAGAACCCTCAAGGAAGACCCATTGTCAATGGGATTAATTCCTTGACATCGAGGATGGGCCAATACATCGATAATTTTATTCAACCAGCTATTCAACACACAACATCATATGTACGAGACACTAAACATGTGCAGATTATCGATTCAATTTTTATCCTTCCCTTTTTTTCTTAGTGATAGATATACATATATATCTCCGCTTTAATTTTAAATGATTTTATACTCTTTTTTTACCATTCCCATTTTTTACATATTTACCTATAAGCAGGTCCCGTATGGTTGGACCGATCTATATGTTTTACTTTTAGCATATAATTTTATATGAAATAACCAGTTCTTGGATTGTTTTATATTTTTAATTTGCCATGGGTCGAAACCATACATGAAGTGTTTAACATTCACAAAACCATTGGATGTATGATGCGATCTCAGCCCTTGATCTAATCTGGCTTCACCTACGGGGTAGCACTTTCCCATTTTAACTTTTTGATTGTCAGTAAACTTTATTCACAATGCCATATTGCTTTTATCTTATGGATAATGGCTGCCGCCTAAACAACACTTGGTCCACAACAAAATGGCGATTTTATCACTTCCTGTCCCAACCATATAAATAAACAGATGTACCAACCAATCCGGTTCCCTGAGGATGTCATGTGATATGACAATTTTATCACTTCCTGTCCCAACCATATAAATAAACAGATGTACCAACCAATCCGGTTCCCTGAGGAAGTCATGTGATATGACTTAACGCGTAGGACGTAACCGGAAATACACAGTGTGGACGTATCGGATATCGTTGTCACGCTGTTTCCTTGTTTATGTTTGGCGCATTCGATTTTACTGCAGTGTAAGCGGCTATTTTTAATAAATCTATTTGCAATTACGTTATTACCCTATTGGAGGCTGAATTATTATTTTGCATGATGAGTTCATCAACCACTGGGAGGGGATTTTCCCCATAAACATCACGGACCAACATCATTGTTCCTGCTATGTGGACCGCATCCCAGAGGATACATTTAGGCATATTTGGTATGCAGCTAAGGTGAGATTTCTGGGAGCACATAGCGGTGGTGTGATTATCACGAAAGTCACAAGATCATCTATCAACTTTTGGTTGCTTTTCTTCTTATTTGAACTTTATTTATCAGCACTTTATTCACCTTATATTATCACTATTGGACTATTTGATTATTCACTGATTTGATATTGTACATTGGATTTTATCTATTTACACTTTATTATTTTCATCAAGATCACTTCCATATATGTATTATATACTACTAATATTGGAGATTTCACATATTCTTTATTGTCTATATATGTTAGAGGTGTTGCGCAGGATCACATGCACATATTATTTATTTAAGTGTGAAATATTTGTGTCAGATTAAGTAGCCACCTACCGCTGTGGTGAGCGAATGCATTTTGGAGGCACGGCCATGTCTCCTTCATTAGCTGACAACACTGAGGTTTAAATAGGGAATGTATTTAACCCAGAGTGTGCCGTGGGAGCGGCTACAGCTGGATAAGCAATCACATTAAAAAATAGCAAATGCGAACGGAGCATACATATAAAACGATATATAAGACAATGGTAGTAAAAAGAAACTTTCATGGATTTATGTTCTATATATCACTATCTATCTATCTATCTATCTATCTATCTATCTATCTATCTATCTATCTATCTATCTATCTATCTATCTATCTATCTATCTATCTATCTATGAAAAAATATATATATGAGATAACGAAAAAAAAATAAAGATTTTAAAAATAGATTGGATATATACCCGCAACAGAGGGAAAGGAAATTAGAGTTGGCACAACAACAGGTACGAGAAAGAGATCAAAAAATCCAAGAGTTTAGTTCCTTCTCTCTCTACTCAAAATGTTTGCAGATCCTGAATAACAATGTTAACCACTTCAGCCCCGGAAGGATTTACCCCTTAACTGCTTGCCGACCAGCGCATGACAATGTACGTCGGCACAATGGCACGGCTGGGCAGATGGGTTTACCTGTACGTCCCCTTTAAGACGCGGCTTAGTGGACGGTGTGCACCCGCCGCATACTCCGCGAGCGTGCCCGCAGGTCTCGCGATCATGACAGGGAGCGGCAGAAAGGGGAGATACCTACGTAAACAAGGCATTTCCTTGTTCTGCCTAGCAACATGACAGGAATCTACTGCTCCCTGTCATCGGGAGCAGTGATCTCTGTCATGTTGTAGTGAGCCCATCCCCCCCACAGTTAATATCACTCCCTAGGACACACTTAACCCTTTGATCGCCCCCTAGTGTTTGACCCCTTCTCTGCCAGTGTCATTTACACAGTAATCAGTGCATTTTTATAGCACTGATCGCTGTATAAATGTCACTGGTCCCAAAATAGTGTCAAAAGTGTCCGCAATGTCACAGTCATGATTAAAATCGCAGATCACCGCCATTACTAATAAAAAAAAATGAATAATAAAAATGCCATAAATCTATCCCCTATTTTGTAGACACTATAACTTTTGCGCAAACCAATCAATATACGCTTATTGCGATTTTTTTTACCAAAAATCTGTAGAATACATATCGGCCTAAACTGGGGATATTTATTATAGCAAATAGTAAAAAATATTGCTTTTTTTCAAAATTGGTGCTCTTTTTTTGTTTACAGAACAAAGAAAATCCCCTATGATAGACTTTAAAGGCACACCTAATTAAAATTGTTTATAGCGCAAAAAATAAAAAATGCAGAGGTGATCAAATACCACCAAAAGAAAGCTCTATTTGTGGGAAAAAGGACTTCAATATTGTTGTAATGCAACATCGCATGACTGCGCAATTGTCAGTTAAAGTGACGCAGTGCCGTATCGCAAAAAGTGCTTTGGTCAGGAAGGAGGTAAATTCTTCCGGGGCTGAAGTGGTTAATGACCAGGCCATTTTTTGCGATACGGCACTGCGTCGTTTTAACTGACAATTGTGCGGTCGTGCGACGTTGTATCCAGACAAAATTGATGTTCTTTTTTCCAACAAATAGTTTTCTTTTGGTGGTATTTGATCACCTCTGCGGTTTTTATTTTTTGCGCTATAATAAAAAAAAGACTGACAATTTTGAAAAAAAAAAAAACAATATATTTTACTTTTTGCTATAATAATTATCCAAAAAAATGTAAGAAAAACAAATTTCTTCATCAGTTTAGACCAATATGTATTCTTCTACATATTTTTGGTGAAAAAAAAAAAATCGCAATAAGCGTATATTGATTGATTTGCTCAAAATTTACAGCGTCTACAAAATAGGGGATAGATTTATGGCATTTTTATTATTATTTTTTTTTTTACTAGTAATGAGGGTGATCAGCGATTTTTAGCAGGACTGCGACATTGAGAGATCGAACACTTTTGACAGCTTTATTGGGACCAGTGACATTTATACAGCGATCAGTGCTATGCTAATGCACTGATTACTGTATAAATGACACTGGCAGGGAAGGGGTTAACACTAGGGGCGATCAAGGGGTTCAGTATGTTCTAGGGAGGTGTTTCTAACTGTGGGGGAGAGGACTGTGGGGGGAGTGTACAGAAAGATCGCTGTTCCTAATCACTAGGAACACACGATCACACTTTACTCCCCTGACAGAATTGAGATCTGCTTTGTTTACACTGGCAGATCTCCGTTCTGCCTCTCTGTGGTGGCTGACGGACATCGTGGATGCACGCGCCCGTGCCGTGCACGCGCCCACTGTATCTATTACACAAAGTGATTCGCTCAATAGAGCCGCCCTGCTGCAGTATAACTGCGGCAGCTGGTCAGCAAGTGGTTAAAAAAGATGAGGATAATCTAATATCTAAAAAAACTAACAAATTAGAAGATGGCATTACTGACTACAAAAATGGGCAGGTGTTTGAGTGGAAACTTTCTTCCCAGGACCATCTGGGGAACATAATACAAAAAAAGCAAGGGACTATGGACAGCTCCACTAGGTCGTCAACTACCAAAAAGGATAAAAATAGAAACAATAAGAAGAACAACTCTGAGTTCAACAGTTCTAAACACGACTGCACTTTCAATTCTCATGTCCACTTGACGGATTCCCGGATAGACCATGTCTTCACGTCTGCTAGCTCCCTGCCATTCTGCACCTCCTCTAATGGGGCGTACACACGGTCGGACTTTTCGTCTACAAAAGTCCAACGGACGCCGACGGACTAAAGCTGGCTGGTAATCCGATCGTGTGTGGGCTTCCCCGGACTTTCAGCGGACTTTTTCAGCCTCAAATCCGACGGACTTTAGATTTGAAACATGCTTCAAATCTTTACGTCGTAACTATGACGGACCCCGAAATCCGCTCGTCTGTGTGCTAGTCCGACGGACAAAAACCCACGCTAGGGCAGCTATTGGCTACTGGCTATCAACTTCCTTATTTTAGTCCGGTGTACGTCATCACGTACGAATCCGTCAGACTTTTGTGTGGTCGTGTGTAGGCAAGTCCGTTCGTTAGAAAGTCTGCCGCAAGTCCGCCACAAGTCCGCCGAAAGTCCACCGGAAGTCTGTCGGACAGGCTGTCGGACTTTTGTAGACGAAAAGTCCGACCGTGTGTACGCCCCATAAGATATTAGAAATGTCCTGGTCTGATCATTCCCCAGTAGCAGTTAACCTTTCCTCACTGCTCTGTCCTACAGCCAGCTACACCTGCTGCCTAAATGAGTCCCACCTCAGCAATCCGGCCACTTGTTTAGATATTGAAATTGCAATAAAAGGAATTTTTTACCCTAAATGACCCATCGCATAATTCTTCAATGTGCACTTGGGCCGCTGAGAAAGTTACAATCAGAGATATCCTGATTCAGACGGCTGCCAGCTATAGGAGACATTATAACACTTTATTGAAACAAAAAGAGGATGATTTGGCTTCCCTACTCAAAGAACACAAAAATAATCCCCATCTAGACCTACGGGATAGAATTGAGTCCGCTAGCCTGGAATTAAACGTCTGCCTTACTACGAAGGCAGCAAAACAACTGCGTTGGACTTTTTCCCAATCAGATAAACCAGGTAAACTTTTATCGACAAGACTGGCCCCCAGACACCCCCCCCCCCATGTCCCTAAGATCAAGAAATCTGACGGTTCCTTCACTCAAAATCCTAAATCAGTTCTGCAGGAATTCCAAACTTTCTACAAAAAATTGTATACTGATGGCAAGGTCACAGGCCAGCAGGAGTTTGATGAGTTTGTCGAACACTTGCCCATCCCGACCTTACAAGATGAACATAGAGCCTTTCTAGATAAAGATATCACTGTGGAAGAGGTACAGGCTACGCGCTCGGGGCTCACAGCTTCTTCTACTGGCCTGAAAGAAGCCGTTTCTCAGGTCCCAGCAGCGTCTCTCAGGTCCCAGCAGCGTCTCTCGGGTTCCAGCAGCGTCTCTCAAGCACGAGGTGCGTCCGCGGGGAAGATGCCAGCGTCTCAGCAGGGAACGTGCAGGGAACGTGCTTATGGGTGTGGCGTCTTAACCGCAAGGAACGTGCACGCCGCCCACCGCTACTGCGCATGCGCAATTTTTGGGGCCATTATCGGCAAGAATTCTCTTATTTTGCCGAAAAGGCCATTTTCGGCCGATATGTTTTGGCAGCTGAAATTTCGGTGCATCCCTAATATTTTCGATAGTCTATATTGTTAAAGACACTTGTGTCGCCCTCCTGAACAAAATCCTAAATCAGTTCTGCAGGAATTCCAAACTTTCTACAAAAAATTGTATACTGATGGCAAGGTCACAGGCCAGCAGGAGTTTGATGAGTTTGTCGAACACTTGCCCATCCCGACCTTACAAGATGAACATAGAGCCTTTCTAGATAAAGATATCACTGTGGAAGAGGTTCTGGCTGCTGTAAAACAGGCCCCAATGGGCAAAGCACCGGGCGCGGACAGGTTCACAACCCTATACTACAAAAAGTTCTCCACTCTACTGGCACGCTTTTTTACAGACAGGCGGTCCAATAGACACTGATTGCAATACTACCTTCATCACTCTTATTCCCAAACCCAACAAAGATCACAGTGATGTAAGCCAACTACCGACCCATATCCTTAATACGGATCTGAAGCTATTCACGAAAATCTTGGCAAACAGGATGTTGAAGTTTTGGCTGACTACATTCACTCTGATCAGATGGGCTTCCTGCTATACAGACAGGCTGCTGATCAGGTCAGGAGAGCGATTGACCTTGTATCCTTATTACACTCATCATGGGATGGTGGACCACATAGAAAGGGGATGTTGTTATCTATTGATATCCACAAAGCATTGGATTCGCTTTCATGGCCCTTCCTCTTTCGAGTGTTGGCTAGGTGAAATTTCGGTCCTACGTTTTTGGCCTTGATGCATTCACTATATAGCTCACCCTCGGCACATATACTTTTAAGGGGTCATAGGTCGGACTCGATACCCATCTTGTCGGGCACTCTACAGGGATGCCCATTATCTCTTATACTATTTGTGATAGCCAGTGAAACCCTGGCGATTGCGATCTGCCACCACCCTGACATCTTATGCCGCGTACACACGACTGGACTTTCCGTCAGAGTAGACTCTGATGGTCTTTCCGACGGAGTTCCGGCGGAGTTTCGCTGAAACAGACTTGCCTACACATGATCACACCAAAGTCCGTTCGTTTAGAATGCAATGACGTACGACGGGACTAGAAAAAGGAAGTTCAATAGCCAGTAGCTAATAGCTGCCCTTGCGTAATTTTTGGTCCGTCGGACTAGCATACAGACTAACGGTTTTCCCGATAGGAATTGAGTCTGTCAGAAAGATTTGAAACATGTTCTATTTTTAGGTCCATCAGAATTTTAGAAAGAAAAAGTCCCATGAACCCCACACACAATTGGAATGTCTGACGGAATGATTCCGTCGGACCTTTTCCGACGGAAAGTCCGGTTTTGGGTACACGACATGAGGAATAGAAAGCGGGGAAGAGTCATAAGTGCGCTTTATTTGCAGATGATCTTCTGCTGTTTATCACGTCCCCCCCATACCTCATTACCAAATCTTCTGTCCCTATTAAACCGATTCGGAAAAATATCCAGCCTTTTAGTCAATCTAGTCAACCATGATAAATCAGAGGCACTGAATGTCAATTTACCAACTTCAACACTTCATAGTATAAAATCTCAATTCCCCTTTTCGTGGCAACAGTCGTCCCTCTCTTGTTTGAATATCCAACTGACTTTTGATGTGACCTCACTATACAAAGCCAATTACCCACCCTTGTTTGCTCATTTATTGGAAAACGTGAGGGCATGGTCTGATGCAAATCTGTCTTGGATGGGAAGAATCGCTTCAGTTAAAATGACAGTCCTTCCAAGGTTACTATTCTATTTTTGACCTCTGCCTATCCAAGTCCCCATCGCCCCATACGCCGCTTCCAATCTAAACTCCTCCACTACATCTGGGGTACTAAGGGTCCTAGAATAGCTCGGGCTACAATGTACGCTCCCGAAAACCTGGGGGGTGTGGGGGTGCCAGAGTTTCGAAAGTGCAATATTGCCGCACAGTTGGCCCAATTACTCCACATTCACAGCCGTCACAATTGCCCTGAGTGGGTCCCACTGGAGTCTCAGACTTGAACTCCGCTAGCCTAAGACTTCTCCAAATCACTGTAAAGCTATTTTGAGTCCGACGCTCTCTCATTCCTTTAGCATCTGGGATATGAGTTGTAGAAGATGGTCCCTACGGTCTGCACACACCCCTGTGGACCTGCTTTTTGGCAATCCCCTGTTCCCCCCGGGCATACAACTGAATAGATTCAGTTGGTGGGTGAACAAGGCACTGTACCATACAGGCGACTACCTAGATCACCAAGGAATACGTCCCCCCTCATGCTACATTGCGGAAAGATGGGTCTGACCTGGCAGAATGCACCATGGTTTGAGAACAGGTGCGTGCAGGATGCTGCTCACTGGGGGGGCATCTCCGTGTTCTACAAACAGTTCACCGTTCCTCTAACCAGACTATCATATCAGTTGGCATGGCAGAGGGATCTGGAAATAAGCCTTGAGGCAGAGGACTGGCGCAAATGGAGCACACGAAGCCACAAAGGCATCCTCAATGTTGCCCTGATTGAGGCGGGATCTAAAGTATATACCTGGTGGTACCAGAGTGCCTCTCCAAAATGTTTTCAGGAACCTCGGCCTTCTGCTTCAGGGGTTGTGGACAGGTGGGACCACCACTTCATATATGGTGGACATGCCCCAAGGTTCGTCGTTTCTGGATGAGGGTTCACTTCATATTTTCTAGGGATGCACCGAATGGGTTTTTTGGTGCCGAAACTGATACCGAAAATAAATCTTCCTTGATACCGTTACCGAAACAGCACCAAAACCGAAATAGGCTTTTTTTTATATATTACCCCCAAAAATTATTGGATATACAAAATTGTGTTACATTCGTATTCGTTATATTATTTATATTCAACTTAATCATTCATTTTATGAAGAAAAGAATACTACAATCCAGTATGTCAAAAAGTACTTTAATAAAAAGTAACCCACATAAAATTGGACAGTGGACACAGAAGATAAAAATAAAATAAAAAAGACTGCAGTCAGTGCACATTGCACCACCATACCAAATAAAACAGGCATTAAAAAAATAATAATAATAATATATAATATTAATGATAATTATTAATATAATAATAATATAAAAATGCCAAAGACTGACTTTTTTATCATTTCCAACTTACATCGGAACTAGTAATTCAGATGAGTGAGTGTTTGTGAGTGAGTGCTCCACCCCCCTCCGTGTTCCCGGGCTGATTCCACAACCAGCTGAGCTGCTGACCAGCTGATCATGACAACTCGCAGACAAGCCGCACTACAGCCAGCGGGAAGGGGCCGGAGCTCGATGGAGGGCATACGAGCCTACTTGTCTCCCCGTGCCTCTGATCACGAAGAGGGACGACAAGCAGGGAGACAAGACACAAGGAAGCGCAGCGGAGCCTACACCACTGGCTGCATTGAAAGAATGGAGCAGGGGAACCGACGAAAAAACCCGATACCCAGGCAGCAGGAGGCGGTCCCGTAGTGTACGGTAGGAGATCCCCTGCAGCAGGTAGGGGGAGGAAAGTCCCTGAACAAAGTTCTCCGGGTGGTGGACGGAGCCCTAGGAAGACTGGAGAGGAAGTGGGGGCCAGGGAACAGGGCCGCTTAAGTCCCGGAGTAGGAGCCCCATTAGTGAACACTGATAAACAGGATCCACTAACACAGGATCAAGGTGTATTGGAATATTTGGAGGCTAATGGGGTGACATTAGAGGCCCTGTAATGTACAGAGACTGTATTGACGGCAAGAGGAGAGGCCCCAGCTTCTAATATAGGACAAATGGCAATACAGGGCTCCCAAACATTAGCGGAAGCGGACCCCAGTCAGCGCTTGCTTGAGTGCAATCAGGCTTTAATGTTTAACCAGCTGAGCCCCAAAAATGGGGATAGGAGGCCTCAGGGACCGAATGGACTCGGAGAGGGACATCTGGGTACTATTGAGGGCCCTCCCCACAAAAAATGATATCCAACAACTAATCAGCGCGGTGGAACAGTCATGTTTGCAAGCAGTGGAAAGTTTAAAGGAGGACATTTGGGACCTAGGACATAGAGTAGAGAAAGTGGAGAATGAACAAGAGGCCATAGTACATGCAGTGGCAGACGTTCAAGACACTATTAAAAAGCATGAAGAGGTATTAAATTCTTACAGGGACCAGTTGGACGATTATGAAAATAGGGACAGAAGACAGAACATTCGTATAAAAGGATTACCTGAATCAATCCCAACGTCGGAATTAGTTTCCATCACACAAAAAATTTTTCAGACAGATTATGGGGGACCAGGCACCATAGAAATAGACCGGGTCTCATCCCACAGTACAAAGACTGAGACATCAAGAGATGTCATTTGTAAAGTGCATAAATATGCAGTGAAAGAAAACATAATGAGGATGGCCCGTAGTAAGCCTATGATTCTGTTTGATGGTTTAAATGTAGCATTGTATCCAGATATATCACGTCGGACTCTTTATCAGCGTCGGTCAGTCCGACCTCTGTTAGAAGCCCTACGTGCAGTGGAGATTAAATACTGGTGGGAGTACCCATTTAGTTTGACAGCCTCCAGGAATGGGAGAACAGCAATATTGCGAACTAAAGATGACCTAGAATCATTTGTGGGAAAATTGGACCTTCCTATGATGGACTTTACAGACTGGAGAATACATTTCTTTGGACCCCCCCTACAGCGGCGTGAGCGGTGGCAAGAAATGCCGGCAAAGGCCAATGTGGGCATGGCTCAAAGAAGACTTAGATAGTTGATAAAAGGACTAAGTAGAGGGGGGATCCGTATGGACTTAATAGAAATGAAGTTATGTGGTTTGTTTTTTTTGTTTTTTTCGGTCATTTAGATCTAGTCACCAAGGAAGGGAATTGCAAGCAAATACCCGGGAGGAGGGGGGATTGAGGGTACATGGTGGGAAATGGGGACCATTTTTTGGTCAATAGGCAGGGAAGGGAGGTGACCGGTGCATAAGGGGTGTTTATCTGCACAGGCCCCCTCCCCGATTAGTAGATGCACTCCAGGGGGGAGTTTTTTGGTGTGGAAGAGGATTATGTAAGGTTTTTTTTTATGGTATATATGAAGAGTCTTCCTTCTTTTTTGTTTTTTCTATACTCTGTTTTTAATGTTGGGTGTTTTAGTGGTAATTGGGTAGGTAGGATCAGCGGCGAGAAAGCCAAAGAAAGCAAGGTCATGGGGAAAGTATCAAGGGACTGGTACTGGGAGCCCGTAAGGATAATTTAAAGAATGGTTGCCATATTGAAAATTATATCATATAATGTAAGGGGGTTGCGCTCACCGAATAAGAGAGGGCGCCTCTGGGTGGAGTTGAAACATCATGGAGCAGATGTAGTCTTCTTACAAGAGACACATTTTAGGGGTAGTTCCATTCCTAGTCTGCCTCAGAACATAATGAATCAATGGTACCATGCAGTGTCACCAATTGCAAGGGCAAGAGGGGTCACAATTGCTTTTAAGAAGTCCTGCACATGGAAAACGGAGACCCTACAGAGTGATCCAGAGGGACGTTTTCTATTTCTGAAGGGCACACTGCATGGCGTATGATATACATTTGTATCAATATATGCACCAAATGAAGGGTCTGTCAACTTTCTGGACAAAACATTTAGAAAACTGGAAGAATTTAGAGAAGGATGTTTAATGGTGGGCGGGGATTTTAATCTGGTGCTGGATCCAAGTATGGATACATCAACAGGTAGAACTGCCCTGTCCTTCAGAGCCTTAAAGCAGGCTAAGCAACTTTTACGCTCTCATCATCTTGTAGACAGCTGGCGGGTATTGCATACAGGAATTAAGGATTTTAGTTACTATTCTAAAACACATGACATGTACTCGCGGTTGGACCTTTTCTTGGTGGACCAATTTTATTTGCAGAACGTCTTCACGAGTACAATTGAATCCATAACTATGTCAGATCATGCTCCAATAATCCTGACTTTTTGTCCAATTCAAATGGGTTATTTAGAGCGAACATGGCGCTTGAATGAGTCATAATTGGACAAGGAAGAAACAGTGGAGGAGCTAGGTATTAAAATAAAAGAATATTTTGAAATAAATAAGACAGGGGAAGTGTCAGATCAAGTGGTGTGGGAGGCTCATAAAACAGTTATAAGAGGGGAATTGATAGCCTATGGATCATATATAAAGAAAGAAGGTAAAAGAGAGATAAAGGAACTACTAGAGAAAATTAATGTATTGGAGGTGAAACATAAGAAAAATCTCGACCCTGTAGACAGTAGGCACTTGGAGAGCTTACAAGCAGAGCTCTCACAGTGCCTAGAGCGAAGAGTAAAAAATAAAATTAGGTTCTTTGCGAATAGGGCGTATGAACAGGGGAATAAGTGTGGACGGCTATTGGCCAAACAACTTAAAAAACAACAAGAATCTAGACATGTTCATAGTCTATTAGTTCAGAGTAAGAAAGTGGTTGAAACGAAAGCCATAGCTGCAGAATTTGGTAGATTTTACGAGGCGTTATATAATATTCCCAAGACAGACACACCGGTAGTAGGGGACAGAGAGAGATGTGGTAGGAAAGAGATATGGGATTATATTAAAGAAGTATCAATGCCCACGCTATCTAAAACAATTATAGATTAAATTGAACGACCAATTACAGTAGAGGAGTTGAGTAGGGTGGTAGCAACCTTGCCATTTGGAAAGAGCCCAGGGCCGGATGGGCTGACGAATTTATACTATAAAAAATTTCTTCCAGTATTAGTAGTACCACTCTGTAATTATTTCAATTCAATTAATGCATCTAACCCACTACCGCCAGAAGCCCTTTTGGTGTATATAACGGCATTGCCAAAAGGGGGGAAAGACCCCCAAATTTGTGCAAACTGCAGGCCTATCTCCCTACTCAATTCGGACACCAAATTTTTAGCAAAGATCTTGGCCTTGAGGCTTTAAGAGCACATTGGGGATTTAGTTCATCTGGACCAGACGGGATTCATGAGGGGACGTGAGGCTAGGGATAATACTATCCATGCACTCCACGTTCTCCATTGGATGCGGTCTGGCCCAGATAGGGCCCCAGGGATCATGCTGTCAATGGACGCCCAAAAGGCGTTTGACAGGTGAATTGGGGCTTTATGAGAGAAGTATTGAGGGGGATAGGCCTGGGGGAATGATGGGATGGATAATGTCTCTGTATGCAGAACCAAGAGCAAGGATCAAGGTAAACGGCACACTGTCAGATTGCTTCAATATACAAAACGGCACGAGGCAAGGGTGCCCATTATCCCCTTTAATATTTGCGATAACATTGGAGCCATTGTGTATTAGCCCTGTGGAACGGGAAGGTAGCAGCATATGCGGATGATCTTCTCTTTTTTCTCTCTGCTCCACAGACATCTATAGCTGCACTCATGGTAGAAGTACAAAAATTTGGTATTCTATCTAATTTTAAAATTAATTTTGAGAAGTCGATTATCCTTCCCAGTCATGTTCCAGCAGCATTGGAAAGGACATTGCGACATACATACCCATTTGTCTGGAACAGAGAGTCTTTAGTGTATTTGGGGGTACACATCAGTGCAGACCAGAAACTGTTGTATGAACTTAATTATGGCTCATTACTGACAGAGATAACAGAAGATCTAAAAAAATGGAAGGGCCAATATTTAACTTGGTTCGGGAGAATTAGTGCAATAAAAATGAGTATATTACCCAGATTAATTTATACACTGTATACTGTAACAATTAAGATACCGGAGATCTTTTTCAGACAAATACATAGGTTGTTTGTTGCCTTTGTATGGAATGACAAAAGTCCTAGATTGGCCTATGACATCCTGCGAAGGAATAAGGCTGAGGTGCCTGGGACTACCAGATATAGCATTATACTATAAGGCCATGACCCTAGTTCGGATTCTGAATTGGTGCCATGACACACAGAAAAAACTATGGGTTCAAGTAGAAAAGTCAATGGCAGGGAGGAATCTGGCAGGAGCACCTTGCATTCAAAGCTCATTAAGAGGGCTTTCCCAGTGGGCGTCACCATTAACCACTTCAGCCCCGGAAGGTTTTACCCCCTTCCTGACCAGAGCACTTTTTACAATTCAAAAAAAAAATGTATACAAAACAGCGCTCGCAAATAAATTCATATAATGTGGTGATCTTTTAAAAAACCTCTTGCAGCTGCAGGATGAAAGTGCTTACACTTTGATGATATGTAACAAATAAACCTGCGCTAGCAATTTGCTAAAGATGGATAATAAACTATACCAAAACCAAATCATAGATGATCTATACAAATAATAGTAAATGTGAAAAATGTGTAAAAAATATTGATAATGTATACCATACACAATCAACTGCACACTGGGTAAAGTGCACTAAGTGCACTAATCAAAGAGAAATGAAAATATGGTGAACAAGCACAATTGTAAAGTAATATAGTGTCATTAAACTGATGCAAATATTTAAAAATAAAATGAACACTGTTTAGAGGCTTACCTCATTGTCATTTACCACTTATGAGAGTGTTCATTTTATTTTTAAATATTTGCATCAGTTTAATGACACTATATTACTTTACAATTGTGCTTGTTCACCATATATTTTGTGATTTGTCTATTTTCATTTCTCTTTGATTAGTGCACTTTACCCAGTGTGCAGTTGATTGTGTATGGTATACATTATCAATATTTTTTACACATTTTTCACATTTACTATTATTTGTATAGATCATCTATGATTTGGTTTTGGTATAGTTTATTATCCACTTTTTACAATTCGGCACTGCGTCGCTTTAACTGCTAATTGCGCGGTCATGCAATGCTGTACCCAAACGAAATTTGCGTCCTTTTCTTCCCACAAATAGAGCTTTCTTTTGATGGTATTTGATCACCTCTGCCGTTTTTATTTTTTGCGCTATACACGGAAAAAGACCGAAAATTTTGAAAAAAAATGATATTTTCTACTTTTTGTTCTAAAAAAAATCCAATAAACTCAATTTTAGTCATACATTTAGGTCAAAATGTATTCGGCCACATGTCTTTGGTAAAAAAAATGTCAATAAGTGTATATTTATTGGTTTGCGCAAAAGTTATAGCGCCTACAAACTAGGGTACATTTTCTGGAATTTACACAGCCTTTAATTTATGACTGCCTATGTCGTTTCTTGAGGTGCTAAAATGGCAGGGCAGTACAAAACCCCCACAAATGACCCCATTTTGGAAAGTAGACACCCCAAGGAATTTGCTGAGAGGCATGTTGAGCCCATTGAATATTAATTTTTTTTGTCCCAAGTGATTGAATAATGACAAAAATAAAAAAAAAAATACAAAAAGTTGTCACTAAATGATATATTGCTCACACAAGCCATGGGCATATGTGGAATTGCACCCCAAAATACATTTAGCTGCTTCTCCTGAGTATGGGGATACCACATGTGTGGGACTTTTTGGGAGCCTAGCCGCGTACGGGGCCCCCGAAATCCAATCACTGCCTTCAGGATTTCTAAGGGCGTACATTTTTGATTTTACTCCTCACTACCTATCACAGTTTTGAAGGCCATAAAATGCCCAGATGGCATAAAACCCCCCCAAATGACCCCATTTTGGAAAGTTGACACCCCAAGCTATTTGCTTTGAGGCATGTTGAGTCCATGGAATGTTTTATATTTTGACACAAGATGCGGGAAAGTGACAAATTTTTTTTTTTTTGCACAAAGTTGTCACTAAATGATATATTGCTCACACAGGCCATGGGCATATGTGGAATTGCACCCCAAAATACATTTAGCTGCTTCTCCTGAGTATGGGGATACCACCTGTGTGGGACTTTTTGGGAGCCTAGCCGCGTACGGGGCCCCGAAAACCAATCACTGCCTTCAGGATTTCTAAGGGCGTACATTTTTGATTTTACTCCTTACTGCCTATCATAGTTTCGGAGGCCATGGAATGCCCAGGTGGCACAAACCCCCCCCAAATGACCCCATTTTGGAAAGTAGACACCCCAAGCTATTTGCTGAGAGGCATGGTGAGTATTTTGCAGCTCTCATTTGTTTTTGAAAATAAAGAAAGACGAGAAAAAATTTTTTTTTTTCTTTTTTCAATTTTCAAAACTTTGTGACAAAAAGTGAGGTCTGCAAAATACTCACTATACCTCTCATCAAATAGCTTGGGGTGTCTACTTTCCAAAATGGGGTCATTTGGGGGGGTTTTTTGCCACCTGGGCATTCCATGGCCTCCGAAACTGTGATAGGCAGTGAAGAGTGAAATCAAAAATTTACGGCCTTAGAAAGCCTGAAGGCGGTGCTTGGTTTTCGGGGTCCCGTACGCGGCTAGGCTCCCAAAAAGTCTCACACATGTGGTATCCCCGTACTCAGGAGAAGCAACAGAATGTATTTTGGGGTGTAATTTCACATATTCCCATGGCATGTTTGAGCAATATATCATTTAGTGACAACTTTGCGCAAAAAAAATAAAAAATTGTCTCTTTCCCGCAACTTGTGTCACAATATAAAATATTCCATGGACTCAACATGACTCTCAGCAAATAGCTTGGGGTGTCTACTTTCCAAAATGGGGTCATTTGGGGGGTTTTGAACTGTCCTGGCATTTTATGCACAACATCTAGAAGCTTATGTCACACATCACCCACTCTTCTAACCACTTGAAGACAAAGCCCTTTCTGACACTTATTGTTTACATAAAAAAATAATTTTTTTTTGCAAGAAAATTACTTTGAACCCTCAAACATTATATTTTTTTTTAAAGCAAATGCCCTATAGATTAAAATGGTGGGTGTTTCATTTTTTTTTCTCACACAGTATACAGTACACAGTATTTTTCAAACGCATTTTTTGGGGAAAAAACACACTTTTTTACATTTTAATGCACTAAAACACACTATATTGCCCAAATGTTTGATGAAATAAAAAAGATGATCTTAGGCCGAGTACATGGATACCAAACATGACATGCTTTAAAATTGCGCACAAACGTGCAGTGGCGACAAACTAAATACATTTTTAAAAGCCTTTAAAAGCCTTTACAGGTTACCACTTTAGATTTACAGAGGAGGTCTACTGCTAAAATTACTGCCCTCAATCTGACGTTCGCGGTGATACCTCACATGCATGGTGCAATTGCTGTTTACATTTGACGCCAGACCGACGCTTGCGTTCGCCTTAGCGCGAGAGCAGGGGGGACAGGGGTGCTTTTTTTTTTTTTTTTTCTTTATTATTATTATTTTTTTATCTTATTTTTAAACTGTTCCTTTCATTTTTTTTTTAAATCATTTTTATTGTTATCTCAGGGAATGTAAATATCCCCTATCATAGCAATAGGTAGTGACAGGTACTCTTTTTTGCAAAAATTGGGGTCTATTAGACCCTAGATTTCTCCTCTGCCCTCAAAGCATCTGACCACACCAAGATCGGTGTGATAAAATGCTTTCCCAATTTCCCAATGGCGCTGTTTACATCCGGCGAAATCTAAGTCATAAAATGCTCGTAGCTTCCGGTTTCTTAGGCCATAGAGATGTTTGGAGCCACTCTGGTCTCTGATCAGCTCTATGGTCAGCTGGCTGAATCACCGGCTGCATTTTCAGGTTCCCTGTTGAGACAGGAGAGCCAGAGAAAAACACGGAAGACGTTGGGGGGGCATTCCCTCCCACTGCTTGTAAAAGCAGTCTAGAGGCTAATTAGCCGCTAGGATTGCTTTTACATGAAAGCCGACCGCTGGCTGAAAAGAATGATACCAAGATGATACCTAAACCTGCAGGCATCATTCTGGTATAACCACTCAAAGTCGTGAATGGCGTACCTGAAGACAAAAAAATGGTTAACAATAAAGCACAGTAAACGGTAAGGTATAAAAAATTGCATACCTGAAAAGCAAACATGATAAAACATAATAACAATAAAACATTGCAGAATAGAATACAGTAAAAAAGAACAGAACAATAGAGAGAGAGAGAGAACAATAAAACGCCAACAATTTTTTTTTTTTTTTATATTTTTGTATGTGTTTTTTTTTTTTTTTACACTTTTTTTTGTAACTAACTTTTATAACTGTAACCGGTTCCAGGTTCGGGTCTCTCAAAATGCGATGGCATCTTGGGAGACCCTGTGAAAGTGTGCCTAGTTTGTGCAATGCTGTACCCTACGCTAATACTCAACTAGTGTATGGTAGCGTTCAAAACATTCACCAATGCAAAGACCAGGATTGTCAGGACAGGGGGGACAATAATAGCGGGTGTCACGCCTATATCCGCGCTTGCTGCAGACACGACATCTTTTTTGGGGGGGTTCGCTGGGTAGGGGTACTCGGGAGGACATAAAGAAAATGCCTCTCATGCAGCCGACTGCATTTGGTTGGGGATGTGAATGGGGGAAGTACGGGCGCTGCAGAAGCGGTGGGTTCCCAATTAGGATTGGCGAATGCAGCAGGAAGGGCACTATGGGCACGACAGGCCTGTGTTTGTCTTTTTGGTGGCAGCGGGACACTACTTGTGCTTGCCACCTCACCAGCTTGAACTGCACTTATGGGACTCGCCACGTCACCAAGTGTTACTGCAGTGCTGGTTTAACTACGACCGGGGTGTACTAGGCCGCTGGTGCTTGCCAGTTCACCAAAACGCTACAAAAAAAACTGTTAGCGATCGCAGGGATCAGGCCTGACTCTGCGAACGCTGCAGTTATGCGTTTAGTGTTTTGTAAGTGTCAGTGATCGATCGATACTGCACTTGGGTGGGCTGGGCTGGGCCGGACGGAGGGGCAAAACGCAGGTGCTAGCAGGTATCTGGGCTGATCCCGCTAACACTGCGTTTGTGGGAACCTTAAACTGCTGGGGACGCTAGTATAGATCTGATCAGATCAGATATTGATCGGATCAGATACTATACCACTAAGGGAGGTGTATGTTGCGTGCGTGGGTGTTAGCGGTACTGGCGCTAACCTGACGCTGCCTGGGGCTGGTGCTTGCCAGTTCACCAAAACGCTACCAAAAAAACTGTTAGCGATCGCAGGGATCAGGCCTGACTCTGCGAACGCTGCAGTCATGCGTTTAGTGTTTTGTAAGTGACAGTGATCGATTGATACTGCACTTGGGTGGGCTGGGCTGGGCGGAGGGGCAAAACGCAGGTGCTAACAGGTATCTGGGCTGATCCCGCTAACACTGCGTGTTTGGGAACCCTAAACTGCTGGGGACGCTAGTATAGATCTGATCGGATCAGATATTGATCCGTTCAGATACTATACCACTAAGGGAGGTGTACGGTGCGTGCGTGGGTGTTATCGGTACTGGCGCTAACCTGACGCTGCCTGGGGCTGGTGCTTGCCAGTTCACCAAAACGCTACCAAGAAAACTGTTAGCGATCGCAGGGATCAGGCCTGACTCTGCGAACGCTGCAGTTATGCGTTTAGTGTTTTGTAAGTGACAGTGATCGATCGATACTGCACTTGGGTGGGCTGGGCCGGGCCGGGCGGAGGGGCAAAACGCAGGTGCTAGCGGGTATCTGGGCTCCCACTAAGGGAGGCGTATGCTGCGTGCGTGGGTGTTAGCGGTACTGGCGCTAATCTGACGCTGCCTGGGGCGACGCATATCACCGCCGGGCGATCAGGGGGCTAAACCTTTATTCGGTAATAAACGGCGGGTGCCCTGACACTATAAAAAATAAACAAACTAACCAGCGTCACCCGTAACGGTTATACTGTGATCAGTGGTGAAAGGGTTAACTAGGGGGCAAGCAAGGGGTTAAAACATTTATTAGGTAGTATATGGGGGTCCCTGTCGCTATAAAACGCTGATGGCGAACCTAAATATTTACGTCCCTAACTAGCTCACCAGCGACACTAATACAGCGATCAGAAAAATGATCGCTTAGTGACACTGGTGACAGGGGGTGATCAAGGGGTTAAAACTTTATTAGGGGGCGTTAGGGGGGTACCCTAGACCTAAAGGGGGGTAATACTCACTGCCCTAACACTGTAACTGTCACAAACTGACACCATGCAGTAATTAGAAAAAAAAAAAAAAAATACTGCTGGTGTCAGTTTGTGACAGGGGGGGGCGATCGGGGGGGGGATCGGGGGTGTAAAGTATGCCTGGCATGTTCTACTGTGTGTGTTTGTGTTGTGTGCACTTACTTGTCTTCTCTCGTCGGCGCTGGGACGGAAACTGCCGAGGAGAGATGACATCACATCCTCTGCCTGTGTGAAACTACACACAGGCAGAGGAGGATTCCCATTGGCTGGGAGGGATCGCGAGGGGGGGGCCACGATCGGATGGTCTCCCCCTCGTCTCCCGACGCTCCCAGTGAAATGCCGACCGCCGCTGGCACCGGGGGGGCGGGTACGTGATTCTGCCTGCCCGTGCCATTCTGCCACAGTATATCTGCGTTAGGCGGTCGGCAAGTGGTTAACAAGAAACTAGCTAGAAGTGTGGGACAAGTTGAATAGGAGAGGTAAATATGCTCCTCGGGTATCCCCTCCTGGCTCCTCTGGAGGGATTCCCTTGGTTCCCTCCGGGGGAGGAGACGGGGTATCTGGGGGCATGGGGTCGGGATGGGGACACCACGTGTGGCAAGTTTGCCCCAAGTGGTGTCCTATCATCCTTGACAGAAGTGGTGTCAAGACTTGGGACGATACATCTGGCGGAGTGGAAATATCATCAAATAACAAGTTTTTTCAATAAAATAAAGTCTTTAATAAGACCTATTAATTTACTCACTATGTTTGAAAGGCAAAGTGTACAAATGTCGGACTCTAAACATGTGCTATCACAAATGTATAGAGTGATTCTTAGTGGGCAGGAAGGGACAACCCCATATTTTGTGAGGGAATGGGAGAGGGAACTGGACCAGGTATTGACAAATACACAAATTAAAAAGATGATTATATCAACGTATTCCACATCCATAAGCTCAAAGGTGCAAGAAATGGCATATAAGTTTCTATCAAGATGGTATAGGACCCCAGTTAAACTAGCACAAATGTTTCCAACAGTAAGCAATAGGTGCTGGAGAGGTTGTGGACAGAAGGGTACATTTCTCCATCTGTGGTGGACATGCCCAGTAATTAAACCATTTTGGGAGTCAGTGACCCCATGGATCGAGAAACAGACCGTTGGGTCCCTGGAGTTCAAACCGCTACATTATTTATTCCATGGGATGCCTGGGTCCACAAAAACTTATTGGAAAAGCATAACTCTGCACTTACTAAATGCAGCGAAAAAAATTATACCTTAGTACTGGAAGCAAACCCAAGGTCCCACAGTAATAGAGTGGAGAAATGAAGTCAATTTAATAATGGAGGCGGAGAGATGGGTTCATGTAGTGAAGGACCAACAAGAAAAATTTGAAAAGACCTGGGCAGGATGGAAACAATGTGTTATGGAGATGGAAAAAGAGAGGAACATTGCTGAATAGGAGAGTGAGGATATGGTACAGTTATTATGAACATGTATAATAATAGAGATTGACCTTGAAAATGAAGCTCTGATATCAACACGCTGATTCTTCACATGGAGGGGTTTTGGTGTGTGGGGTTATTGTGGTTTCCCCCTTTCTTTTATTTTTTTTCTCTCCCCCCCCCTCCTCCATGAAGTGGGCGCTGATCGGGGTATACTAGACTTATGGTGTGGGGGAAAACCAAATTGTAATTTTTTTTTTTTTTTCACATGGGTTCAAGTTGGGGTAATTAGGCCATAAAAAGCCTCATATATTACACGAGGGTTAACTGATAACTACACTTTTTTGGACAGTTTGGCCAATAAGGGCCTCTTACACCTTTTAATATTTAATTGATAAATACACGAACACTATAAACTAATATAACATTTTTCCTTTTTTTTTTTTTTTTTCTTTTGTCATTATGCACGTACACAGGGGGTATGGTGAGAAGCAATGGATAGACCTGATTGGTATCGGAAATGGAGGGGGGAGGAGGAAGAGAGCAATATAGAGAAGGGGAAGGGGAAATTGTTTTTTATTTATTTATTTATTTTTTTGAGGGGGGATAGGTGGGGGGTAATTGTGTAAGGATGTATTGTAATTGTGTAGTCTTTGTTTATGGTTTTGGTGAACGGAGGGTTATATAATGATGTATGCAGGAAATGGGATTAACTCCGCGCTTAGGGCTAATAGGTAGGTATGCAGCCTCCCCTAATGGCACTCCCCACAGATTAAGGGGGTGTCTCAAAGTTAATTAGGTAATAGGTAAGGGGTAAGTTGGCGCTCCCTATAATGATGGAAAACTGAGTTTCTACAAGAATGTTTGATGCTACATTCAAGTATAGATATGCTCCATCCACCTGAAAATGGTAGAATGAATAAAATAAAATAAATGTGGATTGTGTGTTTGTGTCACTAAGTGTGTATCCTTTAACACAAAAAAGGAGTGACTTATATATGTATACTACACCTTAAAAATGAATAAATAAAATAAAATGTGCCTCCC
This sequence comes from Lithobates clamitans, assembly GCA_037952925.1. NCBI lineage: Eukaryota > Metazoa > Chordata > Amphibia > Anura > Ranidae > Lithobates > Lithobates clamitans. The sequence goes on from JBBGZY010001684.1 coordinate 2,210,806, forward strand.
CTAGTATAGACAAGGTGTATAATGTGTGTGTCACTATGTAGGAAATACAATAACGAAGCACCTGGTGCAACCACATCATTTAGGACAGGTCCTACAATAATGCACCAACACTGGAAAATGGAGATATCTCCACAGGAAATAAAGTGACAACCATAAGCCAAATATATATATATACCGTATATACTCGAGTATAAGTCGAGTTTTTTTTGTGCTGAAAGTGCCCCCCTCGACTTATACTCGAGTCAAGCACTTTTCTGCAGCAAAAAATTTCATTTTCCGAAACGACTTTGGGGCCCCGTATCTCAGGGCCCCTTGGTACTAGGAACCCCAAATTTGGTGTGCAAACCCGTAGCCAAAGCTGGAGTTCCTAGCACTAAGTGGCCCCAAAATCGGTTTGGAAAATGTCATTCTCTGCTGCAGAAAAGTGCTTGACATTTTCTGAACCAACTTTGGGGCCCAGTATCTCAGGGCCACTTAGTGCTAGGAACCCCAAATTTGGATATTTTATGGTGCTAGTTCCACTGGGTTTGCACACCAAATTTGGCATTCCTAGCACTAAGTGGCCCTGAGATACGGGCCCCAAAGTCGGTCAACTGTGTCCATCTGCAGCAATGTCATTTCGGGACACTTTGGGTTCAGAGACCCCAAATTTTGGCTGCAGCTAGGAGGCATCTAGGAACCCTTAACTACTGAGTTTGAAGTTCGGGGGACCTTTGGCTGCAAATGGGCACAGTGAGGCTGCAAATGGGCATTGTTGACCCTCTTTTCCACTTACAGTAGCTGAGCATTTCTCACCCTAGGCTTATACTCGAGTCAATACGTTTTTCCCATTTTTTGTGGTAAATTAGGGCCTCGACTTATACTCGGATCGACTTATACTCGAGTATATACGGTAACAAACGATAGAAGTCCAAACCATATATGAGATTCCACAATTGTGAAAGTGAAGTGCTAAATTGACAAAGAGTGCAAAACAGCAAGTATGATAGCACAAAAGTGATACAAGTGGTCAAAAAATAAAATAAAAAATAAACCTCCAAAATGGCATAATGTTCATTACAGAAAAATAATAATATTAAAAATATGATCATGCAAAAAATGCACCAAAAAAATTGTGTCCAAAAAAGATAGATATATATGTATATATAAATGTTCATAGACATCTAAGGTGACTCTTGTGCTCCACACAGCATCCAGTGATATCTGTAATCCCCCTCAAGGGTCCCCACTCACCAGCTCCTGGCACCCCCACGGGGGTAGAAAGCGTGTAGTATAAAGGTGGATGAGTTCCTATCCCGGATTTGACGTAACCCTGATCCTGTATTCAGCACACCCGTATCCAGGAGATGATTGATCAGCTCTCAGTAGTCACATACTCCAATCTTCTCCCCTCCCAGGGATTTGTTGCCTTGTAATGAGCTGTACCTGATACAGCTGATGCTACCGATAGAATGGGGAGCCCAGACACCATGTGTGCCCCCAGGATGGGATGAGCTCTCTGTGTGTGCAGCTAGACAGGGGGCCGACACACGATTGGAGTGAGCGCTGCAGATGCCGACCTGTGCGGAGCCCTCCGTGTTTTCATCCGGGATAGGAACTCATCCACCTTTATACTACACGCTTTCTACCCCCGTTGGGGTGCCAGGAGCTGGTATATACATATATATCTATCGTTTTTGGACACAATTTTTTGGTGCATATTTTGCATGATTATTTTTTTTATATGATTATTTTTCTGTAATGAACATTATGCCAGGTTTATTTTTGATTTAATTTTTTGATTTAATTTTTTGACCCTTTTGTATCACTTTTGTGCTATCATACTTTCTGCTTTGCACTCTTTGTCAATTTAGCACTTCACTTTCACAATTGTGGAATCTCATATGTGGTTTGGACTTCCATCGTTTGTTATATATATTTGGCTTATGGTTGTCACTTTATTTCCTGTGGAGATATCTCCATTTTCCAGTGTTGGTGCATTATTGTAGGACCTGTCCTGATTTATGTGGTTGCACCAGGTGCTTCGTTATTGTATCTCCTCCATAGTGACACACACATTATACACCTTGTCTATACTAGGGGAGGCACATTTTATTTTATTTATTCATTTTTAAGGTGTAGTATACATATATAAGTCACTCCTTTTTTGTGTTAAAGGATACACACTTAGTGACACAAACACAATCCACATTTATTTTATTTTATTCATTCTACCATTTTTAGGTGGGTGGGGCATATCTATACTTGAATATAGAATCAAACATTCTTGTAGAAACTCAGTTTTCCATCATTATAGGGATCGCCAACTTTCCCCCTTACCTATTACCTGATATAATGATGTATGGATTGTTGTATTTATAAATTGGAAATAAAAAATTTTGATTACAAAAAAAAAGAACTAGTAATTCAGTTCTCTCTCCCTAAGGTGTCAGCGGCTGGATGTGCGATAAGTGTATGTATGTAGCTGCGGGTTACATACATAGTCATACAGTAGACCGCACTGTGTTCCGGCCCCGGGTATGGGCGGAGACATCCTGGAACACAGACTAGTCTACAGCAGCGTTGCTCAGCCCATCACAGCAAGCAATGTAGACTAGTCTGTGTTTATGGAAGTCTCCATCCATACCCGGAACACAGTGTGGTATAGTGTATATAGTACTGTATGTAGACAGCCACAGATACAGAACATACAGTTTTGCACATGCAGCGGGCTGACAGCTTAGAGAGAGCCGAGAGACAATGACATAATTTGGCCCAACAACAGAAGAACGTCAACAAACTATGTATAAGTAAGTACTTCAAAGAACAACTCTCTCAACTAACCATAACAGAAATATGGCAGAAGTCCGTTATTCTGTTTCACAGTTTCTGTAAATATAACATAGTACAGTGCTATACTATAATAACATTTTTATTTTATTATTTTCTTTCAGCTTAAATGAGAACTAGTAGTTTTTTTCCCCAAGTTCTCTCCCTAAGGTGTCAGCGGGTGGATGTGCGGTATAAAAGTGTATGTATGTAGCTGCAGGTTAGATACATACTAGTCAATACAGTAGACAGCACTGTGTTCCGTCCCCGGGTATGGGCAGAGACATCCTGGAACACAGACTAGTCTATAGCAGCGGTGCTCAGCCAATCACAGCAAGCAATGCAGACTAGCCTGTGTTTATGGAAGTCACCACCCATACCCAGAACACAGTGCGCCAGAGTACTGTAGTATGTAGACTCCCACAGATACAGAACATACAGTTTTGCATTTTCACATGCAGTGGGCTGCCAGCTTAGGGAGAGACATAGTTTAGCCCAACAGCAACAGCAACTATGGTACAGTAGTTCAAAAGCTGGAGTTCAAAAAGTGCAAAAAAATGTAGAAATACTGCAATGAACAACCAACAAATGGCACAACTAGACAATTGGAACATACTAGGTAGTCAGTCATACTATGTTGTATGTTCCAGTTGTCCAATAGCACAGTCCAATACCAATTCATTTACTATGTTCAACATGGTAAATGAATTGGTCTATGCTACTGATTTCTAAATCTGTTTCAGTAAAAGTGGCAGATTTCACTTTAAGAACAAAAGCTGTTCAGCTTTCTCACAGGAGAGACGGTTTCTCTTCTCATCAAGAATATGAGATGCTAGACTGAATAGTCTCTCACTCTCTGTACTGGTGCTTGGGGCAGATAAATATCTGCATGTAAGCAAGGGAAAAAGTTCTTTGTTGATGCGCCAGTAGGGGATTGTCGCTTCTGGCAATAGGCTGTTCAGCTAAATATGTGGTAGCTTGTTTATGCAAAAATAAAAGTTAGTGTAACAATTACACTTACTGGTTCGCAGGGTGGAGGTGTTTCTTTGAGATTTAAAAGTGTCCTGGGATGTGCTGTGATCTTGTTTCCCGCTCGGATTTCATTCCTTCAGGCGTCTGGGTGTGGAGTCTGTACACAGGCTGAACCACTGCATCCAGTGCATGGAAAGCTCCACGCTGACCACTCTGGAGTGCAGAAGAGGAAATGATGTCACTGATGCACGGCAAACGTCCAGGCTGGTGTTGGGGATAATGCAGGGATAGTACAGGCTACGCGCTCGGGGCTCACAGCTCCTTCTACTGGCCTGAAAGAAGCCGTTTCTCAGGTCCCAGCAGCGTCTCTCAGGTCCCAGCAGCGTCTCTCGGGTTCCAGCAGCGTCTCTCAAGCACGAGGAGCGTCCGTGGGGAAGATGCCAGCGTCTCAGCAGGGAACGTGCAGGGAACGTGCTTATGGGTGTGGCGTCTTAACCGCAAGGAACGTGCACGCCGCCCACCGCTACTGCGCATGCGCAATTTTCGGGGCCATTATCGGCAAGAATTCTCTTATTTTGCTGAAAAGGCCATTTTCGGCCGATATGTTTTGGCAGCCGAAATTTCGGTGCATCCCTAATATTTTCGATAGTCAATATTGTTAAAGACACTTGTGTCGCCCTCCTGAACAAAATCCTAAATCAGTTCTGCAGGAATTCCAAACTTTCTACAAAAAATTGTATACTGATGGCAAGGTCACAGGCCAGCAGGAGTTTGATGAGTTTGTCGAACACTTGCCCATCCCGACCTTACAAGATGAACATATAGCCTTTCTAGATAAAGATATTACTGTGGAAGAGGTTCTGGCTGCTGTAAAACAGGCCCCAATGGGCAAAGCACCGGGCGCGGACAGGTTCACAACCCTATACTACAAAAAGTTCTCCACTCTACTGGCCCCCTCCCTAGCATGCTTTTTTACAGACAGGCAGTCCAATAGACACTGATTGCAACAGAGCCTTCATCACTCTTATTCCCAAACACCACAAAGATCACAGTGATGTAAGCCAACTACCGACCCATATCCTTAATTAATACGGATCTGGAGCTATTCACGAAAATCTTGGCTAACAGGATGTTGAAGTTTTCGCTGACTACATTCACTCTGATCAGATGGGTTTCTTGCCATACAGACAGGCTGCTGATCAGGTCAGGAGAGCGATTGACCTTGTATCCTTATTACACTCATCGTGGGATGGTGGACCACATAGAAAGGGGATGTTGTTATCTATTGTTATCCACAAAGCATTGGATTCGCTTTCACGGCCCTTCCTCTTTCGAGCGTTGGCTAGGTGGAATTTCGGTCCTACGTTTTTGGCCTCGATGCATTCACTATATAGCTCACCCTCGGCACATATACTTTTAAGGGGTTATAGGTCGGACTCGATACCCATCTTGTCGGGCACTCTACGGGGATGCCCATTATCTCCTATACTATTTGTGATAGCCAGTGAAACCCTGGCGATAGAGATTCGCCACCACCCTGACATCTTATGCCGCGTACACACAACTGGACTTTCCATCAGAGTAGACTCTGATGGTCTTTCCGACGGAGTTTCGCTGAAACGGACTTGCCTACACACGATCACACCAAAGTCCATTCGTTTAGAATGCGATGAGGTATGACGGAACTAGAAAGAGGAAGTTCAATAGCTGCCCTTGCGTCGTTTTTGGTCCTTCGGACTAGGAATTGTTACATTACCTGGAGGTAGCCGGGTTAACCCTCATAGCCTGGTTTTTGAAAAGTAGCTAGCGTCAACTCTTCTGGCAAGTTAAGAGAGAATGACTAGAGCAATTTATACTAAAGTATGGAAGGCATTCAATTCTTGGTGCAGGGCCTCTAATTTAATCCTGCAGGATTCCTCTCCCATGCTGGAATTTTTATAAGAGGGTGCAGACAAGGGTCTGGCTTTCAGTACCCTCAGGGTACAGGTGGATGCATTGGGAGTGTTTCTGTAAAGGTCTATTTCTTTGGAACTCTTGGTCATATAAAAAAAATTTTTTAAGCTTTTACTCGGTCCAGACCTGCACCAGTTAAAGTTTTTGCAAAGTGGGATTTGTCACTAGTCCTGCAGGCTCTAACAAAATAAGCATTTGAGCCATTGGATTCAGCGCCTATCAAGTTTTTACCCTGAAGACAATTTTTCTAATAGCAGTAAATTTTGCACGTAGAGTCAGTGAGCTCCATGCCCTGTCTATAAAAGAACCATTTTTGTCTATCTTCCCAGATAGGATTGTTCTAAAAACAGATACATGATTTCTTCCGAAAGTTGCTTTGGTTTATAGATATTCTCAGAATATTATATTTCTGACTTTTTGCTACAACCTGTCGGGGGGTGGGGTAGAAAAGAATTTCAATTTTTTAGATGTAAGAAGAGCAGTATTGCATTACCTGGAAGTAACCAAAGACTTTATTTGTTTTATATGTTGGCAACTAAAAGGGCCAGACAACCACTAGGGGAAGAATCGTCAGGTGGTTAAAGATTGCAATGTCGGAAGGCTATACCCAGATGAACTTAGTCCATCTGGTAGGGATTCGTGCTCACTCCAGTAGAGCTCTTGCAGCCAGTTGGGCAGAAAGAGCTAGAGCCACCCCTAAACAAGTTTGTAAGGTGGCTACAAATTTATTTACCCTCTCAAGTGCTGTCCTGAAAAATGTTTTGAGAAAATTCAAGTTCGACTTACCGGTAACTTGTTTTCCAATAGTCTTTTAGGACAGCAACAATCTACCCTAATGCTGTATTTTACTATGTTGTGGTTATGTGTTTAATCCTGGGCCAGAGGTACTCTACTACAACTGAAGGAACATGAGGAGAGGCTTCAGTTTAAGAATTTGATGAAAAGGCATTTCCTGTCTAACTTGAATTCTTTTCTTACCACCGTACCTATTACAATCTGCACATACCGTATATCTAGTGTTTTCTGATTCTAAATGGGCAGAAACTCAGTGGCCCTTTTCTGGTGGTTCCAGGTATATTTAGCAGTCTGTAAACAGTATATTCAACATATTAATTTTAAGAATCTGTATCTGAACCCCATCCATTATAGGATTACTGTATTTTTTCCTATCGCAAAGGTTCATAGTGATTCTAAAGGCTAATTCTTAATGCATTCTCTATAGCCCAACCCCCGGCTCCCCCTCATTCCTACTTGAACCCGATCTAGATCCAGCACTGTTTAAGAGTAGGGATTAGCTTTCAGTTCGAGACAAATGTAAGTTCCGCGCCCGTTCGCCGAACAGCAAATTTTATGGGGCGTTCGCGGCAAATTAGAGTGCCCCATAATGCACTGCAAGACCGCAGTGCATGGCTGTATGATGATTGGCCAAAACATACACTTGACCTGCATGCTTTGGCCAATCACAGCACGCTCCTCAGAGAGGGCCATATTTGGCCAAAGGCAGGGTGCCTTTGGCCAATCATGGCTCAGGGGAACTAAGTCCACACCCCACACTATATAAGGGTGCTTACACAGCGCCAGTGTAGTGTGTTATAGTGGACGGAGATAGAGAGATTGAGATAGATTAGGCAGGTTAGTTAGTGGCAGTGTATTTGATATATATATATATATATATATATATATACAGTCAGACCTAGTGTGTGTGTATATATATATATATATATATATATATATATATATATATATATATATATATATATACACACACATACTCTGCATTCAGCGTAGCCTATATATACAGTGTAAACTCTATATTCAGTCAGTACAGGCAGTGTGTGTATATATATATATATATATATATATATATATATATATATATATATATATATATATATATATATATATTTATATATTCAATCAGTACTGGCAGTGTATTTGATATATTCAGTCAGTACAGGCAGTATATTTGGTATATATACAGTCTACTAGTGTGTGTGTGTATATATATATATATATATATATATATATATATATATATATATATATATATATATATATTTCTGCATTCAGCGTAGCCTATATATACAGTGCATTCGGCAGTGTAAAGTTGATAATACAGTGCAGGAGGTGTACACAGTATATAATACAGTGTAGTGCCATCATGTCTGGAAGGCCTCCAAGGAGAGGCAGACGCTCACAGGCCACTAAAAGAGGGCAAGCAGCCTCTGAAATAATATTTAACAGCAGGGACTGTTACAGTGGGTTACAGTGTTCTGGCACCACCAACACCTAAGGCCCAATGTTTCTGCCCCTGTTTAACAGGGGCATATAATTAAAATTGTTGAAATAATATTTAACAGCAGGGACCGTTTCTGCACCCAACAAGAGTAACTGTGAGGGGTTACCGTGTTCTGCCACCACCAACACCTAAGGTCCAATTTTTCAGCAGAGTATATAGTGCAGTCTGTATAGTATATATACTGCAGTTCATAGTATATAGTGCCTTCAGTGTAGTATATATAATACAGTGCAGGGTATATAGTGCACTGTACAATATATAATATAGTGTATTGAAGTGGCTTAAGGGGGGTCCTATGACAGAATTAAGAAAAAAATGGCATGGGTTCCCCCCATCAATACCAGGCCCCTTGGGTCTGGTATGGATTTTGGGGGGGACCCCCAAGCCATTTTTGTTAAAAAAAATTGGCGTGGAGTTCACCTTAATATCCATACCAGACCCGAAGGGCCTAGTATGGACGGGGGGGAACACACGTTGTTTTTTTAAATGATTTTTTATGTATATTGCCGGGATCTGGCAATACATTACAGCCGTGAGCAATTTTAAATGACATTTTTTCCTTTAGAAATGTCATTTTGCTGCAGTACTTTTCTTAACATGGAAAAAAATAGCTACTAAACAGGCAGACTAAGGGGACCCCCCAGGCACGATATTTAAAGAAATATTTCACTTTTATTGTTTCACTTTAAGCAATCTTAAAATCACTGCTCCTGAAAAAACGTCTGTTTTAAAAACTTTTTTCGCATTGATATATGTCCCCTGGGGCCTGGGTCTCCAAACACTTTTTATTGCAATAACATGCATATAAGTATTTAAAATGAGCACTTTTGATTTTTCACGTTCGTGTCCCATAGTCTTTAACGGTCTTCGCATGTTCGCACAAATTTTTTGTCTGTTCGCAAGTTCTGGTGCGAACAGAACCGGTGGATGTTCAGCTGATCCCTATTTAAGAGACACAGCAGCTCTCTCCCCCCTCATAGGCTCAGAGACAGCAGCGGGAGCCATTGGCTATTAATCACAGCCAGAGTGCAGGTGGCAGGGTCGAGCCATGCTCTTAGTGTCAGAGAGTGCCAGCAAGTGACCCCAGAAGAGGAGGGAGGATCGGGGCTGCTCTGTGCAAAACCATTGCACGGAGCAGGTAAAACATGGTTATTTAAAAAATAAAAAATCTGAACCTTTACAATCAGTATAACAAAGTTCCCTAGCGACTCAATCCATGGGACCAAGTCCATCCAAATGCACCTCAACCTTCATTATAGAGATGATTCATCTTTTCTAATATTGATCCTTTCGCTGAACACCAGAAGTCTCATTTGCATCAATAAATATGCCCTAAATACAAGGTGTAGTTTATTCTCATAACTCAGTTCATGAGATGTAAATAAGCTGGCCCCAGCTAGTATATCACATTTCATCTGATCTTCCACACAGAGGAACACAGAAATAAATCAGCTTATCTGCAGCATTGTATCACAGCCAACAAGGAATAATCAGGCTTGTATTCTGGGGTACCAGTTCACTATATCGATATGACTTACGAACCCCCTTATTGTCTTCTAAATAAATGTGAATGAGTTCCACTAGAATGCAAATGGTCACATGACCCCCTAGGTATGTCATCAGAAACACCAATTCATTTAGTCTCAAAATGAGACTCCCATCAGGGCATGGCTTCCTGTCTACACTCCTCTAAGTAGGGAATCATTTATATTAGTTCCTCTTCCCCTTAAGGGTGTAAATGCCTATACAAAAGTAACCGTTCTGTATGTGACTTCGGCATATTTAGAGTCAGGCATTAATTCTAGGTATTAGTAGTTGGGATGTTGCCTGGACCTACATATATTTTCTACAAAAACATTGCAATTTTAATTCTCTATTTATACTATTAGGCAGTAAAGTATCTAATTTATAGTTCAATGCTGCCTTTTTGAAAAAGTAGTTTATCTCAATCACTTCTATGTTGATAAAGATTTATTCTGTAAATCCCCATAACTCTTTCTTCTTTCCTGGCTTTCTCATGTGAGCATACTACTCGGTCGGCTCCTTACACTCTATTAGAACCACTCTACACTCATCATATCCATCATAAAAAAGGACTCAGACTTCCCCCATCAGTGTTCTCACTTTGTACTAGTTCCAGGACATGTCTACCCTAATCCAGCAGTAAGTCCTCCTTCCGCAGTTCCCATGCAGATTCAACCTCTCCTGCATGAAAGGCTTTGATATTGGGGGTAAATCCTCCTTGACCAGTGGTTCCTGGGTTGTTTGTTAGAGCCTAGATATCTTGTTTCTTGTCTGTGCTTTGGGGTTTAGCTTGCATCACATTTTCCAAGATTGCAACAATGCCTCTTCAGCCCTTGCTTTGGTGACTTAATGGTCATTTATTTTAACTTCACCTCACCTCTGTACAGCACCGGGATCAGGGGGTAGTGCTGCCATACACCCAGCTGTGCTCATCTATGACTATTGCTAAGTGTAGAAGTGTCGTTTTTAGAGCAAGTCTGTTGGAAAGACTTAATTGAGGCGCCACATACCTTTTAGCAAAGATATAATAGAAAGAGATTCTGTTACAATAAACTCTGTATGTATAGACTGATCACTATAATAGAAAAATATACAAATCAGATTTTTTTTTTTTTTAAAGAAAACAAACAATAAAACACAGCAAACAAACAATCCTGATTTTAGTGTTGTAAACTGATAAACAGTGAACAGTAAGCATGTTCTGACCATGGCACCAACCTTCAAAGTTTCAAAGTTATAATCATCGACAAATGTGGAGAGGCATGCAGGGCCATTTGAGAGCATCACAGAGAAGGATAATAGACTGGGAAGAATTGAAAGTCTATCTAAATTGAAGGTAAATATACAAAAACGGAAGAAAAAAAAAAAAGGGGGGCAAAAGCAGAATTCCCCGATATCAAAAAGCCTACCTCAATGATTTTTCAGAGCAAATCAAAGTCTTGATATCCCCAGCAGGTTAACATTTGCTCCATTTGCAAACAAGGGAGAGAAAAAAGTCCATATAAAATTGAAGGTAAATATACAAAAACATAAGAAAAAAAAATCAAGATCTTTAAAAGATCAATTGGTACATAGCCATCTTTATCCTAGAACTAACATTAAACGTAAAGGAACCTATGCCTGTGGAAGATGTGACTTCTGCCATTTATTTACCAATACTGCAGAGGCAATTCTTCCTAATGGCCAAGTCTACAAACCAAACTTTTTTGTTGACTGTAAAACCGTTGGTATAGTTTACTACATGAAATGTGTATGTAATGCATTTTATGTGGGTAAAACCAAAAGGCCCTTTTTCCACAGGATAAGAGATCATGTTAAGTTATTAAATTTAAAAAAAGATGGAAACTCCGATTAGCAGGCGCATGGGGCTTTATCGTGCCTTTGATGCCTCCAAGATGCAATTTTTTGCATTAGAACATATACCAGATTGCGGTAGGGGTGGTGACATAGACAAAATTCTTCAACGAGAATCAAGATGGATACATAACTTATCTGCTACTGTGCATCCAGGCCTAAATGAGTCTTTGAGTTTCAAGCTTTTTCTGTAGGAATTTAGCCATTGTTAATTGAGAAATCAACATTTCTCTGTTTGTATTGATTATTTCTTTTGGATTGTTAACTTTTTAAACTGAGGTTGTATTTACCTTACTGATAGTTTGGACTGAATTTGCTCTAGACATTTTGTATGTCTGACGGTTCACGGCACCCTATTGTTATTAATAGAAGATTAATTGTGTGGGTTTTTTTATCCATACTCCACTTTCTGTTGATATCTATTAATGTGATTTTTGATTTCAAGGAGGTTTGGCTATGGGCCAGAGGCATCATATGGACACCCAAGGCGTTTATCCAGTTTGGTGAATGGCGCCTTAGCTGTTTTTTTCCTGGGTCCCTGTTTTATTATTATATATTTTTCTAGTCTTTCCAACTGGTTTGGGCTTCCAGCTCTCTTTTTATTCCATCCTTGCATTAATTGATTTTTCCCAGTTCCGGCCACCATAGGTTTTTCATCTTGCCTTAGAGGAAGTGGTTGGATTATTCTGTGCGATCCTCCACTTCCTCTTCTGCTTTCTTGGCCGCCGTGATGTAATTTCTGGCTCGCCGGAATGGAGGAGGGTGTCATTTCCTATGCGATTGGTCTCTGGTTTAATCCAGCCAATCGTGTGTCCTCCGACAGTTTTTGGCGCCAAAACGGTCTGGAGGGGGTATAAAAGGTAGTAATCCTCATTCATTGTTAGGCTCGGTCCATGGAAGGAGGCATGCTGTCTAAAGCTCCAGAAACAATAGGTAAAGATTTGGACTTGACTACTTTGTTTTTCATTCAAAATTGTCTTTCATTGTAACTTAGTTTTTCTATTTTTTATTTTATAAGGGAAGTCTGGAACACTTTGAGAATCTTTCAGATTTAAAAAGTCTATCTATTTTTCTCTCCCTTGTTTGCAAATGGAGCAAATGTTAACCTGCTGCGGATATCAAGACTTTGATTTGCTATGAAAAATCATTGAGGTAGGCTTTTTGATATTGGGGAGTTCTGCTTTTGCACCCCCTTTTTTCTTCTCATGTTTTTGTATATTTGCCTTCAATTTAGATGGACTTTCAATTCTTCTTAGTCTATTATCCTTCTCTGTGATGCTCTCAAATGGCACTGCATGCCTCTCCACTATTGTCAATGATTATAACTTTGAAACGTTGAAGGTCGGTGCCGTGGTCAGAACAAGGATTATTTGTTTGCTGTGTTTTATTTTTTGTTTTCTTTAAAAATTTAGTTTTTTTCTGATTTGTATATTTTTCTATTATAGTGATCATTCTACACATACAGAGTTTATTGTAACAGAATCTCCTGAAGAAGCCGCGAATGGTGAAAAATGTAGCGATACAATTATACTTCTGTTGATATTTGTTACTGATGTACTGTGGTTTTATATTTTTCACCTATGTATTTTTAATTTGAATAAATATTTTCTATTTTTCTATATTTTTGTTTATGTTTGCGCTTTAAAAGTCCCAATTTCTCCTTTTCCATGATATTCCTCCTGATTCTACTCTGGCAAATACAGCAAAGAGCCCTTTATTGCTAAAACATTGGGCAACTGACAGCTCCTGGAGGCAGGGTCAGTGTGACATACAATAGGAAGATGGATCAAAAGACGGGAAATCCCCCAAAGAGGGTTTTTTTAGCAGCCAGCAATAATCAAAAGGTAAAAACTGGTAACGTAATAAATAGTTTTTATTATTACAAAACATCAAAAAGTATTACTACTGACGTGTATAGTCAGAACATGAACTGTGGTACAAAAGCAATGGGTTAAAAACAACACCATGACATAGAGTGATATACGGTATGTTACACCATATGCAGCAGTAACACAGTAATACAGAAGTCTTGTATGTAAGATCCTGACGCGTTATGACCCCAGTGGGTCTTCTTCAGAGGATATATGTATAACAACTCTAAAGGTGTAAACATATATTAAAATACTTAAGAGAAAAAAGAAAACTATGAACAAATCTATTTGTATGTTTTTACCGTTCACATTGTATTCGGTAGTTTCAAGTAGCCTTGGTGTAGAAAAAATTCCTTCTTGCTCTATGCTAGAGTCTCCCAGTGGTTGGCCCAGTCAGCAGAGGAACAAATAGCACACACATGCCTTACGAGGAGTCACACACTAAATGATCCCCAAACTTGAGGGGCAACAGAAAAGGGAAGGGTGTGAGCGGCACCTATGGTAGAATATCATAATATAGTAAGTGGACAACTCAAAGCAATGTTTATAAAGTTTAAGGAGTTTGCCTGTATATTTATGAGAGGTTATGTAGTGTCTAAGTATACATGTATATTATCAAGTGTTGTATGTGAGTGGTCCATGCGGTAGAACCAAAAAGAAGCCAAGTGAGAAAGTGAAAGAGGGGGAGGGGGAAGGAAAAGGAAAAAGGGGGAGGGAGGGGTGGGGAAAAAGGGGAAGAAAAAAGGGGGGGGGGGTGAAGGGGAAAGGAAAAGAGGGAGATAAAAGGGGAGGGGGAGAGGGGGGATGGGACAAGACTGAATAGTGTGGGAGTGAGGCAAGGGAAAGAAACAGGGAAAGGAAAAGCGTGTACCAATTTCAATTACAAACACTGGAATAAGGAAGTGTTACAAGATGTGAAAAAGTATCATAGAATAAAGAAGGTGCATAGTGATGATGACAGTGTGAGAGGGCCACTATGGGGCCAGAGAAGTAGTGCTGGAAAAATGCCATAAAAATAAAAACACCCTGAAAAAAACGTGCAGTGGGAAAATAGATAAGTGAGTGTATAAAAATATATTATAAAATGCAATCATTACCTTGACTGGTGTATAGACGATCAATCAGATCGAAAGGAAAAAGTGCACAATGTGGGGGAGTCTATAGTGTCAAAAAAGTATTATGTAAGTCAGTCAGAAATATCCGTAGTGGTAAATAAAGCTACCATGGTGTGGACCACACACCATGGAGTTTAGTGATGACATGTAAGAAATCTTACCAGTCCACAAAGTTCTAGCAGCATAAGAGCATCCGGTGGAGCATTGGGGTAACACTAAAGTCCCCACAGTGCCCAATCTACTTATAAAAAAGGTAATTTACCTAAATGTGATACAGGTGCTCCACTCCTCCCTCTCCGTCCGTCCCCTCTGATGGGGAGAGTGACGCTAAGCGTCACTCGGTGTGTGACTCCCCCGGCGTTCCAGAAGAGGAAATCCCGGATCCACCGTCGTTTCCACCGCAAATGCGAAGTCGTCGTGACGTCACACGCATGGGGTCAAGCGCACGCGGGCGAGTACACGGCGTCCGGGAACGATCCGGAATGCCGCTGGCAGGGAAAGGACTAGCACCCACCATGGTGCTGCCACCTAGTGGGTGCTTAGGGAGACGCAGGGCCCTTGCGTCTTCCCGCCCTGCCAGGAAGACATGCATGCGGCAGAATTACCCCCCCGGGACATGGCTGAACTGACAGACCTGGGAGAGATGACAGATACAGCAAAGGGAAAAAAAAAGGAAAAATATTAATATTGATAAAAGGCCAATAGTTAGTATTACATGATGTAACGGTAATAACACACGCATGAAGTATACATTGCCAGTGGTGAGCGTACATGATTACAATTGTGATAACAAAACATGAAAAAACATGAATAATGAACTCTGTAATGAACTGTGAGCTAATTATAATGCCGGGCAGAGTCCCTACAAAAATAGAGAATAGTGGATTTCTAATGGTAATGCAAATGCATGTATTTGTAATGGCGGAAAATGAGGGATTGTCTGATTAAAGAGGAGAAGCAATATGAGGTGTTGCAAGAACCAAGGAAAGAAAATGTTGGAACGGGAGCATGTCCCAGATTGATTTCCAGGGCGTCCCCTGAGCCAATATATCATATCGATGGTTGCACACTATAAAACAGCATGGAAAGAATGTTTCCACGGTGGGGACATGTATGTAACTATCCGGAGCAAGGAGTGAAAGAACAAAAATGGAGGGTTCCTAAGGGGTAAAGGCCCTAATTATAGAAATTCAAATGGTGTGTCCAGCCTGTGGGGGTAAGTTCCAACTGTGAAAGAGTTGGGATATGAAATATCCCACTCATTGTGTTTTGCCAGAGGAAAAACCTCGTAGAAAGGGAGCGAACGAAATAGACTCATTGAGGCCGGGCGATGATGTGGCCTGTAATTGGAATATCCATCTCTGTTCTTTTTGTAGTAAAACCTTGTTCCAATCACCGCCTCTATTTGGAATGTGAATCCTATAGAGAGCTGTGAAAGTTACTTTAGGTACGATATAATTGTGTGTGGAGACAACATGTCTCCCCCCTGGAAGGTATGGATTACCTATTTGCATGCTGTACATATGTATAGATATGCATTTCCAAAATTCCTGCTTGGTCTTTCCTATGTAATAGGTGCCACATTCACACTCCATGAGGTATACTAAACCTCGAGTCTGGCAATTCACAAAGTGTGTGGGCGTAGATGTTTCTCCATTGGGAAGATGAAAAATCTTTTCTTTTCTGATTAGTGAACAATAAGAACAATGCCCGCATGGAAAGGAACCAACTACGGGACAGTGTTTAGATCTTCTATTTTCGTTTTTATATTCACTTTGGACAAGTTTGTCCTTTATTGAAGTGGCTCGCTTGTAGGTTATAGTTGGTTGGTTAGGAACATAATCTCTAAGTTTGGGGTCATCCGTAAGGATGTTCCAATGTCACTGTAGGATATTTTTAATGGCGACATGTTGGCGTGAATAACGCATTACGATGCGTGTGGGTTTAGAATCGGGACTCTTAGAGGGTTTGGGTTGAAACAACAGCTTGGATCGAGATTGTCTTAAAGTGGCTCGGTGGGTGGGGTCGTGATGTCAGTAGACTCCCCGCCCACCTCTACACTCCCCTGTGTATTTCTAACACTAAATTTCTGCTATGATCTCCAACATCCAGTGAAAAGACAGGAAAGTAACCACATGACTTCAGCATGCCAAATCATGCTGAGGTGTGGAACAGCCAATCCTTGCAGAGCTGCTGAAGAAAGAAGTGGGGGAGGGAATTAAAAAATACTGCATGTGTCTTAGGTTAGTGCACGAGATGTAAATCACCTGTCACTCACAGCAAGGGGGAGTATTTGACAAAGTTTTTCTCAGTTTGTCAAGAATTATCTCACTGAACAATAAAAGAGGATTGGAAGAACAAGAGAGTGTGGGCGGGCTCAAGACTTTAAAGGCACAATAAAGATAATATGTAGTTAAAAATATTATTTTTATTTCAAAATTGTTGTATTTTAAAAAAAGAGAGAGAGAAATGAAGGATAAAAAACAGAGTAGGACATACACAGTTTACAAAATATGCACTCCATACACATTCGGTAGGTTGGTATAGAAAAGCAACGGAACTACAGAACCAACAAGAGAGATACAGCTTATTGATCTACATAGTTACAGTACACATCGTTGAACCAAACGTTAAGTGATGGTGGCATTCAGATTCTGTATAAGCTCGACATGTTACGCGCCATATGCGCTTCTTCAGGAGCACAGAGTTAGGATACTGTAGTAAATAATACAGTTTGTTAGAATTCAACAAAAATTTGTATGTATATATATATGAATTTACATATGGGACAATAGAGTGAAATAATAATGATAAAGAAAAACAAAAAAGTGGGGGCTGTTTAAAAAACCATCAGAGGGACATCCATACTGCAATGGTCAGGCGGAGCGAAGGCAATGTGGGGACGAATGTAACATGGTGCAGATCTATAGTGAAAAGGTAAGGGAATGTAGTATAGGCTAAGTGAGTAAGCTGAAGATATGGGAGAAGGGAGTGGGAGGGAAGGGAGGGGAGGGAGGAAACGTGGGCGTGGATACGGTTGCGCTTTTTTCCATCTCTCCCCCTTCCCCACTGTGGGCGGACTTTTGTCTGCCTGCATCGAGGAATGAGTCTCTGGCGTCAGACCTCCCTGTATCTCTAAATGGCTGGGATGCTGGGACATCACCGCCCTCTTTCCCTCCCTGGACCGCTAGCCGCTTGGTCCACTTGGGGGATGGGGAGTATGCGCATTAGGTCCGGGTCCGCCTGGTTGCCTGGCTACCAGGACGCGACTGCCTCCTCTTTCCCCGACGCTCTATCAGCCCTTCGCTATGCGCCGGGGATCGAGACATGCGCAGTACGCGCCAGCGGCCGGCCTGAATGACGTAACGTCGGCTACGCCGATTGGTGACTACAGGCGGGGCGGATGTACAAGAGACGCCTGTTTGGCGTCTCTCCCTGTACTCTTTTTACAGCAAGCTACCCGTGGTGTGATGGCTGTGTGACGCTCCACCACTAACTCCTGTTTTCAGGACCTACATGCTCTATCTAGGTAAGCCTATACCCCTATCATCCCCCTCCTTTACAACTCAGTCATGGCTAAATCTTATATGATTTAACTGATTTAACAGACTCAGCAAGATTGGGGGTTAGACTGCACAACTTCCCAAGGAATTAGAGCGTCTATGTACCTTGATGAAATCTCCAAGTCTATCTTTGATTGACAGCATTCCTTCTCTCCCCCCTTCCCATCCAACAAAGTGCTGGGAATTACCAACATCTACTAAGGAGACTGCTGTGTTTTTGTTTTTATCTCCCCCTCCTCTTAAAACATAGTCATTACATTGATTAGGGTAAGTGCAATTCTACCCTAATAAGATACCTTCCAATATTTTTGTTATGTTTAATATGCAATATCAGGAACTACAATATGCATGACCTTATCTAATTTATTATTTAACAGTTTAATCTCTTTTGAGGTTTTCATTATTAGTGATCATTACCTATCATCTTTACTATATACAAAAAAGACATATATATATATTTTTTAGAATTATAGACAGTTATTTACAATATTCTTTCTTCCCCCTTTTCCCATCACTCTCCCCTCTTCCCCCCCCCCAGTCTTCCCCTCTTTCCCGCTTTCCCTTCCCCATCTTTCCCCCCCCTCCCCTTCCTTCTCCCTTCCCCTCCCCCCTTCCCCTCACCCCCTCCCCTCCTCTCTTTTTTTTTTTTTTTCTTTTTTCCTCCCTCCCCTCCCTTCCCTCCCACTCCCTTCTCCCATATCTTCAGCTTACTCACTTAGCCTATACTACATTCCCTTACCTTTTCACTATAGATCTGCACCATGTTACATTCGTCCCCACATTGCCTTCGCTCCGCCTGACCATTGCAGTATGGATGTCCCTCTGATGGTTTTTTAAACAGCCCCCACATTTTTGTTTTTCTTTATCATTATTATTTCACTCTATTGTCCCATATGTAAATTCATATATATATATACATACAAATTTTTGTTGAATTCTAACAAACTGTATTATTTACTACAGTATCCTAACTCTGTGCTCCTGAAGAAGCGCATATGGCGCGTAACATGTCGAGCTTATACAGAATCTGATTGCCACCATCACTTAACGTTTGGTTCAACGATGTGTACTGTAACTATGTAGATCAATAAGCTGTATCTCTCTTGTTGGTTCTGTAGTTCCGTTGTTTTTCTACACCAACCTACCGAATGTGTATGGAGTGCATATTTTGTAAACTGTGTATGTCCTACTCTGTTTTTTATCCTTCATTTCTCTCTCTCTTTTTTTAAAATACAACAATTTTGAAATAAAAATAATATTTTTAACTACATATTATCTTTATTGTGCCTTTAAAGTCTTGAGCCCGCCCACACTCTCTTGTTCTTCCAAACTACTTCATATTAGACGTGGCACATGTAACTTATCCCGTATCCGCATGACCACTATGCGATGATACGTCCTTAATCGATTAATAAAAGAGGATTGCTCAGAGATGGATTAACTCTGTGTGGCAAGACTGGGCTCACATGATAGGAAATCTTATACTCTACAATATGATATTAAAAAAAATTAAAAAGTTTTCGGGTTTACATCCACTTTAACGTTTGATTGTATGCTTTCTTGAGGCATGATCGACTGTATCCACGGGCTAGAAGGCGACTTTGAAGGCCTTCAGCTTCCCTTCTGAACAGGTTGTCATTGGAGCAGTTGCGACAAAGTCGCAAATACTGCCCATAAGGGATAGAGTTTTTAAGGGGTACAGGAAACTGTCCGCATGAAGAACCGTGTTACCGGCGGTCGCCTTGCGGAAAAGGGTACTCGATAACTTCCCTTCTGGTGTAGTTGAAATTGAAATATCCAAAAATGTGACATTGTCTCGATTATAGGTCATAGTGAATTTCAAATTTCGATCGTTGGTATTGATCAAATTGAAGAAGTCAATTAGTTTGGCCTCAGGTCCCTCCCAGATGATGAAGATGTCGTCAATATACCTCAGACACTTGGAAATGTGGCTGGTGTATAAGAGGCCCTCATCATCCAGGAGGGACTGCTCCCACACCCCCAGGTACAGGTTGGCGTAGGATGGGGCGCAACATGTCCCCATAGGCACACCCTGTACCTGGAGGTAGTGGGAGTTGCCAAAGCTGAAATAGTTATGGTTTAGAATATATTGCAGACCACTCAAGATGAACGCATTTAATGCGGGATCATAACGTGAATATTGTTGAAGAGCCCTCTGCACAGCAGAAAGACCAGAGGGGTGAGGAATACTGCTGTATAGAGCCTCCACATCAATGGTAACAAGAATGGAATTGTCAGATAATATCAAATCGATAACAAGTCGTAAAAATTGTATTGTATCTCTGACAAAGGATGGCAATGAGAGAACAAGAGGTTGAAGATGAGCGTCTATAGCGCGACTCAGATTTTCGGATATAGCCCCATTGCCAGACAATAGGACGACCAGTAAGGTTGGTGGAGTTCTTATGGATCTTAGGTAGGCTGTAAAAAGTGGCCACTTTGGGATGTTGGGTCCTAATGAATTCATAAAGGTCCTTACTGATCGCGCCAGTGTGGAAGGCACGATCCACCGTGTTGTAGAATTATACTGGTTAATATTGAGAGCCGAAATTTGTTTGTACCATTCTTTGTTTTGTAAGATTTTGAGACACATGGTGGTGTAATCTTCATTGTTCATAATGACCACATTGCCACCCTTGTCAGAGGGTTAAATTACAATTTTAGTATTCTTAGTGAGGCGATGGAGGGCTTGGTTTTCTTCAAACATTAGATTGTGTGGGTTAGATTTAATTTGAGGTAGTTTACATATATCCAGAATGGTCTGTTTCAAGAAGATGGCTACATTGGGGTTGATACTAGAGGCAGGAAATGATGTAGAGGCCTTTTTAAACATGAGCATTGGGTTTGGGGCTGATTTCTCAACCTCGTAAAGTAAAGCGTCCAAGTCGATCAAATCTACTGTATTGTTCTCTTGATAGAGAAGAGTGAAGTCACGTAAGGCTTTGAATTCCTTCATGCTATATGTGGACCAATCGACAATGTCTGCGTTGGAATCATCCTTCGCATGCAGGTACTTTAATAGTAACCTGCGTGCGAAGAGTTGCAAATCTGTGATCGTTTCAAAAACATCAAAATTTTGTTCTGGAAAAAAGGTTAGTCCGCGGGATAGGACCTGAATCTCTGCTGTTGATAGTTTAAAAGAAGATAAGTTAATGACGCTTAGGTGGTTTGTTGAATCCGAACCACAACTGGGTCCAGTCCTTTGCCTCCTCGATTGGTTTGCGGTGACCCTGGTCCCCATACGGGGTTTAAAGATTTTTGTGAAACCGCTTTAATGGGACCTGGAGGTGGGATGGAGTGTTTAGAGGTCTCCTGTGATAGAGAGATACTCACACTGGTCCCTGGGGTGGGCATCTGACCCGAACCAGGGGAGGAATCCATGTCCGCGGGTGGGTCAGAGTGAGCACCACTAAACACGGATTGTGTATCCAAGGAATCAGTGTCCACTGTCCGTTTCTTGGGGTCTTGTTCAAGTGAGTCTCTGTTACTACAGTTTCTTTTTTGTTGTTTGCCACGTCCTCGACCACGTTGGGAAGAGTTTTTTTGGTCAGAGTCGGTGGCAGGGGGGTCCTAGATTTCGAGGTTTTGGACTTATTGTTTTTTGATTCCCGACGTGGGTCATTTTTAGATTGAGCCAAATGGTTGTTCCATCGATAAGCTCGTCCCTCAGGAAAGGCAGATTTGTCCCTCCAAAATTGAATTTCTTTATTTTGTAAAATAGCTTTGTAAAAAACTGATAAGTTATCTTTGAGGGTGGCCTGTAGTTCTGAGAATAAAGTATGTTGAGCATACGGAATTAAGGCTTGTTCTAAATTGGTTATTACTGTGTCCAGAAGCGTGATCTGTTTGTTATATTCCCTGGAGAAAAGAGCCATCATCTCCCGAGAACAGGATTTGAGGTTAGACTCCCATTCGGTTTTACATTCATCGCTTATTAAGTCTGCGTTGGGAAATATTTGGACAGCCAGGGGTTAATTTGTTCCTCAATGTAGAAATACAAGGAATGGGGGAAGGAACGGGGAGGGGACTCTCGATATAGAGGATATCAAGTGGGAAAGCGGTTACGTCAGCAATAAGTGACCTGAAAGTAGTGTCATAAAATTACCAATTTATTAAACAATGTTAAAATCCATAGAGTATATTGAGGCAATCAAGGTGATGATATTAACAATGTGGGTGATGGAAAAAACATCAAGTATAAAAAAATGATACTAAGGACAAGACAAAAAGTAAAATTAAAACGTAAAACATACACACATAAAACAGCACCAACACGGTCCGGACTTAATATGCTACTCGGCAGCTAATGGGTCAAATTAGCCTAAGGCAATCACCCAATAGTGTTGCAGCCGTAAGTTATGGTAAATGTTGGATAAAGTATGCTGCCGAGGAGCATATGGTGGGAAGAGGAGAGAGAACTAATGGATGGTCGCCAGGGGTGGTTGCCTAGTAACCCGCTGATAGAGGGTGGGCGGCTAACATGGACACAAGCCTGAGATGTTCAACAGCGGTGGGGCTATGAATGCATTCAAAAGTTGGTGATCGAAGCATAAGATATCGGATGACGTATATGTCCAGGATGAAGCTACGCTAATAAGCTACAGCGAAACGCGTTGACGTCACCAACGGCGCCGACACGATCCATCGAGCGGGTTGTGATTGGCGAGCGGAACAGCTGAGAGGTACCAGACATCGGCACAGCTGAGAGGCGCCAGCCGAACACCAAAGCACACGTGGACATCGATCCGAGCTGTCTTGGTGAACGGGAAGGAGCTAGGCGCTTGCACATTACCAGTTACACGTCAATACCACTTGACTGCTACAGTCAGCAGCCGGCACTCTGCCGCTTCACATGCCGTTGGAGCCCGTTACTTATTCAGAGGACCGATTTCGGATTAGCCTCCCAGATCTACGAAGGGCGGTAATGTATGAGCGATCCTAGAAAGCATCCACTGTGGTAAATGCATATATCTGCATGTTGTGATATACCGCCCTTATTGCTGCTAAATACACCGGTCTAAAGCACACTTTATATGCCTGCATTCAGTGCCTAGATTAAGAGGCTGCTCAAGTTTGCCACGAACTGTGACATTTATCTCCCTCAGCAAATTATCATCAGATTACCTTGAATAATCAGAGCCTTCGATATCTTATGCTCCGATCACCAACTTTTGAATGCATTCATAGCCCCACCGCTGTTGAACATCTCAGGCTTGTGTCCACGTTAACCGCCCACCCTCTATCAGCGGGTTGCTAGGCAACCACCCTTGGCGACCATCCATTAGTTCCCTCTCCTCTTCCCTCCCCGCTCCCACCATATGCTCCTCGGCAGCATACTTTATCCAACATTCACCATAACTTACGGCTGCAACACTATTGGGTGATTGCCTTAGG
Source organism: Lithobates clamitans (assembly GCA_037952925.1). Classification (NCBI taxonomy): domain Eukaryota; kingdom Metazoa; phylum Chordata; class Amphibia; order Anura; family Ranidae; genus Lithobates; species Lithobates clamitans. The sequence goes on from JBBGZY010001684.1 coordinate 2,234,180, forward strand.
CTAATTTGACCCATTAGCTGCCGAGTAGCATATTAAGTCCGGACCGTGTTGGTGCTGTTGTATGTGTGTATGTTTTACGTTTAAATTTTAATTTTTGTCTTGTCCTTAGTATCATTTTTTGATACTTGATGTTTTTTCCATCACCCACATTGTTAATATCATCACCTTGATTGCCTCAATATACTCTATGGATTTTAACATTGTTTAATAAATTGGTAATTTTATGACACTACTTTCAGGTCACTTATTGCTGACCTAACCGCTTTCCCACTTGATATCCTCTATATCGAGAGTCCCCTCCCCATTCCTTCCCCCATTCCTTGTATTTCTATATTGTACATGGGTTACAGCAATAAAACCCCAATTGGTGAGTGATCTGATATTGATCAGCCTATCGACTGAGCAATTGCTTACACAGAACCTGCCTTTTGTCCCTTTCCCCCATTCCTACATTTTGTTCCTCAATGTACCTGTCAAATGTTTTAATGTGCCAGAAAAGAGTAGATTTCCTCTCGAGTACCTTAGTTAGCTTTTGGAATAGTGATGAAATGGATAGTTCTATTTGGTCTCCCTATTTGAAAGAGTTTTCATATTCGGACATCAAGCTTGCCCAGTCTGCACCTACGAATTTACTCATCCTGTGAATGAAATTGAAAGCGACCTCGATACAATAGAAGTTAAACTCCAAAGTTTTTATAATGCACAAAACAGCTCACAGTTCATGTCTTGACTCGAGTGTCAAAGAAGCGGGGGAGGGGTGTTTAACCACCCAATATAAACAGTTAAAGGGAGAAAACACTCATACGAGTGAAGACAAAAAAGGCTGCGCACCCCAAATAATGGATCAAAAGAGAGGGAAATCCCCCAAAGAGGGTTTTTTTAGCAGCCAGCAATAATCAAAAGGTACAAAACTGGTAACGTAATAAATAGTTTTTATTATTACAAAACATCAAAAAATATTACTATTGACATGTATAGTCAGAACATGAACTGTGGTACAAAAGCAATGGCTTAAAAACAACACCAATGACATAGAGTGATACACGGTATGTTACACCATATGCGGCAGTAATACAGTAATACAGAAGTCTTGTATGTAAGATCCTGACGCGTTTTGACCCCAGTGGGTCTTCTTCAGAGGATATATGTATAACAACTGTAAAGGTGTAAACATATATTAAAATACTTAAAAGAGAAAAAAGAAAACTATGAACAAATCTATATTTTATCTATCAATTCTATCAATATTAACCAGTATAATTCTACGTTCTACAACATGGTGGATCGCGCCTTCCACACTGGCGCGATCAGTAAGGACCTTTATGAATTCATTAGGACCCAACATCCCAAAGTGGCCACTTTTTACAGCCTACCTAAGATCCATAAGAACTCCACCAACCTTACTGGTCGTCCCATTGTCTCCGGCAATGGGGCTATATCCGAAAATCTGAGTCGCGTTATAGACGTTCATCTTCAACCTCTTGTTCTCTCATTGCCATCCTTTGTCAGAGATACAATACAATTTTTACAACTTGTTAACGATTTGATATTATCTGACAATTCCATTCTTGTTACCATTGATGTGGAGGCTCTATACAGCAGTATTCCTCACCCCTCTGGTCTTTCTGCTGTGCAGAGGGCTCTTCAACAATATTCACATTATGATCCTGCATTAAATGCATTCATCTTGAGTGGTCTGCAATATATTCTAAACCATAACTATTTCAGCTTTGACAACTCCCACTACCTCCAGGTACAGGGTGTGGCTATGCGGACATGTTGCGCCCCATCCTAAGCCAACCTGTACCTGGGGGAGTGGGAGCAGTCCCTCCTGGATGACGAGGGCTTCGTCTTATACACCAGCCACATTTCCAAGTGGCTGAGGTATATTGACGACATCTTCGTCATCTGGGAGGGACCTGAGGCCAAACTAATTGAATTCTTCAATTTGATCAATACCAACGATTGAAATTTACTATGACCTATAATCGAGACAATGTCATATTTTTGGATGTTTCTATTTCAACTACACCAGAAGGGAAGTTATCGAGTACCCTTTTCCGCAAGGCGACCGCCGGTAACACGGTTCTTCATGCGGACAGTTTCCACCCTGTACCCCTTAAAAACTCTATCCCTTATGGGACGTATTTGCGACTTCGTCGCAACTGCTCCAATGACAACCTGTTCAGAAGGGAAGCTGAAGGTCTTCAAAGTCGCCTTCTAGCCCGTGGATACAGTCGATCATGCCTCAAGAAAGCATACAATCAAACATTAAAGTGGATGTAAACCCGAAAACTTTTTTTTTTTTTTAATATCATACTTACTGTAGAGTATACGATTTCCTATCATTTGAGCCCAGTCTTGCCACACAGAGTTAATCCATCTCTGAGCAATCCTCTTTTATTGTTCAGTGAGATAATTCTTGACAAACTGAGAAAAACTTTATCAAATACTCCCCCTTGCTGTGAGTGACAGGTGATTTACATCTCGTGCACTAACCTAAGACACATGCAGTATTTTTTAATTCCCTCCCCCACTCCTTTCTTCAGCAGCTCTGCAAGGATTGGCTGTTCCACACCTCAGCATGATTTGGCATGCTGAAGTCATGTGGTTACTTTCCTGTCTTTTCACTGGATGTTAGAGATCATAGCAGAAGTTCAGTGTTAGAAATACATAGGGGAGTGTAGAGGTGGGCGGGGAGTCTACTGACATCACGACTCCACCCTCCGAGCTCCAGACAACAGACCCACCCACAGAATATGCAGTTTTTCGGGTCTAATAACAGACAGAGGGGAGACATTTGACAGGTAAAGATACATGCAGGAGGCATGTATATCCTTATAGATAACCCCTATGGCAGTAGTTTAGAAAGGATGACATTGGGTTTACATCCACTTTAAGACAATCTCGATCCAATCTGTTGTTTCAACCCAAACCCTCTAAGAGTCTCAATTCTAACCCCACACGCATCGTAATGCGTTATTCACACCAACATGTCGCCATTAAAAATATCCTACAGCGACATTGGAACATCCTTACGGATGACCCCAAACTTAGAGATTATGTTCCTAACCAACCAACTATAACCTACAAGCGAGCCACTTCAACAAACTTGTCCAAAGTGAATATAAAAACGAAAATAGAAGATCTAAACACTGTCCCGTAGTTGGTTCCTTTCCATGCGGGCATTGTTCTTATTGTTCACTAATCAGAAAAGAAAAGATTTTTCATCTTCCCAATGGAGAAACATTTACGCCCACACACTTCGTGAATTGCCAGACTCGAGGTGTGGTATACCTCATGGAGTGTGAATGTGGCGCCTATTACATAGGAAAGACCAAGCAGGAATTTTAGAAATGCATATCTAAACATATGTACAGCATGCAAATAGGTAATCCATACCTTCCAGTGGGGAGACATGTTGTCTCCACACATAATTATATAGTACCTAAAGTAACTTTCACTGCTCTCTATAGGATGCATATTCCAAATAGAGGCGATGAATGGAACAAGGTTTTACTACAAAAAGAACAGAGATGGATATTCCAATTACAGGCCACATCATCGCCCGGCCTCAATGAGTCTATTTCGTTCGCTCCCTTTCTACTCTTTCCCTTGCCTCACTCCCACACTATTCAGTCTTGTCCCATCCCCCCTCTACCCTCCCCTTTTTCCTTCCTCCCTCTTTTCCTTTCCCCTTCACTCCCCCCCTTTTTTCCTTCCCCTTTTTTCCCACCCCTCCCTCCCCCTTTTTCCTTTTCCTACCCCCTCCCCCTCTTTCACTTTCTCACTTGGCTTCTTTTTGGTTCTACCGCATGGACCACTCACATACAACACTTGATAATATACATGTATACTTAGACACTACATAACCTCTCATAAATATACAGGCAAACTCCTTAAACTTTATAAACATTGCTTTGAGTTGTCCACTTACTATATTATGATATTCTACCATAGGTGCCGCTCACACCCTTCCCTTTTCTGTTGCCCCAAGTTTGGGGATCATTTAGTGTGTGACTCCTCGTAAGGCATGTGTGTGCTATTTGTTCCTCTGCTGACTGGGCCGACCGCTGGGAGACTCTAGAATAGAGCTAGAAGGAATTTTTTCTACACCAAGGCTACTTGAAACTATCGAATACAATGTGACCGGTAAAAACATACAAATAGATTTGTTCATAATTTTCTTTTTTCTCTTTGAAGTATTTTAATATATGTTTACACCTTTACAGTTGTTATACATATATCCTCTGAAGAAGACCCACTAGTGTCGAAACGTGTCAGGATCTTACATACAAGACTTCTGTATTACTGCCACATATGGTGTAACATACCGTGTATCACTCTATGTCATTGGTGTTGTTTTTAACCCATTGCTTTTGTACCACAGTTCATGTTCTTACTATACATGTCAGTAGTAATTCTTTTTGATGTTTTGTAATAATAAAAACTATTTATTACGTTACCAGTTTTGTACCTTTTGATTATTATTAAAGATATATATTTCGCGCAATATTAATAGTAGATGTGTGCCGAGGTGGGTGATGGTTGCTGCAGCTAATTAATACTGGGATCTATGATCTCTACTTATATTATGAAGCAATTCCTGCTATTAGCTGGTGAAATGACACTAATAAATTTAAACGTGAATAATTACAAATGAATCAACAGTAGTAAACCATAATACTATACTATTGACGTGCCTAAATAACGTGAATAAAGTGCATGACTGTGGATAAATATCTCCTGTGAATAAAAAATTGATCTCCTAAAATCAATAATTAATTTGCAATTAATTATAAATAATACCATAAAATAATATTCATACAATAATGGCCATATAAATCAATAATAATCCACTTCTGTGCTATAATAAAGTGCAAGTGCTCAAAACAAAGTATGGTATGTGAAGGGTTAATGGAGAGTCTATAGATAATTCTTCTAGTGAATCTTGATATAAGTGATGTGATGAATATGTTTCCTTCTGCTGCTGGTGTCTCTTAATATGGTCTCACAGAGGGTCAATCCAGGAGAGAAGTAGCGTAGCGGGAACAGTCCAGGTCACAACAGAAAATCAGGTAAGCATAAACAGGAAGCAGGAACCAACAGGAGCTGACGACAAACCAGCAACCCGTGTGGGCGCTGGAGCCGCTTTAAATAGCCCCGCCAGAGCCTCACAACGGGCGTGCACGAGTTAACGCACACGCACGTGCGCCGCTCCATCGGACCACGCGTGCACCGGAGCGCAAATCCACCATGCATGCGCACAGGACCATGGCGAATGCGGCTGGAAAATACCCTTCTCTGACAGTGCCCCCCCAGGGGCGGACTCTGGACGCCCAGACTGGACATCAATTCAGGATGTTCCCGATGAAAAGCTTGGATTAAACATGGGGCATGGAGATTCCTAGCGGGCTCCGAGGAATTGTCCTCGGGAGGGTATCCCTTCCACTTACTTAGATATTGGAGCTGTCTGCCCCTCTTCCTGCAACTCAAGATAGACTCCACTTCAAATTTGTTTTCCCCATCCACTTCAACTGGAGGAGGAGGAGGTTCCTTTCTCCCAGGGAAATGACTGGCCACCACAGGTTTTAGCAGAGATGCGTGGAAAACTGGGTGTATCCTATGAGAGGTTGGTAATGCCAGCTTAAATGCCCACAGGTTGCCACAGGGTTGATCATCCTCTTAATCTTAAAAGGCCCAATGAACTTTGGCCCAAGTTTCCGTGAGGGCAGAGGTAATATGAGATTTGCGGTTGACAACCAAACTTCCTCACCCACTTTGAAGATTGGATTCTCCTACCTTCCTCGGTCATACTGTCTCTTATAACTGTCCTGAGCTTTCTGCAAGGTGTCCTGAATTTTTTGAAAGTTAGATTGGATAGAGTCTATCCAGTCTTGTACGGCAGGAACAGACATTTCAGGAATGATGTTAGGAAGGAAAGGAGGATGGAACCCAAAGTTTGCCCACTTTGCCACAATGGAGCAGAGCTGACAAACTATGCAGGATTGCTTCAGCTGTGGCAGTGCGCTGAGGATCATCATAAAGTTGTGCCATGCTCATAAAGAAAGTATCAATAGAATTCAAGACGGGACTCCTCTGTTCCATCAGGTTGTGAGCCCAAGCTTGTGGCTCCTCAGCTAGAAGGGAGATGACAAACCCCACTTTTACTGCGTCAGAAGAAAAAGTCCTGGGCTAGAGGGCCAGGTAGAGAGAGCAGCATTCTTAAAGGCCCTGTATTTCTTGCAATCTCCTGAGAAGCGCTCAGGTGTAGGGACCTTGGGCTCAGGGAGTGCCATAACTACAGTTGAGCTTGCAGTCGACTGAGAGGCGGAGGCCCCACTAGTAGGTGCGGGAGCTGTGGCTACAGGTAAAGGTGGACCGGATAGTTGCTGAAGGCAGCTATCAATTTGGGTATAGCCTTCCTGTAGTTTCTGGATTGCATTGGTGAGAGCTGAGACCTGCTGGCACAGGATATCTAAAGGGGAACGCGCTCTGTCGGCTTTAGACATCTGGCTGGTTTGTACTGTCAAGAGAGTACTTACCGAGGCCGAGAGCGGTCCGCCCTTGCAACTATGCACACTTCGTCCCCTGGGGATGATACAGGGAATGGGTGGCACTAAGGAGCACGGGCCACCAGCAAGTATAGAGTTCCTTGTGGAAGACTGCAGAGCCGGATCTGGGGGTGCAGGAGTCTTGGAACTGGCTGAGGACCCGATCTTGGGTAGAGTAAGCAAATCTGTAAACAAGCAGAGGGTCAAACACAGGTGACAGGCAAGGCAAGTCTGTTTAAGCAGGCAGAGGATCAAACACTGGTGGCAGGCAGGGCAAAGTCTGTTGAACAGGCCGAGGGTCAAACACTGGAGGAAGGCAAGGCAAAGTCTGTTAAACAGGCCGAGGGTCAAACACTGGAGGCAGGCAAGGCAGAGTCCGTTAAGTAGGAGAGAAGTAGCGTAGTGGGAGCAGTCCGGGTCACAACAGGAAATCAGGTAAGCATAAACAGGAAGCAGGAACCAACAGGAGCTGACGACAAACCAGCAACCCGTCTGGGCGCTGGAGCTGCTTTAAATAGCCCTGCCAGAGCGTCACAATGGGTGTGCGCGAGTTACCGTCCATCGGACCGCGCGTGCGCCGGATCGCAAATCTACCGCACACGCACACAGGACCATGGCGAATGCGGCTGAAAAAGACCCTTCTCTGACAGTACCTTTCTATGATCCAGATAGCAGAAGCAATCTTCCCAGTCTGCCAAGGCTTTGGATCGATGGGTCCTGGATGTAATCAAAGGGGAGAACAAAGGAAGCGCCACCTAAGTGCAGTATTAAAAACTGATTTTTAATGGCAAGGTATACAAGTACACTCACAAGAAGTAAGGAAAGAAAAGGCTCATCTGTATAGGTAGTCCTGGGGGCCCCTCAGGTCCGGAAGGGGGTTCCTGGTGCGTGGTAATGTGGATGGCAGGTCCGCAGCACATCCTGTGGCCACAGGAGAGGGGCCGGAACCAGCGCGGAATGCACAGAAGTGATGTCATGGGTCACAGGACCACATACAGAGGAACTTGTCACAGGAAAGGAAGAGGGACTGGCAGGCTACGCGCTTGGAGCTTCAGCTCCTTCTCTTGGCCTGGAGTGGTATTGGCTGAATAGTACTATTTATATGTCCGTGCTGTGGGACAACAAATCACAGCGTGGACTGGTGTCTGGGCAGCCACAAATCTTTCTGAGTGATTGCAGTGGGGTTAATGTGTCCTGATAGATTTAGACATAACATAGATTTTGTACATGAAGCAAGATAAGAAAATTAAGTGATAGAAAATTAATTTTCAATTAGCTAAAAAAGCATACACATACATATATATATATATATATATGCCCATATACATACATATATACAAGAAAAATACACATAAAGCTTATATATATATATATATATATATACACTATAGTAAAAAATTAATATGGACATATTCAGATAGCACAAAGAGCATAACAAGGCATGGATACAACCAATAAAAACTCACTTTCAAAATAGGATAAGATGATTAAAAAAATGTATAAAATATATATAAAATAAAATAATATGGATTAAAAAAATACATTTAATTAACACCCTATTACTTGACCACAAGAACAGAGTGCTAGATGAGGGGCTAGAATTAAAGGGTTAATGTGTCAAGAGAATTAAAAAAAGGCAGAGCCCATGGGTATATTTAAGAGGAACACACATAGGTTTACCTAAATGACTAAGAGAAAGGCCTATATGAGGCAAATACACATGTACACATATACACACAACCCCTTCGCACATATGCATATAGGCGTGCACATGTGTATATAACCATACACGTGCATGCACATGTAAACACGCATGCATATTGACATGGCTGAGTTTACCTACCTCATTTATATGGATAATGATACATAAAATAAGTGTCATAAAAACCTTTTATCTATATGATTCAACCCATGAAAGTAAGAACGCATGATACTTGTGCGAAAAGGATAACAATCTAATTTATTTAAACTTACTATTGTACAGAAAAGAAACTTGTATTAATCCAAGCTTAGCAACTACACCATGAATGATACAACCTTAAAACAAAAATGTTACCAATGATACAAAATATTGCTATAATGGTCATACACATGCTATCAAGAGATTAATAATATATTAAGGCTAAATCCTATGATAGAAAAGGTTATGGAAGAAGTAAAGAGAGATAAGAGCATACATTACACAGATACAGTGGGGCAAAAAAGTATTTAGTCAGCCACCAATTGTGCAAGTTCTCCCACTTAAAAAGATGAGAGAGGCCTGTAATTGTCATCATAGGTATACCTCAACTATGAGAGGCAAAATGTGGAAAATAAGTATTTTGTCAATATCAAAAGTTCATCTCAATACTTTGTTATATATCCTTTGTTGGCAATGACAGGTTTTCTGTAAGTCTTCACAAGGTTGTCATACACTGTTGCTGGTATGTTGGCCCATTCCCCCATTCCATGCAGATCTCCTCTAGAGCAGTGATGTTTTGGGGCTGTCGCTGGGCAACACGGACTTTCAACTCCCTCCAAAGGTTTTCTACGGGGTTGAGATCTGGAGAGGCTAGGCCACTCCAGGACCTTGAAATGCCACAGGCGGTGAGTTTGGGATTATTGTCATGCTGAAAGACCCAGCCACGTTTCATCTTCAGTGCCCTTGCTGATGGGAGGAGGTTTGCACTCAAAATCTCACGATACATGGCCCCATTCATTCTTTCATGTACATGGATAAGTCATCCTGTTCCCTTTGCAGAGAAACAGCCCCAAAGCATGATGTTGCCACCCCCCCTTTCACCTCATCATTAAAAGTGGCCCCTATTAATGGATGTTGCAGAAGTGTTTTAGGGCACCTCAATAGGAAGATCCAAGGGGCAACCTCCAATAGGGAGGTAGAAAAGGTTCTAAGTGTATCCAATCCTTTGTGTCTGCGTGGCAATTCCAGGCAACCACCCTTGCAATATGTATTGCATAGTAATATTGCCTGAAATTTGGGAGTCCCATGCCTCCACATGCTTTTGATTTGGTCATGTGCCTGAAGCTAATGCAGGGTTTTTTGTTGGCCCAGACAAAGCGTGTTTGAATGTTTTTTAACATTCTAAAGTAAGTGGAAGGAATGGTGATCAGAAAAGCTTGCATACAGTATAATAGACATGGCAAAATTGTCATCTTAATAATAGATGCCCTTCCAAACAATGAGAAGTTTTTGACCATGTTTTGAGATTTTGCCTGATGGTTCACAATAGGGATGGGAAGTTGTGTTCAAATAGTTTATTAGGGTCTCTCGTAATTCTAATGCCCTGTACACACGGTCAGACATTGATCGGACATTCCGACAACAAAATCCATGGATTTTTTCAGACGGATGTTGGCTCAAACTTGTCTTGCATCCACACGGTCACACTAAGTTGTCGGAAAATCCGATCGTTCTGAACACGGTGGCGTAAAACACGTACGTAGGCACTATAAATGGGGCAGTAGCCAATAGCTTTCGTCTCTTAATTTATTCTGAGCATGCGTGGCACTTTGTGCGTCGGATTTGTGTACACACGATCAGAATTTCCGACAACGGATTTTGTTGTCGGAAAATTTTATAGCAAGCTCTCAAACTTTGTGTGTCGGAAATTCCGATGGAAAATGTGTGATGGAGCCCACACATGGTCGGAATTTCCGACAACAAGGTCCTATCACACATTTTCCGTCGGAAAATCTGACCGTGTATACAGGGCATTACACCAGAATACTTTTATGGCTTTGGTTTCCCATTGAAATTAATGCCGCGTACACACGGTCGGACTTTTCACCTGCAAAAGTCCGACGGACGCCGCCGGACAAAGTCCGGCGGAAAGTCCGACCGTGTGTGGTCTCCATCGGACTTCCGACGGACCGTTTCGGTCGGATTTTTGCGGAAATCCGACGTACTTTAGATTTGAAGCCTGCTTCAAATCTTTACGTCGTACCTCCGCCGGACTCAGTTCCTGACGGAAAGCCCGTTCGTCTGTATGCTAGTCCGAAGGACCAGATACGACGGAGGAGCAGGTTACTGCATCTCGCGCTCGCTGCAATAGGAAAAACAAATCTTCCTATTGCGGCGAGCGCGGGGCATACCAGGCCCTTAGGTCTGGTATGGATTATAAAGGGGAACCCCTACGCCGAAAAAACGGCATGGGGCCCCCCTAAAATCCATACCAGACCCCGATCCGAGCACGCAGCCTGGCCGGTCAGGAAAGGGGGTGGGGACGAGCGAGCGCCCCCCCCCTCCTGAACCGTACCAGGCCGCATGCCCTCAACATGGGGGGTGGGTGCTTTGGGGGAGGGGGGCGCCCTGCGCCCCCCCCCAAGCACCTTGTCCCCATGTTGATGAGGACAAGGGCCTCTTCCCGACAACCCTGGCCGTTGGTTGTCGGGGTCTGCGGGCGGGGGCTTATCGGAATCTGGGAGCCCCCTTTAATAAGGGGGCCCCCAGATCCCGGCCCCCCACCCTATGTAAATGAGTATGGGGTACATGGTACCCCTACCCATTTACCTAGGTAAAAAGTGTCGGTAATAAAACACAACACAGGTTTTTAAAATAATTTATTAAACAGCTCCGGGGGGGTCTTCTTCCGTCTTCGGGGGTCCCTCCGGTTCATCTTCTCCCGGCGTCCGGTTGGTTCTTCTCCGCTCTCCGGCCTCTTCTCCCGGTGTCGCAGGTCTTCGGCCGGCCCCTCCGCTATCTTCAGGTAGCTCTATTGCCAGCGGAGGTCCGGACTTCTTGGCTTCTTGGCTTCTTGGCTTCTTGTGTTCTCTTCTCTTCTCTTCCCCCAGATGTTGACACGACGCTCTCTCCGGCTGGACTGGTCTCTGAGGGCTGCGTTGTGACTTATATAGGCGGAGACCCCGCCCCCATATGATGTCACAGTCCCTGGGCATGCTGGGACTGTGACGTTTTAGGGGGCGTGGTCGACCACGCCCCCTAAAACGTCACAGTCCCAGCATGCCCAGGGACTGTAACATCATATGGGGGCGGGGTCTCCGCCTATATAAGTCACAACGCAGCCCTCAGAGACCAGTCCAGCCGGAGAGAGCGTCGTGTCAACATCTGGGGGAAGAGAAGAGAAGAGAACACAAGAAGCCAAGAAGCCAAGAAGCCAAGAAGTCCGGACCTCCGCTGGCAATAGAGCTACCTGAAGATAGCGGAGGGGCCGGCCGAAGACCTGCGACACCGGGAGAAGAGGCCGGAGAGCGGAGAAGAACCAACCGGACGCCGGGAGAAGATGAACCGGAGGGACCCCCGAAGACGGAAGAAGACCCCCCCGGAGCTGTTTAATAAATTATTTTAAAAACCTGTGTTGTGTTTTATTACTGACACTTTTTACCTAGGTAAATGGGTAGGGGTACCATGTACCCCATACTCATTTACATAGGGTGGGGGGCCGGGATCTGGGGGCCCCCTTATTAAAGGGGGCTCCCAGATTCCGATAAGCCCCCGCCCGCAGACCCCGACAACCAACGGCCAGGGTTGTCGGGAAGAGGCCCTTGTCCTCATCAACATGGGGACAAGGTGCTTTGGGGGGGGGGCGCAGGGCGCCCCCCTCCCCCAAAGCACCCACCCCCCATGTTGAGGGCATGCGGCCTGGTACGGTTCAGGAGGGGGGGGGCGCTCGCTCGTCCCCACCCCCTTTCCTGACGGCCAGGCTGCGTGCTCGGATCGGGGTCTGGTATGGATTTTAGGGGGACCCCACGCCGTTTTTTCGGCGTAGGGGTTCCCCTTTATAATCCATACCAGACCTAAGGGCCTGCGACGGGGCTCGCAAGGTTTCAATCTCGCCAAAAAAAGCGGCGAGATTGAATTCCTTTTCTAGTCCCGTCGTACCAAAGTCACGTTCAAAATGAACGGACTTGTCCGTGTGTGGGAAAGTCCGTTCGTTCTGAAAGTCCGGCGGAAGTCCGTCGGGAAGACCGGATTCCGGAAAGTCCGGCCGTGTGTAGGCAAGTCCGGCCGTTCAGAAAGTCCGGCGGTAGTCCGCCGGAAGTCTGGCGGCAAGTACGTCGGACCTAGCTTTCTAGAAAGTCCGACCGTGTGTACGCGGCATAACAGTTTTGTTGTACAGCAGACAGGTCTTTTGCCTGTAGGGTTATGTTTAATGTTTCAGACTTGTGGTACTTTATTTTCATTTTGGAGATAAATCCAAAGTTGTTAAAGGCTGTCAGTAGGTTAGGAAGAGATATGTGTGGTTGGGATATGAAAAACAAAAGGTCGTCAGCATAGGCTGCAGTCTTATAATCAATGTCCCCCACCGACAGAGGAATTGAGATTTATGGTGCGTATGAATGGCTCAAGAGTTAGAATGAATAATAACGGTGACAGAGGACAACCCTGCCTAGTACCGTTTTGTATTAGTACCGGTTCAGATAATGAGCCATTTATTTTGACTCTTGCCGATGGTCTGTGGTAAAGGGAAGAAATCTAGGACATCATATTGCTACCCAGCCCAATATGCCTACAAGTAGCTAACATGTAATCCCAAGCCACTCTGTCCAAGGCCTTTTCCACATCCGTGGAGAGGAGAAGGCCGCCGACTTTGTCAGTATGCATTTTAAGAACCAAGCTTACTGCCTTAATCACATTATCTCTCGCCTCTCGACCTGGCATAAAACCCACTTGTTCAGGTCCTATGACCTTATACGGGAGCGGTTGTGGACGATTCGCTAAAATTTTTGCTAGGAGTTTGATGAGTTGGTGAGTTGATGGTAACAGTTGTATGGAAACTGGGGAATGGTCAGAAATTGTTTGAGTTCCTATCCTTGAGGTCTGCTAAGTCTCTTTGGGTTATGAAGATGTAATCAATACGCGAGTACTTATCGTGAGCCATAGAGTAATATGTAAAGTCTCGACCATCTGGGTGTAACATTCTCCAAGCATCGACTATTGTCAGGGATTGCAGTAGTTCTTTGTGTTTTTTTAAGTATGTTGTATTTGATACTAGAGTGTCCATTTGAGGTGTCTACAGAGGGGTTCAGGGGTACATTAAAATCACCTCCCAGGATGATACATCCAGTGGCAAACCATTTGAGTTCTTCTACAATATCTTTTCAGAAAGAAATCTGTGCGGTATTTGGGAAGTAGACATTGGCGTATGTAGTAGTACCTTTGAGAAAAAGGTATCTGCCTTCAGGGTCACATAGTTGTTGTTCAAGAACAATTGGCGTCTCTTTGTTCACCAAAATGGACACTCCTTTGGTTTTTGATGTAGATGTGATGGCGTGAAATACTCTAGTGAAGTGTTTGTCAGATTAGGAACATGCATGGTGCGGAAGTGGGTGTACTGTAGGAAAACCACTTGTGGATTGTTTTTTGTTTTTAGTTTGTCATTGTGGATCAAGTTGCAGTGAATCTGCCTCTATACTTACAGTGAGGTGGATGACGTCCACTCGTTCCCTCAACTGGATCGGGTGCCTTGCGTTCTATTCGGTTGATGTGGACCTGGTAATTCAGTAGTCCAGGGATGTCAAGAAGGAAGTAACAGCAAAGATGAGATAGGAAGAAAAGTAGGAGTATATGTCTGGCTATTAATAAAAACAAAAACAGGAGATAAATATTATACAACCAGTAAATGAACCAATTAATTAAACACTCTATATAGAGAGAATAAAGCACTAGGATACAGTAACAACGCCTTTTGGTGTGTCACATCTGAGGCAAAAAGATGGTTGTAGTTTCAATAATCGAGTCAAAAAAGCAGTTTGTATAACTGGCTACGTAACTACTTGTGGGGTGCGTGGGAGGAGCTATATTGCAACCCACAAATTATAAACAAAAAGTTAATAAGTACAATGTAGTTCTGAACCCATAACCTTTCCTTTGAATTCTAAGATGAAATACAAATGTAAATTGAGCTCTTTTATGGTGGCACCAGAAGGGGAGGATGAGGAGAAGGGTAGGGGAAGGAGGAGAGGTAAGGGTGGGGGGGGGAGTGAGTAGAGATAGGGGGTGGAAGGGGAGTGGGACGGGAAGGAGGGGGCGAGGAAGGAAGGGGGGAGTATATTCACTCCTGCATGAGATCTCCATATATGGGGTGTACCCAATAAGTGTGATTGTTTGTAAGGAGTGATATAGTTGGTATGTGAAGATATAGCAGCATACAATAGATGAGCATAGTCTATGGGAATAGTCAGTCTCTTTTAGGATCAGTAAAAGCTGTAGTTTATGACATAATAGAGCTGGACCTTCAACACCATTTCTTGTGATGGTTATGACAAGAGAAAATTATGATGTTTTAACTGTGAACAGATATTGGTAATAGGAGCAGTTTTTGCGCCTGATGTTCTTTCAAACTTGAAAAAGAGTTGGCATAGATGGGCAGTGTAGAAGCGTAACAATGGGGTAGGAATTTTCAGGGATCCTGGGTAGGATGTCAGTGGGGCGCATAGGATGTTTGATCTGGATGAGACCAGATGTAGACCTGTCCCAGATCTTGTCTCCAACCCGTGGTATGGGCTAGTCTCCGGTCCAATAATCAAAGTTAAAAATTGGATCAGGTAACTGCAACAAATACTATAATGTGTCAAACATTTCAAAAGATGTCTCTTGGTCCTGGTGTCCTGGGAGACTTGGATTGATATGATACCCTTCCTGGGGTCCCAGTGTGATATTTGATCGCCTTGGTTTTTTTATTCAATTGCTTTGAAGGTGAGAAGAGTGGAGAGGGTGGAGGGCTGTTAGGCGGTTACGGGGGTCTAAATTCTGCATACCACTCTGGAACACTAACTTGTGGAATTTGTAAAGGCATCACAGAACGTTGGCAGATCCTCCGGTGTGCGAAGCAGATGGGTATTGCCATTATTAGTGACTCTCAGAGCAAAGGGAAACTTCCATCTATATGTATGTCCATTGTTTTTAAAGGCCGTCTAGCAGGGGGCGCAGAGCTCACCTGTTTCTGAGAGTGATAGGGGAGAAATCTTGATAGAGAATGATGGTGTCACCATTAACTAAAATTTAATTATTTATTCTTGCTTTGGTCAGAATTTCTTCCTTCATGGCAAAATTCAGCAAGCAGCAGATTATGTCTCTTGGAGGAGAAGTGTCTGGTCCTTTAGGTCGAAGGGCTCGGTAAGCGCTTACAAATTCAATAGAGGCATCCTCTGGTCTCTTTAATAGGCCATTAAATATTTTTTTGGAGAGCATGTTTGATTTGGTTGGGGGGGACAGACTCCGTGACTCCCCTCACCCTGATGTTATTGCATCTGCCACGATTGTCTAAGTCCTCGATTTGCCTGTTCATCTCTGTGAGATGTGCAGTGTGGGAGTCCGTGTTATGCACCAGGCGTTGAATTTGTCTCTAAATGTTCCTGCTCTCTCTGTAAAGACAAGTTTTTCTGTTAACAACAGCAGATCTGCTTTAAGGTCTGTGATGGCCGTGGAAAAAGTTTCCTATATGTCTGCGTAGGTTAGTGCATGCAACACAAAGCAATCTCCTGCGCTCGGGTGCCTGGTCAGCTAAATAAGTGGCGCAGCTAACCTCTTTAGCAAAGTCAGTGGCATGTCGCAAATCTTGCTGCCCTCCTCAGAATAATGGGTATCCTTTATAACTGAAATCTACAAAAAGAACAGGGGGCGCAATGACCTTGTGCATTACCAAAGATAAAATTTATTCATAAAATAACAAGAAATATACTCACAAACATGCTTTTAATATAATGCTTATCAATACTCCAGCAATAGCGAGCAGTATCTTTAAACGCCTACAGCCTGGACCAGATATTTGGAGGACCCAGATGGCATCGCATCCCCATGGCTCTGAGGAAGAGGGTTCACCCTCGTAAGGAGTAAGCCGCTTGCGATTCCATCTGGGTCCTCCAAATATCTGGTCCAGGCTGTAGACATTTAAAGATACTGCTTGCTATTGCTGGAGTATTGATAACTCTTATTTTAAAAGCTTGTTTGTGAGTATATTTCTTGTTATTTTATGAATAAATTTTATCTTTGGTAATGCACAGGGTCGGTGTGCCCCCCTGTTCTTTTTGTATGTTTTATGTTAGTGTATGGTCAGGGGAGGAAACAACTCTTACCCCGTCCTCCGGTGCTTAGAGCGACTCCTCGCTGTAGTCTGCCTTGTGGTGGGCCAGCGCCATCTTGCTGGCCATGGCACCGGAGCAAGCTGCAGCATGTGCTTTGAACAGGGAGGAGATGTTTCTGCTCGAGGGGACTGCTGCTGTTCCTCGCTGATGATTCTGGGATGACTGGCGGAGAATTCTGCTCATGTCCGTGGCACCAGATCACTGGCTCTGGAAAGGCTGCTAGGTTTACAGAGCTCCTCTAATGTGCTGCCATTCGCCTCACATTTACGTTTGAATGAGGTATGAAAACTTTTTCAAGGCACTGTATATGGTGCGATCATAGTTTACATATGCATGTGGGACCTACATATGCATTTGCATTTCCACGTGAGCATGGGGGGGGCATGTTACTTTTTTTAAATGTTATTTTTTATCAACTTTGTTATCACAAGGGATGAACAAAATTCCTTGTGATAGCATGGGCAGTGACCTCTGCTATTTGCTCAGAGATCTAAAAGCCCCTAGGTCTCTGCTCTGCCCTCTAAAGCATTTGATCATTCCATAGCAAACTATTATCAAGAAGCCGGGTATAAAATCCTCTCTAGATGGTACAGAGTACCTTAAGTACTCCATAAAATGGATGGTGCAGTCCCTGACACATGTTGGCAGTGCAATACTCCCCCTGACGGAAAGACCCCTCTGGAAATATAATAAAACTCTTACCATGCAGTTGCTTAACGCAGCAAAGGCTTGCATCCCCACTTTGTGGAGGTAGACCTGACCGCCAGTTCTGTGGTACTCCAAAATCAATGATATCCACCATATGGAAGAACTAATAGCCACACTCCACAATTCTGAAGAACTATTTAGGGACAAGCAGAGACCTTGGAGGTACTTTAGGTGTACGGAAGCCTACTTACAGGATATTGTCCACCCTGAACTGAACCAGTAGCCTAGATTCTGCTTATGGGTCTCCTGTGTGCATGACCTTTCTGAAGTGTGAACCGCATGTTAATTTGTCACCCCCTTCTATGATGCAAAATGAACTTTGGTTGACTTCTCAGAAGTTATGAGTCACGAGATAATACCTTTTGATAAACGTGAAAAAAAAGCCTTAGATTTATCAGCATACCTGTTTTTGATTTATGTATTCCTTCAGGTCCATAAGGTTCAATGTCATTGACAGATTTTGGTACTATTTCTCATGAGTCTTGTGGCCCCATTGTCTTGCTGTGTAGTATCTGTACTATATGCAAAGCTTTGGATATAAAGCTATCAATTTTATTCACTAGTCTTGCCTCTTATGTCATCCTTAAATACCTAGTATGTGTTGATTTATTGCATTTTTGATAGACCTGAAGAGTTTATGTGATGACTTGACTTGATGAATCTGAGAAGCTTTGCCATAAAAAAGATTTTAAAGCATCTGATCAAACCAAGTTCGGTTTGATCAGATGCTTTACAAGCTGGTACAAGCTTGTAAACAACAAACCAAAACTGGAAGTGACAAAATCCTTGTCACTTCCAGTTTCATACAGCATACAGATAATTATGGAACGGAAGTTCATTCGTCATCTCTATGATGTGCCACCCCTACCGACAGTTTCAGTCTTGGACTCCCCAGTGGAACATAAGTGTCAAAGAAGGCAGCAGGACCACCCACCGCCACATTTTAAAGTGATCTGGCAGCTGTATAGCAGCTTGGATCACTTTAACGTTGTAACGTTGTACAGCATATCTGGAATTGAACAGATGGCTCCAGCTAACAATATTTCTCTTACATAAACGTTTAGTGATCTATGGGGATGTAGGCAGATTTGTCTCCACAAAGATTTCTTGCAGGTTTTCTGACAAACGTGATTTGGTATCCCCTCTTGATTAAATCCAGGCAATGATATCAGTAACTGTGAGCACAAGGTACAGTGTAATAGAAAACAGAATAATAGTAGTATTAAAAATCACTATTACTGAGTCTGTATTGAAAAGAGATCATTAGTCCATAAGAAAATAGCCAATGACCCCTATACCAATTCCCAGCAAGCCCACTTCATTTTGGAGGCCCTACAGTTTTGCCTTAAACATAAATATTTAGAATCGGATGGGACCTATTTTTTGTAGATTAATGGCACAGCTATGGGGGCCAACTTCGCTCCCAGCTATGCCAATCTCACGATGGGTTTTTGGGAACACATGTATCTTACTGCCAATCATCCCTTTGCCGCCCATGTGACCTACTATGGTCATTACCTTGACGATATAGTGATCATATGGGATGGTTCATCTCAGGACATCAATGCCTTTGTGTAATATTGTAATCAATACTCCCTTGGGTCTATCATTTACCCATGTTGCTGATCCCAACACCCTAGCCTTCTTGGACTTGGAGTTATGTCACGACAATGAAGCTATATATGCAAAAAAATGTTATCAAACCCACAGCAGGGAATTCTTTTATCTACTTCAACAGTTGCCATCATCCTAGATGGGTCAGTAACATCCCATGTAGCCAATTCTGTCGGCTCCGGTAATTGCACTAGAGACACAGACTATGACCATCATAGCCAACTCCTTTCACAGAAATTTATTGACAAAGGCTACCCAAATTTACTGTTAGATCAGGCCTTTGAGAACTATCGTAGCTTGCCAACTGATTCTCACAACCCACGAGATTCATTGCACAATTTCATACCAAATACAAGAAAATGGAAAAAATTCTAGCTGCACATTGGTCTATCCTACTTGAAGATCCTCATCTAAAAACTACAGTTGCTATCAAACCTAAAATCGCATTTAGGAAGGCAAGAAGCATCAAAAGTCGAATCGTCCCGAGCAAAATCAAGCCCACTCGATCTATTTCTGCACCACCGGTTCTCATCCCACCAGTGCAAAAAAGCTCTTTGCCTGACATGTAAATTTATTCACCATGGTCAAAAAACTTTTACAGTAAAAGGGAAAAACTACACACTAAAAGAATTTTACAACTGTTCCACGGATGTTGTATATTGTCTCACATGTCCATGTGGACTGTTTTATGTTGGAGGAACAATTAGGTCCCTCAGAGCACGATTTGGTGAGCACAGGTGCTTCATTAAAAAGGGCCGTGACCACCATAGTGTTCCAAAACATTTTTTCCTTGTCAAAAGAAGTTTATTGAGTATACAATGTTATAAAGATACATAAAGTAAGTTTACAAGGATCTATAAAGTAAGCTCATTGTTTTACAGTAAGGTTTATATAGGTGAATATCATGAAATTTCAAATATTAAACATTGGGTTCACGTAAACCTAAATTAAAGATATATATCATTTCCTTAGTTACTTTTGTAGGTATTTAAATGATTTATACCTACTATACATATTGTTTACAAGTAGAGTGTATATAGGTCAAATAAATTCTGATAATGAGCTTTAATCGTAAGGTGGAGAAAAGGAAAGAGAAAGAAGAAAAAGGGTAGAAAGGTAGAGGTATGGTCCACAAGGTTGTCCCGCTCGTCAGTTTATCATTCTTTTTAGTTCTCTTTGAAGCCATAGAATGGGTGTCTCTGTAAGTCATTTAATCTGTTACCATGGCAACAGGACAGAGTCATTGAAGTTTGACAGGAACTGTTGTTTTATCCAAGGATGCCAAAGTTTTTCAAATTTTGGAATTTGATTTTGATCGATGGCTACCATCTTAGCATGGGACATTGTACCAAAACATTTTTTAATACATCATAACCAATCCACAGCTGGTTTCAGGGTGTGGGTCATTTGAGTCCATTCTGGGGTCATTTCCTGCGGCCGAACAATAAAAACGCCTGTGCCAGCAGGAAACTTTTTGGATTTATTCTTTAGGTACTTTGACGCCAGGGGGTTTGAATGAGGACATTGAGGTACACACAGTTTTGTGAGCCTCTCTTGCCCCATGAGACCCACTTTTGAAATATATTAATATGTGCATCTTTTGCATCTATACTTATACATGTATGTATATGTGTATGTGTGTATTATTTTTATTATTATTATTCAGGATTTATATAGCGCCAACAGTTTATGCAGCGCTTTACAATATAAAAGAGAGACAATACAGTTACAATACAATAAAATACAAGAGGATTAAGAGGGCCCTGCTCAGAAGAGCTTACAAACTAATAGGGTGGGGCAGGTGGTATAAAAGGTTGTAACTGTGGGGAATGAGCTGTTGGAAGTGGTAGGAGATTAATTGGAGACGTGATTTCCTGAAGAGATGAGTTTTCAGGGATCGCCTGAAGGTAGCAAGAGTAGGGGATAGCCAGATAGATGGAGGTAGCGAGTTTCAGAGGATGGGAGAGGCTCTGGAGAAATCCTGGAGACGAGCATGGGAGGAGGAGATGAGAGAGCTTGAAAGCAGGAGGTCTTGAGAAGAGTGGAGAGGTCGATTTGCGTAATATTTGGAGACAAGATTGGTGATGTAGCTCGGGGCAGAGTTGTGAATGGCTTTGTATGTTGTGGTTAGTATTTTGAATTTAATTCGCTGGGTGATTGGGAGCCAGTGTAGGGATTGGAGTAGAGGGTTGGCAGACACTGAGCGGTTGGTAAGGTGGATAAGTCTGGCAGAAGCATTCATGATAGACTGAAGAGGGGATAGCCTATGGAGAGGTAGGCCAATGAGAAGGGAGTTGCAATAGTCAAGGCGAGAGATAACAAGGGAGTGAATTAGGAGATTGGTGGTTTCATTTGTTAAAAAGGGGCGACTATATGTACATATATGTGTATGCCCCTCTAACATCGCAATGCCGTCTTTCTTGTAGCAGACCCATCCCATCCATATTACAGCCATGACCCACAACCATAGTAAGTACAGTATCGTGAAGGGCCACATAGTGATAACAATAGTGGTGCTTTACTTGTGTTTTTAATATCTAATTGTTTTAATAACTAATTGTTTTAATCACTCTCTACATGCTGGATATGTGTGTATATTGTGGTGGAGATTTTGAAATCCATATTTATATCATGGAGCTCCAAGGGAACCATTGCAATAACTCTAATTAAATTACCATGCCCCATTGAATATATATATATATATATATATATATATATATATATATATATATATATATACACGGTTGAATGCCTTCAGGTGAAAATTAGTGAAAATTAAATTGGTTAAATTATCCTTTTGTTTTGTGAAGAGCCTGGGCAGTCATTGCGGCTCCCAAGTCCTTGAAATGCTAATTTATGTTATATCAAAGAGGGCTGACGGTTGTAAATCAAGAGGTTATTAAACAGGTACTCAGGTTTTCAGACACAGAGGCACCTTAGATAGCCTCTTGCTTAGGTGGGAAGCATGATGACAAACTAGAATTGAATTTAGAGCCAATCAGAATTTGAGGCAACTCTGAACCAATGGACATTTAGGAGACTTTAAAGGTAGCCAATCAGAGTTCAATGCCACTTCTGAACCAATGAGGTGATCCTGAGTTTTGATTGGTAGGAATGGGTTTATTCTAAGAACATAAAAACAAAAGCCTAGAGATGCTAGCTCTCTTCGGCTCACAGTCTAGATGAAAGATGACCACACATAAGAATCTCTGTGTAATGTATTCTCTTATCTCTTTTACTTTTCCCTACTTTTCTTCTATATTAAGATTTTGCCTAAGATTCTATTAATAGCCTGTGTATTTTATTCTTATATAGACAAAGGTTTTAATCAATTAATGTGAGGAAGCTTGACATTTGGACGATTGTGCTTTTGTGTGTGGAGTCTAACTCCAAAAACGATAAGCATTTTTATGTCCTTGTTTGTATGTCTGCCTCCTCTGTCTGAACACCCAAACTATCAAGCTTCTTTGAACATTTTTTATATATATAACCTTTTGTCTGTACTAATTCTTTGATGAGACTGATTTTGAATAATGTATATAAGAAATGAAATTGTAAGGGCGAATGATGAGGGCTCCATTTGGAATCTTGGAGGCAGTGGAAAAGGATATGTGCCTCTCATCCAAAAAGCAAGTTCAGTTGACCCTTTGAATGAGATTAGGCCAATCGTTGTGATTGAAACACACCGGTGGGCATAGAGCTGCGTTTCCACTGGTGCAACTCTGAAGTCATGTGATTTAGAGTGTGACTGTGCGGTGCGACTTTGGTGTGGCTTTGAATGTGACTTTGATCCAAATTTACACTCTGGGTCGGAGTCGCATCCAGAGTCGCATCAGAGTGGTGCAGGTACCTTTTCACAGTTATGAGTCGCATAGATTGGAACTAGTGCTATTGAAATAAATTGACTGCGACTTGTTATGTGACTTTGTGTCCAGAGTCGCATGGCAAATTGCATTAGTGGAAACGGAGCCTAGGCACCAGAGGGCACATGGATGTGGACCAGGTCTAAGAGGTTTAATAACATAATGGGGTTGAGAAGGCTAGGGTTGGCCCTTTGCGGATAGTCGCTACTTTAACCACATGCCGCCCGGGCCATGGGCGAAAGACGGCTACAGCGCGGTTGGCTTATTCTGGGAGGGCGTCCATGGAATACTGCTCTCGCGCGCCCCCTAGGGCGCGCACCCGAGAATTTCTGTGACCGCCGGGTCCTCTGGATCACGGTGAACGGCCGCTGATCGTGGCCGTTTACCATGTGATTGCTCTGTCAAATCGGTACAGAGGGGGAGGAGAGGGGGAGGGATCGGATGGTAGCAGCGTTGTGGGCTGCATCTGTAGTGCCCACAACGCTGCTCTGTGACAAATACAGTCACATCCATCCATCCATGCTCAGCCATCCCTCCATACTATAATACCCCACAATACTCTGCAATACCCCACAATACTCCGCAATACCCCGCAATACTCTGCAATACCCCACAATACTCTGCAATACCCCACAATACTCTGCAATACCCCACAATACTCTGCAATACCCCGCAATACCCCACAATACTCTGCAATACCCCACCATACCCTGCAATACCCCACAAAACTCTGCAATACCCCACAATACTCCGCAATACCCCACAATACTCCGCAATACCCCACAATACTCTGCAATACCCCACAATACTCCGCAATACCCCACAATAACCCGCAATACCCCGCAATACTCTGCACTACTCTGCAACACCCCACAATACTCTGCAATACCCCACAATACTCTGCACTACTCCACAATACTCTGCACTACTCCACAATACTCTGCAATACCCCACAATACCCCGCAATACTCTGCACTACTCCGCAACACCCCACAATACTCTGCAATACCCCACAATACTCTGCAATACTCCACAATACTCTGCACTACTCCACAATACTCCGCAATACCCCACAATACCCCGCAATACTCTGCAATACCCCACCATACCCTGCAATACCCCACAAAACTCTGCAATACCCCACAATACTCCGCAATACCCCACAATACTCCGCAATACCCCACAATACTCCGCAATACCCCACAATACTCTGCAATACCCCACAATACCCCGCAATACTCCGCAATACTCTGCACTACTCCGCAACACCCCACAATACTCTGCAATACCCCACAATACTCTGCACTACTCCGCAACACCCCACAATACTCTGCAATACCCCACAATACTCTGCACTACTCCACAATACTCTGCAATACCCCACAATACTCTGCAATACTCTGCAACACCCCACAATACTCTGCAATACCCCGCACTACCCTGCAGTACCCCACAATACTCTGCAATACCCCGCAATACTCTGCAATACCCCACAATACCCTGCAATACCCCGCACTACCCTGCAATACCCTAGAATACCCCACAATACTCTGCAATACCCCACACTACCCTGCAATACCCCACAATACTCTGCAATACCCCACAATACTCCACAATACCCCACAATACCCCGCAATACCCCACAATACCCCGCACTACTCTGCACTACTCCGCAACACCCCACAATACTCTGCACTACTCCACAATACTCTGCAATACCCCACAATACTCTGCAATACCCCACAATACTCTGCAATACTCTGCAACACCCCACAATACTCTGCAATACATCGCACTACCCTGCAATACCCCACAATACTCTGCAATACCCCACAATACTCTGCAATACCCCGCACTACCCTGCAATACCCCGCAATACTCAGCAATACCCCGCAATACTCTGCAATACCCCGCACTACCCTGCAATACCCCACAATACTCTGCAACACCCCACAATACTCTGCAATACCCCGCACTACCCTGCAATACTCTGCAATACCCCGCAATACTCTGCACTACTCCGCAACACCCCGCAATACTCTGCAACACCCTGCAATACTCTGCACTACTCCGCAACACCCTGCAATACTCCACAATACCCTGCACTACACTGCAATACCCAGTCATACTCTGCAATACCCAGTCATACTTGGCGATACCCTTCCATACCCAGCCATGCGCAGCCATACCCAGCCATGCTCGGCTATACTCGGCCATACTCAGCTGTACTCGGCCTCTGTATTTGGCCAGGCTGTGGAAGTTTCACACATGTGATATCGCCGTACTCAGGAGTAGGAGAATCTATTTGGGGGTGTCATTTTTGGTATGTACATGTTATGTGTTAGAAATATTGTATAAATGGACAACTTTGTGTTTAAAAAAAAATGTGTTTTAACCACTTCCTGCCCGCCGACCGTCATACGACGTCCTTGACTTTGTGCGGGGATACCTGAATGATGGGTGCAGCTACAGGCATCATTCAGATATCAGCTTTTTCAGCCGGCGATTCCCTACACCATAGGAACAATCATAGCGGCTGTTCCACTGCTTGATCGTTCTTATGGGAGGCGAGAGGGGACCTCCCCCCCTTCACCGCTACGATCGAAGCCAGGATCGTTTTTAAAAAAATTTTTATTTCAGGCTTGCCAGCCTAGAGGTCAGATGTGGGGTCTTATTGACTCCATATCTCACTGTAAAGAGGACCTGTCATGCCATATTCCTATTACAAGGGATGTTTACATTCCTTGTAATAGGAATAAAAGTGATCAAAAATTATTTTTTTTGGAAAAAAGTGTCAAACTAAAAAAAATAAAGTAAAATGAACAATAAAAAGAAAATTTTTTTTTTAAAGCGCCCCTGTCCGTGTGCTCGCATGCAGAAGCGAATGCACACATAAGTCCCGCCCACATATGAAAACGGTGTTCAAACCACACATGTGAGGTATCGGTGCGATCGATAGAGCGAGAGCAATAATTTTGGCCCGAGATCTCTTCTGTAACTCAAAACATGTAACCAGTAAAAATTTTTAAAGCGTCACCTATGGGGATTTTTATGTAGCAAAGTTTGGCGCTATTCCACGAGCGTGTGCAATTTTGAAGGGTGACATATAAGGTATCTATTTACTTGGTGTAACTTCATATTTCACATTATGCAAAAATATTGGGCCAACTTTACTGTTTTGTTTTTTTTTAAAGCACAAAACTGTTTTTTTTCCAAAAAAAAAAACGTTCAAAAAATTGCTGCGCAAATAGCGTGGAAGATAAAAAGTTGCAACAACCACCATTGTATTCTCTAGGGTCTTTGCTAAAAAAAACATATATAATATTTTGGGGTTCTATGTAATTTTCTAGCAAATAAATTATGATTTTTACATGTAGGAGAGAAATGTCAGAATTGGCCTGGGTGCTCCAGAACGCCTGGAGGTGCTCCCCTGCATGTTGGGCCCCAAATGTGGCCACGCTCTGTAAAAGTCTCACATGTGGTATTGCCATACTTGGGAGTAATAGCAGAATGTGTTTTAGGGGGTAATTTGTGGTATGCATATGCGGTGTGTGAGAAATAACCTGCCAATATGACATTTTTGTGGGAAAAAAAAAGAAAAAAAATCTTGATTTTGCAAAGAATTGTGGGAAAAAAGGATAACTTCAAAAAACTCACCATGCCTCTTACTAAATACCTTGGAATGTCTTCTTTCCAAAAAGGGGTCATTTGGGGGTTATTTGTACTTTTCTGGCATGTTAGGGTCTCAAGAATATAGATAGGCTGTCAGTACTTCAAGTTTGATCAATTTTCAGATATTGGCCCCATAGCTTTTGCACTCTATAACTTTCACAAAGACCAAATAATATACACCGATTTGTACTTATTTTTACCAAAGATATGTAGCGGTATAAATTGTGGCCAAAATTTACGAAGAAAAATTACTAATTTGCTAAATTTTATAACAGAAACAAAGAAAATTTCATTTTTTTACCAAATGTTCAGTCTTTTTTCTTTTATAGCGCAAAAAATAAAAACCCAACGGTGATTAAATACCACCAAAAGAAATCTCTATTTGTGTGAAAAAACGGACAAAAATTTCATATGGGTACAATGTTGCATGACTGAGTAATTTTCATTCAAAATGTGAGAGCACCGAAAGCTGAAAATTGGTCTGGTTAGGAAGGGGGTTTAAGTGCCCAGTTGTCAAGTGGTTAAGGGGTTCACTTTTGTTACAGTAGAACTGTGAAGGTAATATTTACAGTGGCGATTGTTTGCTCTTTTTGTGCTATAGAGGGCTGATTTTGTTTTTTTAACCCTATTGTGTTACTGGCCGATTAATCAATTGTGAGAGTAATGGTCGATTGGTTTCATAATCGATTTGTTGTCGATTGAGCGATTAGTTGTTTCAGCCCTAGTATGAATCTGTCTTTCTTTGTAAACTACTAACTGTGGTTTGTGAGCTTCGTAATTAGACCTGTAAACACTGGCTATATTGTAACTGCTACAAATCATATTAAAAATTGGTGTGCCTCAGTTGACTGCCTCCTGTACTACAAGCACTCATAGGGTTCTGATTATCCAAGTTTGTGCTAATCATTCTTGAGATAACCAAAGTAATAGCCCTTCTTTAAGCATTTCTTTTAAAATACTTCAGAAAAGTCCACGGGGGGATTGAACTATTATTAAGTTTGGGAAATCTCCAGGCTAATTTTTTGAAGGACTATAGTCACAACAGGAAATTGTTCTGACAAGTAGTGAAAAAAAAGTGGCAATGGTGACAGGGGCGGTACCTGTCAACCCAATTCTTGGCCAGAGAGTAGCTACCTCTGTAATAAAGGCAACCTGTAAAAAGGTTGGGGAATCAGTTCAAGGTCCATTGTAAATATGGGCCTTGGGTGGTATCTTCAAGATTGGGATCGCTGGACTTAAAAGAGGTATTCTAAGAGAGGTACTTTTAATGCAAAAGCTTAGGAAAGAAATACTTGGAGTGCATGGATGGTAGAGTAAAAAAACACACCAAATGATGCTGAGGAGTAGGGACAAGCAGGGACAGCCACTAGACCAACATCTCCAGAGTAGTGACAGTGATGAACAGGGGGACGATGAGGAATTGTTTGGAAGCTGATGGGAATTGTCATCTATCAGTAGATGACAAAACTTTAAGTCATTTTTTTTTAGAATACTTCTGAAAAGTCCACGGGGGGAGATTGAACTATTATAGTTTGGAAAATCTCCAGGCTACTTTTTTTGAAGGACTATAGTCAGATGGGTTAAATGTGGGCCCTAGGATATTTGTGATTGGGATTGTTGGACAAGGAAGAGGTTTTCTAAAGAAAGGTTGAACTTAAAGTATGGGAAGATCTGTACCATGCTCATCACACAAAGATGACACGGCCATATGACTTCAGTTGCCCAGTCAGATAGAGGAGATAACAGAGCAACGGATTTGGGTATGTCTGAATTCAGGGGGATATCCTCCACACCTAAGGTATGTACCAACAATGTTCCATCCCTGGTGTTTCTGCAAGAATAAATCCCTGGAAGGTAAGAGTTTTTTTTTTTAAATTGCCCCCATACAGGCGGAGAAGGAGCTAATGAAATGGGATGGGTTTCTGAAAGAATTTCAACCTTACCAAACAGATGTTATGGGTTTAAGAAGTACAGGTTAGTATAGAAAAAATGCTGATATGTGTGATGTCTAGAGGTCATCTTTGACCTAGCTAATTGTGTGAATGTGTGTGTGGAAAATGCAATATATGTCGTGTCGTGTGACTTTTGTCTCAGCTGCTGACAGCCCACCCAAATGACCCCCCCTTCTTTCTCACCAGATCTGTGAGAGTGGAAAGCGAACTGTATTGACATGCAAATTACCTGAGCCAAGATAATTATCTGTAATAGTGAGTTGAAATGTGTATTTACTAATATGTATTTGTTTTCCAGAGAGACGGTTCTGCAAGAGGTTTTGTGGTGAGGTAATATGATTTGTTGATAAATGGTACCGCTAAAAGGTTTATACATTAATACATTTTTTTGGGGGGAAATTTTTGGTATAACCACAAAACAAAAATCTATGTGGTATTAATTAATACATTTTAATAACAAGTTGAGCTCAACAATTTTTGGTATTTTAAAAAAAAGTGCACTGTTTATGTAATGTAATGTATATTTGTGTTGTATATGCTAATGTCTTGCTACAGGTATATAACCATTGATTTATTTTGTTTTGAGGAGGAAAAATGTAATGTTTATTACTAAAATTGAATTGGAGTTTTATCCCTCAGATTCGATAATTGGGTTTCATGGCTTTCAGAACAAAAGGATATCACAGCCTCCATAGACATTTTTTTCTTTTTCCTGGTTTCAGCACCATTATCTATTTGATGCTTCTATTTGTCAGCCCATTCGGCTGTGTTTTGGACTACCTAAGTGTGTGTTGTATGTTCTGATCCAATTCTCAAAAAATCAGTGGCTATGCTGACTTTTTGTGTAGATTTGTTTAAGACTGCTTAATTCCCCCCTGTTGTTATTGTAATTAGTTACATGCCCAGCCAGTGCTTTCTTTTCAAGCATGGCTCTTTGCCTTAGGCTAAAGTATGTTAATGTGCCTAGCTATCTGTGTGTCCCCAAGTGTAGTTCACACCTGTTTCCTTCCATGTCACCATGCAATCCTATTTTCTCCTAGAGTTTCCTGTTTGTCTGTTTTTATTTGGCTATTTGTTACCAATTACCTAATGAATATCTGTGTGTTTCAAGGCACACCTGTCGGCTCGTGTACCCGCTACTGTTCAGTGATCCCGGCGCCTCAGTGCTGCAAGGGATTTTTCTTTGCCTGTTGGCCAGTGGTGTCTGGTAGCAGCAGTTCCTTGAGCTGGATACACATTATGCAATTTTTTGTTGTTTGGTTTCCTTTAGATTTACCTTTAGATGTGTAGTACGAGGGCCTGCCTGATGGCATACAAGTTGAGAGTGTATAGGTCTGGCCTCGTTTTGTATAGTTTTGGGTAAGTCTGGAGAAGAGTTGGGCAGGAAGATTGTGTGGGGTGTTACCAGCTCTTGGCTGTTCCAAGGACCCTCACTTTGGTTATATGTGTGGGCATGCTGTATTCTCCTCAGTTAATACCCACAGGTGTCCTTCCTGTCCTAGACTCCTTGTGTACCTTAACTAGTTGTCTGTGTCCTGCATGCCAGGAAGACCAGTGCCCCAGTGCTGCACTATGCCCCTGTCAGTCATGTGAGCCCTGTCTGAATAGTGTAGGTATTTTATTTTGTATGGGTGATGGATAGCTATGTCTGATTACCGAATTGAAAAAGGAGGGAAAAGGGTTGCAGCCTCTATAAAGAATTGAGTGTACCTGTTGGCAGGTGGTTTTCAATCCGAGTATTAAGACTATTTCCCATACTTAGGATAAAGGGAGGCTTAATGGAGACTGCCATTGGAGCTGGAGGTGGGGCACTGGGTACCTTAAAACATTATGGAGCTGGAGATACTCACCACATTGGGAAGTCTTGTGCTATGTATCAGGGAAGTGGTTAGGAAAGCCAACTTGCTCTGTCCAGCATCACTTTGCAAGGACAGGCTGGTGGGGGTAGTATACAGGTTGCCTATAAATCGTAATAGATTGGTGGATGACTCAGTTCCAGGATCGTCAAAATCTAACTTGCACTGTTCTCATCCCTAATGGCAGGGATGGAACATTGTGCAGATATCACGGTCAATCTGGGTACTATCCTATCAGACTCTACTGTGTTACACCCTGGAGTCCATCTTGTTCTGATGGTTTGAGTCTGGAAAGCCTCAGATGACTGGTACTGATGAGTGCTGGAGAAAGGAAGGTGTTGTGCTATGGATGAATGCTATGAATCATGAGACAGCAATGCTGGAACAGAAGGGGGTCGTGTCTAATGGATGCCGGGGTAGTGTCCCAACGGGTCCTAAAAAAAAGTTAAAAATACTTGAGACCAGGGTACTGGTGCTGGTAACACATGTCTAATGATGCACTGTTTTCAGCATCAGGTTAAATTGTACTCAGCAGGGTACACTACCTTGGGGAGTCTATTATACATCTCCTCTTGCCCTTGGCATGGATATAGCAAGAAAACCGGGTTGTAACCGCGATCACCCCTGAAGAAAGGTTTTATAGCAAACCTGACATCCTCTTACACCTACTGAAACTTCTGTTGGGATTTTGGGAGGAGTTAAAAGTTGGGTAGTTTGGCCAACAGGATTTACTGTAACAGTTTATACAGGGTATGAATAGAAGGGTTCTGCGCAAGGGGTTTATGATTTAAGGGGAGGAGGGTGGTACAAAAATAATAGCGGCTGGGAATTATCTGATATGGAGTTGGCTGAGGTAACATTTTAGGTGGAAGCGGGGTAGGCTTCCCGGAATAAAAGGTTTTTTTTAGGGATCACCTAGGTGTGAAAAGGGTAGGGCCTGGCTGGGCATATTGGGGTGGGGGAGTTCCAGAGGTTCTAGAGCAGTCCTGAGGTTGAGCATGGGAGGAAGTAACAAGGGAGCTGGAAATCAGGATGTCTTAGGAGGAGCGGAGTGGACAATTTGGGTGATCTCAAGATCAAAAGAGGGCAATCCAAATATCTCAAACTAAGGTTTCTTAATGGGAAAAGTTTATTCAGATACCGTCTTAGGGCCACAGCTTTAGTAAACTCCACCCTGTTGCAGTCCTGATGTGGGTAGCTATTAAGAGACCAATGTAGAGTATTGTGCGCATTTAAAAGAGGACCCTAGAACTATATTTTTCTTTTTGTTATTTTGGGAAAAAGCCTCTAAAAAATTTTGAGCAATAAAGTGCAGTTGGGTTTGACTAAATTCTAAAAGTTTTTGGCAACCATTGTTTTATTTTCTCCCTTTTTTAATATTTTTTTGTACCCAACTTGCAAATTTTTATTGACAGTGATCCTGTTCACCTGTTGATCACTAATATGGGAGAGGAGTTATCTATTTTTTTTTTTGTTCCGCTTTATTTATTTATTTATTTATTTTTGCTAAGTTGCTGCTGCAACAGGTGCAATGTATTATTTTTCAAGGCACTTTATAATAGTTTTTCAGGACAGTTATATATTGTTTGTTTGTTTCAATGCTCTTTGACATAAAGTGAAATGTGTGTGATAAACGGTCTGGGTTGAAGCAACATTAAACCTGTATGGTTTTTTTTTTTTTTTTTTTGCTTATTTTTATTTTTTTCTCTTCTCTTCTCGTTCCTACTTTCTTTGTTTCATATTCTTATCTTTAATTACTTTAAGTGATGGTACCCGTCCATTAGCTGATAATGTTCCTCTATATATTTCTTCTGGAACTTTTGTTTGAATATCAGAGATGAGCTGTGAATTGTAAGGCTTTACCGTTTCTGCCTGACTCCGTTTTTAAAAGTCCAGTGGGTCCTGTAGAATGGTTTCCTGAAACATACAAGTACCATATTTTACAAAGTATCCCTGCACATCCAGGTCTTATGTCTTAATGTAATTCTACCCCCCCTAGTCTGCCTACTGCTTTAACCTGAGCCCCGTGAGCAGGTGTGGTGAACCCAGGGACCTGGCAAAAGCAGGCAGTGTTGACTATACCTACCATCAAGGGCCATGGATGATACTGGCTGTTGCTCGGACTTTGAACCCTGTGGGGATCCCACTTTACTCGTCCACATTACACCCCTTATAAGCATTTAGTCTTAATGGCCAACCCTCTGACTCCTGTCCGGCATTCCTCCAATACCTGTACACTGACAGTCTCCTTTTTTTTTGTATTCATACACGGCTGTCTGGAGGCCCGCCCGACCACCACCTGCTGAATCAACGACAACCAAGTTATTTCTTGAGACAAATGTGCAACAAATAGGACGCTCCTGAACTTTCCTTCACCATGCTGAAAAGTGCTGTCTCGCAGTCTGATCCATTCGTTACAATCATTACACCATATTCCCAAGGTACAGGACTAGATATGCCAGGATCCCGCCATCAGTATTGGAGTTCCGCTCTTCCAAGGCAGAGGGGCGATGAAACTTTGCTGTAAAGACACTCATGGTTTGGATGTGAAGTCTCACAGGCACCAGGCTACCTTGATGGGTTTCGGCGTGTTCAAGAAAGGAAGAGGAGGCCGCAGTGGTGGTGTGGGAAGGGTCGGGGCTTATGGGCTGTTGTAGGTGGGTACAAAATCATTGAAGGAGGACATAGGTTCAAGAATGAACTTCAGCGGGGACTGTGGTGGAGATTTTGAAATCCATATTTATATCATGGAACTCCAAGGGAACCATTGCAAGGACTGTAATTAAGTTACCATACCCCATCAAATATATATATATATATATATATGTTATTACAGGACTTTATATATTTTGTGATATCATGATGATATAGGAGCCCAGCTTACATTTTAGAATTTTTTTTTTTCCTGTCTCATGGGAACGGTTGAATGTCTTCAGGTGATAATTAAATTAGTTAAATTATCCTTTTGTTTTGTAAAGAGCCTGGGCAGTCATTGCGGCTCCCAAGTCCTTGAAATGCTAATTTATGTTATATCAAAGAGGGCTGACGGTTGTAAATCAAGAAGTTATTAAACAGGTACTCAGGTTTTCAGACACAGAGGCACCGTAGATAGCCTCTTGCTTAGGTGGGAAGCCAATCAGAATTCAATGCCACTTTTGAACCAATGAGGTGATCCTGAGTTTTGATTGGTAGGAATGGGTTTATTCTAACAACATAAAAAAAAGCCTAGAGATGCTAGCTGTCTTCGGCTCACAGTCTAGATGAAAGATGGCCACATGTAAGAATACAGTGTGGCAAAAAAGTAGTCAGCCACCAATTGTGCAAGTTCTCCCACTTAAAAAGATGAGAGAGGCCTCTCTATATATGCTAGATTGATTAAAGGTTAATATCTAGTAGACATATGATAATCAATACATCCGAAGTTCAGGTTTTACATTATCTGTTTGTTGATAATACTAAATTGGAGTCAATTTCTGTAACTTTGACAAAGAAAACAATCTTTTGACTTTTTGTATGTCATAACAGCTTACAAGATGGATGTACCATATACTTTTTCAATAAACCTTATTGTTACAAAAATGTAAATGTATTTTATTGGGATTTTATGTGATAGACCAACACAAAGTGGCACATAATTGTGAAGTGGAAGGAAAATGATAAATAGTTTTCAAAACTTTTTACAAATAAATATGTGAAAAGTGTGGCATGCATTTGAATTCAGCCCCTCTGAGTCAATATTTTGTAGAACTACCTTTCATTGCAATTACAGCTGCAAGTCTTTTGGGTTATTTCTCTACCAGCTTTGCACATCATAAGTTTAACATTTTTGCCCATTCTTCTTTGCAAAATAGCTCAAGCTCTGTGAGATTGGATGGAGAGCGTCTATGAACAGCACATTTCAAGTCTTGCCACAGATTCTCAATTGGAATTAGGTCTCTACTTTGACTGGGCCATTCTAACACATGAATATGCTTTGATCTAAACCATTTCATTGTAGCTCTGGCTGTATGTTTAGGGTCATTGTCCTGTTGGAAGGTGAACCTCCGCCCCAGTCTCAAGTCTTTTGTGGACTCTAACAGGTTATCTTCTAAGATTGCCCTGTATGTATTTGGCTCCATCCATCTTCCCATCAACTCTGACCAGCTTTCCTGTCTCTGCTGAAGAAAAACATCCCCACAACATGATGCTGCCACCACCATGTTTCACGGTGGGGATAGCGTGTTCAGGGTGATATGCAGTGTTAGTTTTTTGCTACACATTGCGTTTTACTTTTAGGCCAAAAAGTTCAATTTTGGTCTCATCTGACCAGCGCACCTTCTTCCACATGTTTGCTGTGTCCCCCACATGGCTTATCGCAAACTGGACTTTTGATGGCTTCTTTTAACAATGGCTTTCTTCTTGCCAACTCTTCCATAAAGGCCAGATTTGTGGCGTGCACAACTAATGGTTGTCCTGTGGACAGACTCTCCCACTTGAGCTCTGGATCTCTGCAGCTCCCCCAGGGCTACCATAGGCCTCTTGGCTGCTTCTCTGATTTATGCTCTCCTTGCACGGCCTGTCAGTTTAGGTCAGCGGTAGGCAACCTCGGTGAAACTTCAAATCCCATCATGCCTCTGCATCTAGGAGTTATGGCTGTGATTGTCAGGGTCTTTCAATGTCTCAGGGGACTTGTAGTTTCAAAGCAGCTGGAGGGCGAGGTTGCCTACTCCTGGTTTAGGTGGATGGCCATGTCTTGATAGGTTTGCAGTTGTACCATACTCTTTCCATTTTCGGATGATGGATTGAATAGTGCTCCATGAGTTTGTTCAAAGCCTGGGATATTGTTTTGTAACCTAACCCTGCTTTAA
This sequence comes from Lithobates clamitans, assembly GCA_037952925.1. Classification (NCBI taxonomy): domain Eukaryota; kingdom Metazoa; phylum Chordata; class Amphibia; order Anura; family Ranidae; genus Lithobates; species Lithobates clamitans. Next base: position 2,269,290 of record JBBGZY010001684.1, read on the forward strand.
ACTTCCCCACAACTTTATCCCTGACCTATCTGGTGAGTTCCTTGGCCTTCATGATGCTGTTTGTTCACCAAGGTTCTCTAACAAACCTCTTCACAGGACTTCACATAACAGCTGTGTTTAAACTGAAATCAAATTACACACAGGTGGGCTCAAAAAACTCCTCAAATAAAAAGAGAAATTTTAATTAGAACAAAAAAAAATGGAGGTTTAGCACTACCAGATTTTTTGAAATACTTACAAGCAGCATCATTTACTAGAATTATTGATTTGTATTAGTAGAAGAAGAAATAATAGGACCACAGCTTAAATTTTTGCCCTGGATAAAACCTTATTTAAAACCAAAAAAAGAGAAACTACAATTTTTGTAAATGCTACACTAAAAATATGGGACACTATAATAAAAAAGGGGAAGCTCTCCACCATGATCAGACCTATGACACCTTTGTTCTCCAATCCTGATTTCCCACTAGCTCTAGAAACTACAAACAATTTAAAATGGAATCTATTGGAGAATGCAAGGGTAGGGCAAATCCTTGTGGATGGTAAATTACCAAAACTGCAAGAAATGGGACCTGATTATAAAAACAAATGGTTACAATACCATCAATTAAAGACATTCATGGAGGCAAAAATACCTTTGATAAATAGACCAATAACTAAATTTGAGAAATTATTAGTAGAAGAACAGGAACCGCTTAAAAAAAAGCAATCAAAAATATATGATCTATTAGTCCCTTCCGGTTCTTGTAGAGAATTAACAGGAATGAAAAAATGGGAGCAGGAAATAGGAAACCCTATATCAGATGAAGAATGGCAAAAAAATTTCGAAATAATACATAAAACATCTACAGCGATTAAAGAGCGAAATTATAAGATTGTAATGAGGTGGTATTGGAGTCCAGTAGCCTTGAATGTAATTAATAAATGTAATACCGAGAACTGTTGGAGATGCAAGGTAGGAAGAGGTACATGGATGTGGTGAGGAGCTTTTGGAATAAGATATTTGAGATCCATCAGATCCATCAGTGTCGGGAATAGAAACGAACCCAAGTATAAACAGCTCAATATTTTCTGTTACATCAGATTCAATAAAAACAATTAAAGCGGGCATTCTTCACCACATGATAACTGTAGCTAGAACACTAATAGCACGTAGGTGGAAAGAAAAAAATAGTCCAAAAATGACGGAATGGATATGTGAAATGAATGAAATTCAATATATGGAAAAACAGATAAGAGAAGAAGGGTATATAAAAAGTCAACTGCCAGTAATATGGCAAAAATGGGATGAATTTCGGTCCTCAAAAAAATTAATAGAATATCTATAAATAGAAGGAAGCAAGTAGGGGGGGTGGGGCTGTGGGGAATTTTTTTTGAGAGAGAGTATGGTGAGGGGTAAGGTGAGTGAATGCAATAGTAGTATATAAGGGAGTAGGAACAAATGCATAAACATTAAGATATGAAGGAATAAAATCGGAAAATAGAGGGTTATTTTTTAAGATCCTCTATTGTAATTTAACCACTTTCCGCCCGCCCTATGGCGGATTGACGTCCGGGAAGTGGTTCTGTTATCCTGACTGGGCGTCATATGACGTCCAGCAGGATAACATGCCGCAGCACGCCCCCGGGGGTTCGCATCGCGGCGATCGGTGGAGCGGTGTGTCAGTCTGACACACCGCTACACTGATCTTGGTAAAAAGCCTCCGGCGGAGGCTCTTTACCACGTGATCAGCCGTGTCCAATCACGGCTGATCACGCTGTCAATAGGAAGAGCCATTGATCGGCTCTTCCTCACTCCCGTCTGACAGACGCGAGTAGAGGAGAGCCGATCGGCGGCTCTCCTGGCAGGGGGGGTCTGCGCTGATTGTTTATCAGCGCAGCCCCCCCGCAGATCACCACACTGGACCACCAGGGATCGCCACTAGGACCACCAGGGAAGGGGCGACATGTGGATGGCCAGGTATGTACCCCATGGCCATCCACATGTGCCCAGTGTGCCAAATCTGTGCCAATCAGTGCCCACAAATGGGCACTGATTGGCACTATTATGTTGCAGTGATGCCCAGCAATGCCACCCTTAGGGGCATCACTGCAAACAAGCAGGGTCACCAGTGCCACCCATCAGTGTCCATTCGTGCCACCTGTCAGTGCCCATCTATCAGTGCCCATCCATGCCCATCTGTGCCAACTATCAGTGCCACCCATAAGTAACCATCAATGCCACCTACGAGTGCCCATCAATGCCAACTATGAGTGCCCATCAGTGCCGCCTATGGGTGCCCATCCGTGCCACCTATGAGTGCCACCTATCAGTGCCACCTATCAGTGCCCATCAGTGCCGCCTATCAGTGCCCATCATCAGTGCCACCTCATTGGTGCCACCTCATCGGTGCCCATCAGTGCCGCCGTATCAGTGCCCGTCATTGAAGAAGAAAACGTACTTATTTACAAAAAGTTTTAACAGAAACAAAGAAAAACTTGTTTTTTTTTTCAAAATTTTCGGTCTTTTTTTATTTGTTGCGCAAAAAATAAAAACCGCAGAGGTGATCAAATACCACCAAAAGAAAGCTCTATTTGTGGGAACAAAATGATAAAAAATTTGTTTGGGTGCAGTGTAGTATGACTGCGCAATTGTCATTCAAATTGTGACAGAGCTGAAAGCTGAAAATTGGGCCGGGTGGGAAGGTGTCTAAGTGCCTGGTATTGAAGTGGTTAAACAAAATTTAATGTATGTATTAACGAATTGAAATACGGCATATTGATGTATGATTGTAAACATTTTTGTTTTTTTTAAATTTTAATAAAAAGAGATTTGATACAAATTACACACAGGTGGACTCTTTTTACTAATTAGGTGACTTTTGAAGGCAATTGGTTCCACTAGGTTTTAATTAGGGGTATCAGAGTAAAGCAGGCTGAATACAAATGCACGCCACACTTTTCACATATTTATTTGTAAAACATTTTGAAAACCATTTATCATTTTCCTTCCACTTCACAATTGTGTGCCACTTTGTGTTGGTCTATTACATAAAATTTACATTTTCAAGGGGTATAAATACTTTTTCAAGGCACTGTATGTGGTCCAAGCAATTGTCGAGAACATCAGAATGAAAGCATACTTGGTGTGATTGTAGCCATATTAGTGCAATTGTGACAGAGAAAATTGAGTATTGTCTGTGATACTTTTTTTGTTTGCACTAACATACAATTTTTCAGGACAAGCTTTGGAGGTATGTCTTCTTCAAGGTCCAAGCAGAATGAAAGCAATAATTCTAGGACCAGTCCTCCTGTGTAACTCCATATTGGTAAAATGTAATGACTTTTAAGGCAACGCCTATGGAGATTTTTCAGTACCACACTTTTTGCCATTCCACAAATGTTTTACATTTTTAAGCATGACATCAATTTAATCTGCATGATATCAACTTTTATACTTTACCAAACAATTGGGTATTATATTGTGTTTGTGTGCACTAAAATTCATTAAAGTGTATTTCTTTATCATACATCATGGGACACAGAGTTAAGCCTCTTACACACAATCCGATTGTTGGCCAACCGAGCGTCTGATTTTTGTCCAAAGGGCATGTCCCAGGAACTTGTCTTGCATACTAACGGTACACAATTGTTGGCCAACAAACACAAACGTAGTGACGTACTACGAGGAATTTCAGCTCTTGAGCGCCACCCTTTGGGCCCCTTCTGCTAATTTTGTGTTTGGTGAGCATTGATTCCGAGCATGCGTGTTTGTACTTTCGACTTTTGTGTGACGGACTTGTGTACTGAGCATCAGAAAATCTGACAACAGACTGTTGTCCTCCAAAAATTTACTAGCATGTCATCTAACATTTGTTGGCAGGAAGTTGGACAACAATTGTCAAAAGGAGTGTACCAACGGTCAGATTTTAGGCCAACAGTCTGTCAACAGACAATCCCCTGGCAACAGGCTTTAGCCTATTATTTATTACCTACTGGGTTATACGCCATCTCTAGGTGATTGGACAATGGTAGACAAAGTCTTAGACAAGAAGTTCCCCCTATATAACTCCTCCCATACAGGAAGTACTTCCGTTTTTAACCAGTGTCTGCAAGGTGGATGGGCACGTTTGTTGAGCTCCAGGTCCCTAGTCCCAAAACAGTTTTTAAATTAATCAAGGGATTGACCGATCGGATCCATTTGAAAAAAAAGCTTATTTGCTTAAATAAATGGTACACGAGCCTCGCAAAAAAGACGCAAGAATCCTGTGAGGTTTTGCCTGTAACGCAGTGGCGTTGCTATGGGGGTGCGGCCCACACCTGAGTGACACCTGCCAGAGGGGTGACACCAGGCCCAGACACACAACGGGTGACATTGCACGGCTGTTGCGCTGCGGAGACACATGGGCAGCACCGGCCGGAGATCAGTACGAGGCCCCGTGAGAGGCAGAGGTAATATAGACAGTAAGGTAGGACTCGAGGAGCCAGGAGGAGGCTGACCGCCCGGGATAAGGGAAGAGACCGGAGAGGAGCCAATGAAGGGACTGAGTAGTAACTAATCCTTCATCCTTACAGTACGCGGTACTGAACACTCGGTCTGGGCAAACACACAGAGCACATGCCATTCCCTCAGATAAAGCCTCAAGCTGTGCTGTCTATGCCCCCAGTGAGGATGGCAGAGCCGGCTGTGTGCATGTTCAGAATGTGCAGGAAACAGCTGAGGGGTAAGGAGCCGGGGGAAGGTAAGGAGGTGGAGGAGGAGAGTCTCACCCCTCTGTTTCACCCCCCACCCTCACTCCCCCCTCTCCCTCTCATCCCCCACCACCCTCTCTCCCCTCACCCGCTCTCTCTCAACCCCCCGTCACCCACACCCCCCTTTCTCTCTCAACCCCCCTCTGTCACCACCACCCCTCTCTCTCAACCGCCCTCTTTCCCCTCTTTCCCCTCTGTCACCCCCACACCCTCCCCCCTCTCAACCCCCGTCTTTCACCCCCACCCCTCTCTCAACCCCCCTCTGTCACCCCCACCCCCCCTCTCTCAACCCCCACCCCCCCTCTCTCAACCCCCACCCCCCCTCTCTCAACCCCCACCTCCTCTCTCTCAACCTCCACCCCCTCTGTCACCCCCACCCCCTCTTTCACCCCCACTCTCTCTCTCACCCCCCACACCTTCTCTCTCAACCCCCCTTTCTCACCCCCACACTCTCTCTCTCTCTCTCTCTCCCCTCACTCAACCCCCACTCCCTCTCTCTCTCCCCTCTCTCTCCCCCCTCACCACCACCCCTCTCTATTCCCCTTCTCTCACTCCCCTCCCCACCCTCTCCCCTCTATAACCCCACCCCTCTCTCTCTCTCCCCACCCCTCTCTCCCCTCCCCACCCCTCTCTCTCTCACCCCACCCCTCTTTCTCTCTCACCTCCTCTCTCTCTCACCCCACCCCTCTCCCCCCCTCTTTCACACCACCCTCTCTCTCTCACCCCCTTTCTCATCCCCACCCCTCTCTCTCCATCCCCCTCTTCTCTCACCCCCACGCCTCTCTCCCTCCCCCTCTCTTTCTCCCTCCCCCTCTCACCACCACCTCTCTCACTCCCCAACCCCCTCTCTCCCCTCTTTTATCCCCATCCCCTCTCTCCCACCTCTCTCTCTCTCTTAACCCCTCCTCTCTCTCACCCCCACCCCTCTCTCTCTCACCCCTACCCCTCTCTCACCCCACTCTTCTCTCACTCCCCTCTCTCTCGCCCCCTCTCCCTTCTCTCCCCCTCTCTTCTCTCTCTCCCCTCTCTCTCCCCTCCCTCTCTCCGCTTCTCTCTTCTTTTCTCTCCCCCTTTCTCCCCCCACTCTCTCCCTCTTTCCCTCTCTGTCTTCTCTCTCCCCCTCTCTCTCGCCACCACCTCTCTCTCAAACACCCTCTCTCACCCCCTCTCTGTCACCCCTACCCCCTCTCTCTCAATCCCCACCCCCTCACCCCTCTCTCTGAACCCCCACCCCCCTCTCTCTCACAACCCCCACCCCCCTCTCTCTCACCCTCACCCTGTATCTTTCACAGCCATTTCCATCACTGAAGCTATTTTAATTGCCTTTGTAAGGGTAAGATCTTTCTCTGTTAAAAGTCTCTTTTGGCTAGACTCACAATTTAGTCCCATTACAAACTTATCTCTCAGTGCAGTAGGTAGATACTCCCCAAAAGAACAGGTAGAAGCTAGTCTGCGAAGGGCGAGCACATAAGCTTTAATTTCTTCACCTGGCTGCTGCTGCCGCTGATAAAACCGAAATCTTTCTGCAATCTCTAATGGTTTAGGCTGGAAGTGATCCTCTAACAGTGTCAGGAGCTCTGCCAATGTTTTAGTTGCTGGCTTTACAGGGAAAAGGAGATCTCTAAGAGTGTCATATGTCTTAGCACCAACCACTGTCAGGAATACTGCTACTTGCCTGTTGTCTGGGATGGCATTTGCACTGAAATACTGTTCCAGTCTCTCAACCCAGGAACTCCAGGATGTCTGTTCCCCATCAAATTCGCCTAATGTCCCAATAAATGACATTTTCCTGCTTAAACCCCTCTCTCTCAAACCCCCACCCCTTTTACCCCCCTTTCTCACCCCCCTCTTCCCCACCCCTCTCTCAACCCCCACCCCCTCTCTCTTCACCCACACCACCCCCACCCCCTCTCTCTTCACCCCCACCCTCTCTCTCTTCACCCACACCACCCCCTCTCTCTTCACCCCCACCCTTTCTCTCAACCCCACCCCCCTCTCACCCCCCACAGCCCTCTCTCTCAACCCCCACCCCCCTCTCACCCCACTCTCTTAAACCCCACTCTTTTCTCTCATCCCCACCCCCTCTCACAACCCCCACCCCTCTCTCACAACCCCCACCCCTCTCTCTCACCCCACCCCTTTCCTCTTAACCCCCACCCCCTCTCTCTCTCTCTCAACCCCACCCCCCTCCCCCAACCCCTTTCACCCCCTCTATTTCCACCACCCCCCTTTCTCACCCCCTCTTCCCCCACCCCTCTCTCTCTCTCAACACCCACCTCCTTTCTCTCTCACCCCCACCCTCTCTCTCTTCACCCTCTCCTCTTCACCCCCTCTCTCTTCACCCCCACACACCCTCTCTTTCCCCCCACTCTCCCATCCCCACCCCCTCTCTCAACCCCCAACCTCTCTCTCTACCCCATACCCCATCTCTCTCTCACTCCTCTCTCACCCCACCCATCGCTCTCTCACCCCAACCCCCTCTCACCTCTCTCTCCTCTCACCCCTCTCTCAACCCCCACTCCCTCTCTCACCATCCTCTCTCACCCCCCGTCTCTCCCTCTCCAACCCCCTCTCACCCCACTCCTCTCTCCCCCCTTTCTCACCCCCACTCCTCTTGCACCCGCCCCCTCTCACCACCACCACTCTCTCTCAACCCCTCCTCTCACCCCCACCCACTCTCTGCCCCCCTTACCCCACTCCTCTCTCTCCCCCTCTCCTCTCTCGCCCGCCCCCTCTCACCACCACCACTCTCTCTCAACCCCTCCTCTCACCCCCACCCACCGCCCTCCCTTACCCCACTCCTCTCTCTCCCCCTCTCGCTCACCCCCATGCCTCTCTCTCCTCTCTTTAATCCTCTCCCTCTTCCCTCTCCCTCCTCTTCACTCTCACCCCCCATCCCTTCTCTCTCTCCCCCTCTCTCACCACCACCCCTCTCTCACTCCCCAACCCCCTCTCTCCCTTATTTCATCCCACCCTCTCTCTCCCCCACCCCTCTCTCACCACCAACCATCTCCTCTCTCAACCCCCCTCCCTCACCCTCACCCCCACCCCCTCTCTACCCCATCCCCCCTCTCTCTCCCTCTCTTTCAACCCACACCCCCTCTCACTCACCCCACCCCCCTCACCTCTCACTACCCTCACCCCTCTCTCAACCCCCACTCCCCCTCTCACCTCCACCCCTCTCTCTCTACCCTCACCCCTCTCTCTAACCTCACCCCTCTCTCAACCCCCACTCCCCCTCTCACCCCCACCCCTCTCTCTACCCCCTCTATCTTCTCCCTCTCTCTCCCTCTCACCCCCACCCCTCTTTCTCTCACCACCACAACTCTCTCTCAACCCCTCCTCTTACCCCCCACCCACTCTGCCCTCTCTTACCCCCACTCCTCTCCCCCCCCTCTCACCTCCATGCCAGTCTCCACTCCCCTCTCTCTCCCTCCTCTTCCCTCTCACCCCCACCCCTCTCTCATCACCACCACCCCTCTCTCACTCCCCAACCCTCTCTCTCCAAATCTCAACCCCCTCTTAACCCCCACTTCCACTCTCCCCCATCCCCTCTCACCCCCTATAACTATCTCACCCCACCCCCCTCTCACCCCCTCTCAACCCCCACCCCCTCTCTCTCTCAACCCCCACCCCCTCTCTCCCCCATCCCCTCTCACCCCCTATAACTATCTCACCCCCACCCCACTCCCACCCCCTCTCTCTTAACCCCCCTTCTCTTAACCCCCCACCCTCTTTCTCTCACCCCTCACCCCCTCTCTCTACCAACCCGCACCCCCGTTCTCTCACCCCCTCTCTTTCAACCCCACCCTCTCCTCTACCACTCCTCTCAACCCCCTCCCAGTCCCCTCTCTCTCTACCACTCCTCTCAACCCCCTCCCACTCCCTCTCTCAACCCCCACTCCCTCTCTCCCCCCAACCCCCCTCTTTCAACCCCCTCTCTCTCACCCCACCCCCTCTCTCTCTCACCCCACTCTCTAAACCCCCACCCCCTGTCTCTCACCCCCTCTCTCTCTCAACCACACCCCCTTTCTCACCCCCCTCTCTTCCCCCACCCTCTCTCTCACCCCCTCTCTCTCTCAACACACACCCCTTTCTCACCCCCTCTCTTCCCCCACCCTCTCTCTCACCCCCTCTCTCTCAACCACACCCCCTTTCTCATCCCCTCTCTCTCAACCACACCCCCTTTCTCATCCCCTCTCTCTCAACCCCCACCCCCTCTCTCTCTACCACTCCTCTCAACCCCCTTCCACTCCCTCTCTCAACCCCCTCCCCCCCTCTCTCAACCCCCACTCCCTCTCTCGCACTCCCCTCTCTCTCCCCCCAACCCCCCCTTTCTCTCACCCCCACCCCCTCTCTCAACCCCCTCTCTCTCTCACCCCCACCCCCTCTCCCCCTAAACCCACTTTCTTAAACCCCACTCTTTCTCTCACCTTCACCCCCTCTCTCTCTCTCTCAACCCCCACCCCCTTTCTCACTCCCACTCTCTAAACCCCCACCCCCTGTCTCTCACCCCCTCTCTCTCTCAACCACACCCCCTTTCTCACCCCCCTCTCTTCCCCCACCCTCTCTCTCTCTCAATCCCCACCCCCTTTCTCACCCCCACTCTTTCAACCCCACCCCCCTCTCTCCCCCACCCCCTTTCTCTCACCCCCTCTCTCTCAACCCCCACCCCCTTTCTCTCTCACCCCCTCTCTCAACCCCCACCCCCTTTCTCTCTACCCCATCTCCTTTCTCTCTCACCCTCTTTCTCTCTCATACCCCTTTCAACCCCACCCCCTCTCTCTCAACACCCCCTCTTTTCCCCCATCCTCTCTCTCAACCCCCAACCCCTTTCTCAACCCCCACCCCCTTTCTCTCATCCCTATCCCCTCTCTCTCTCACCCCCTCTCCCCCAACCCCCACCCCTCTCTCACCCCATCCCTCACCCCCTCTCTCCCAACCCCCACCCCCTCTCTCTCTCACCCATTCTCTCAACCCCCTACCCCTTCTCTCTCTACCACTCCCTCTCTCAACCTCCTCCCACTCCCAACCCCCACTCCCTCTCTCTCACCCCCCTCTCTCCCCTCTTTCTCTCACCCCCACCCCTCTCTCAACCCCCACCTCCTCTCTCTAACCCCCATCCACTCTCACCCCCCACCCCCTCTCTCAACCCCCACCCCTCTCTCACCCCACTCTCTTAAACCCCGCTCTTTATCTCACCTTCACCCCCTCTCTCTCAACCCCCACCCCCTTTCTCACCCCCACTCTCTCAACCTCCACCCCCTCTCTCTAAACCCCCACCCCCTCTCTCTCTCCACCACCACGTCTCAACCCCCACCCCCTCTCTCTCCCCCACTCTTTCTCTCACCTTTACCCCCTCTCTCTCAACCCCCACCCCCTCTCTCTCACCCCCTCTCTCTAAACCCCCACCCCCTCTCTCAACCCCCACCCCCTCTCTCACCCCCCCTCTCAACCCCGCCCCCTCTTTCTCAATCCTCACCCCTCTCTCAAACCCCCCTTCTCTCTCATCCCTCTCTCAACCCCAATCCTCTCTCTCACCCTACCCCCTCTCTCTCACCCCCACCCCCTTTATCTCTCCTCCTCTCTCCACCCTTTTACCCTCCACACCCCTTCTCTCAACCTCCACCTCCTCTCAACCCCGACTCCCTTTCTCCCTCACCCAACCCCCTCTCACTCCTCTCTCACCCAACCCCTCTCACCCCCACCCCCTCTCTCACCCTGACCCTTTCTCCTCTCACACCTACCCCCTCTCTCTCAACCCCCACCCCCTCTATCAACCCCCACCCCCTCTCTTACGCCAACCCCCTCTCTCTCACTCCTCTCAACCCCACCCCTTCTCTCACACCCCCAACCCCTCTCTCACCCCATCCCTCTCCCTCCCAAACCCACCCCCTCTCACCCTCACCCCTCTCTCTTACCCCCTCTCTAAACCCCCACCCCACCTCCTCTCTCCACCACCACCCCCTCCCTCTCGCTCCCATTCACCCCCCACCCCCACCTCTTCTCTTACCCTCTCTCTCTCCCTCTCTCAACCCTGTTTCAACCTCCACCTCCTCCCTCTCAAGCCCTTCTCTTAACCCTCCTCTCTCTCTCAACCCTTCTCTCTTTCACCCCCACCTTCCTCTCTCACCCCCTATGTCACCCTTTGTTACCCCCATACCCTCCTATCACCCCCACAACCCCTCTCACCCCCCTCTGTGCCACCCCTCACTCAACCCCACCCTCACCTCTCTCAGCCCCGTCTCTCTCACCTCTTGGGGGGTGTTTCTGAGTCTAGTGCCTATAGGCTCCTATGATGAAAATCCAGCCCTGGAGAGAGAGGCAGGGGGGACAAAGAAAAAAGGAGAGAAAGAAGAAGAAAGATGGATAGAGAGAGAATGGGAAAGATAGAAAGAACAAGAGAGACAGATAGAAAGAGAGAGAGAGAAAAGGGGAAGAAGGGAGAACAGAGAGAAAACAGTAGGGTAAAAATATATTTAGAAAAGGTTATTGTGTGTGGGGGGTTGACACCATGTTTTACCGCACCAGATGACACCAATCCTAGTAACGCCACTGTAACGCGACCTTCAGGCGCTGGACCCTGCATAGTGGAATCCTGGACAACACAGAGTTAAGGCATTTCTGCAGGGTGCTGTACAGGTCCAAGGGAGTGGACCCTAAAACATGTAATGGTGCCCTGTCCTTGAAGGTACCCAAGTGACAGAACCCGCTGTGATGGGTGAAGATTGGGCTCTTAGTTTCTAAGGCTGTCCTGCGCCTGGATGGGCAAGTGAAACCCCCTTATTTGCTTATTGTTGGGTGCCCCAGTGATTGTAACAATTTGTCAAACTAGCTAGAGGTTGTACACCTGTGTGGCGGTGAGCTTGGGCATTTTGGGCTAGCTTCTGTGTTTTGTGTAGGAATACCTGGTCTTGGCTGCTTTCTGTGGTTCGCCATGGAGCATGAAAATTTGGTGGCGGTCATGGCACACGCGGCTTCGCCACACTGAACTAGGTGTGCATAGATTGCCGTGCAGGCGCTGTAGCTCTATGGATGGCACACGAAGATTAGTTTGAGCGCGTACATAGCTATGCACGCAACTTGAAAACTTGGATCCAAAACTCTTTTAAACTCAGCACCAAGCCCTCTTTTTGAGGAGACGCCCCCACTCTATCGGATGGTGGGAAGGCTGCTGCACTTTGCAGACATTTGGAGAACAGTGGTTCAGGACAAGTGGGTCACCTCGACAGTATCCCAAGGTTACAAGCTGGGGTTCCCCCTTCAGAAGTTTATATGATCCAGCGTGCCTTCAGATCCTCCAAGAGACTTATTGTTTCAGGCACTAGATCATTTAGTGCATCAGGGAGTGATCTTACATGTGCCTGTATCCAAAAGGGCAAGGGGTTTTATTCAAACCTGTTCACAGTTCAAAAACTGAATGGGTACACAAGGCCCATTTTGGATCTAAGATCCCTGAACCAGCATCTATTAATCCAGTCCTTTTGGATGGAGTCTATCCGATCAGTAGTAGCCTCGCTCCAGATGGGAGACCTCCTAGCCTCCATCGATAAAGGATGCGTATTTACACGTACCTATCTTTCAACCTCTTCAGAGGTTCCCACGATTTGCATTAGAACGTCATTTCCAGTTTGTGGCTCTGCCTTTCGGGCTTGCCACAGCATCCCGGGTGTTCACAAAGGTCCTAGCACCAGACTTTTAAGGGCTCAGGTAATCTTGGTGTTCGGATACCTGGATAACCTCCTGCTCAGAGATCACTCACTACAGGCTCTAGAACAGAGCATAGCCTGCACAGTGCGGTATTTAGAAAGCCTGGGCTGGGTCATAAATACTGAAAAGTCAGCCTAGAGACCAGCTGAAGTCTGAAGTATTTAGGTCTGATCCTATATACAGTCCAGGCAAGGGTATTTTTGCCACCCGTAAAGTTCTGTGCCCTGAAGGATCAGGTGCATCAGATAAGGGGCAATAGACAACCCTCCATTCAGCTATGTATGAGTCTTCTAGGAAGGATGGTGTCCTCCCTTGAGGCAGTGGCCTATGCCCAGTTCCATTCCAGACCTATACAACAAGACATCTAGTCAGCTTGGAACTGGAGAGGGCAAGCCCTGGATTACCCAGTGTTCTTATCTCCTCGGGCGCACTTAAGCCTAAGCTTGGTGGTTGCAGATTCAGAACCTGTGAAAGGGAAGAACCTTCCTCCTGGTGTCTTGGAGAGTACTGACCACAGACGCCAGTTTCTCGGGCTGGGAAGTGACCCATGATCAAGAGCAGAACAGAGCCTGCCCATCAACATCCTGGAGTTGTGGACAGTACGACTGGCCCTACGATCCTGGGCGGCAGAGCTTCAGGGTTGCCCTATCAGGGTTCAGTCCGACAATGCCACTGCAGTGGCCTATATAAACCACCAGGGCGGTACCAGGAGTCATTCAGCTCAAAAAATGGTTCTATTGGCGGTCCATATCCCGGGGGTAGAGAACTGGAAGACAGATAAATCTCAGCCACGAGCAGATCTGCCCGGGAAAATGGTCCCTACACCCGAGGGTGTTCCAGGTCATTTTCCAATGTTGGGGATGGCCAGATGTCGATCTATTGCCATCCAGGTTCAAGAACAAGCTACAACAGTTTGTGTCCTGAACAAGAGATCCCCTGGCAATCGGAGTAGGTGCTGTGGTAGTTCCATGAAGCCAGTACTCCCTGGTTTATGCTTTCCCCCGATCCCTCTCCTTCCACATTTGTTGGGCAGGATTCGGAGAGAGGGGGTTGCAGTCATTCTGTTGCCACCAGCCTGGCCCAGAAGACTCTGGTTCCCGGAGGTTGAGATTGGCAATAGGCGGGCTATGGATGCTTCCGCGCCACCTCGATCTACTATCTCAAGGTCCTATATTCCACCCCAATTTACCATCTCTGAATTTGATGGCATGGCTATTGAAGCCAGGGTGATGAAGGATCGTGGCATTTGGTGGTGCCTACCCTAGTGAATTCTAAGAAAGCAGTCACTGGGAAGATCTATCATAAGGTCTGGAAGACTTATAACGCTTGGTGCAAAGCCAGAAAATGGAATGGAATCTGTTCCCTCTTGAGAAGAGGAGATTAAGGGGGGATACGATGAACATGTACAAATACATAAGTGGTCCATATAGTGAACTTGGTGTTGAGTTATTCACTTTAAGGTCATCGCAGAGGACAAGGGTGAACTCTTTACGTCTAGAGAAAAAAAGATTTCATCTCCAAATACAGAAAGGTTTCTTCACAGTAAAAGCTGTGGAAATGTGGAATAGACTTCCCTCAGAGGTGGTTCTGGCAAGCTCAGTAGATTGCTTAAAAAAGGCCTGGATTCTTTCCTAAAATGTACATAAAATAACTTGGTACTAACATTTATAGGTAAAGTTGATCCAGAGAAAATCAGATTGCCTTTCAGGGGATTAGGAAGGAATTTTTTGCCCTGCTGTAGCAAATTGGAGCATGCTCTGCTGGGGTTTTTCGCCTTCCTCTGGATCAACTATGGGTGAAGGATTGTATATATGGGATTGTATTTTGTACTTTTTTTGGTTGAACTAAATGGACTTGTGTCTTTTTCAACCTATGTAACTAGGTGTTTGGGAGAATTTTCTCTTTTCTACAGTTGGCTGTGGAAATCAGAGGTCAGATTTTGGCCCTGTCAGTATTCTTCCAAAGGCTTTTTGCCTCCCAGTTGCTGGTCCGAAACCTTTATCCAGGGGCTAACTTGTTTGCTTCACCCATTAAGTCACCTATGGGTCCTTGAGAATTAAATTTGGTGCTGTCGGTGTTACAGAAACACCACATTTGAGCCTATCAAGGAAATTCCATTAGTCGGAATTGGCGGCCCTTTCACGTAGGGAACCATACCCAATTCTTCACCATGACAAGGTGGTGGTGTGTCCTATTCCATCCTTCTTGCTAAAGGTGGTGTCGCCCTTTCATTTAAATTAGGACATTGTTTTGACTTCTTTTTTTCTCTTAGCTTCGTTCGGCGAAAGAGCGATGACTGCATTCCTTGGACGTTGTCCGGGCAGTCAGTTTATTTGTCTATATCTGCAGAGATCCGAGGATCATACTCTTTTTTGTTTTACCATAAGGACCCAGGAAGGGGCAGGCAGCTTCCAAAGCCAGTTGGTCATTCAGGCCTATGATCTGAAACATAAGCCTCCTCCCTTCAGGGTGAAAGCTCATTCTACCAGTGGTGTAGGAACCTTCTGTGCTTTTCGCTATCAGGTATCTGTGGCTCAGATTTGTAAGGCTGCACAGTAAGTGTGCTCAGGTCTGTCTCTGCACAGTGTGCAGAGACAGACCTGTCATCTGCCTGCTCAGCAGGGATCGATGGAGCAATCCCCCGCTGAGCAAAGAGGAGCCCGTACACGGACACGTCTGTGTGAAAGGGCCCTTAGACTTTGTCTACCAGTGTCCATTCACCTAGAGCTGGTATATAACCCAGTAGGTAATGAATAATAGCCAAACTGTGTCCCATGATGTATTCAAAGAAAATGATTTTACAGGTATGATGAATTAATCCTAGTTTTTTTCCAAAAAATTTGCGTTTAAAAAACCGCTGCGCACCTTTTGAGTGACATAAAAAAATTTCAACAACCAACTTTTTTTTTCTACAGGGTCTTTGCTTTCAAAAAATACACTACTGAGCAAAATTTTTTAGGCAGGTGTTAAAAAATGCTGTAACTTAAGAATGCTTTCAGAAATAGAAGTGTTAATAGTTTTAACAAAATGGAAAGTAAATAAACAGCAGAGAAATCCAAATCAAAATTTGATGTGACCACCCCTTGCCTTCAAAACAGCATCAGTTCTTCCAACTACGCTTGCCCTACACAGGACATACACATGCAAATGCACAGATCTGAACTGAGCCCCATATCACAATCGTGTTCTTATATCAGCATCCTCAGTTCCCCCCTACACATCAGTCATTCCCCCTTCACTTTACTATCCTTAGCCCACCTCACATTATTATCCTCAGCTCTCCACTATTACTGTGATCAGCCCCCTTCACATGGCCCCCCTCCTGTCCTAGTTTATACAGACAGAGCCGATAGCAGGAGGCACAGCAGCTCTAGACAGGGGGTGGGAGCTGCAAGTCGATAATTGGTTGCTAGAACCACCCTGCATCCTAGCAACAAATCACCTACTTGTTAACTCAGACAGCCCCTGCCCTCCGTCCACTGCTGCCCTGCCTCCCGCTCTTGGGTTTGTGAGAATGACAGCAGCAGAAGTGATGACTGGGGGCAGAACAGCTCCAAAATGGCAGTTCACCGCCATTTAGTGATGCCTGGTATATAATGTTTAGGGGTTCCAATTATCTAGCTAGAAAATGCATATTTTTACATGTACAGTACTATGCAAAAGTTTAGGTGTGAAGAAATGCTGTAAAGTAAGAATGATAGAAGTTATATATTAAATATATATATATATATATATATATATATATATATATATATATATATATATATATTTGTTTTTTTTTAAACAAATCTACAAAACACAAAGTGAGCAAACAGAAAAAAATCTAAATCAAATCAATATTTAGTGTAATTATTTAGTTACCCTTTGGCTTCAGAGCAGCATCAATTCTTTTTAAAGATATTTTTATTAGGTTTAGGTTTAAAAGAAACCAACGAACATAAAACACACACAAACAAAAGAAAAGAAACAAAAAGGGAAAAGAAAAAAAAAACAAGAGCATCTGACAATCTGGTCATACAGAAGTGGTAACCAAAATGCAACATGTTCAAGCATATAAAATAGACAGAAATCATTGCAAATGGCCTGAAATAGTTATAATAATAAGGGATATAGGCATGCCTGTATGGCATAACAGTATTAAAGGACCAGGTATTAGAGATCCCTGGGGCACGGCCCATCAATGATCAATCAAATGTACCAAAATCAGTGTTGAGAGAGGGTTAACGGACTAGCCAACCATTTACCCTAAATTTTATGAAAGGTTTTATTCCATTTTCGGATTTCAAAAGTCAGTTTATACAGTGGAATAGAATCATTAATACGTTTTAACCAGAGAAATTTCAGAGAGGTCTGTGCACCCTTCCAGGACAGTAAGATAGACTTTTAAACATAAAAATAAAGTATACGGAGCATTCTCTTGGCATGAGGCGATATGTGTAAGTCACCAAAAACGCCTAACAGGCAATTCTTGGGGTGAATTATGTTAGGGAGGCCCAACACAGTCGATATAAAAGCACCTACTTCCTCCCGGAAGTCCCCGACTATCGGGCACGACCAGAAGCAATGTAGTAAGTCGGCCTCCTGGCCACAGCCACGGAAACAGACAGCTGAGGGCAGGAGACCCATCTTATGTAGTCTAGCTGGAGTAAGGTGGGTCTGATGAAAAATTTTAACCTGTATGATGCGGTCTCGGGAAGAAATAACAAAATTTTTATACGTGTCACTAAATTCTGACCAGTCCTCAGTTGCCATGGAAATATCCATCAATGCCCACTTAGCTTGTGCTTTATGAAACCTAGGGTTAAAGTCAGACATTGGGGGTGCATAGTAAGTGGATACTAGTTTAGTGGGTCCTGGCTGCCTAAGCATTTTTTCCAATGGGGGCAGGTCGGTGAGGTCATCTAGGGTACCAAATTGGGCATGTATAGCATGTCTGAGCTGGTAGTAATAAAATAAGTATGATCTTGGTAGGTCAAAGTCCAAACGTAGCTGTGAAAAAGTTTTAAAGCCCTGTGCATTGTATAAGTGGCATAAATATTTAACCCCTTTAGAGTACCATTGATTGGCATCCGGAAGGGAGTACAATTCCTGCAGATTAGGGTTAAACCACAGGGGGTTATTAGGGGACTGCAACCAAGAGTGTTTAGATATCTTCATAATAATGTATTTGAATAATGATAGGGAAGTAGAGTATGGAGGTTCCGGGGCGGTCAGGGAACCGGCCTCTATAGATTATATTATGTAGGGTTTCCAGGGAAGATGCAATAGCCCCCTCCATGGATGTACAGGCATTGGCCGGAACTGGATTTAACCAATCATGTATGTGTACCAGCTGGGATGCCATATAGTATAGAAAAAAAATTAGGAAACGCTAGGCCTGCCAAATGGGCTGGTAGCCTCAGTGTTTCGAGTGCCACTTTGGGGGATCCGCCCTTCCACAGGAAAGTAGTACATATCGTATATATGCGTTTGAAGATAGCTTTAGGTATTTTATATGGAGCGTTAGTAAGGATGTAGAGCAATCTTGGTAAAAAAAATCGTCTTAAGAATATTGGCCCTCTCCATGAGGTCCAGAGGTAAATCCATCCACTGTTTAGTCTGTTCCTGAAGGTGGACCAACAAAGGTTCTAGATTATTGGTAATATATAAAGATAGGGGAGTCTGAACTAAAACTCCAAGATATCCAAAGGAGGACACCACCTGGAGCCTGGAGGCCGGGTGAATCTGGAGAGGGTTAATCACATCTAAGCGGAAAAGGCTGGACTTGTCCCAGTTAACCCGGAATCCAGAGTAGTCCCCAAAGGTAGTGATCTCCTCCAGCAAGGCCCGCAGTGACTCATTCGTATCAGCCAGATACACCAAAATGTCATCCGCATAAAGTGAAATGCGCTCCTCTATATTAGCAATCAGAAGTCCTTTAATTTATGGGGGAGGAGCGAATGTTAACTGCAAGTGGCTCCATGGCCAGGGCAAACAAGAGGGGTGATAATGGGCACCCCTGTCGAGTGCCCCTAGTGATCGGGAAGGGATCAGTAATAGAGGAATTGACCCGAACCTGAGCTACTAGGGAGGTATAAAGAAGTTTTATCCATGCTACAACACGGGGGCCAAAGCCATATTTCTGTAACACTCGGAAAAGGTATGGCCACTCCACACCATCAAACGCTTTACAGGTGTCCAAGGACACAATGACGCGGGTAGGGGGACAGTTATGTGGATATTGCAGGTTGTGAAACAATCTGCAAATGTTCATTCTAGTACACCTGCCGGGTATAAAGCCTCCCTGGTCACTATTGATCAAGCATGCGACTACATTGTTCAAACGGTTTGCTAATATTTTGGCCAGAATCTTAACGTCCACATTGATGATGGAAATTGGACAGTAAGATTCACAAGTAAGTGGGTCCTTTCGGGGTTTTAATAGGAGTATTATCAGGGCCTCCCACATTGTTGGGGGGAGGATCCCAACATCTAGGGCTTTGTTATATGTCCGCATGAGGAAAGGGGACAAAAGGTCTTTGAATTTCGCATACCATTCGGTCGGGAAACCGTCGGGTCCAGGAGTCTTATGTGCGGGCATTTGGGAGATTACTGTAGCAATCTCCTCAGCTGAGATAGGTGCCTCCAGCATATCACGTCCCTCATCTGACGAGGAGGGAAGAGATATGTCAGCTAAGTAGTCAGACAACAAAGATTCATCATAGTCAACCCTAGAGGTATACAGCTTTTTGTAAAAACATAAAAAGGAATCCAAGATATCCCCTGGGTTATTATTAGCGGTACCTTGGGCAGTAATGATACGTGGTATGGAAATGGGGGAATGGTCAGGTCTGGTCAGGTATGCCAACAGACGTCCGGCTTTATTGCCATGTTCAAACGATTTCTGAGAAACATGCGCTTTTGTGTAAAATCCAGCAGACAGAGTTCATACTCCCTGCGGCTCTGTAACCATACCTCTCTCGTGTCAGAGGCAGGTTTAGAGGCATGAGTAGACTCTGCGTGTACCATAACAGTCTCAAGTTCCTCAGTAAGCATCTGGTTATTTTTCTGTAAGATCCCTGTGATAGACATAACGGTGCCCCTCAGTGTGGTCTTGAATGCGTCCCATTCTATGAAGGGGTCCACTTTACCCAAATTATCTTTCCAGTAATTAGAAATGCCCAACCTGCATTCTCCCTGCACTACCTTGTCCTCCAACCAGTATGAGTTCAGGAGCCACAGAGCAGGCCCCGAACCTTGGGAGGAAGAGGAGGGACACAGAGAGAGGGGCATGATCCGAAACTCCTCTGGGCAGGTATGAGATGGCGGAAACAACAGGAAGGGTCTCCGCCAGAGCAAATGCCAAGTCCAGTCTAGACATGGTGTGGAAAGAATCCGAATGGCAGGAAAAATGGCGCACATCCGGATGTTTCCAACGCCACACCTCTGTCAGGCCGTGGACCTGAACCCAGTCTACAAATGAGGGGAAGGACCTACCTCCTCCTCCCAGACGGTCTATTGCTGGGTCTAAGACCGCATTAAAATCCCCCACATAAAGCAGGGGGCCGGGGGTTTATTCAGTAGCTTGGGGGACAATTTGGAGAGTACCTCCACTGAAAACGAGGGGGGGGGGGATATAAATATTCACCAGCGTAAAGGTTGCAGTGGAAATCTGTAAAGTAAGAATAAACCGCCCCTCTGGGTCTGTTTTAACGTTTATCATCTCAGCTGGGAGAGATTTAGCCAGTAGGATAGATACCCCCCTGGAATAGTTAGTGTGAGTAGCATGGTATTATTTAGGGCCCTTGTCTTAGAGCCCGTAAGGTGAGTCTCCTGGAGGCATATAATGTGAGGGTGACTTTTTTTAACACAGAAAAAACCAAGGATCTCTTCTGGGGTGCATTCAGACCTCTAGTATTCCATGAGACTATCCTTAGGGGCTTTGCCATAATAGAGCATACAGTAATGAAAAAGCATAGGTAAACATTTGAACCAATACAAATATGACCAGACAGGCCGCGCCACCTGAAGCACATGAGCAAAAAGTGCGTGGATCTGCCAGCATGGTGACACGAGCCAAAAAATAGAAAAATAATAAAAAAAATAAATATAAATAAAAAAAGAAGCATTAACAGTCCGCCATAGGCAGTAACCTGAGAAAAATATTAATGTCTCTCGAGTGAAAAATTGCAGAGATGAGCTGAAAAAGGGATAAAAAGAAAAAAAAAACATGAAAAAAGAAATCTCCAACAAAATCCCTTAAAATCCCTTGCCCCCCACCCCGCTCGGCCATCCCAAACATAGCGAGCTTCCGATACCAAACTGAAAGACCTTCCTAACTAGAAACCGTGGAGGTCAAAACTGTTCCGTGGCCTCACCACAAGCCGGTAAGAGGGTAACATGAGATCTGGTGAGGCTCCCAACTGGTGGCAAAAAAAAACTTTGATTGTGTCCTGGTGTAGGATGCATGACCTAATCGTCCGTGTGGAAGAAAGTGCAAAATCCGATGGCCTGCATTTCAGACAGGTCAGGATGGCAAACAGTACAGGTGCAGGGGAAAATTTAGAGATGAAGGCCCGGAGAAATGGAGGAGAATGGAGAAGTAGACACCGTATTCGGCATAGCAGGGTGCAGGTCTCGCCAGGTAAAAGGCCAGATGGCAGAAACTACTGGCATTGTGTAATATCGTAAAGGCACCGAATTATACAGGGGTGCACGGGGCCTGTATTAAGACAACTGGTAAGTATCATTTTAGGTTAGTGGTAGCTTCAATCACCTCTGCATCTGTGGGCTGCTCCATAGTAATCATTCAGCCACGCCATGGCCTCCTTGGGGCTGGTGTAGAAATGGGCCTTGCCATCATAAATAATGCGCAATTTGGCAGGGAAGAGAATGGCATAGGACAGGGGGAGAATCCACAGCATGACTAAGCTCAGCAGACTGCTGTGGTTCCTGTGACTGCAGGGGGTCTGTTTGTGTATGAAATATAGCAGGAATTGAAGCACTCACCCCTGTTTCAGAGTGCTGGACAGCAGAGGAGGAAGCCTGCAGCGTGCCTGCATGCTCTGCATGTGTCTCAGCGCCATCTTGCCACCAGAACCGCACCAGCTGTTCCGCCGTGTGTGTGGGCCGGGGCAGCCCGTATCTCACTATGTCTGCCAGCCTGATAGATGCCCACAGCCGTAGGGAACAAAACGGTACCTTCCACGAGGAGATAGGACCAAGGATAAGGGAAGGACGGTGTTGAGAGCCGGAGCTGTGAGTCTATGCGACTGCTCTCTTCACCATCAAGCCACGCCCCCGCAGCATCAATTCTTACACTTGCACAAGTCAGGTATTTTTTAGGATTAGAATCATGAATAGGATTAACCAATTATACCAATCAGGTGCTAATGATCATCAGTTTTATATGTAGGTTGAAACAGTCAACTGAAACAAACAGCCTAAAACTGGGTGAGGAAAAGCCAAACTCCACTTCTAAGTTGAGGTTGTGAAATATAGTTTTATATACCTTGGCAAGACTGAGCACAGCAACAAGACACGGTAGATTTATTGCATCAGCAAGATCTCTCCCAGGCAAAGATTTCAAAGCAGACTGGGGTTTTAAGATGTGCCGTTCAAGCTCTTTTAAAGAAGCACAATGAAATGGACAACGTTGAGGACTGTAGACATAGTGGTCGGCCAAGGAAACTTAAAGGAGAAGTGCAGGCAAAACCTAACTAATGCTAAACCTGCTCTGTGCCACATTCTAAACCTAATCTATATAACCCTGTAAAGCAAAACTTGCTGTACTTGGCTACTCTGCAGCCAATCTAGTCTGGTCCCAGCATTATCTGTCAGCCATGGCTACGATGTGTAGGCGGGTGCAGGAGAGGCATTCGACAATGGAGGCCCCATAGTAAGTCTATGGGTGATGTCACTTCCTATTCATTTCACAGCTGTTGGTTCTATCCTGCACAAAGCATCCGCCGCTGGAGACCGGCCCAAATCGGGTACAGAATAGGCAAGTACAGCGAGTTTTGCTTTACAGGGTTAGATAGGTTAGGCTTAGAATGTGGCACAGAGCAGGTTTAGCATTATTTTTTTCATGGGCATCTCCTTTATTGCAGCAGCTGAAAGACACATAATGCTTCCATTTACATTGGAAAATGTCCAGCAGTGCTATCAGCACAAAACTGGTGGAAACCAGTGGGACCCAGGTACACCCATCTACTGTCCAGAGAAGTCTGACCAGAAGTGGTCTTCATGGAAGAATTGCAGCCAAAAAGCCATACCTCTGTTGTGGAAACAAGGCTAAGTGACTCAACTATGCACAAAAACATAGGAACGGAGATGCAGAAAAATGGCAGCAGGTGCTCTCAACTTCAAAACTTTAAATATTTGGTTGTAGCAGGAGGCAGTTTGTTTACTGAAGAGCTGGAGAGTGGTACAATAATTAGTGTCTACAGTCAAGCATGGAGGAAGTTCCTTCTAAGTTTGGGGCTGCATTTCTGCAAGTGGAGTTGGAGATTTGGTCAGGATCAATGATGTCCTCGATGCTGAGAAACACATGCAGATACTTATCCATAATGACAAACCATTAGGGAAGTGTGTGATTAGCCCCGGACAACAATCCCAAACATACAGCCAATGGCATTAGGAACCATCTTCAGTGTAAAGAACAAGGAGTCCAGGAAGTGATGGTATGGCTCCTACAGAGCCCTGATCTCATCGAGTCTGCCTGGGATTAGAAGAAGAGGCAGCCTACATCCACAGATGATCTGTGGTTAGTTCTCCAAGATGTTTGGAACAACCTACCTACCTTTAAAAACTGTGTGCAAGTGTACCTAGAAGAATTGATGCTGTTTTGAAGACAAAGGATGGTCACCCCAAACATTGATTTGATTTGGATTTGCTATCTGTTAATTTACTTTCCATTTTGTTAATTGATGAAAATAAATTACTAACACTTCTATTTCTGAAAGCATTCTTAATTTACATTTTTCACACCAACCTAAAACGTTTACACACTAGTGTATGTGAGAAGTGTCAGAATTAAAACGGGCAGCAAATGGTTAAAGAAATTCTGGTCAAGTTGTAAGTAGGCCGGAATTCTTACCACCTGTTTTGTGTCTCAACAGGCAAAGAAGGATTTTCAGGTACAATAGTACATTTTTCGAGAAGTTGCTTTTCTGGCTTTGAGCAATCTGAGAATGACACATTATTAGTTACCCGTGTCCCTCAAGACCTCGATTTTGATTGCAATGTCATTAAAGCTAGCGACTGAGAAGCAGAATAGAACAGAGGGCCACAAGACAGAAGATCTGGCCTGGAAGAGTCAAGGGATAGTCTCCCAAGTTTGAGTATATCTGTGCATTAGGTTCTCCTGGTTCAGTTTGGTGGAATAAGACTCACCGGTTTCTTTTCTTGCTCTATTTTGTGGAAG
Organism: Lithobates clamitans; assembly: GCA_037952925.1. Classification (NCBI taxonomy): domain Eukaryota; kingdom Metazoa; phylum Chordata; class Amphibia; order Anura; family Ranidae; genus Lithobates; species Lithobates clamitans. The sequence goes on from JBBGZY010001684.1 coordinate 2,293,135, forward strand.
ATTTTTTTGTCCTGGTAACCACCAGGGGTAGCTTGTTGTACTCAAGAAGCCAGGATGTCCACGTCTGGACTGCACTATTTCTAAAACAGGAGATTAAGGATGCTGGGCCCACTCCCCTTGGTCAAGGCAGTGAAGGAGATCAAGAGAAGCATTGTGCTTATTCCAGGCCAACAAGATGTTGCATTGGAGAGGCCTTGAATGGAATTGAGTAAAGGTTTCCAAAGAAGCCCAGAACTCTCAGAGAATCTCACTGAGGGATGTTTCTTTGATCTTATGATCCAAACATGAGATCTTACAGCAGTGGTCATCAACCCTGTCCTCAGGGCCCACTAACAGGCCAGGTTTGCAAGATAATTGAAATATATCACAGGTGATATCATTTGCTGCTCAGTGATTGAAGTATTCTAGTCTGAAGGTGACAACAGGCAAATGCCTAAAAGAACCTCATAGGAGTGTGAGGGTAAATAGTAATCACTAAATGAATGAGTTTTATAGGAGTGCTGAGCAATGTACATACACACTATAAAAATAAAAAAAACTAAATGCTGTTAGTTAATATTATCTGTGTCCCATTTAACTAACAGCATTTAGTTTTTTTTATTTTTATAGTGTGTATGTACATTGCTCAGCACTCCTATAAAACTCATTCATTTAGTGATTACTATTTACCCTCACACTCCTATGAGGTTCTTTTAGGCATTTGCCTGTTGTCACCTTCAGTTTTTAGCGCGACTTTTTGATTTTTATATGATTTATGGTTTACTACTTTTTAGTCGCAGCTTATATTTATTAGTGTAAGCGCAATTTTTGTTTTTACCTTTCTAGTATTCTAGTCTGCATCTCCCCAAGGTAATACATAAAACCTGGCCCGTTAGTGGGCCCTGAGGACAGGGTTGATGATCACTGTCTTAGAGAATTCTGGTTTTGGAAGAAAGATCTAGTTGGCTGTGCCCCGAATGAGGCCTAAGTTTCTTATGCAAAGAGAAGGTTAGAGAGCAAATTTTTGAAAGCGGTTTACCCAAAGGCTTGAAGTATCTTAATCGTCCTTTGGACATTTGCAGATAGCTGAAGGGGAGATGAACCCTTGAGAAGAATATTGTCTAGACATTCTATTAGATGAATGCCCTTATGTTCTTACGAGAGAAATAAGAGGTGCAGGTACCTTTGTGAATACTATGGATGAGGAGGATAGGCCAAATGGTAGTGTGACAAGCTGGAAGTGTTCCTCTCCTACTGCAAAGTGCAGGAAGCAGTAATGAGGAGGGTAAACAGGAATGTAGATAGAGATAATCATCTTGAATGTCTACTGATGACAAGTATACAAACAAAATTACAGTGGGCATGGAACTTTGAATGAGGCAGGTCACTTTTACCAAAATAAATATGCAGAGTAAATATAATTTTAAATGTATTAAAAAGTTGTTAATCAGTTCATGATCATAAAGTACATAATGACAATTTACAATTGTGATGAAAGCATCTGATACAAAAACTAACATGTAAAAATTAATGGTGATAAAATTAATTCATATTAAACTGATACACGAGTTGAGTCTTATGCCGCGTACACACGAGCGGACTTAACGGCAGACTTTGCCCGGCGGACGGGATTTGGTCGGACAATTCGATCGTGTGTGGGCTCCAGCGGACTTTGTTTTCTCAAAAGTTGGACGGACTTAGATTTGAAACATGTTTTAAATTAATCCGCCGAAATCGAGTCCGGTCGAAAAGTCTGCTCGTCTGTATGCTAGTTTGACGGACAAAAAGCCACGCTAGGGCAGCTATTGGCTACTGGCTATAAACTTCCTTGTTTTAGTCCGGTCGTACGTCATCACGTACCAATTCGACAGACTTTGGTGGATTGTGTGTAGGCAAGTCCGTTCATTCAGAAAGTCCTTCATAAAGTCCGTTGAAAAGTCCGCCGAGCAAAGTCTTCCGTAAAGTCCGCTCGTGTGTACGCGGCATTAGCATGTCAAGATATCTCTTTTGTTACATCTGTCAGTCATGTATTTTCTATTTTTATGTGTAGCGGTGCCCTCCGTGGGGTCGCAGAGTGTAGTAGTTCCACCGTCACCCTGCTCAGCCAGGCATTCACTTCCAATCACACATTGCCAGACAATGAACAGGCCTTCAGCTTGTTTTTGTTGTTTTTATTTAGGGGATTTAACTTGGATTGGAAAAAGGGACATGGGATGCCCAGATAATTGATCTTGTAATTTGAAAAAAAAAAAGATTTTGGATCTATATTGGCAGTCTCTAAAGTGCCTTACTTCTCCAACACATCACTTGAGTCAACTCCACTTTCTCTACTGCACAATCCTAGATTCCTGTCAGTTATTCAGAGGGAGGCCTAACCATGTGCCAAGTCCCAACTGTCCATTACCCGCCATTTGCTGGCAGGGGTCTGCAGGCCCCTTTGGTGTAGCAACCAAAAGCGATAAAAAGTAGTAATTTTGTGCTAGCTCAATTTTGGTGGACTACTGGTCAAAGTAAGTCCTGCCAAGCCTACTGGCTGCAGCAACTTGATTCAAATCCGACATCACAGTCTCTCCCTCTGGCTTCACATCCAATCCTGGCATGTCTGTTCCAAATCTCCACACTGTGCCTGTCACTCACCGACCCCGAAATGGAACCCTCCTAGTGACTTGCCCGGCAATGCTCCTCGCTGTCCTCTTCCTGCTCAGGACACTCCAAGCTTTTGTATGAAGAGGTTCCTTCCCAGCTGCTGCGCTCCAGACCCAGAGTCACCCCCCCAGGAAGGGAACTCCTACAGGGCCACGACAGCCTAACACTCCATCGTAGGTTCTTCCACCCGACAACTCCTCCCACAGCAGGCTGACCATGAGTATATAGAGGAGGCCTGCCCCCTGCCAATCCTAGTTGCGGATTGGTCACGGCTCCCAGATACACTCCATACCACTCCAATCCTCTGCCCGGCCTCTTTTCCAGAACCCTCTAGAACCAGAGGCGGCGCCAGAGAGATTAAATGCATGTTATTTACCTGCTGCTACTCTTAAAACCACTCCCCAGCCCCCAGATCAAAACAAACAGACCTAGCTCACAGCTAGGCCTGACTACATTTACCTGCACTGACTGAAAAAAACAAAACCACTACCTCCAACACATCCTACCCAAGGTAAAGGGTGCTACATATGTATATACCATCATGTATCAGTTTAATATGAATTCATTTTTAACAACCATTAATTATTTCACGTCAGCTCTTGTATCAGATGCTTTCTTCACAATTGGAAATTGTCATTATGTACTTTATGATCATGGAATGTTGATTAACGACTTTTTAATAAATTTGAAATTTTATGTACGCTGTATATTTATTTTGGTAAAAGTGACCTACCTCATTCAAATCCCATGACCACTGTAATTTTGTATGTATGCACATTTAGGGATGGAAGCATGTCTCTGTGGATGCTACGGGTCACATTTCTTCTCTTATGTACTGATGACACGTATTCCCCTCCTCTTTGAGAGGCAGTAACTGACCTTGTGAACTCCATGGGAAACTTTGGAACATGAAAGTACAGGTTTAGGGATTTTAGGTCCAGAATAAGATGCATTTACCATTGGGTTTTGGCACCATGAACAGATTGGCATAGAATCATTTGAACCCACCCTCCAGAGAGACCAGCATGACCACTCCTGGGACAAGAGATGGTTCAGGGTTGTCTAAAGATAGGACTATCCTTGAGAATATTTTGGTTGGTTTGGGAGAGGAAAATGGTGATTGGGTACATTTTGTACCCTCTGAAACCATTGATTGTTACAGTTTGCCTTCCTCTGGGTCACGGACATCCCAGGCCTGTAGGTTCAGAGGCCCCAGTTCCTAGGAGTGAGGGGACACCTTTATTGTGATGGGGGGTTGGGCTGAACTTGGTAGGTTATGTGTTCTTGCTCCAAAGGAGAGGCAGAATGGGAAAATGCCTATGTAAACAAGGCATTTCCCTGTTCCGCCTAGTGACATGACCGGGATCTACTGCTCCCTGTCATCGGGAGCAGTGATCTCTGTCATGTCCTAGGTAGCCCATCCCCCCTACAGTTAGAACACACCGAGGGAACACAGTTAACCCCATTGATCGCCCCCTAGTTTTTAACTTCTTCCCTGCCAGTGACATTTACACAGTAATCAGTGGCTATTTTTTTAGCTCTGATCGCTGTATAAATTCAATGGTCCAAAAATAGTGTTGATCTGTCTGCCGCAGTCCCGATAAAAATCGCAGATCACCGCCATTACTAATAATAAAAAAAAAGCTGAATAATAAAAATGCCATAAATCTTTCCCCTATTTTGTAGACGCTATAACTTTTGCGCAATCCAATCAATTTACACTTATTGCAATTTTTTTCACCATTAATATGTAATATGTAGAAGAATACAGATTGGCCTAAACTGAGAAATATATATATATATATATATTTTTTTTTTTTTTCTTTTGGGGGGGGATATTATAGCAAAAAGCAAAAAATATTGCTTTTTTTTTTTTTAAATTGTCGCTTTTTTTTGTTTATAGAGCAAAAAATAAAAACCGCAGAGGTGATCAAATACCACCAAAAGAAAGCTCTATTTGTGGAAAAAAAATAGGATTTTTAAATCAGCTTACCTGTAAAATCCTTTTCTTGGGAGTACATCACAGGACACAGAGCCTTTGATAATTACTAAGTGGGTTAGATGGTCACCATCAGGTGATTGGACACTGGCAACCCTAATTACAAGGCGAGTTCCTCCTCTATATAACCCATTCCATATGGAGAGTACCTCAGTTTTGTAGCAAAGCAATAAGTATCCCAACGTATAATCCCGAAGAGGGGCGGGAGCTCTGTGTCCTGTGATGTACTTCCAAGAAAAGGATTTTACAGGTAAGCCGTTTTAAAAGTCCTATTTTCTTGTTCATACATCACGGGACACAGAGCCTTTGATAATTACTAAGCGGGTTGTCCCAGAGCAATGCCCAAATTTGAGGGGAGGGAGACAGATCAGAAACACAACAAAATATTTTACAGCGCACACATACAAGAATGACATTTCCTGCAGGGCTAGTTAAAAACACCTGAACATATTCAAAAAATATGGGGGTTTGGTCACACTATATAGTTATATAGTGCCTAGCCCACTTACTGCGACAAAGTACCCCGAATTAGTGGATCCTACACTTGTAATAGAATGGAAGATCCTTTGTCTCAACCATGGGAGCTGAACTCCTCTATGTGGGAGAACTGAAAGGGATACATCCTAAACACTGGTGGTCACTAAATAGGAGGTAATGAGGAGGGGGAGGGATGCTCCAGCCCAAAAACCTGGTCAGGGCCTATTACAACATACAAGAACATATTTGGGGGGCACACCATACAATGCATTTAAATTCAAGATGGTGCTGCTATAGGACCTACAAACAGTACAAAATATTTTACAGCGCACACATACAAGAATGACATTTCCTGCAGGGCTAGTTAAAAACACCTGAACATATTCAAAAAATATGGGGGTTTGGTCACACTATATGGTCATATAGTGCTAAGCCCACTTACTGCGACAAAGTACCCCGAATTAGTGGGTCCTACACTAGTAATAGAATGGAAGATCCTTTGTCTCAACCATGAGAGCTGAACTCCTCTATGTAGGAGAACTGAAAGGGATACATCCTAAACACTGGTGGCAACTAAATAGGAGGTAATGAGGAGGGGATGTTGTAATAGGCCCTGACCAGGTTTTTGGGCTGGAGCACCCCTCCCCCTCCACATTACCTCCTATTTAGTGGCCACTAGTGTTTAGGATGTGACTTAATATGGTCCACAGGATCACCGCCCCTTCCTATGTGCCAAACGCTGCGCTCACAGATCTAAACCTCACTGACAGCTGCCACTTAAAATTCAAACAGTGCAAAAATATTAATAAATGATTCACTATAACCTGCCCTTCCCTCAAGTGAAATCAAATAGCAGCGCTAAAATAACAAAAAAAGGGTATATATGTGTATATATATATATATATATATATTAATAAAAAATGTGACAAACTATTAAGTATCATTCACTTAAGAGCAAAATATATTCTAGCATTATCAAAATTCATACAGTATATATTAATAACTTAAAAAGTCTAATAAACAGTGACGTAGTGATGTAAGTGATGATTCATAAAATAATATGATATAGATCTTCAGTGAAAAAATCTTCCACCACACCGCTGTGAAATGTGATCTCCACTCCCCTTCAGCGAGCAAACTCACCAGCTACTTTTGCCTTACACTCGTGTTCGGCTCACAGGCTAGTCCCATACAGTAGGGGGCACAGTGATAACTTCCACTCAATCCCTGTTGGGTGTCCAGAGTATATATACAAGCGTACTCTGATGGAAGATCTCCAGCTCTGGAAGGAAGACAAGTCAGGCTCAGGTGTGCCCCCCAAATATGTTCTTGAAGATCAGAAACACAGACCGTCATCAGACGTGAGGACCTACACTACTGCCTGCAGCACACTGCGCACGAAGGCGGCATCCTCATGCCCTCTTACATCCACCTGATAGAATCTAGTGAATGTATGGACCAAAGACCAAGTTGCAGCCTTGCAGATCTGAGCCATGGAGACCTGGTGATGCACTGCCCAAGAAGCACTAACTGCTCTAGTCGAATAATAGTCTGAATAATAACCTGTCTAATCCATCTAAAGATAGTGGACTTCGACGTTGCCTGGCCCTTTTTGGAGCCTTCTGGCAGTATAAATAGACAATCAGTCTTTTGTATCTGAGACGTTGCCTGTAGATAGATTTTGACTGCTCTTACATCTAAAGAGTAACAACTTCTCCTCCACGGATCTGGAAAAAAGAAGGACGGTAGGACCACATCTTGATTCAGATGGTATCCTGAAACTACTTTAGGCAAAAAGGTCGGGTGAGGACGCAACACCACCCTGTCTTCGTGAAAAATCAAATATGGCTCCTTACATGAAAGAGCTGCTTATTCTGATACCCTAATTCCGATAACCTCCTGGCTGAGGATATGGCTACAATATGGCTACAAGAAAAAACTATTTCTTTGTCAAAAGAACCAAAGGAGCATGGTGCAATGGTTCAAAAGGTTGTCTCTGTAAAACAGACAAAACCAAATTTAAATCCCACAGGCACACAGGAGGCTTAACTTGCGGATTCAAGTGCAGTGCCCCATCACTGAAAAATCAGGGAATGAGAGGCAAGCGGTCTTTGAAAAAAATACAGACAAGACCGAGATCTGGCCCTTGATAGTGCTCAAGGCCAGCCTCAGTTCTACGTCTAATTGAAGAAAGGCAAGAATCCTGCTAATGGCATACCTTCTAGGATGCCCCCCCTGGATTCACACCAGGAAACATATGCCTTCCAGATTCTGTAATAGATGAGTCTGGAGGCCGGATTCCTAGCCTTAACCAAAGTGGATAGGACTGGACCCAAGAGCTCTTCAGGATGTGGGACTCAACAGCCAAACCGTCAAATTCAGACTTCGTAAGGCAGGATGGAATATTGGGCCCTGTGAGAGTAGATCTGGGCGTAGCGGTAGAACCCAAGGTCTTCCCTCTGTCATCTTTACGATCTCTGCATACCAAGGTTGCCTGGGCCAAGCCGGGGCCACCAGAATTACCGGCTTCCCTTCCCTTTTGACTCTCTGAAGGAATCGTGGAAGAAGTGGAACTGGAGGGAACGCATAGATCATAAAGTACTGAATCGCTAAGGCATCTGACCCTTGTGCCAGCAGATCCCTTGTTCTTGACACAAAGTTGTCCAGTTTATGTTGAACCTGGAAGCCAACAGGTCTACATCTGGGGTACCCCATTTCCAACATATGGCCCGAAATATCTTGGGGTGTAGAGGCCATTCTCCTGGACACAGCTGCTGGCAGCTCAGGAAATCCGCCTGCCAATTTTTTACCCCTGGAAAGACCGCAGACAGGCAGGGAACATGCCTTTCTGCCCAAGAAAAAATCTGATTCACCTCCTTCTGGGCATCCAGACTCCTGGTGCCCCCTTGGTGATTGATAAAGGCCATTGCTATAGCGTTCTCTGACTGTATCCGGACAGGACAGTCCTGCAACCTGTAAGTCCAGGCCCTGTGGGCCAGATTAATTGCCTGAATCTCCAGAATGTTGACTGGCAAGAGCCCTTCGGCTCTGGACCATCTTCCCTGGGAAGAGGCTTCTTCCAGCACTGCTCCCAGCCTACAAGGCTGGCATCTGTGGTTACGACCTTCCAAGTAACTGGCACAAAGGATTTTCCTTTCAGTAGATTCTCAGTTAGTAACCACCAATTGAGGCTCTGGCGTACCCATGGTGACAGGCACATTGGAAGATGCAAGGCTTGAACATTCTTGTTCCAGGCAGATAGGATGCTGCTCTGTAAAGGTCTTGAGTGAAACTGGGCATAAGGAACAGCCTCAAATGAGGCTACCATTTTCCCCAATAACCTCATACATAGTCGAATGGAAGGATTTTTCCTTGTTTTGACTACTTGGACCAAATCCTTTATGGCTTTGGCTTTTGACTTGGGTAAGAATACTCTGCTTTGGACTGTGTCTATGACCATGCCCAAGTATTCCAGACTTTTTAGGGGCTGTAAGGAGGATTTTTCTAGATTGAGGACCCAGCCTAGGTACTCTAAATACTTCACTGTGCTGAGCACATTGCGGTCTAAGCTTGCTACGGACTGTTCTACTAGTAGTAAATCGTCCAGATAAGCTGTTACTGCTATGCCTCGAGCCCTTAGCTTTTCCAGGAGCAAGGTTAGAACCTTTGTAAACACCTGAGGTGTGGTAGCGAGACCGAAAGGTAGGGCCACAAACTGGAAGTGGCGCTGCTCCACTGCAAACCTTAGAAACTGTTGGTGAGCGGGAGAAATTGGCACATGTAAATATGCATCTTTGATGTCTACTGATGCCAGAAACTCTCCTCCCTGAAGGGTGGAAACCACTGAGTGGATTGACTCCATGCAGAAAGAAGGAATGATTAAGAATGGATTCAGGTCTTTTAGATCTAGAATAGCACGACATCTCCGTTTGGTTTTGGAACCGTAAAGAGGCTTGGAGTAGAACCCCAAGCCTTGCTCTTCTGGGGCTGCTTCTATAAATCATCCCTTGGGAAAACAGGTGTTCTAAGGCCAGAAGCAAGGGCCTCCTTTTTTCTGGATCTTTGGAGACTCTTGACCTTAGAAAGCGGGATGGCGGAAGCTCCCAAAACTCCAGCTTGTAGCCCAAAGACACCGTAGGAGGTTGTCCTGAACCTCTTCCCGCCAGGCATCTTCAAACCGCAGCAGCCTTCCCCCCACTCGGCCGAGTGGGGGCAACTCTTCATAAGGAGGCTTTGGGGTACTGCTTGACAGATCGTGGACCCAAAGACTTTTTCTGCCCTCTCCCCTAGTATTGGACTGGGGAGGCCGTCGCCACTGCCTGGAGGTTGAGGCTCCAGGGGCTGGGGAAAGAATATGTCTAAATGAGGGACGTTTACTCTTCTTAACCGGCAACAAAGTGATCTTGCCCCCGGTAATCCTCTGGATATATTTGTCCAAATCATCCCCAAACAAGCGTTCCCCATGAAACGGGAGCCCAGTCAAAAAATCTTTTGCATGAAGCCTCAGCTGCCCAATGCTTAAGCCAAGGAGACCTGTGCATGTGTACCAGCTAAACAAAATCCATAATGACATCAACCGCAAAACATAAGGCTTTAAGAAGTTCTGCATAAACCTCGACCTGTTCAGTGGGGAGGAGGTTAACCACCTGCTTCATTTGTTCTTTTAGGAATTGGCACATGCCAACTGCTGCGACTGCACGTTGGACCACAGCGCCAGCCATAGAAAAGGAGGCTTTAAATAAAGATTCCAGCTTTTTGTCAGTTGGATCTTTGAACCCCTGAGCATTGTCCACAGGGCAGGTCAGGCTTTTATTCACACAGGAAACAGCCGCATCAATTGCTGGCAGCCCCCATTTCTTAGTGAATTTTTCCTCCATCGGTTAAAGAAGGGAAAACTTCTTAGGAGGAGAAAATAGCTCACCTGGGTGAACCCAGTTCTCATAAAACAATTTCTCCAGCAAGGGATGAATTGGGAAGGTACACACAGCCTGTGGGGATTTCCGGGATCACAAGGAGGAAACAGAGGATATGGCAGCCTCAGCAAAGGGCAATTTGTATGTGGCACGCACCAACTCAGTATAATATTGCACCTTCACCTTGAGAGCCTGAGAGGAAGAAGAGAGCTTCTCCTCATCCCCTGAATCGTCTGACTGCTCCTGATCCCCACATAGGGATACTTCATCATTATCAGATTGCTCATCCGATAAGGAACCTAGAGCAGAGGCAGGGGATCTATCCCGTTTTCTGATACTCTTTAACCAGTTGCCGACCGCCGCACGACGATGTACGTCGGCAGAATGGCACGGGCAGGCAAAAGGACTTACAGGTACGTTCCTTGCCTTCCCGCGGGTGGGGGGTCCGGACCCCCCCTCAGTGCCAGCGGCGGTCGGATTATCGTCAGGGGCGATCAAAGGTGAGAGGAGGCCACTCATTCGTGGCTCCCCCCTCGTGATTGCTCCTGGCAAATGAGATGCTTCCTCGGCTTCTGTAATGTAAACAGAAGCGGAGAAAGTGATGTCACATCTCCTCAAGCCGGTCTTTTCGTTCTGGCGCCGAGGAGAGAAGACATCCAAGTAAGTTTGCACCAACACTACACTAACAGTAGAACACGCAGGCACACTTGTCACCCCCCCATCACCCCCTGATCACCCCCCTGTACCACTGACACCAAAAGCAGTTTTTTTTTCTGATTATTGCATTGGTGTCAGTTTGTGACAGTTATAAGTGTTAGGGCAGTTAGGGTTAGCCCCCTTTAGGTCTGGGGTACCCCCCTTTAGGTCTAGGGTACCCCTCTAACCCCCCTAATAAAGTTTTAACCCCGTGATCACCCCCCGTCACCAGTGTCACTAAGCGATCATTTTTCTGATCGCTGTATTAGTGACACAGGTGACGCTAGTTAGGGAGGTAAGTATATAGGTTCGCCGTCAGTGTTTTTTTAGTGACAGGGATCCCTATATACTACCTAAAAGGTTTTACCCCTTGATTGCCCCCTAGTTAACCCTTTCACCAGTGATCACCATATAATTGTTACGGGTGACGCTGGTTAGTTAGTTTATTATAGTTTTAGGGCACCCGCCGTTTATTACCTTATAAAGGTTTAACTCCCTGATCGCCCGGCGGTGATATAAGTTACGTTTTTAGGGTCAGATAAAATCTGCTTCGCCCCAGGCGTCAGGTTAGTGCCAGTACCGCTAAAACCCACGCATGCAGCATACACCTCCCTTAGTGCTATAGTATCTGATCCGATCAGATCTATACTAGCATCCCCAGCAGTTTAGGGTCCTCAAAAACGCAGTGGTAGCAGGATCAGCCCAGATACCTGCTAGCACCTGCATTTTGCCCCTCGGCCCAGCCTAGCCCACCCCACCCAAGTGCCATATGGATCAATCACTGACACTTACAAAACACTAAGCACACATAACTGCAGCGTTCGCAGAGTCAGGCCTGATCCCTGCGATCACTAACAGTTTTTTGGTAGCGTTTTGATACAGTCACTGACAGGAGCTTTTTTGCCTGCGAGTCTTACTAGTGTACCCCTAAATTTAGAGCCCAAAATGGCAAATCGAAGGTACACTAGTGAAGAGGCCTACACGTTTCTGAGCATGACAGATAGTGAAGAGGAAGTCACTCATCTGTCAGATTCAGGCTCAGAATACGATCCTGTAGACGACAGCGGCTCCATGACAGATAGCTCTGACGACGGAGTTGTGGTCCCTGCCAAGGTCAGGCGTACCAGACCCCGAACTTCTTCTTCTGTCCTTGAAGTGCAAGAACCGCAGGTCCCTCGTATGGAGCAGAGAAGTACTAGCGCCGCTATTCCTTCTGGTGAACTGGCAAGCACCAGCGGCCTAGTACACCCTGGTCGTACATCCAGCACTGCAGTATCACCTGGTGACGTGGCGAGTCCCATAAGTGCAATTCAAGCTGGTGAGGTGGCAAGCACTAGTAGTGTCCCGCTGCCACCAAGAAGACGAACACAGGCCCGTTGTGCCCATAGTGCCCTTCCTGCTGCATTCGCTAATCCAAATTGGGAACCCACCACTTCTGCAGCACCCGTACTTCCCCCATTCACTGGCCAACCCGGAATTCAGGTGGAAACAGTTGATTTTACGCCACTGGATTTTTATTCACTGTTTTTCACCGAAGATCTCTATAGATCTATTGTGGACCAAAGCAATTTATACGCTGGTCAACACATCGCCGCTAATCCCCAGTCCTCCCTTGCCAGAGATTGGAGACCAATTATGGTCTCCGAATTTAAGCTCTTTCTGGGCCTTTCCCTCAACATGGGCATAAATAAAAAGAGTGAGTTGCAGTCATATTGGTCCACTGACCCAATTTACCATATGCCCGTGTTCTCTGCTTCCATGGCCAGGGCACGATACGAGCAGATTTTGCGGTTCATGCATTTCAATGACAATGAACTCTGTCTTCCTCGTGGAGACCCTGAATATGATCGGCTCTACAAAATTCGGCCCCTCGTAAACCACTTCAACCAGCGGTTTGAAGACTTGTTTACTCCCCATCAAGTTGTCTGCGTTGATGAGTCCCTGATTACATTTTCTGGCTGCTTGTCATTCAAACAGTACCTTCCCAGCAAGCGTGCCAGATACGGGGTCAAGATGTATAAGCTCTGTGACAGGGCCACAGGCTATACATGTAGTTTTATGGTTTACAAGGGCAAGGACAGTCACGTAGAGCCGACAAACTGCCCTGACTACATAGGAAGCGCTGGTAAGATAGTGTGGGACTTGGTGTCACCCTTATTCGGAAAGGGGTACCATTTATATGTGGACAATTATTACAAGAGTGTGCCACTTTTTAATCATCAAATTGGAGCATGTGGCACCGTGCGATCTAATCGCCGGGGCTTTCCCCAGCGGCTTGTAGATTCCAGTCTTAGGCTGGGGGAGAGAGCCTGCTTGCGGTGTAATAATTTGCTCGCTATGAAGTGGAGGGGCAATAAGAATGTTTTCGTTCTTAACTCCCTTCATGCAGACACGAAGGTCCAAATTACTACGGTGACTGGTGTTGTGGAGAAACCCCTCTGTGTCCACGAATATAACCAAAATATGGGAGGGGTGGACCTCAACGACCAGTTGTTGGCGCTGCACCTAGTTGCCTGTAAGGCCAGACGCTGTTAAAAAAAGTGTCTGTATACTTATTTCAATTGGCTTTGCTGCACGCTCATGTGCTATACAGAGCTTCAGGACAGACTGAATCCTTCCTTAAATTCCAGGAAGAGATCGTCAGACCCTTCTGTTTCCAGACGGTGCTCCACCTGACCTTCCCCAACCAAATGCAGTAAGCCGGCTGCATGAGATTTTTCTAATGTCCTCTCGAGTACCCCTACCCAACGAGCCCCCCAAAGAAAATGTCGTGTCTGCAGAAAGCGCGGATATAGGCGTGACACCCGGTATTATTGTCCCTCCTGTCCTGGCAATCCTGGTCTTTGCATTGGTGAATGTTTTGAGCGCTACCATACACTAGTTGCGTTTTAGCGTAGGGTACAGCATTGCACAGACTAGGACACACTTTCACATGGTCTCCCAAGATGCCATCGCCATGGCATGCCATGGAACCGTTACAGTTTTAAAAGTTACAGTTATAAAAAAAAAAGTAAAAAAAAAATACACAAAACAAATATAAAAAAAATAAATAAATAGTTATCGTTTTATTGTTCTCTCTCTATTTTCTCTATTGTTCTGCTCTTTTTTACTGTATTCTATTCTGCAATGTTTTATTGTTGTTATGTTTTATCATGTTTGCTTTTCAGGTATGTAATTTTTTTTATAGTTTACTGTGTTTTAACCATTTTTTTGTTTTCAGGTACGCCATTCAGCTGCAGCGCGGATTTATTTATCTTGACAGCAACAGCGTTTGCTCCCACGAAGCCATGACTCCAGCGCTGTCGGAGGGGATTTCACCACCGCAGTTACATACTTCAGCATATATGCCGAAGCGTGGGGGCAGCAGTGGGTGGAGGAGCGATTTGCTCCTGCCTTTTGTGGGAGGATGCCCCCATGCTTCGGCATATATATATTTTAGGTAGGCACAGGTTGCGTTAAATGTTTTATTTTTTACTATGTTTTTTTTTGTATTTGCGTTGCAGGTATGGTAAGTATATACTGTAATGTTACTTTGTTTTTTGTTAACCATCATTTGCTTAGCAGGTGCGCCATTCAGTTGCAGCGCGGATTTATTTATCTTGACAGCAACAGCGTTTGCTCCCACGATACATAAAGCCGTGACTCCAGCGCTGTCGGAGGTGATTTCACCACCACAGTTACATACTTCAGCATATATGCCGAAGCGTGGGGGCAGCAGTGGGTGGAGGAGCGATTTGCTCCTGCCTTTTGCGGGAGGATGCCCCCGTGCTTCGGCATATATAAACAGTGCATGTATGCCCATCATTAAAAGTGGGTGGATGAAGGGAGGTATTCTAATGGTGGGCATACCCACCGATCAATATCTTTTTTTCGTTCAGCCCACAGGCTGCATGAAAAAAAAGTTTACAATATATGCCCAACAAGGACCAGCAACGTATTGGTATGTTGCTGGACTGAGTGGTTATACCAGAATGATGCCTGCGGGTTTAGGTATCATCTTGGTATCATTCTTTTCAGCCAGCGGTCGGCTTTCATGTAAAAGCAATCCTAGCAGCTAATTAGCCTCTAGACTGCTTTTACAAGCAGTGGGAGGGAATGCCCCCCAAAGGTCTTTCATGTTTTTGTTTGGCTCTCCTGTCCCAACAGGGAACCTGAAAATGCAGCCGGCGATTCAGCCAGCTGACCATAGAGCTGATCAGAGACCAGAATGGCTCCAAACATCTCTATGGCCTAAGCAACCGGAAGCTACGAGCATTTCATGACTTAGATTTCGCCAGATGTAAACAGCGCCATTGGGAAATTAGGAAAGCATTTTAGCACACCGATCTTGGTGTGGTCAGATGCTTTGAGGGCAGAGGAGAGCTCTAAAAATGAAAGGAACAGTTTAAAAATAAGATAAAAAAGCAAAAAAATAATAAAGAAAAAAAACACACCCCTGTCCCCCCCTGCTCTCGCGCAAAGGCGAACGCAAGCGTCGGTCTGGCGTCAAATGTAAACAGCAATTGCACCATGCATGTGAGGTATCACCATGAAGGTCAGATCGAGGGCAGTAATTTTAGCAGTAGACCTTCTCTGTAAATCTAAAGTGGTAACCTGTAAAGGCTTTTAAAAATGTATTTAGTTTGTCGCCACTGCATGTTTGTGCGCAATTTTAAAGCATGCCATGTTTGGTATCCATGTACTCGACCTAAGATCATCTTTTTTATTTCATCAAACATTTGGGCAATATAGTGTGTTTTAGTGCATTAAAATTTAAAAAAGTGTGTTTTTTCCCCCAAAAATGCGTTTGAAAAATCACTGCGCAAATACTGTGTGAAAAAAAAATTAAACACCCACCATTTTAATCTGTAGGGCATTTGCTTTTAAAAAATATATAATGTTTGAGGGTTCAAAGTAATTTTCTTGCAAAAAAAAAAACATTTTCTCATGTAAACAAAAACATTTTCTCAAGTAAACAAAAAGTGTCAGAAAGGGCTTTGTCTTCAAGTGGTTAGAAGAGTGGGTGATGTGTGACATAAGCTTCTAAATGTTGTGCATAAAATGCCAGGACAGTTCAAACCTCCCCCAAATGACCCCATTTTGGAAAGTAGACACCCCAAGCTATTTGCTGAGAGGCATGTCGAGACCATGGAATATTTATATTGTGACACAAGTTGAGGGAAAAAGACAATTTTTTTTTTTTTTGCACAAAGTTGTCACTAAATGATATATTGCTCAAACATGCCATGGGAATATGTGAAATTACACCCCAAAATAAATTCTGTTGCTTCTCCTGAGTACAGGGATACCACATGTGTGAGACTTTTTGGGAGCCTAGCCGCGTACGGGCCCCCGAAAACCAAGTACCGCCTTCAGGCTTTCTAAGGGCGTAAATTTTTGATTTCACTCTTCACTGCTTATTACAGTTTTGGAGGCCATGGAATGCCCAGATGGCACAACCCCCCCCCCCCCCCCCAAATGACCCCATTTTGGAAAATAGACACCCCAAGCTATTTGCTGAGAGGTATAGTGAGTATTTTGCAGACCTCACTTTTTGTCACAAACTTTTAAAAATTGAAAAAAGAACTGCAGGGATGGGCGTGAGTGTGTGAGTGAGTGAAGTGCTCCTCCTCCCCCCCCTCTCATGTTCCCGGGCTAAGAGCACGAGAAATCATCCGGCTGTCAGATGGAATACAGAGACGCTGAGAGACGCTGAGACATAGAGTGAGAGAGAGAGAGAGCCTGTCTGTCTGCATATCTGCTGAAATACCTGGCTTCAGTCAAGCTGAACGCTGGGAGGATACACAACAGAGCTCTCTTGTCTGCCTGGGCATGCCTGTCTAGCTGCCTGGCTTCAATCCTGTTACATACTGTACGGCAGGCAAACACACACCGGAGCTCTCAGGAGAAACGGACGGACGGCCAAAACCGAAAGTGAAAGGAGAGTGAGGTGAGAGGTGATTGGCGGCTCCTCCTGAGCCCTTCATGAACATCCCTTCTATCTACACATACCATCTATAAATATCACTCCATCGCTGTGTTACTGGCCGGCTGGGTCACTGTTTCTACACATCACAGCCCCCATTGTGTCACTGTATTAAACCCCTTCAATCTAATTATATTACTCCGCCGCTGTGTTACTGGCTGGCTGGATCACTGCCTCATTACAACACAGCTCCTACTGTGTCAGAGTACGAAATTATATCAAGTTAAACCATATTATTAACTTCACTATTCCACCGCTGTGTTACTGGCAGGCTGGATCACTGCCTCATTATACCACAGCTCCCACTGTGTCACTGCACGCAACTTTAACTATACCATTAACCATACCATCTCACTGCTGTGTTACTGGCTGGCTGGGTCACTGCCACATTACATCACAGTCCCCACTGTGTCAGTGTATGAAATTATTTTTAATTTAACTACACCATTCCACCGCTGTGTTATTGGCTGGCTGGATCACTACTTCATTACATCACAGTTCCCACGGTGCCACTGTACAAAATCCCTTCTACTTAATTACACCATTCCACTGCTGTGTTACTGGCCAGTCGGGCCACCACTTTATTACATCACAGCTTCCACTGTGTTATTGTACAAGGATGACAACTCGCAGACAAGTAGCCGCGCAGCCAACAGCAGGGAGAGGAAGGAAATCAATGGACGGCATTAAGGCTTTTATGTCCCCCCGCACACCTGAGCCAACTGGACGGCTGGATATTAAAAAACGGAGCGGAGCCACCATAACTGACGGTGTGGAGAATACAGAGTGTGAGTCCGGGATAAAGCGGGCGGATGTACAACCGAAAGGGGACAGTATCGTCGTGAACGGTAAGAGACCTCCTACAGCGGGAAGAGGGAGGAGGACCCCGGAGCAGAGCCCTCCCGGTAGTGGTGGTGGGTGCCACCAGGTAAAAGGGGCTAAAAATATAGGCCAGCTAGTTCCTGGTAGGGATGAGCTTCGTGTTCGAGTCGAACCCATGTTCGACTCGAACATCGGCTGTTCGACCGTCCGTCGAATTGCGAACGATATGGGCCGTTCGCGCCAAATTCGTGTGGCGCGTCACGGCCCATAATTCACTGCGGCATCGCAGTGCATTGCTGGCTGATGATTGGCCAAGCATGCACTATGACCCGCATGCTTGGCCAATCACAGCGCCGCCTGAACAGAGAGCCGTAATTGGCCAAAGCCAAGGAGGCTTTGGCCAATTATGGCTCAGGGGATTTAGTACACGCCCCACACTATATAAGGCCGCCTGCACGGCGGCCCTGTGTAGTGTGTGTTCCGGCGTTGAAAGAGATAGACAGAGAGACAGTGTTTGATTTGAGTTAGATAGATTAGGCAGAACAGTCAGTCAGTTAGCTGCACTTACAGTGTATTGTGTATATATATGCATCCCAGGTGTTGCATATATATATATACACTGTATTCAGTTTAGCTAGATCCGTTCCTGTTATCTTCTATCTAGACTATTTACATTCAGTGCAGTGTGTCCTGCTCACAGTGTTCAGCTAGATCCGTTCCTGCTATTTACATTCAGTACAGTGCTTCCTGCTCACAGTGTTCAGCTAGATCCGTTCCTGCTATTTACATTCAGTGCAGTGCGTGCTGCTCACAGTGTTCAGCTAGATCCGTTCCTGCTATTTACATTCAGTGCAGTGCGTGCTGCTCACAGTGTTCAGCTAGATCCGTTCCTGCTATTTACATTCAGTGCAGTGCGTCCTGCTCACAGTGTTCAGCTAGATCCGTTCCTGCTATTTACATTCAGTGCAGTGCGTGCTGCTCACAGTGTTCAGCTAGATCCGTTCCTGCTATTTACATTCAGTGCAGTGCGTCCTGCTCACAGTGTTCAGCTAGATCCGTTCCTGCTATTTACATTCAGTGCAGTGCGTCCTGCTCACAGTGTTCAGCTAGATCCGTTCCTGCTATTTACATTCAGTGCAGTGCGTGCTGCTCACAGTGTTCAGCTAGATCCGTTCCTGCTATTTACATTCAGTGCAGTGCGTCCTGCTCACAGTGTTCAGCTAGATCCGTTCCTGTTATCTTCCTACTGACAGGCAGGCTTGTCTGGTTACAGTATATAAAGCTACCTGAAGAAAATTACAGGTGTTCTTTTTGATCCTATTAGTACCACGGTCAGGCAGCTAGACTATTTACATTTAGTACAGTGTGTCCTGCTCACAGTGTTCAGCTAGATCCGTTCCTGTTATTTACATTCAGTGCAGTGTGTCCTGCTCACAGTGTTCAGCTAGATCCGTTCCTGCTATTTACATTCAGTACAGTGCGTGCTGCTCACAGTGTTCAGCTAGATCCGTTCCTGCTATATACATTTAGTGCAGTACGTCCTGCTCACAGTGTTCAGCTAGATCCGTTCCTGTTATCTTCCTACTGACAGGCAGGCTTGTCTGGTTACAGTATATAAAGCTACCTGAAGAAAATTACAGGTGTTCTTTTTGATCCTATTAGTACCACGGTCAGGCAGCTAGACTATTTACATTTAGTACAGTGTGTCCTGCTCACAGT
The DNA here is from genome assembly GCA_037952925.1 of Lithobates clamitans. Lineage (NCBI taxonomy): Eukaryota > Metazoa > Chordata > Amphibia > Anura > Ranidae > Lithobates > Lithobates clamitans. Next base: position 2,312,351 of record JBBGZY010001684.1, read on the forward strand.
GTTCAGCTAGATCCGTTCCTGTTATTTACATTCAGTGCAGTGTGTCCTGCTCACAGTGTTCAGCTAGATCCGTTCCTGCTATTTACATTCAGTACAGTGCGTGCTGCTCACAGTGTTCAGCTAGATCCGTTCCTGCTATATACATTTAGTGCAGTACGTCCTGCTCACAGTGTTCAGCTAGATCCGTTCCTGTTATCTTCCTACTGACAGGCAGGCTTGTCTGGTTACAGTATATAAAGCTACCTGAAGAAAATTACAGGTGTTCTTTTTGATCCTATTAGTACCACGGTCAGGCAGCTAGACTATTTACATTTAGTACAGTGTGTCCTGCTCACAGTGTTCAGCTAGATCCGTTCCTGTTATTTACATTCAGTGCAGTGCGTCCTGCTCACAGTGTTCAGCTAGATCCGTTCCTGCTATTTACATTCAGTGCAGTGCGTCCTGCTCACAGTGTTCAGCTAGATCCGTTCCTGCTATTTACATTCAGTGCAGTGCGTGCTGCTCACAGTGTTCAGCTAGATCCGTTCCTGCTATTTACATTCAGTGCAGTGCGTCCTGCTCACAGTGTTCAGCTAGATCCGTTCCTGTTATCTTTCTACTGACAGGCAGGCTTGTCTGGTTACAGTATATAAAGCTACCTAAAGAAAATTACAGGTGTTCTTTTTGATCCTATTAGTACCACGGTCAGGCAGCTAGACTATTTACATTTAGTACAGTGTGTCCTGCTCACAGTGTTCAGCTAGATCCGTTCCTGTTATTTACATTCAGTGCAGTGTGTCCTGCTCACAGTGTTCAGCTAGATCCGTTCCTGCTATTTACATTCAGTACAGTGCGTCCTGCTCACAGTGTTCAGCTAGATCCGTTCCTGCTATTTACATTCAGTGCAGTGCGTGCTGCTCACAGTGTTCAGCTAGATCCGTTCCTGCTATATACATTTAGTGCAGTACGTCCTGCTCACAGTGTTCAGCTAGATCCGTTCCTGTTATCTTCCTACTGACAGGCAGGCTTGTCTGGTTACAGTATATAAAGCTACCTGAAGAAAATTACAGGTGTTCTATCCCAGCTTAGTGCAGCTACAGGCCATTAGTATGTCTGGAAGGCCAAGAAGGAGAGGCAGACAGTCACAAGCCAATAAGAGAGGGCAAGCAGGCTCTGTGTCTAGTGCTGGTCGTGGAGACGGTGCATCCTCATCAGCACGTGGCCATGGGACACGCTTGGCCTTTTTTTCGGCAGCTGGCCGTGTTGAGCCGCAACATGCGGAAGACTTGGTCGAGTGGATGACCAAGCCGTCCTCATCCTCCTCATCCTCTCTCACCCATGCCCAGGGTGCTTTGTCTGGCAAAGCAGCGGCCTCTTCCCTCAGCTCAATGTCATCAGTGACTCCTTCCCTAGCCCCACCATGTCCTCCTGAGGATTCCCTCGAACTGTTTGACCACAGTGTTGGGTACATGCTCCAGGAGGATGCCCAGCGTTTGGAAGGCTCTGATGATGATACTGAGCTCAATGAAGGCAGTAACATGAGCACGGACAGAGGGGGTGCCCAAGAAGGACAGCAATCTGGCAGTCATGCTCCCCCTGCTGCAGCATACTGCCAGGTTTGCTCCAGTGATGAGGAGGGAGGGGATGATGAGGTCACTGACTCAACGTGGGTGCCTGATAGGAGAGAGGAGGAGGAGGAGGAGGAGGAGGAGGAGGAGGAGGAGGTGGCACATCACCAACTAGGCAGGATGCCCTCCAGGGGCCAGCCTAAGGGCAGCACATTGACTGCATCACACCCCAAAGCTCCACATGTGCAGGGCGCTGCAGTCTCTGCGCGTTATTCAAAAAGTTCTTTGGTGTGGGCCTTTTTTGAGACGAGTGCATCAGATCGCACCGCTGCTATTTGCAATATATGTCTCAAGCGTATCTCGCGTGGCCAAAACATCTCCCGCTTGGGTACCACATGCTTGACCAGACATATGTTGACCTGCCATGCAGTTCGTTGGCAAGCGTATCTAAAAGACCCACACCAAAGAACAAAGACGATCTCTCCTTGCTCCTCATCAGCTGAGATTTCCAACCCCACTAGACCTTCAGTCCTCTCTGCGACCTGCAGTGAGAGGAATGAAGGTGTAGAATTAGGTGTGTCACAGCCAAGTACTTATGGGCAATCTGCTTTTGGTACACCGACGTCAGATTGTACCAGGCAAATTTCCCTGCCCCAGCTGCTGCACCGCCGAAAGAAGTTTGCTCCCAGCCATCCACATGCCCAGCGGTTGAATGCTAGCTTGGCAAAATTGCTAGCACTTCAACTGCTGCCTTTTCAGTTGGTAGACTCTGCCCCCTTCCGTGAGTTTGTGGAATGTGCGGTTCCTCAGTGGCAGGTACCCAAACGCCACTTTTTCTCACGGAAGGCGATTCCGGCTCTCTACCGGCATGTGGAAGGCAATGTCCATGCCTCGCTGGACAGGGCGGTCAGCGGTAAGGTGCATATTACCGCTGACTCATGGTCCAGCAGGCATGGACAGGGACGTTACTTAAGTTTCACGGCGCATTGGGTGACTCTGCTGGCAGCTGGGAAGGATGCAGGACAAGGTGCAGTAGTGTTGGAGGTTGTTCCGCCACCACGCCTCCAAAATGCTGATTGTGACACACCTCTCTCCTCCACCCCCTCCTCTTCTTCTTCCTCCATGGCCTCTTCCTCGGAACCAGCGGTGCTCCGTAGGCGTTCAAGGGGCTACGCAAGTACGCAGGCCAAAAGATGCCATGCGGTGCTTGAGCTGGTGTGCTTGGGGGACAGGAGCCACACTGGGGCAGAGGTTCTGTCAGCTCTGCAGGGGCAGGTTCAGAGGTGGTTGACGCCACGCCAACTTAAGGCAGGAATGGTGGTTTGCGACAATGGCACCAACCTCCTCTCTGCCCTCCGACAGGGACAACTGACCCATGTGCCCTGTTTGGCTCACGTCCTTAACTTGGTGGTGCAGCGGTTCTTGGGCAGGTACCCGGGCTTACAGGATGTCCTGAGGCAGGCCAGGAAAGTCTGTGTGCATTTCCGCCGGTCATATAATGCCAGTGCTCGGCTGACGGACCTCCAAAAGGAGTTTAACCTGCCCAAGAACCGCCTAATCTGTGACATGCCCACCAGGTGGAACTCGACGTTGGCCATGCTGCAGCGGCTGCACACGCAGCAGAGGGCCATCAATGAGTACCTGTGCGACTATGGCACCAGGACAGGGTCAGGGGACCTTGGTTTTTTTTCCCCACGCCAGTGGGCCATGATCAGGGATGCATGCACTGTCCTGTCACCATTCGAGGAGGCCACGAGGATGGTGAGCACTGACAGTGCATGCATCAGTGACACTGTCCCCCTTGTCCACCTGTTGGAGCACACGCTGCGTGGGATAATGGACAGGGCACTTGAGGCAGAACAGAGGCAGGAAGAGGAGGACTTCCTTAGCTCTCAAGGCCCCCTTTATCCAGACAGTGTTCCTGCGTGCCCGCCGATCACACAGGAAGAGGACGAGGAGGAGGAGGAGGAGGAGGAGGAAGATTGTGTCAGTATGGAGGTGGAGCCTGGCACTCAGCATCAGCAGTCTTTAAGGGATCAGTCCCAAGGAACACATGGACTTGTACGTGGCTGGGAGGAGGTGGCTGCGGACGTTGTTGTCCTTAGTGACCCAGAGGACTCCGGACCGAATGCCTCAGCAAACCTACGCTGCATGGCCTCCCTGATCCTGCAAAGCCTGCGTAAGGATCCTCGTATTCGTGGTATCAAGGAGAAGGACCAATACTGGCTGGCAACCCTCCTTGATCCACGTTACAAGGGTAAGGTTGCGGACCTTATCTTGCCATCGCAGAGGGAGCAGAGGATGAAACATCTTCGGGAGGCCTTGCAGAAAGGTCTGTGCAACGCGTTCCCAGAGACTGGGAGGTTACAAACTCCTGTTTCTGGACAACGTGTTGCTGAGGCTTCGGTCAGTCAAAGAAGGAGCGGTGGAGAAGGTGGCCGTCTGACCGATGCGTTCAGACAATTTTTTGGTCCGCAGCCCCAAGGTATGATCGGTTCCAGCAACCATCGCCAGCGTCTGTTTTACATGGTGCAGGAATACCTAGGGGCAAGATCAGACTTGGACACCTTTCCCACCGAAAATCCTCTGGGTTACTGGGTCTTGAGGATGGATCACTGGCCAGAGCTTGCACAGTATGCAATTGAGCTACTGGCCTGTCCTGCATCCAGCGTTCTTTCGGAACGCACATTCAGTGCTGCTGGAGGCGTGGTAACCGATCACAGGGTGCGTCTGTCCACCGACTCGGTCGATCGGCTGACCTTCATAAAAATGAATCAGTCTTGGATCACCACCAGCTACCAAGCACCTGATGCAGATGTAACCGAATAATTTTTTTTGAAATCTCAGATCCCTTCAAAGACTGCCTATGCTGATGCTGAGTGACTATCCCTGAGTAATTATCCTCTTCCTCCTCAATCATCACGCTGATAGCTTGTAAGAACATTTTTGGTTCTGGGCGCCACCACCAGTGCCTAAGGCACAATTTTTCAGCCCCTGTTTAACAGGGGCGTGTAATTACAATTTTTGATGTAATACTTTGCAGCAGGGCTCGTTCCTGCATTCCAACTAGAGTGTCTGTGAGGGGTTGCAGTGTTGTGGCACCAGCACCAGTGCCTAAGACCCAATTTTTCTGCCCCTGTCTAACAGGGGCGTGTAATTACAATTTTTGATGCAATACTTTGCAGCAGGGCTTGTTCCTGCATTCCAACTAGAGTGTCTGTGAGGGGTTGCAGTGTTGTGGCACCAGCACCAGTGCCTAAGACCCAATTTTTCAGCCCCTGTCTAACAGGGGCGTGTAATTACAATTTTTGATGCAATACTTTGCAGCAGGGCTTGTTCCTGCGTTTCAACTAGAGTGTCTGTGAGGGGTTGCAGTGTTGTGGCACCAGCACCAGTGCCTAAGACCCAATTTTTCAGCCCCTGTCTAACAGGGGCGTGTAATTACAATTTTTGATGCAATACTTTGCAGCTGGGCTTGTTCCTGCGTTTCAACTAGAGTGTCTGTGAGGGGTTGCAGTGTTGTGGCACCAGCACCAGTGCCTAAGGCCTAATTTTTCAGCTCCTGTTCAACAGGGGCATGTAATTACAATTCTTGATCTAATATTTCACAGCAGGGCCCTGTGAGGGCTTACAGTGTTTTGGCCACAGCAACACCTAAGGCCCAAATTTCTGCTGAGTATATAGGGCAGGACCCTACTTTCAAACATCTAACTTACAAACGACTCCTACTTGCAAACGGAAGGAGACAACAGGAAGTGAGATGAAATCTACCCCTAAGGAAGGGAAATTCTCTCCTGTAAGAGTTAATATGGGAAAACAATTTTTCCTTTCCACTGATGCTTTCCAATCCTTGTTCCACAAAAAAACCCAAATTTTCAAAAAACATTTTTCATTGGGACAAAAAAGTGAGGTGAAATCTTCTGAAGAGGAGGAAAGACGCAAAACAAATGTCACAGGGGTGATAACCCTTCCCTATGTTTTCCAAAAAGCTTAGAAAAGATTTTTTGGCTGGAGCTAAACACATTAAAAATGTTCAAAATTACAAACAGATTCTACTTAACAACAAACCTACAGTCCCTGTCTTGTTTGCACCGCCTGTATACTGCTGTTCAGAGTATATAGGGACCTTTCCTTATTTTAATTTGGGTGCGGGGTTCCCCTTAATATCCATACAAGACCCAAAGGGCCTGGTAATGGACTGGGGGGTACCCATGCCGTTTGTCTCACTGATTTTCATCCATATTGCCATGACCCGACATGACATTAAACCCGCAAGCAGTTTTAAATGAGATTTTTTCCTTTAAAAATGACATTTGGTGCAGGGACTGTTCTAAACATGGGAAACACGCGTCACTTTACAGGCATACTATAGACACCCCCCAGGTACGATATTTAAAGGAATATTTCACTTTTTTTTTTTTACTTTAAGCATCATTAAAATCACTGCTCCCGAAAAAACGGCCGTTTTTAAAAGTTTTTTTTGCATTGATACATGTCCCCTGGGGTAGGACCCGGGTCCCCAAACCCTTTTTAGGACAATACCATGCAAATTAGCCTTTAAAATGAGCACTTTTGATTTCGAACGTTCGAGTCCCATAGACGTCAATGGGGTTCTAACGTTCGTGCGAACTTGCGGTCCGTTCGCGGGTTCTGGTGCGAACCGAACCGGGGGGTGTTCGGCTCATCCCTAGTTCCTGGTAATGGACATTTAGAAACGGCTATACAAGGTACATCAACGGGAAGCTGGGGTACAGTGACACAGGGGGAGGATAATAGACAGACTCAAGAAGAGTCTGAGTCCATAGATATGGAGAGGATGAGAGCAAGAGAAGGAGAGGACCCAACCCCCAACATGGACCGAAGTAATAATCAGGAATACCCAAGTATAAAAGGTGGGGGAGAGGGAAGATGTGGGTCACCGCAGAGACATGTCATGGGCTGTGACCAGGAGAGCCTCCAAAACAGTGGTGGGAATCCACAAGGATGGACTGGACAAAGTGTAGACCCAGAAAGGGATATCTGGGGCCTGTTGAAGGCCCTCCCCACTAAAAGTGATATTCAGCAATTAATAAATGCAGTTGAACAATCTTGTATGCAAGCAGTAGCAAGCGTAAAAGAGGACGTCAGGGACCTGGGATACAGAGTAGAGGGGATGGAAAAAGAACAAGAAGTCATTATACAAGCTGTGACCGAAACTCAAGAATCCATGAAAAAATATGAAGAAACTTTAAATGCATACAGGGACCAGCTGGATGAATATGAGAATAGGGATAAACGCCAAAATATACGTATAAAGGGACTGAAAGAGTCAATCACAGCGACAGAACTAGCCCCAGTGGCACAAAAAATGTTTGGACAGATTTTAGGAGATCAAGCCCCTAATGTTATAGAAATAGACCGGATACACCGGGCCCACTCCAAGAGCACAAAAACTGACGTACCCAGAGATGTAATATGTAAAGTGCACAAATATGCAGTGAAGGAGAGTATAATGAAGATGGCACGTGATAACCCTAGGATTACATTTGAAGGTTCAAACATAGCTCTGTATCCAGATATATCAAAAAGGACTCTCTTTAAACGTGGGGCGGTTCGCCCATTGCTGGAAATTTTACGGAAGGCGGAGATCAAGTATAGGTGGGGGTTCCCTTTCAGTCTAACAGCTTCCAGGAATGGAAGAACCGCAACATTGCGAACGAAGGACGATCTAAAAGTATTTGTGGAAAAATTAGATCTCCCGATGGTGGACTTTATGGACTGGAGAATAAGTTGTCTGGGGCCCCCCCTACAACGAGCAGAGAAATGGCAAGAAGTACCAGCAAAGGTTAATAGGGGAATAGCCCAGAGAAGGACTTAAAGGACATTTTTTTTTTATTTGTTTATTTTTTTCCTTGTCCTTCCCACTCAGGAGGGGTTTAATAGAGTAATGCCGGGGAGAGGGGGGGATTGGAAGGGAAGGTGTAGTGGGGAATGTGTACCTTAGGTAGGTCAACCCCAATGGAAGGGGAGAATAATCCTGCGGAAGGCAGGGAAGGATGGTGGCAGGCGCACAGGAGGTGTAGGTGTGCGCAAGCTAAATACCCGACTTTTAGAAATACCCCTAATGGAAGGTTTGTGGTATGGGAGGACAGGATGTAAGTTTGTAAGGTATATATTTATGATATACAAGTGGTATATTTTTTGTTTTTTCTGGGTTTTTTGTCTGGCAGTAATGAATGATGGGGAGGGGGGGGTAGAAGGGGGGGGGTGGGATTGGCAGAGGAGAAGATAGAGGACAAGGGCAAGGGGCTGGGTGTTCTAAAAATGAAATAAAATGACAGCCATTCTGAAAATGTTGTCATATAATGTGAGGGGTTTGAATTCACCAATTAAAAGAGGGCGCTTATGGGTTGAGCTGCAACACTGGGGAGCTGATGTTGTTTTCCTGCAGGAGACCCATTTTAAGAGCAGCTCAATTCCAAGCTTACCCCAGAATATACTGAATCAATGGTATCATGCAGTATCCCCAATAGCGAGGGCAAGAGGGGTCACAATTGCGTTCAAAAAATCGTGCCCATGGAATACGGAGACCCTGCAAAGTGACCCAGAAGGTCGGTATTTGTTTGTAAAGGGTACGCTACAGGGGAGACGATATACCTTTGCTTCAATATATTTGCCCAATGTTGGGACAGCTAACTTTCTGGTTAAAGTATTTAGAAAACTGGAAGAATTTAAGGAAGGGTGTGTTTTAGGAGGAGATTTTAATATGGTGTTAGAGCCGAGTATAGATACCTCTGCGGGTAGAACTGCTGTGTCTTTTAAAGCCATAAAGCGGGTTAAACAAATCTTACGCTCTAGTGGATACTTGGAGAGCTTTACATCCAGGTATCAGGGATTACAGCTACTACTCTAAAATACACGATATGTATTCACGGCTAGACCTCTTTCTGGTGGATCAATTCTACTTGGGGAATGTCAGCACAAGTACAATTGAACCAATAACTATGTCTGACCATGCCCCAATGATTTTGACCCTTCAACCAACTCAAATGACTCGGGCGGAACGAACTTGGCGTCTGAACTAGTCATTGTTGGATAAAGAAGACATAGTGGAGAAATTAAGGGTTAGGATAAAGGAGTATTTTGAACTAAATAAAACGGAAGGAGTGTCAGATCAAGTGGTGTGGGAAGCACACAAAGCGGTTGCGAGGGGGGACTTAATTGCCATCGGCACATATATGAAGAAGGAAAGCAAAAGGGAAATGGACGAATTACTAGAGAAGATCAGAGCCCTAGAGATAAAGCATAAGGAAAATCTCGATCCAGTGGATGGTAGACGTCTGGAGAGTGTACGGGCAGAGCTTGCGCAATATTTAGAATATAAAGCGAAGAACAAAATTAGGTTTAGCTACTGGCGAAACAACTTAAAAAACAACAGGACTCCAGACACGTGCACAGCTTACTAGTTCAGGGTAGGAAAATAATAGACACAAAGGCGATAGCAAAAGAATTTAGTACATTTTATGAGGCACTATATAACATCTCCAAAACAGAACCATCTGAAGAAGGGGAAAGCGAGGAACAAAAGAGAGATAAGATCAAGGATTACATTGAGAACGCAGACATGCCCATACTAAATAGAGAAACCTCCGAGATTATGGAACGCCCAATCACGGTGGAAGAGTTGAGCAGAGTGATAGCAGCCCTACCCCCAGGGAAAAGCCCGGGCCCGGATGGGCTGACAAACATATATTACAAGAAATTTCTCCCAATTTTGGTAAGGCCACTTTGTGATTATTTCAACTCTATGGGTGCTGGAAATCCACTCTCCTCAGAAGCATCACTGGCGTACATAACGGTTTTGCCAAAAGAGAGAAAAGATCCCCAGGTATGTGCCAATTACAGGCCAATCTGCTGAACTCAGACACCAAGATACTGGCAAAAATTCTGGCCCTGAGACTACAGGAAGATGTAGGAGATTTAGTGCACCCAGATCAAGCAGGGTTTGTAAAGGGGCGAGAAGCAAGAGATAATACCACCCGCGCACTCCATATACTGCATTGGATGCAACATGGCCCAGGCGAAGCCCCAGGAATCACTCTGTCGATGGATGCAGAGAAAGCCTTCGACAGAGTGAACTGGGGCTTTATGAGAGAAGTACTGGGGAGGATAGGACTGGGGGAGAGAATGCTGGGATGGATTATGGCACTATACACAAAACCAAGAGCAAGAATTAAGGTAAATGGGACAGTATCTGATTGCTTTAACATACAAAACGGTACCAGGCAGGGGTGCCCACTGTCCCCACTAATATTTGCAATAGTAATGGAACCCTTTTTGCGTAGAATCAGAAAGAATAAGGAGATAGTGGGGACGCACATAGGCCATACGGAACATAAAATAGCAGCATATGCGGACGATTTATTATTTTTTATGTCCACTCCCCAGACATCTATAGCCGCATTGATGGTAGAAGTACAGAAATTTGGAAGGGTATCTGGCTTTAAGATTAATTTCGAGAAATCAGTCATCCTTCCCAGTCATGTCCCAGCGGAGATGGAGAGAACACTGAAGGAGAAATACCCATTTATATGGAACAGGGAGTCTCTGACATACCTGGGGGTACAGATAAGCGCAGACTATGAACTATTGTTGGAGTATAATTATGGCTCATTAGTGAAAGAAATAACAGAAGAATTAAAGAAATGGAAGGGGAAATATTTGACCTGGTTCGGAAGAATCAGTGCCATAAAAATGAGTATACTGCCCAGAATAGTTTATGTGCTGCGTACAGTGCCAATCAGGTTGCCGGCGAGTCTCCTTAAACAAATGCGTCGGCTATTAATAGCCTTTGTATGGAACGATAAAAGGCCTAGATTGGCGTATGACATTTTAAGAAGGAGTAGAGCGGAGGGTGGCCTAGGACTCCCGGATATAACATCCTATTATAAGGCCATGGCGCTAGTTAGAATAATAGACTGGTGCCATGACCTAGACAGAAAACCATGGGTACAGGCAGAAATGATGATGGCGGGGAGAAACCTGGCAGGAGCACCATGGATCCAAGGGTCACTGAGAGGGCTGTCACAATGGACATCACCAATAACCCTGAATACATTAGAAGTATGGGATAAAATGAATAAAGAGGGCAGGTATGCCCCACAGACCTCCCCTCTGACTCCTCTGGAGGGATTTCCGTGGTTCCCCCCGGGGGAGAAGACGGGAAGTCTGGGGGCGTGGGGACAAGATGGGAATATTAGATGCGGTAAGTTTGCCCCAAGTGGAGTTTTAATACCACTGACAGAGATGATCTTAAAATTTGGGGAGACAAGAATGGCAGAATGGAAATACCGTCAAATGACGAGCTTCCTTAAGAAAATAAAACCGACAAGATCCATAAATACACTTACCGCATTTGAGAGGAAGTGTGCACAGACATCAGAAGGTGGGCATACATTATCCTGGACGTACAGAATGATTCTAGGAGAAGAAAAGAAACCCCCATACTTCATGAAAGAATGGGAGAGGGAGCTAGGCCAAGTGTGGACAAATAAACAAATAAATAAAATGATATCGTTAACATTTACTACCTCCATAAGTACAAAGGTGCAAGAAATGGCATATAAATTCCTAGCGAGATGGTATAGGACACCAGTTAAAATGGCACAAATCTCTTCAGAAGCTAATGACAAATGCTGGAGGGGCTGTGGACAGAGGGGAACTTTTCTTCATCTATGGTGGACGTGCCCAATAATTGAGCGTTTTTGGGAATTAGTAGCCCCCTGGATTAAGAAAATGACGACAGAGCACATAGAGTTTGGGCCCATACAATATTTATTTCATGGAATGACTGGACCTATCAAAAAGTATAGAGAAAGTGTAACCCCACATTTGTTAAATGCAGCGAAAAAACTAATTCCGAAGTACTGGAGACAGGACCGGATCCCGTCAGTCATAGAGTGGAGAAAGGAGGTTAATATAATAAAGGAAGCAGAGAGATGGGTTCATGTGGTTAAAAACCAAAGAAAGAAATTTGAAACGACATGGGCAAACTGGGAGCAATGCGCTGAGGAGATAATAGAAGAGGGAAATACAGATGGGTAGAAGGAAGGAATGGTATAGTCATTTAGAATAGAGACATAAGAAGAATGGCCCTGAAGGGTAGATGTAAATAGTCATATAACTTCTCTAATGCTAATCAAAGAGAGAGGGGGGGAGATAATGTATGGGTAAATGTATATGTGGTCTTTGTTTATTTTGTGTTTTTTTTTTTTTTTCTTTTTCCCTCTTGTCCCAGTTTTGACAAACATTGGAGGTGGAGGGAGGAAGGAGATAGGCACACGATTAATAACAATTATGAGGAAATTCCCCCCCCCCCCTTTTTTTTTTTTTAACACATTTTCATAATTATGAATTTTAGTGGTTAGTGACACTAACTAGAATAAAGGGGTTGTATTTAATAATGAACTGAAGTAATTAATGACACGAATTAGAATAAGGGGGGAATGTACTTATAAATTTATCTTTAAATCTTTAAAAACACTTTATAAATTATATAAATATAAACACGAATATACACGGAAGGGGATTTTTTTTTTTTTTTTTCACAATACATAACAAAGAATTGTAGGGACTAAAGACACTAAGCAGAATAAGGGGGGAACTCCCCACCCCCCCCCCCCTTTTTTTTTTTTTTTTCTTATTGAAGTGATTAATGGACACTAATAAGAATAAGAGGGAACTTATTTATAATTTTATTTTTAAACACTTTATAAATATAAGCACGATAAACACGGTGGGGTGGGTACTATTTATTTACTTATTTATCTTTTTTTTTTTTTTTTTTTCTCCTTTTTTTTTTTTTTTTCTCTTCACACAATATATAATTATGAATTGAAGTGATTAAGGACACTAATAAGAATTAGGGGGAACTTATTTGTAATTTTATTTTTAAACACTTTATAATATAAGCACAATAAACACGGTGGGGTGGGTGCCATTTATTTATCCCTTTTTTTTTTTTTTCTTCCCCTCGCATATGTAAATGTCGGCCGCTGGGACAGGGGGGGAAACGGTGGTAGGTGATGTAGGATGTAATGTGTAGTATGTTTCTATTGTTTGAACAAAGGGGTATAGAATGCTGTATAAATGGTGGATATATAAATGAAATAAACAATAAAAATTTTTGATTATAAAAAAAAAAATTGAAAAAAGAAAAAAAAAATACATTTTTCTTGTCTTTCTTCATTTTCAAAAACAAATGAGCTGCAAAATACTCACCATGCCTCTCAGCAAATAGCTTGGGGTGTCTATTTTCCAAAATGGGGTCATTTTGGGGGGTTTTGTGCTATCTTGGCATTTTATGGCCTTCAAAACTGTGATAGGTAGTGAGGAGTGAAATCAAAAATTTACACCCTTAGAAATCCTGAAGGCGATGATTGGTTTTCGGGGCCCCATACGTGGCTAGGATCCCAAAAAGTCCCACACATGTGGTATCCCCATACTCAGCAGAAGCAGCTAAATGTATTTTGGGGTGAAATTCCACATATGCCCATGTGTGAGCAATATATCATTTAGTGACAACTTTGTGCAAAAAAAAAAAAATTTGTCACTTTCCCGCAACTTGTGTCAAAAAATAAAATATTCCATGGACTCAACATGCCTCTCAGCAAATAGCTTGGGGTGTCTACTTTCCAAAATGGGGTCATTTTGGGGAGATGGGTTTGTGCCATCTGGGCATTTTATGGCCTTCAAAACTGTGATAGGTAGTAAGGAGTGAAATCAAAAAAATTTACACCCTTAGAAATTCCGAAGGCAGTGATTGGTTTTTGGGGCCCCGTACGCGGCTAGGCTCCCAAAAAGTCCCACACATGTGGTATCCCCGTACTCAGGAGAAGCAGCTGAATGTATTCTGGGGTGCAATTCCACATAGGCCCATGGCCTGTGTGAGCAATACATCATTTAGTGACAACTTTTTGTAATTTTTTTTTTTTTGGTCATTATTCAATCACTTGGGACAAAAAAAATAAATATTCAATGGGTTCAACATGCCTCTCAGCAATTTCATTGGGGTGTCTACTTTCCATTTGGGGGGGGGGTTTGTACTGCCCTGCCATTTTAGCACCTCAAGAAATGACATAGGCAGTCAAACTAAAAGCTGTGTAAATTACAGAAAATGTACCCTAGTTTGTAGATGCTATAACTTGCACAAACCAATAAATATACGCTTATTGACATTTTTTTACCAAAAACATGTGGCCGAATACATTTTGGACTAAAATTGAGTTTATTGTATTTTTTTTATAACAAAAAGTAGAAAATATAATTTTTTTTCAAAATTTTTGGTCTTTTTCCGTTTATAGCACAAAAAATAAAAACGGCAGAGGTGATCAAATACCATCAAAAGAAAGCTGTATTTGTGGGAAGAAAAGGACGCAAATTTCATTTGGGTACAGCATTGCATGACCGCGCAATTAGCAGTTAAAGCGACGCAGTGCCAAATTGTAAAAAGTGCTCTGGTCAGGAAGGGGGTAAATCCTTCCGGGGCTGAAGTAGTTAAGGAAGTTGTGATTAAAGTAGCAATCCTTCCTTCTTTTTTTTTTTTTTTTTTTTTTTTTTTTTTTTTTTTTTTTTTGGTCTTTCTTGTGCTTCCAAATCTGTCAGTATACTATAAATTTTTGATGTTCCGTTTTTTAATGGTGTTTCATTGCTACATAGCTTTTCCAGTGCAGTTAATTTTGTTTCATCTCTCAGTGGGTGTGGTATTGTGCTTACTAGGTGCCTTAGTTGAGTATAATTCCATTCATTCATCTTCCATCCATTCCTTTCCTCTATTTCTACTCGTGTTCTTATTTTGCCATTTCTAGTGATATCTTTCAGTCGTGGGTTACCTATTCCTTGGATTTCAAATATTTCCCTCCCAGGGGTGAAGAGATTCGATCCTGTGAGTGCTAATAGTGGTGAATTATATTTCCATTCATTCTTTAAGTGAATGGTGTCCCAAATTTTAAATACATTTTTTGTTGTTTCGTGCGTGTCGGTGTCCAATAGTCTATATTTCCGTGGAATCCAAATATTCTTATGTAGTGTGGCTCCACTTATTGTGTTTTCCATTTCCACCCATTTTTTTTCATTTTTCTCATTTGTCCACTCTAACATTCGTGTTAAAACTATGGCTTTATAGTACCTACTTATATCTGGGAGGGCAAGACCCCCATGCTCCTTTTTCCTTGTGATCAGCGTGTATTTAATTCTTGGTTTTTTATTAAGCCATATGTATTTTAGCAGGATTGTTTTAATTATTTTAAAAAAGCTCTGCGGGATTTTTACTGGTAACATCTGTAATCTGTAGTTTATTTTAGGTAATATCGTCATCTTAAACATATTTATTCTTCCAATCCATGAAAGTGGCTGTATTCTTAACTTTTTCATTTCTTCTTTGACCTCATTGATCAGTGGAATAAAGTTTGCCTGATAAATTTTTTCGACTCTAGGAGTTATTTTAATTCCAAGGTAATTTAGTTCTTTTACCCAAGTGAATGGGAATTCTTTTTGTAAAAACTGAACTTCCTTTTTCTCTAGACCTATGTTTAATATTTCCGTTTTTATTGGATTAATTTTGAAGTTTGACAGTTCTCCGTATTTTTTAATTTCTTTCAGTATGTTTGGGAGTGACACTCTTGGGTTGGATACGTACATCAAGATGTCGTCCGCGTAGGCAGCGATCTTATGTTCTTTTCCTCCTAGTTTCGCTCCTTCTACCTCTTTGTTATTGCGGAGTGTTGCTAATAGTGGTTCTAAGGCCAATACATATAATAGTGGAGACAATGGACAGCCTTGCCGTGTTCCATTCTGCATCTTAATTTTTGGAGAGAGTCTACCATTTACTTTTACGACTGCTGTCGGGCCATTATACAAATTTGTTATCCACTTCATCATTTTTGTCCCAATACCCAAGTGCCGCAATGTATCCATCATGAAACCCCAGTCTACCCTGTCAAATGCTTTTTCTGCATCCAATGACAGGAATAGAACTGGGGTCTCATTCTGCACCTTCTTGTGCAACATCAATAATGATTTTAGGCTGTTGTCCCGCCCCTCTCTCCCCGGGACAAAACCAGTTTGGTCCGGGTTGATCCACAGTGGGATTAGTTTTTTTATCCTAGTGGCCAGGATCTTGGAGTACAGCTTCGTATCAGCGTTCAATAGGGCTATTGGCCTGTAACTTGAGCAGTTAACTTTGTCTTTCCCTTCTTTTGGTAGTATTGTAATATGAGCTAATAACGATTCACTTCTTATTTCTTCATCTTCCCCTAAGGAATTCATATATTCTAATAGTTTTGGAGTCAGCTGTTCTTCAAATTTTTTATAGTATTTGACCGTAAACCCGTCTGGTCCTGGGCTTTTTCCTACGGGAGTTTCCTTTAATGCCAGTTTTACCTCTTCATGCGTAATATTTTTTTCCAATTCTTCTAGTTGGTCTATTTTTAGTTTTGGTAAGTTTGCTTTTTTTAAATATTCTTGTATCTTCTTTGTTCTTGTATTCGCTTCTTTCCAACTTTCCTGTCCTTTTATTGCATAAAGGGAGCTGAAGTATTTTTGAAATGTTATCGCTATATCTGTAGTTTTATTTACCACTTCTCCTTTTTCATTTTTGATCTTCTCAATGTAATTCAAAGACTTCTTTTTTTTTACCAGATTTGCTAGGTATTTTCCTGGTTTATTACCCCATTTATATTTTTCTTGTACTACTCTGTTGTAGTCCTTCCTTTCTTCTTGTTCCATCCAGTCTTTTAATTGCTCTCTCTTTTGAGATAGTAGGCCGAAGATTTTGTTGTTTACTTGATTTTTGTGTTTTCGTTCCAATTCATAAATTTCTTTAATTATTTGTTGCATGTTTGTTTTCCTTTCCTGTTTTTTTCTTGCCCCTATAGCTATTAACTTGCCCCTAATAACAGATTTATGCGCCTCCCATATTGTTGCTTTCGATACCTCTGGTGTATCGTTTTCTTCAAAATATCTTTTAATTTCTTCTATGATGCTTTTTTCGGTCTCACTGTCTTCTAATAAAGTTTCGTTGATTCTCCATGGACCCCTTTCAAGGACTTCTCCTTTTATTTTCATTCTCAAGATTACTGGGCTGTGGTCTGAGGCGGTTATTATGCCTATTTTTGTTTCTTCTATTTCTTCCAAGTTTCTATGTTCGACCATGATGTAATCCAATCTGGAGTAAATTTTGTGTACTGTTGAATAGAATGTGTAGTCCTTTGTGCTGGGGTGCTGAATTCTCCAAGGGTCTATTAATTGCTGTTCATATAATGTTCTTTTTAATTTCTTTAGTTGATTTACCTCTTTGTCCCTTACTCTTGAGGTACTGTCCATTTTATTATCCATGCTGAAGTTGAAGTCTCCAGCTAGTATTAATTTTCCTTGCTTGAATTCCATTAGTATTTTAATTATATCTATCAAATATTTTTTAGGGTTCTTATTAGGACAGTAGACATTGGCCAATGTATATTTTACCCCGTATATAGTTCCTGTAATAAAAAGATATCGACCCTCCGGGTCTATTTTCCTTTGATCTATTAGAAAACGTACATTTTTCCCTATACCGATGGCTACTCCTTTGGCCCTTCTTATTGGCGAGTCTCCTTGATACCATGTTGGTATGTTTCTTGAATAAATTTTGGCACTTGAGTTTTGGGTTATATGCGTCTCCTGTAGGAAAATTATTTCTGCTTTACTTTTTTCAAGTTCTCGGAGGATGATGTTTCTCTTCCCTGGGGAATTTAGTCCTCGGACATTATAAGAGATTATTTTTATGCTGTTTACGTTTTCCATTCTTGTGCCTTTTCTTCCCCGCCCGTCCTCCGGCCCTCCCCCCCACGCGGTCCCCCTAGGAGACCGGATGGAGGGGACACCCAGCGGACGCACGGGGTCTCCTCATCTCTTGTCTCAGAATAGGTGTGCCTATGTAACCACTCATGTGACTCAGACCTCTCCCTCCCCACCCTCCCTCCCCCTCCCCTCCCTCCCTCCCCCTCCCCTCCCTCCTCCCACCCTCCCCCTCCCTTTTTTCTGATATGGGTTTTTTACCCCCATATTCTCTAGAGCTGAGAGCATTTTACTTTGTTTTGTGGGGCACGCTCTGCCCCCTCTGCTCTATTTATTGTGAGGCGGAGCTCTGTAAGACACCCTATTCCCCCCCTGCCTAAGCACTAATAGGGTGACCCCCTGTCCACTCCGTGAGTCCCTGTCTCCCTCTCCCTGCATTTTTGTTGTGTTTTACCAATCCTTTCACTTTCCTTTTTTCCCATCCCATCAACCCCAGCCCCCCCCCCTTTCCACTCTAAGGCCCCTTGCACCGTTGTATGATATTTTCTCAGATATTAATTTCCCCGAGAGTCCACATCTTGATGTCTGATCCTTGAATTTACTTGCCACTGTAGGTCATCTCTTGCCGTTATTCGCTCCTGACTATTTGCATATTTTTCCAGTTCTGGGGAGGGGATTTCTAGTTTGTTGCAAAAGTCCGGAATCTCCTCTACATGTCTTAGCCTCGCACTTATTCCGTTTTTCCTTGCTATTAGACATGCTGGAAAACCCCAGTTGTATTGAATTTCTTGCTCCCGGAGGATTTCTAATAATGGCTTTAGTATCCGTCGTCTTTTCAGCGTTTCTTGAGATAGGTCTTGAAATATTTGTAATTTACCTCCCGCAAACTCTATTTGTGTTTTCCTCTTTAGGTTTATCCAGATCTGTTTTTTTTCTTCCCATTTTTCAAAGCGTACGATTACATCTCTAGGTGTTTCCCTTGCGAACCTTTGAGGTTTTTTTACTCGAAAGACACTTTTTATTCCTATTGTGTTAGTTGTTTCCTTTCCCAAGATTTGGTTGAAGAGATTGTTCATTTTTTCTATTAGATTTTCTGCTTGTTCTGTTTCCGGTAACCCACGTATTCTCAAGTTTTTCTTTTTATCTCTATTTTCTTGCTCTTCTATTTTATATGATTGTTCCTGTTGTTCCCATTTTAATTTCTTTATTTCGTCTTCTAGTTCCTTTATGTTTTTTTGATGTAGGTCCACTTTGATCTCTACTTCTTCCACTCTGTTTAACATATATCCCATGTCTTTATGGAGTATTGACATCTCTGCTTTTAGGGAATTCTCTAGTGCCGTGAACATTTTTTCCATATCCTGTTTTGTTGGCAACTGTGGCCCTTGTTGTCCTTCCTCCTTTCCTCTGTCTTCCTCTCCCATTTCTGGCTCCATTCTGGGTTCTGAGAGGTGGCTGGTTTCTGTTTGTACTTTATACTGGCCTTTTTTATCCTTGTTGTCCTTCTCTTTTGTATCTATTTGTCTGCCCTTTGAGCCTACTTGTTTCTCTCCTTCTCCGATTCCTTGCTGTATATACCTGTTCATAGGGCCTGGACTTGGGCCTAGGCTGGTCCTAGGTGATTTTGGTATTGCTCCCGCACTTCTTGTTGTTTTCCCCTTCATGTTTGTTTCTATGGCTGGATTTATAAGAACTTCAAAGCTGCCTTCCAGAATACCCCTTGATTGGGGTCTCTTAATGATGAAAAAATCTCCCAGCCTTTTTAAATTGACTTATTTTTACTAATATTTCTTTTATTTCGTTCTCATACCCGGCATCCTCCCCACAATCCAATAATAGAAATAATTAATGAGATATGAGTAGTCCCCGTTTTCCAGAAGTTATGTTACTACCTTAAGTACATTAAGCATTCCTTGTTGCTGTTCAATTGTTTAAGCGTATTTAAGCTGAAAAAAAAAAAAAAAAAAAAAAAAAGCGCTCAAAAACGCTATTGCAAAAATGCTGAAAAAAGCTGGAAAAAGTTAAAAAAAGAAAAAAAAAAAAAAGTCACTGCAAAGACACCGGCGTCTTCACAGCGCTTTTCCAGCAGCCCGTGTGCATGGGGGCCCAGGTGCTCAGCAAAATAATTCAAATATTTTAGCGATATAATGCAATCTAATTCAAGTATTCAGCAAGATGATTTATATATTCAGCAGTATAGTTTCAGTATGAGCTTATATGTTCCACATTTTTGTTACTATGAAATTTCTTCTTATTCTATAGTTTGTACTATCAAGCCTATAATTAGTACCATTTGCAAAAAAAAAAAAAGGAGAAAAAAAAAAAAAAATTCACAAGAAAGGGAGATACTGCAGCAGCAGCAGCAGCAGGCAGGTGGGGGCTGGGAGACAACTCTTCCGTTGGCTTGTCTTTCTTTTACTTTCTCCTTCTCTTCTCCCCTGTTCCCCCCCCCCCCTGTTTTTATTGTTTTTCTTAGCTCACTTGATTCTACTTTTTCAGCTCTTTCGCCTTTTCCCCTGCTTGTTCACTTCAAGACAATTGCAATAGAAGAAAAGAGCCAAAAGAGGAGGAAAAAAAAAAAAAAAATGCTCAAAAACGCTCAAAGACGCTATTGCAAAAACGCTGAAAAAAGTTAAAAAAAAAAAAAAAAATAAATAAATAAAAAAGTCACTGCAAAGACACTGGCGTTTTCACAACGTTCTCCCAACAGCCCATGTGCATGAGGGCCCAGATGCTCATAAAAATAATTCAAATGTTTTGGCGGTATAATGCAATCTAATTCAAGTATTCAGCAAGATGATTTATATATTCAGCAGTATAGTTCCAGTATGAGCTTATATGTTCCACATTTTGTTACTATGAAATTTCTTCTTATTCTATAGTTTATACTATCGAGCCTATAGTTAATACCATTTGCAAAAAACAAAAACAAAAAAAGACCAAAAAAAAAAAAGGATCACAAGAAAGGGAGATACTGCAGCAGCAGCAGCAGCAAGCAGGTGGGGGCTGGGAGACAACTCTTCCGTTGGCTTGTCTCTCATTCACCTTCTCCCTCTCCCCTGTTCCCCCCCTGTTTTTATTGTTTTTCTTAGCTCCCTTGATTCTACTTTTTCAGCTCTTTCGCCTTCATTTACTTTCATTTACTTTCGCTTTTTATTCCATTTTATTTCGTTTTATTTCAATATGTTCATTCCCTTTCCCTTTCTTTTGTTCTATTACTTTTCCTTTGCCTTTTCACTTCCAGACAATTGCAATAGAAAAAAAGCCAAAAAAAAAAAAAAAAACGGTACTTATCTTTTAGTTGTTGTTGAAGTTGGGACAAAAAGGGACACTCACTACAGCTTGTTGCAGTCAGACGCAGGTACAAACTTCCTCTGGCTTACACCACAAGACAGCTCGGTGAGTGATGAGCAGGGGGGGCGGGGAGGGAAGCTACCTACACCTTCTCATCAGGCCGATCATTCCTCTCAGCTGCAGGGAGAGGGCTCTCAGGATCCTCACGCCGTGCACAGAGCCATTACCAGGCTCCTCCCTCAGGAATCGCAATCCTTCCTTCTAAACCATTCAATGCAGCTTTCATAGTGTCTTCAGTGACATACACAGGGGCTGCAACATTGGGAAAGGCTGCAAAGCCTGACAGGGGCAATGACTCATCCTGTGAGGCTGCCTCCAGTCTTTCAGGGGGGATGGTATCCTGCAGGCATGTCCAGAACCTCTAGATCTAGGCAGTGACTTCTTAGTGCCTCTTTTACCTGCCCCTGAAGCCCTCTTACGGGGAGAAGTCTGATGGTTCGGTCATCCGATGCTCCAGGATTCGAACTACAGCTATGTGCCGTTCTAATCCAGTTGTGATAGCTCAGAACAAACACCAGGCAGGCTGTATGCAAGTTCAAACAGGAATCTCACTTTTATTGATGCACACAACACACTTAACTTTTGAACACCCCCCACCCAACAACCACTTTCCTATTGGTCAATTATAAAGTACACTTTAGTCTTCACTCAGGTCCTCTTGTCCATGCAAATGAGGACTTGAAATAAGGTCAACAGAGTGGTCCGATAGCTTGAATAGGAGGAATGATATGTGTAATGACAGAGAAGCCCCAGGGGGTAATTAAAGTACATAAACAAATGGTCAAACACAGAACAATGCCTTCCTTCCAGACCATGGAGCCGTCTGGAGGGGGTTAGCTTTAAGACAGGGCAGACGACCCCCCACTGTGTAATAGAATCAAAGGAGAAATACTTCAGTATTACAAGCTTTTTGACAATCCAGTATTCCAAGGTTCATGACAATCATTAGCTTAGTTTGCACAACCTGATGCCGAGAAGGTGTCTTAGGTATGCCTGGATCTGAATCCACTGAGATGCTTACTGCCCACAGCTGTGTCCCACCACTTACAGGGCGCCCGCAGTCACGCCCCACTCCTTCCCAGCTGAATCCGCCGTAAAAGCGTGCGCACGCGTAGGACAATCATGGCGGCAGCCGGGGGCGGGAAAGGAGACCTCCGGAGGACTACATGGGACCCCAAGGCTATGTGGGATCCCCCCTTTAAGTTTATGTGGCAGAGCCTGCAGCGGAGGAGGTGAGCGGCTTCACTGAGCATGTATCCTGAAAGGCATGTAAGTAAATACCAGGTATGTCTTACTCCCTCTGGTGGCGGAAACCAGGTAAGACATGAAAACTACTCGTAGAGGATAATCCTTAAGGTAAATACCTAGTATTGTCTTCACTTACCTTATCCCCGCTGCAGGAAACTGCTGAGAACAGACAGATCCAACCTTCACCCATCACAGCGGGTAATGTTGTGCCAACCTTTAGGGTTCTGGGTTTCTACTTACAGATTGATGGAAGGGTTTGGGACTTTGAATGAGACACTAGGCACTGTATTAAAAACTCTTCAGGGGCGATATAGCACCAGGGTCTAAAAAGGAAAAGGACAGTTGGGTAAAAAATGAGTAAAGTGCAAAAAATGCACTATAAAAAAGAAAAAATGAACATGTAGGGGAGGTAAATAGCCACTAATCCCCAATGGATACTCACATGCCACAGGATTGTGAAATCCAGGAGGTCCGCAAATGCAGGCCACCAAACTAGCTCAGGTCCGGGAGCTGAGGGAGGAGCTCAAAGAAAGGAGCTGGGAAAAAGCCGGCCGCACACCAAGGTCCCCAAAAGGTAATAGCTCCACACTGGTGATCAGTGAAGGTAAGGGTTCTACAGTAATGAGAGTAATATGTATGAGGTGTTACCCCAGGCAGAGCTGAAACCCCTAACCACAAAGAAGTACAGAGATATCCATGTAATATCCCCCTTACCTAAGGGTGGTGAAAATAGCCAGCCACATCTGACCCAGTGATGGACATGCTGCCTGAGAGCAGGCTTAAGCATGAATGAGGACCCTATATGCAGCCAGTCCCCGCCCCAAACAAGGAACTCCCCCCAGCATCACGCGGTGCAGGCACACAAGTGGACGGAGGACTCCTCCAGCGCAGCGGCAACCGCCGCCCACAGCTGCTGGGGAGGCCACCATCCACATGTCTGCACGAGGTGGAAAACAACGCCAACACATTCACGCAGGCGCCACGGAGGAGGCGTGATGCCGACGCACAACGGGAAACCCGTCCCAATCACCCGCACCCACCAAGGCGGACGAGGGGGGAAAGGGGAGGGATCCCAGCCATGCCTCGCTGCTCCCGGACACCAAACAAAGAGAGACAGCCAAACAGAAGCGGGCCCTCTGGAGGCACACTGCATGGCTGCTCCAAAGTGGAGGGAGGGGGAGGAAGGGGAGGAAAAGAGCAAAACAAAAGCAAAAAGGATGAGTGAAAAGCATGGGATGGGACATATTGTATAATGCTAAACAACCCCTAAACAAAAGCGTAAAACAAATGATACAGGGCGGATGCCCTACGGAGTACTTACTTACAGGATCCTCTGCCCTGGACCTGTAGAATACTCTGCCAGAAAACTTTTCGTGCAACTTTTAATTTGTGCCCCAAAGTACTGGATCCCAGAGTCCAGTCCTCAAAGAGAGACATTACAGGCAAAACCTTGCTTCTTCTTTCACAAGGCCTGGGTACCATCCATCTTAGGCGTATGTATTAGCCCGAGGTATGGATCCGGTTGTATAGCTCCTAGGCCCCCGCAGAGACCATCAGAGCTCACAGCACATTTTCAAAGTGACCAACCACCTTAGACACTGGCAAAAAAACTGAGGTACTCTCCATATGGGAGGGGTTATATGGGTAGTAACTCGCCTTTTAATTAGGGTTGCCAGTGCCCAATCGCCTGATGTTGACTAACCCACTTAGTAATTATCAAAGGCTCTG
This sequence comes from Lithobates clamitans, assembly GCA_037952925.1. Classification (NCBI taxonomy): domain Eukaryota; kingdom Metazoa; phylum Chordata; class Amphibia; order Anura; family Ranidae; genus Lithobates; species Lithobates clamitans. The sequence goes on from JBBGZY010001684.1 coordinate 2,336,041, forward strand.
TGTCCCATTATGTATGAAGAAAAGAGAGGGCGTGGTTTGGTGCCGGACCTGAATGGCCACTTGGTTCCTGAGCTCCCGACCACAGGGGATTCTACAATAAGCCCAGCCGAGCCATCTGCTGCCGAACATGGGGAAAAACTCCAGGGATCTCTCCCCCAGAGGATCCGGAACACAAATCAGCCGCAATATACTGGACATCTTCCAGACCCAGGTACGCGAGGCCCCTGGCTTCTAAGCGGGCCTACTCCAGCGCCGCACGATCCTCCAGCCTCAGCCCCTCAGGCAGGAGCCACACAACCCCAGCCCACAGCACTGACGCTTGTGCTCCACAACCCCTGTGCATGCAGGACCTACGTTCTGTGGCAGAAGACATTAAAGCCACACTCTCATCAGCCATCACGGATCTCAAGAGAGACGTCCAGGCAATGGCAGTGCGAATAGATGATCTGGAGGAAACAACAACCCTCCATGACACTGCTATCCAGCAATTACAGGCCTCCTCCCATTCCAAAACGACACAGCTCAGAGATGTCCACAGACATATGAAAGATCTGGACAATCGTGGCCGTCGCCACAATATCCGGGTAAGAGGAATCCCTGATCGATTGAAAACACGCAAATTACAAAGGCCCCTATCTCCATCTTAAACGATTTTTAGGCAGACCTCCTGAAACGCCCATTGACTGAGCGCTTGCACAGAGCCTTGAGACCCAGAGGCAGAGATACTGATCCCCCCCAGAGATGTTGTTTGCTGTTCAACTTTAAACTAAAGGAGGAAATTCTCCATAGGGCTAGAGACCGTCGCTCCCTACTTTATCAAGGAGCTGACAAAGTTGTTCCAGGACCTCTAGCCCATTACCCTTCAAAATAGGAGAGACCTACGCCCTCTCCTTGACCTCCTGAGCACCAAAGGGATCCAGTATCGGTGGAAAATCCCCTTCTGCCTCTCTGCTTCCTTTCAAGGCCGCACAGCAAACCTATGCCTGCCGGAAGATCTACCCACTTTCTGTGAAAAACTGAATCTTCCATGCATTGACGCCCCAGAGTGGTACAACACCCTTCGCCCGCCACACATGAGAAGATCAGCTTCCACTGACGCCATTCCAGTCGGCGATGACTTCCACATAAGACGCCGCAGACCCACCCCACCAAGGGAATCCAACATGGCAGACTCCCGGAATGCCGTGCTCAACAGCCCAATGGCCTCCCCGGCCCACAGAAGAGCCTGCCGTGAAAGATCCGACTGAACAATCTTACCCCTACCCTCCTACGCATCGCAACACCGAATACACCTCATCAAGACAGGAACCTTTCTACGACACCCTTCGGTGACACCCAGGACAACAAGCGTATACCGAAAGCAGCTACATCAAAGATAACTTTTCTTTTCTTTTCCCAGTGACTGCCAGCCCTAGATACTCCTGACTGATGTTAACAGCACTCCTTAGAAGTTTGATCAACAACGAGTGGATACAACCCAAGCTGAAATGCAAGTCTGATGTTTCCCTTGGGAGACCCCCCGTGTTCTGACTGACCCTCCTAGAAGAGCCAGTGGTCTCAAAAGGTAAAAGACATTTTCTTAGGGGTAACCACATGCCTTACATTAAACCGCTTAAGACTGAACCGAGAGACAAAGTGACTCTTATAGATGAATATACATCCTCAAGGGTGGTGTGCTCTCACTCCAAATATCTTCCCGCACCCTTCCCTAATTCCTCCCCTCACCCTTCCCTTCCTCAATCCCCTGAGCCTTCTCCACCCTATCCCACCCTCCCTTCAATCTGATCTATCCCAGAAGGTATTCCACACATAGACCACCTTGATTTCTCTGCTCAAAGATTTACCGTGAACCGAGGTTCAAGAAATGTAACTAATGTTGTCTCAGATGCTTCATATGGGGTGACCTCGGGGGGATGATGTTGCACAGAGGCTAACTCCCTTCCCACAAAGGGATACGGACCTAATTCACTTATTTCACCACCACCTCTCCAAAAATCAGGAGAATCTGTCACTATAAACTCTCTTTAAGCAACTAAGGGCTTTAGACTTTTCACATAACTCCCCTAATGTGATGTCTGTGCAATCTCACCCCTCTTCCTGGTGCCTCACTTGGGAAGGCTGTTATAAGAATGTTTAAAAGTTAGAATGTATTAGAAGGCTCTTTCTCAAGTAAAGAAAAATCAAAAAAGGACTGCGCTAAAACACATGATGAACACCATATATGATTATGTGAATAATAAATGATTTTGTGAATGATAAAAAAACAGCAATCAAAATATTCAAAGGTAAATAGAAACCATACAGTAGGGATAGATGAATAGTGAAGTGAACCGGATAGGACACAAATGGTAACAATGAAATTGCCAAAAATATATATATCCAAGGGATTGATGAAAAAGTTCAAAGAAATTGAGTCTCTGGAGCCAGAGCCAACAGAGGGTGATCAAACGGTTAAGCATTCAGCACCCAGTGAAAAATCCTCCACCTTATAAGATGTACGCTTACCAGAGGTAAGCTGGATAATAGCTTATCTTTAGATATCCACACGGGGGACACAACTCTATGGACCTCCTCGCAAGAAAGGGGTAGGCAGGAACTCTCTTGGACCGGACCTCAGACAGCATACCAAGGGAACCCAGAAATAAAAGGAATTTCCTCCATAGTGTAAATCCGTTTGGTATTTTATTATAAAATAGGTAAAAGCACTTACATAAATTCTTGGTTAAAATCACAAAACAGCCGGCCGGCTAGCATGCACACGTTCGATGGAATGGAAACGATGACGTCAGCGCGTCGACCTTCCGACGTACGTTTCGTCCTATTGGACGTCGTCATGGGAACGGGCGACGCACTGACTCATCGCTACTTATAGGAGCAAAACGAAACCAAGCCTCGCTGTGAAGCTCGGATGGCGTCGTCACAACATCCTGTTGGAAAAGGATGTGTGTGTCGAATAACCATAGGAAAGGCTGGCGTTTCCCTCATCCGCCAATCACAACCTACTATTACGAGGGAAGAATTGGATTGATAAAATACATTGAAGGGCATGGTCAAAACCCATATACGCCATCTAGTGGACTGAATGAAATTGGCACTCAAACCCACATCCTATTATATGGGAGGAAAACTCAATCGAAAATAAAATTAAAATAAAAAATAAAAGAAATTTTTTTGCTAATAGAATTGTGATATCTAAACATTAGAAAAAATGGTAGAAAAAATGACTTATTGACGCCATCAGAGAATCAAAGAAAGTTTACAAAATTATATAGACATCATATCAATACGTAAATGATAATACAACGTTAAAGTAAAAATAGAATAGAATCAAAATATTACAGATACTGCATGCGAAATGTCACCCCTCACATCCCGACTAAGTATTTAGATGGAATAATGATAGGATATTGGATTATAAATCATTAGTGTGTTAATTTAAGAGTTATCTAGAAAGGCATTTAAATCAACGTCGACGTTGAGCCCAAAGGGGGTGTAACACTTCAATCTGTGTATCCAGGTCATCTCGAGCCTGGAAATCCCTCGTATGACAGACCCCCCCCTCCAATGTGGAGTGTACCTATCGATACCCAGAAAGATAGTTTTCCTGGGGTCACGGTCATGCGCTTCTAGGTAGTGTCTTGAGACCGGATGTTTGGGGAAACCAGTTAGGATGTTGGTAATGTGCTCATTAAGTCTAACAGATAAGGGACGCTTGGTTCTTCCTACATACTGTAGGCCACAAGGGCATTGAAGAAGGTATACCACTCGCTCTGTGGAACATGTAATGAATGATCTGATCTCAAATTCCATCTGAGTGCTGGTGGAAATGAAGTTATGTGTCCTTCTATGTGTGCAACCACTAAGAGAACATACCCTACACCTCCTGCACTGATAGAAACCAATCATGTATTCAAAAAATCCTTTTTTAGTAAGAGGAGGATCTAGGACATTCGGGGCCACTCTATTTCTAAGTGAGGGGGCACCTCTGTAGATTATCTGTGGTTTGGCCGGGAGAGTAGGACCAAGCACATGGTCATTTTTAAGAACATGCCAATGCTTTTTTATTAGCTTGGCTACATTATTATGTTGGGAGGAATAGGTGGTGATAAAGGGAATTGTGGGTACTCTCTCACGGTGAGGCTTGTTAGTTTCAAGTAGAGTGCATCTATCAATCTTAGCTACTTCTTCCAAAGTGTTCCTCAGAGATGTCTCCACATAGCCCTTCTCTAAGAAGCGTTTTAATAAAATGTCCGCTTGGGTTAAAAACTCAGCATGATTAGAACAATTACGTTTTAGACGAATAAATTGGCTCTTCGGCACAGACCTCAGCCAAGCTTCATGGTGGCAGCTATCAGTCGGTAAGTAGGAATTCCGATCTGTGTTTTTAAAAAAGGTGGCTGTAGTGAATTCCCCATCCTTCACACCAATTTTTAAGTCCAAGAAATTAATTTCAGACTGGCTGGCCTCATATGAAAGTCGGATCCCCCGGTCATTATTATTCAGCCCCACCATATAAGCATCGAGATCCTCACGATCGCCATTCCATAGGAGGAGGATGTCATCTATATATCTAGCCCACAACACCACCTGAGGTTTCTGTTGGGCATAGATGACATCCTCCTCCCACAGGGCCATGAAGAGGTTCGCCAGGCTGGGGGCATATTTTGCCCCCATGGCGACCCCCCTGTCCTGCCTGTAAAACTGACCCCCAAACCAAAAATAATTCCTAGTGGCCACAAAGTGGAGTAGTTGCATAATGAAACATATTTGTTCATCAAACAATGACGAATCTCATCTGAGATAGTATTCAACCGCAAACAGCCCCAAATTATGGGGTATTACGGTGTACAATGAGGCGACGTCCGCTGTCACCAACCACCAATTGGGCCCGGGGGTGTAATTGGAAAGTAAATTAATTACATGGCGAGTATCCTTTAAGTACGACGGCATTTTGGTAACTAATGGCTGCAGATAGAAATCTATATACCTGCCCACCCGGGACAATATGGAATCAATTCCACTGACAATTGGACGTCCCGGGGGGCAGGTAGGATGTTTGTGAATTTTTGGCAGGTAATAAAGAACAGGGGTACGGGGGGGCTTTTGGTACCAAATAGGCTTTCTCCTTGTTATTTAGGATACCCTGTTCTGACCCGAACTTGATCAGCACCTCCAAGTGTTCCTTTTTATATTGAACTTTTGGGTCTGATCTAAGGGGGGTATAAGTGTCACGATCTCCCAAGATGTTGGACATTTCTTTGAGGTAATCATTCCTGTCTAGAACTATAATGCCACCCCCCTTATCGGCTGGTCTGATGACTAGGTTTTTATTGTGACACAAAGAGTCCAAACCAGTTTTTAAATTCTTGTCAAAATATACTTTTTTGAGGGGTAATTGCTCTAAATCTTTAAGGACTAGATCCTTAAACACCTTCAATGAGGGGGCTATAGCCCCTGGAGGATTGAAAAGGGAGGTATTTGATAACCCAGAGTGACGGTACTCATTGGGACCAGTTATAGTATTAATGATAGGATTAGAGGTTAGATATCTCTTAATATTGACCTTGCGGACAAATTTGTGCACATCTATAAAAGTTTGAAACTTATTTAAACCTCTCGGTGGTGCAAATTTAAGACCTTTGTTGAGTAAAGATTTCTCAGAATCATTTAAGGGAACAGAACTCAAATTAAATATACCATTACTGGTTATGCTTTTTTCCTTTTTAGATCGCAATCGCCTCCCCCCTCTAGTTCCTCTCTTTGATCTGCTGGCCTTTTGGTGCCTTGGCCTGGCCTGTGAAAACCCCATTGCTGATAATTGGAATTAGAGGGGCCCGGTTTACTCCCATCATTAATGAGTCCCCCCAATCTGGGATGGAACTGTGGAGCCAATTCATCACGTGCTTCCATGATGGTAGAATTGGTAGGGGGGCCATCGAGGTCACTTAGAGGGTAGAATTGATTATGGGTGTTAATATTGTATTCAGAATACCCTCTGTTGGTAATTCTGGGTCCAGGATTCTGAAATTCTCGAGGCCTACCTTCATAGTAACCTATATTGGGGTCATAATTAGAGCCATAAGAACGGTCTGGGTGAGGCTCAAAATTGAAATTGCGGGGAGATGGTAAATGATCCTCATAACCATTGTATTGGTCATGTGATCTACCCCCAAAAGGGTGACCACCCATAGGTCTTTTGTTGCCAGAACCTCTACCCCTCCCACGTCCTCCATGGTTAGAACCACCTGTCCCCCGGGATCGTCTCGGTTGAGAGGGCGGGTAATAAGATGGAATGCCTCCCCTCTTCCCACCTCCTCGTCTAGAGGAAGAGGGTTGTATTCCCTGTTGGGACTTGCCAGAGGGGCCATTATGGCCTCCCGGGAAAGGCCCGGAAAGGTTGGGCTGTGATGGAGGGGGGGCATATATCATGGCTGGGGGTGGTCCTCCTGGGTTGGATGGACCCCATTCCATATTTTCAGCTGAGTTTTGCTCAGCTAACAATTTTTTTTGCCATTCAAAGACTACTGCCCCTTGGTAGTCCAGTAGGTCTCTATTATATTTCTTTTTCTTTTTATTTCTCTGATCTCTCTCCTCCTTTTCCAATAAGGAAAGGAGGGAGAGCGATTTCTCCTTGTAGTCATTACTCTCCTTAAGGGGGCTTAGTTTCTCTTGGATGCTTTTGATTTCATCATCTAGTCTGGTGAGTTTGGTTTTTTTACGACCAATGAGAAATTTTAAAAAATCTATTCCCGCTGTATTGAAATAGCTAAACCACTCTTCTAATTGGACATCGCCTTTCTGTGGGCTGACCTCCCATCTAAGACTTCTAGGCACCATGCCACCTTTAACATAAGTATCAAGATAGGCTATGTCCCACTGAGTGTGTATTTCGGATATAGTTAAGTTCTTAAGCCTTATAAAAAGGCCACTGAGGTCTCCCTCATCTTCTTTGTATGACTCAAACACACCATCAGTGTTAAATTGCCTTGCGGCTCTGTAATCAAAGACATCCATTTAAGGAAATGTTGAGTGAAACCAATGAGAGACACTGGTTATGGTAAACCTATAGATAGCAGCAGTATTACAGCCACAAAATGTGAAAAGACAAAATATACCATAAACAATACCGCGCTAACATAAAGGTTGTGCTACTAGTGATTAGTAGAATGAAGCAAGCTGCAGTCCTAGAGTGAGGCGTGCACACAAACATATAAAGAAAAATCAAAAAAGGACTGCGCTAAAACACATGATGAACACCATATATGATTATGTGAATAATAAATGATTTTGTGAATGATAAAAAAACAGCAATCAATCAAAATATTCAAAGGTAAATAGAAACCATACAGTAGGGATAGATGAATAGTGAAGTGAACCGGATAGGACACAAATGGTAACAATGAAATTGCCAAAAATATATATATCCAAGGGATTGATGAAAAAGTTCAAAGAAATTGAGTCTCTGGAGCCAGAGCCAACAGAGGGTGATCAAACGGTTAAGCATTCAGCACCCAGTGAAAAATCCTCCACCTTATAAGATGTACGCTTACCAGAGGTAAGCTGGATAATAGCTTATCTTTAGATATCCACACGGGGGACACAACTCTATGGACCTCCTCGCAAGAAAGGGGTAGGCAGGAACTCTCTTGGACCGGACCTCAGACAGCATACCAAGGGAACCCAGAAATAAAAGGAATTTCCTCCATAGTGTAAATCCGTTTGGTATTTTATTATAAAATAGGTAAAAGCACTTACATAAATTCTTGGTTAAAATCACAAAACAGCCAGCCGGCTAGCATGCACCCGTTCGATGGAATGGAAACGATGACGTCAGCGCGTCGACCTTCCGACGTACGTTTCGTCCTATTGGACGTTGTCATGGGAACGGGCGACGCACTGACTCATCGCTACTTATAGGAGCAAAACGAAACCAAGCCTCGCTGTGAAGCTCGGATGGCGTCGTCACAACATCCTGTTGGAAAAGGATGTGTGTGTCGAATAACCATAGGAAAGGCTGGCGTTTCCCTCATCCGCCAATCACAACCTACTATTACGAGGGAAGAATTGGATTGATAAAATACATTGGAGGGCATGGTCAAAACCCATATACGCCATCTAGTGGACTGAATGAAATTGGCACTCAAACCCACATCCTATTATATGGGAGGAAAACTCAATCGAAAATAAAATTAAAATAAAAAATAAAAGAAATTTTTTTGCTAATAGAATTGTGATATCTAAACATTAGAAAAAATGGTAGAAAAAATGACTTATTGACGCCATCAGAGAATCAAAGAAAGTTTACAAAATTATATAGACATCATATCAATACGTAAATGATAATACAACGTTAAAGTGAAAATAGAATAGAATCAAAATATTACAGATACTGCATGCGAAATGTCACCCCTCACATCCCGACTAAGTATTTAGATGGAATAATGATAGGATATTGGATTATAAATCATTAGTGTGTTAATTTAAGAGTTATCTAGAAAGGCATTTAAATCAACGTCGACATTGAGCCCAAAGGGGGTGTAACACTTCAATCTGTGTATCCAGGTCATCTCGAGCCTGGAAATCCCTCGTATGACAGACCCCCCCCTCCAATGTGGAGTGTACCTATCGATACCCAGAAAGATAGTTTTCCTGGGGTCACGGTCATGCGCTTCTAGGTAGTGTCTTGAGACCGGATGTTTGGGGAAACCAGTTAGGATGTTGGTAATGTGCTCATTAAGTCTAACAGATAAGGGACGCTTGGTTCTTCCTACATACTGTAGGCCACAAGGGCATTGAAGAAGGTATACCACTCGCTCTGTGGAACATGTAATGAATGATCTGATCTCAAATTCCATCTGAGTGCTGGTGGAAATGAAGTTATGTGTCCTTCTATGTGTGCAACCACTAAGAGAACATACCCTACACCTCCTGCACTGATAGAAACCAATCATGTATTCAAAAAATCCTTTTTTAGTAAGAGGAGGATCTAGGACATTCGGGGCCACTCTATTTCTAAGTGAGGGGGCACCTCTGTAGATTATCTGTGGTTTGGCCGGGAGAGTAGGACCAAGCACATGGTCATTTTTAAGAACATGCCAATGCTTTTTTATTAGCTTGGCTACATTATTATGTTGGGAGGAATAGGTGGTGATAAAGGGAATTGTGGGTACTCTCTCACGGTGAGGCTTGTTAGTTTCAAGTAGAGTGCATCTATCAATCTTAGCTACTTCTTCCAAAGTGTTCCTCAGAGATGTCTCCACATAGCCCTTCTCTAAGAAGCGTTTTAATAAAATGTCCGCTTGGGTTAAAAACTCAGCATGATTAGAACAATTACGTTTTAGACGAATAAATTGGCTCTTCGGCACAGACCTCAGCCAAGCTTCATGGTGGCAGCTATCAGTCGGTAAGTAGGAATTCCGATCTGTGTTTTTAAAAAAGGTGGCTGTAGTGAATTCCCCATCCTTCACACCAATTTTTAAGTCCAAGAAATTAATTTCAGACTGGCTGGCCTCATATGAAAGTCGGATCCCCCGGTCATTATTATTCAGCCCCACCATATAAGCATCGAGATCCTCACGATCGCCATTCCATAGGAGGAGGATGTCATCTATATATCTAGCCCACAACACCACCTGAGGTTTCTGTTGGGCATAGATGACATCCTCCTCCCACAGGGCCATGAAGAGGTTCGCCAGGCTGGGGGCATATTTTGCCCCCATGGCGACCCCCCTGTCCTGCCTGTAAAACTGACCCCCAAACCAAAAATAATTCCTAGTGGCCACAAAGTGGAGTAGTTGCATAATGAAACATATTTGTTCATCAAACAATGACGAATCTCATCTAAGATAGTATTCAACCGCAAACAGCCCCAAATTATGGGGTATTACGGTGTACAATGAGGCGACGTCCGCTGTCACCAACCACCAATTGGGCCCGGGGGTGTAATTGGAAAGTAAATTAATTACATGGCGAGTATCCTTTAAGTACGACGGCATTTTGGTAACTAATGGCTGCAGATAGAAATCTATATACCTGCCCACCCGGGACAATATGGAATCAATTCCACTGACAATTGGACGTCCCGGGGGGCAGGTAGGATGTTTGTGAATTTTTGGCAGGTAATAAAGAACAGGGGTACGGGGGGCTTTTGGTACCAAATAGGCTTTCTCCTTGTTATTTAGGATACCCTGTTCTGACCCGAACTTGATCAGCACCTCCAGTTCCTTTTTATATTGAACTTTTGGGTCTGATCTAAGGGGGGTATAAGTGTCACGATCTCCCAAGATGTTGGACATTTCTTTGAGGTAATCATTCCTGTCTAGAACTATAATGCCACCCCCCTTATCGGCTGGTCTGATGACTAGGTTTTTATTGTGACACAAAGAGTCCAAACCAGTTTTTAAATTCTTGTCAAAATATACTTTTTTGAGGGGTAATTGCTCTAAATCTTTAAGGACTAGATCCTTAAACACCTTCAATGAGGGGGCTATAGCCCCTGGAGGATTGAAAAGGGAGGTATTTGATAACCCAGAGTGACGGTACTCATTGGGACCAGTTATAGTATTAATGATAGGATTAGAGGTTAGATATCTCTTAATATTGACCTTGCGGACAAATTTGTGCACATCTATAAAAGTTTGAAACTTATTTAAACCTCTCGGTGGTGCAAATTTAAGACCTTTGTTGAGTAAAGATTTCTCAGAATCATTTAAGGGAACAGAACTCAAATTAAATATACCATTACTGGTTATGCTTTTTTCCTTTTTAGATCGCAATCGCCTCCCCCCTCTAGTTCCTCTCTTTGATCTGCTGGCCTTTTGGTGCCTTGGCCTGGCCTGTGAAAACCCCATTGCTGATAATTGGAATTAGAGGGGCCCGGTTTACTCCCATCATCAATGAGTCCCCCCAATCTGGGATGGAACTGTGGAGCCAATTCATTACGTGCTTCCATGATGGTAGAATTGGTAGGGGGGCCATCGAGGTCACTTAGAGGGTAGAATTGATTATGGGTGTTAATATTGTATTCAGAATACCCTCTGTTGGTAATTCTGGGTCCAGGATTCTGAAATTCTCGAGGCCTACCTTCATAGTAACCTATATTGGGGTCATAATTAGAGCCATAAGAACGGTCTGGGTGAGGCTCAAAATTGAAATTGCGGGGAGATGGTAAATGATCCTCATAACCATTGTATTGGTCATGTGATCTACCCCCAAAAGGGTGACCACCCATAGGTCTTTTGTTGCCAGAACCTCTACCCCTCCCACGTCCTCCATGGTTAGAACCACCTGTCCCCCGGGATCGTCTCGGTTGAGAGGGCGGGTAATAAGATGGAATGCCTCCCCTCTTCCCACCTCCTCGTCTAGAGGAAGAGGGTTGTATTCCCTGTTGGGACTTGCCAGAGGGGCCATTATGGCCTCCCGGGAAAGGCCCGGAAAGGTTGAGCTGTGATGGAGGGGGGGCATATATCATGGCTGGGGGTGGTCCTCCTGGGTTGGATGGACCCCATTCCATATTTTCAGCTGAGTTTTGCTCAGCTAACAATTTTTTTTGCCATTCAAAGACTACTGCCCCTTGGTAGTCCAGTAGGTCTCTATTATATTTCTTTTTCTTTTTATTTCTCTGATCTCTCTCCTCCTTTTCCAATAAGGAAAGGAGGGAGAGCGATTTCTCCTTGTAGTCATTACTCTCCTTAAGGGGGCTTAGTTTCTCTTTGATGCTTTTGATTTCATCATCTAGTCTGGTGAGTTTGGTTTTTTTACGACCAATGAGAAATTTTAAAAAATCTATTCCCCCTGTATTGAAATAGCTAAACCACTCTTCTAATTGGACATCGCCTTTCTGTGGGCTGACCTCCCATCTAAGACTTCTAGGCACCATGCCACCTTTAACATAAGTATCAAGATAGGCTATGTCCCACTGAGTGTGTATTCCGGATATAGTTAAGTTCTTAAGCCTTATAAAAAGGCCACTGAGGTCTCCCTCATCTTCTTTGTATGACTCAAACACACCATCAGTGTTAAATTGCCTTGCGGCTCTGTAATCAAAGACATCCATTTAAGGAAATGTTGAGTGAAACCAATGAGAGACACTGGTTATGGTAAACCTATAGATAGCAGCAGTATTACAGCCACAAAATGTGAAAAGACAAAATATACCATAAACAATACCGCGCTAACATAAAGGTTGTGCTACTAGTGATTAGTAGAATGAAGCAAGCTGCAGTCCTAGAGTGAGGCGTGCACACAAACATATAAAGAAAAATCAAAAAAGGACTGCGCTAAAACACATGATGAACACCATATATGATTATGTGAATAATAAATGATTTTGTGAATGATAAAAAAACAGCAATCAAAATATTCAAAGGTAAATAGAAACCATACAGTAGGGATAGATGAATAGTGAAGTGAACCGGATAGGACACAAATGGTAACAATGAAATTGCCAAAAATATATATATCCAAGGGATTGATGAAAAAGTTCAAAGAAATTGAGTCTCTGGAGCCAGAGCCAACAGAGGGTGATCAAACGGTTAAGCATTCAGCACCCAGTGAAAAATCCTCCACCTTATAAGATGTACGCTTACCAGAGGTAAGCTGGATAATAGCTTATCTTTAGATATCCACACGGGGGACACAACTCTATGGACCTCCTCGCAAGAAAGGGGTAGGCAGGAACTCTCTTGGACCGGACCTCAGACAGCATACCAAGGGAACCCAGAAATAAAAGGAATTTCCTCCATAGTGTAAATCCGTTTGGTATTTTATTATAAAATAGGTAAAAGCACTTACATAAATTCTTGGTTAAAATCACAAAACAGCCAGCCGGCTAGCATGCACCCGTTCGATGGAATGGAAACGATGACGTCAGCGCGTCGACCTTCCGACGTACGTTTCGTCCTATTGGACGTCGTCATGGGAACGGGCGACGCACTGACTCATCGCTACTTATAGGAGCAAAACGAAACCAAGCCTCGCTGTGAAGCTCGGATGGCGTCGTCACAACATCCTGTTGGAAAAGGATGTGTGTGTCGAATAACCATAGGAAAGGCTGGCGTTTCCCTCATCCGCCAATCACAACCTACTATTACGAGGGAAGAATTGGATTGATAAAATACATTGGAGGGCATGGTCAAAACCCATATACGCCATCTAGTGGACTGAATGAAATTGGCACTCAAACCCACATCCTATTATATGGGAGGAAAACTCAATCGAAAATAAAATTAAAATAAAAAATAAAAGAAATTTTTTTGCTAATAGAATTGTGATATCTAAACATTAGAAAAAATGGTAGAAAAAATGACTTATTGACGCCATCAGAGAATCAAAGAAAGTTTACAAAATTATATAGACATCATATCAATACGTAAATGATAATACAACGTTAAAGTGAAAATAGAATAGAATCAAAATATTACAGATACTGCATGCGAAATGTCACCCCTCACATCCCGACTAAGTATTTAGATGGAATAATGATAGGATATTGGATTATAAATCATTAGTGTGTTAATTTAAGAGTTATCTAGAAAGGCATTTAAATCAACGTCGACATTGAGCCCAAAGGGGGTGTAACACTTCAATCTGTGTATCCAGGTCATCTCGAGCCTGGAAATCCCTCGTATGACAGACCCCCCCCTCCAATGTGGAGTGTACCTATCGATACCCAGAAAGATAGTTTTCCTGGGGTCACGGTCATGCGCTTCTAGGTAGTGTCTTGAGACCGGATGTTTGGGGAAACCAGTTAGGATGTTGGTAATGTGCTCATTAAGTCTAACAGATAAGGGACGCTTGGTTCTTCCTACATACTGTAGGCCACAAGGGCATTGAAGAAGGTATACCACTCGCTCTGTGGAACATGTAATGAATGATCTGATCTCAAATTCCATCTGAGTGCTGGTGGAAATGAAGTTATGTGTCCTTCTATGTGTGCAACCACTAAGAGAACATACCCTACACCTCCTGCACTGATAGAAACCAATCATGTATTCAAAAAATCCTTTTTTAGTAAGAGGAGGATCTAGGACATTCGGGGCCACTCTATTTCTAAGTGAGGGGGCACCTCTGTAGATTACCTGTGATTACCTGTGGTTTGGCCGGGAGAGTAGGACCAAGCACATGGTCATTTTTAAGAACATGCCAATGCTTTTTTATTAGCTTGGCTACATTATTATGTTGGGAGGAATAGGTGGTGATAAAGGGAATTGTGGGTAATTTTGTAAACTTTCTTTGATTCTCTGATGGCGTCAATAAGTCATTTTTTCTACCATTTTTTCTAATGTTTAGATATCACAATTCTATTAGCAAAAAAATTTCTTTTATTTTTTATTTTAATTTTATTTTCGATTGAGTTTTCCTCCCATATAATAGGATGTGGGTTTGAGTGCCAATTTCATTCAGTCCACTAGATGGCGTATATGGGTTTTGACCATGCCCTCCAATGTATTTTATCAATCCAAATTCTTCCCTCGTAATAGTAGGTTGTGATTGGCGGATGAGGGAAACGCCAGCCTTTCCTATGGTTATTCGACACACACATCCTTTTCCAACAGGATGTTGTGACGACGCCATCCGAGCTTCACAGCGAGGCTTGGTTTCGTTTTGCTCCTATAAGTAGCGATGAGTCAGTGCGTCGCCCGTTCCCATGACGACGTCCAATAGGACGAAACGTACGTCGGAAGGTCGACGCGCTGACGTCATCGTTTCCATTCCATCGAACGGGTGCATGCTAGCCGGCCGGCTGTTTTGTGATTTTAACCAAGAATTTATGTAAGTGCTTTTACCTATTTTATAATAAAATACCAAACGGATTTACACTATGGAGGAAATTCCTTTTATTTCTGGGTTCCCTTGGTATGCTGTCTGAGGTCCGGTCCAAGAGAGTTCCTGCCTACCCCTTTCTTGCGAGGAGGTCCATAGAGTTGTGTCCCCCGTGTGGATATCTAAAGATAAGCTATTATCCAGCTTACCTCTGGTAAGCGTACATCTTATAAGGTGGAGGATTTTTCACTGGGTGCTGAATGCTTAACCGTTTGATCACCCTCTGTTGGCTCTGGCTCCAGAGACTCAATTTCTTTGAACTTTTTCATCAATCCCTTGGATATATATATTTTTGGCAATTTCATTGTTACCATTTGTGTCCTATCCGGTTCACTTCACTATTCATCTATCCCTACTGTATGGTTTCTATTTACCTTTGAATATTTTGATTGATTGCTGTTTTTTTATCATTCACAAAATCATTTATTATTCACATAATCATATATGGTGTTCATCGTGTGTTTTAGCGCAGTCCTTTTTTGATTTTTCTTTATATGTTTGTGTGCACGCCTCACTCTAGGACTGCAGCTTGCTTCATTCTACTAATCACTAGTAGCACAACCTTTATGTTAGCGCGGTATTGTTTATGGTATATTTACTCTTTCTCAAGTATCCTGTTGTATCTTCAAAATTCAGTTAATCGATCGATTGGAAAGCTCCCAAATCAATCGCACTCAACTAATGGCTTAACCACATGTACCTAACCAACTCCATCACAAGGAGTTACAGGGCTATCTCACCTTGCAACTTCTGAGATGCCAAACACACATTAGGGTCCCAGTCCAGCTTGGACTGGGATTTTGCCAAAGTATCGACCATAAACTGGTCGTTGCCCGAACGAACACACACACACACACACACACACGCACGAGAAAGGGTGCTTTCTGATACAGACTCATCTAAAGTTTATAAACATTCACATATAATGTTATAAACAATGTTGAACTGATTCACTGTTGGAGGTCTCTCACATCTCCATTCAATTGGAGGTACAACGTAAGATACTTTCAGGTAAAGAGGACTCTGTGTTACTGTTCTGGTTTCTATAATAATAGAATATGTTATGTTTACAATCTAGAACTGTTAATGTTTATTCAATACATTTGCTAAATGACCTTTAGAAAGTGCCTCATGTTTGACTCCCCTGAGTTTAGACCTACAGCTATCATGCCTAGCACCAATAAATAGTAGCTCCCTCGCACAATCAACAGCACGAATCTCAGTGGATAGGAGATATTGAATGTCGATCGTTCCGTTACCCTTCACCTCCCCACAAGACAGGAACGTAACTGTTCTTGTCAAATCTTACCGGATACATTTCTAATCTTAGGGTAGATTATATATAACCTCCCTAACTCCAGACTACCACCTATCCCGTTTTTTCCTAACTCCCAGTTCACCTACCCCATCCTCGTTCTCCCCCTTTCCCTTTTTTTTTGTTGTCCCTTTTCTCCCCTTTCCCTCTCCTTCCTTCCCTTTCCCTTCCTACTCTCACAGTCTCCGCCGCCACCACATTCCTACCAGAGCAAAACTACATCAGAACCTACTTTTCTTCAGATCCCTCCAGCTCACACGTGAGAAGATAACTGCCTAACACCTCGCGGTCTCCTGAAAACCCTAGGAGCGAACAATAACACACTATGACACACACACACACACACGCACACACACATGCGCGCGCCACAAAAACACCACGCTTAAAGTAGTCTCACTAAACACAAAGGGTCTCAACATTCCGGAAAAATGTAGCCAAATCCTTGATATGATGTATAAACTGAAGGCAAACGTAGTATTCCTACAAGAGACGCACTTTCACACAAACATAATTCCCAAGCTTATGAACCATATGTTCCCAATAGTATACCATGCCACCAACTCACTCGAAATCCGAAGGGGTCTCAATTTTAATTTAAAAAAACCTTGACTGGCAACCCGTGGACTCACTCAGACACAGAAGGCAGATACAGCTTCCGAAAGGGCCGACCACAGGGACGACCCGTGACCCTGGCCAATATATACAGCCCCAATACTGCACAAGTAAGCTTCTATAGATCAATCTCACGACTGCTCTCAGACTTTCACTCTGGACTGACCATCCTAGGAGACTTCAACGTAGCCCTTTTCCCAATCTTGGATACCTTCCAAACTTGGATACCTCCACTAGTACAGCTTCTTTACGATACAAAGCCATCTGACAAATTAAGCTACAAATCCAAGATCTCCTTTTACATGATACATGGCGTACCCTTCACCCTGACAAAAAAAAGACTACTTTTTTTCTGCCCCACATTAAATATTCTAGAATTGATTATTCCTATCCCAGAAAGATATACCTTTTCTATCCACCGCCACCACTGAACCAATGCTGCTGTCAGACCACCAATTACATTGACCCTGAAGTTCCAAACACATTTCTAAAAACATTTGGTGCCTGGACTCGTCACTGCTTACTTCAGAAGAAGTCGTCAAAGGCAGCCGTAGTTGCATACACACATTTTTTCTAGAGAACGACACACCTGACACAGCCCCACTTACCCAATGGGAGGCCCATAAATGTGTAATTCGAGGGGAACTCATTGCCCTTAAAGCAATACTTTGAAGTATTTCTCCTTTGATTCTATTAAACAGTGGGGGGTCGTCTGCCCTGTCTTAAGGCTAACTCCCTCCAGACGGCTCCATGGTCTGGAAGGAAGGCATTGTTCTGTGTTTGACCATTTGTTTATGTACTTTAATTACCCCCCGAGGCTTCTCTGTGTCATTACACATATCAGTCCTCCTATTGAAGCTATCGGACCAGTCTCTGCTGACCCTGTTTCAAGTCCTCATTTGCATGGACAAGAGGTCCTGAGTGAAGACTAGAGTGTACTTTACAATTGACCAATAGGAAAGTGGTTGTTGGGGGCGGGGTGTTCAAACTGCTGTGTATAAAAGTGTGTTGTGTGCATCAATAAAAGTGAGATTCCTGTTTGAACTTACATACATCCTGCCTGGTGTTTGTTCTGAGCTATCACAACTGGATTCAAACGGCACATAGCTGTAGTTCGATTCCAGGAGCATCGGATGACCGAACCATCAGCCGTTGCAATCTGATCCAATAGCCACAGAGGAGTGTCGGGAGAGTGGAACCGAGCGAGCAGGGGCTTGTTACAATTAAACACCTTGAACTTGCCCACAATCACAAGCACAGCAAATTTATCACAAGCTTACTCAAAGCAGGAAACTTTTATGTGAAGAATTAAACCATAAAACGCAACGCAAATTTATCCTACACCAAAAGCTCTTTTATGAATTCGGCAACAAATGCGGAAAATATCTTGCTAAAGCCCTCCAGACCAGGAAAGCACACGCAAACATTCACACCATCAAAGATCCTCAAGGGAAGCCCCATATCACCCCAACAGACATAGCAGCCCAATTTGAGACTTACTACTCTAACCTATATAATCTCCCTAAACATACAACAAACCATAGTGGATCTGAAACTCGACACACCTCAATCAAGTCTTTCCTCAACAAATTCTGCCCCAAACCCATAGACAAAGAGGATGCCATTCAGTTAGAAAGCCCTATTTCGGAAGAAGAACATAAATCAGCAATCAAACAGCTTAAAAATGGCAAAAGTCCTGGCCCCGATGGGCTTATGGCTGCCTACTTCAATGTCTTTACAGACACCTTAGCCCCACATATGATTAAGACTTTTAACACTTTAACATCGTCCACTCTCCCATTCCATAGGTTACTGGAAGCTCACATTACAGTGATCCCAAAAGAAGAGAAGGACCCTACATCAGTTAGTAATTACAGGCTGATATCCTTATTGAAGGTCGATATAAAGCTGTATGCCAAGATTTTAGCTTCCCGTCTTTTACCTTTCCTGCCTTCTCTGATAGGGAGAGATCAAGTTGGCTGCATACCTGGAGGAGAGGCCAGGGATAATACAATCAAAGCCCTGAATATACACCATTGGATTACAACCTACAAACAAGAGGGATTCTTTCTATCGCTAGATGCAGAGAAGGCGTTCGACAGGCTGGCATGGTACTACCTGGGAGCAGTTCTGAGACATATTGGTCTCCAAGATCGGATGTTCAATGCCATCATGTCCCTTTTTACAGCTCCAACCGCTGAGTGCGTGTAAACGGTAACCTGTCGAAAGCCTTCTCCATTAGTAGTGGGAAAAGACAGGGATGCCCACTTTCCCCAATTCTATTCATCCTAACCGTTGGACCCTTCCTCCAATGTCTCAGATCCAACAATGTCAAAGGCTTTCTCATCGCTGATCGCACCTATAAGATGGCTGCCTTCGCCGATGACATATTACTATTCCTGAAGGAACCACACAGATCGATCCCAAATCTTCTAAAAGAATTAAATTTCTTTCATAGTATTTCCAATTTCAAGATTAATTTTGCAAAATCCTAGGCCCTGAATATCTCCCTCTTACAGGAAATGGTAACAATGCAAAAACAAATTCCCTTTTCAATGGAAACATGATCAGATTAAATATTTTGGGATACACCCAACGACAAACCTTTCAGACATTCTCCCAAAATTTATCAACCCATCCTCAAAATCATCACAAACGACCTAAGTAAATGGAACAATCCCCACTTTTCCTGGTTTGGAAGGGCGGCAATTCTAAAGATGAACATACTTCCCCGCATTCTATACATCTTTCTAACCATACCCATTAAGCTCCCCCCGACCTTCTTTCAATCATACATACGACTGTGTACTAAGTTCCTATGGAGACAGAAAAGACCTAGGATAGCATGAAAACAACTGATGAAACATAAAACAAAGGGGGGCATTAGTCTCCCAGACCTCAATATTATTGGGCTTGCCACCTCTCTAGAATTGTAGATTGGCCAGTACATGGCCAATGCAAAGACTGGGTCACTCTTGAACACACATTTTCCCCCCTACCACTGCAATCTTTGCCGTGGACGTCACCCAAACACACCCGAGGAATCTGAATAATCACCCTCTCATTGCCCCGACACTTCACTGTTTCAAGGAAACCTGCCGAAAGCTACCCATTTCCTCTAACCCTGTACCCCTTACATCTGTAAAACAATCCAGCATTCCTGCCTGGTATGTCCACCGACTTTCTGGTGGACACCTGGCAACACACAGAGGTTCTAGCCCACCACTTCTTCCAATCTGGTATACTTCTAGCCAACACAGACAATAATGCCTTTCCCCTCTAGACATATTTCCAGATCAGACATTTCCTAAAAGAATCTAACCGTGTATCCTCCGTCTCTCGTCTGCTCACACCATTTGAACACCTATGCTCTCACTCTGCACCTCAGCAGCATATGATCTCCAACATACTCTCCTCCGATAGCTCAATAAAAACTAACAAAGCTTGTTTAAGCTGGGAAAGAGACCTACAAAACAGAAATGACAGAGGCACAATGGGAACACGTTTCTAAAATAAAACACAAAGGCACCCTCAACGTCTCGATCCAAGAAAATAACTACAAAATTCTAATGCGCTGGTACAGAACCCCAGTGATTCTCAACAAATATAATCCTGCCCTTTCTGATAAATGCTGGAGATGTTCCAGGGAAACAGGTACTTTAGAGCACATATGGTGGTCCTGTCCCCTAATCCAGCCATTCTGGACCCAAATACGGGAACTGACATCACAAATATCTACATACACTCTAGAACACACCCCAGCACAGTTCCTCCTTCACCACTCGGACATATCTACACACCAATACCGCAAAACACTAATACCACCCTTAATAAATGCGGCCAAACTGTGAATCCCTCTTCATTGGGGAATAATCCATGTTCCGACCGTCCCTGAATGGCTCAAATGAGTGGAAAAAATAGCGGAAATGGAGGAACTAATCTCCATAGACAAAGCATGTCCAACCAAATTCTCACACACATGGGCCTGTTGAACCCACTTCCGCACCACAGATAAATACAAAATATTGACAAGCCAAAATATTATGAACGACAGGACGATGGCAACCCTTAATGACTCTATACTACATTTCATAAGCTAACCTCATCAAAACACAAGACAACTGGCCTCCCTTACCTAAACAAGGGAAGATTGAGGGAGGACCCTTATTAAAACACCCAAATATCTCCAGACCAGGCGTCCTTACCCACATTACTCCAACCCTTCGGGAATGGTGGCGGAGACTGGGAGGTATCCCAAACCCCACCCACTCCCACCCCTCCTCTTCGTCCCTTTCCTCTCCTCTTCTTGGGTTTACACCATAAACCAATCCCTCTAACAGAGCTCCATTTCACCAAACACCGATATTTAATATAATCTTTATTTTTCATTCTTAAGTTTTACAACACAGAATGACTTACAGCAGGATAACATTCCAACAAATAGACAGGGGAAAAAGGGAGGAAGTATGGGAAGGGAAGGGGATTAAAGGGTGAAAAATTAAAAGGGGGTAGGGGGGGAAGGGGGAGTTACAGTAGGGGTCATATTAACTGGTCAAGGTATATTCAGTAATTATGTGCATCGGGAGGCACGTCCATGCACGTCAGCCACCAAAGCACCCTTCCTGTCCTGGACAATCGATCCCTGTAGACAGGCCTCACCCCTCCATTCGGGAGGGAGGTAGAGTGTCTATATGTATTTAGGCCCATAGACAGCGTGCACGCGGCCCCCGATACCTATTTGACATAAGTGCACTTGAAAAAAAAACCACATGCGCAGTCAGTAAGCTGTTGACCGTCCAGTGGGCTTAAGAAGGTGGTGAAAAGTACACCAAGATTGTAACACAACCTTTAACGCTTAACAACCATAACAAGGCGAATAGGTAGAGAAGGAAAGGTAGTATGAATAGAAAAGGAATGAATAAGTGTAAATGGAACTGGTCTCACCGGATATGTTGAGGTATTTGGTCCGCTTTAAACAGACCTTGAAGAGGTTGAGGGATGGTTCACCTGGACACGATTCCCAAAAGAAGGATCTGCTAGGGTAAGTAATGCTACATCCAAACTAGATGATAATATCGTTGCGTCATGTATGTGGGCTTTCCATGCTGACCATGTTAGGTCGAATCTCGCACGAGTGTTTCTGCACGTAGCAAGCCAACTTTCTGCCTCCGTGATCGCCCCTACCTTCCCCAACCAGTCAGATTCGCTTGGGATATGCAAGCTCTTCCAATGTAGAGGGATCAAGCGTTTAGCTGCATTGAGAAGGTGTGGGAAAACGCTTCGTTTATAACGAGACAAGGGCATGGGAGGGACGTGGAGTAAAAAGTGCTTTGGCAAAGCCGGGATTTCTATGCCCATACAATCCGAGATATGTTTAGCAACCATATCCCAGAACGGTGTCAGCTTCGGGCACTCCCACCAAATATGGAGGAACGTGCCTTTCATTCCACATACCCTCCAGCACCCATCAGAAGCTGAAGGAAAAATTCTAGCCAGGGTAGTTGGTACCCTATACCATCTCGACAGTATTTTATAATTATTTTCCTGGGTTTTTGAGTCTATCAAGCTTGTATGGGTTAGGCGGTAGAAGTGATAGAGCTGTTCTTCTGTGAATTCAATTTGTAGGTCTCTTTCCCACTCTTTGATAAACTGGTTTTTGGGGCTTGGTGTTGATATCTCCAATAGTCCATTTAGTACCGAGATCATGTGAGGTATAGGTTCTGTGGACATCCACATATTTTCGAACTCTGTCAGAGTAGTTCTGATCGGTACCTGTCTGGTAGTTTTGGCTATGAAAGTCTCTAGCTGACGGTGTCTCCAGAAGTCAAAGGGGAAGCTGCCATATCGTTCTCGTAAGGTGGAAAGTGAGATCAGTGTACCCCCCTCTATAAATTTAGCCAAACTGACAATTCCGTCCCTCGTCCATGTTTTAAGTGAGGATTTCTGTTCCCCCTGGAGGAAACTACAGGTATCCGCACACTGGCGTGCATTCACTCCATCCCATAATTTCAGGGAGTGCAGTGTCAGTGGGGAGACCCAATCAGAAAGCCCCCTATCCCCAACGGGGACCCAGGGCGCGTACGACAGGTCCCGTCCCTCCATTGTTTTCTCCAGGGGAACCCACAGCTTAAGAGTGGCATGGAACTTCCAGGATGCGCTGTAGGGCAATCGCCTGGTAATATTGGCCTATGTTGGGTATGCCCAATCCCCACCTTAATTTAGATCTTTGTTGCGTCGCCATAGCTAGACGTGGCTTTTTACCGCCCCACACAAACTTAATAAAGAGGCTGCGCAAATCTGTGAAAAAGCGTTTTGGTAATTGAATTGGTATCATTTGCAAGAGGAAAAGAATATGAGGCAAAATAGTCATTTTTAGGATATTTGTCCGGCCCACCCATGTGAAGAGGGCCCTATCCCATTCTGACAAATCGTGGGAGATATGTTTGTACAAGGGAATATAATTACATGAGTACAAGGATTCTAGTTTATCTGTAAGCTGAATGCCTAAATATTTCATAGAGGGTGTGGACCACTTGAAAGGGAAAGACCCCTTCAGGGAGTTAATGAGTGAGGGGGGGGACAGTGATCGGTAAAATCTCCGACTTTGAGTACTTTATCCTGAAGTTAGAAACCTCTCCATACTCCGTTAGTTCTTTCATCAGGTTCGGCAGCGAGACTAAGGGGTCCACGACATGGAATAGTATGTCATCTGCATAAGCGGAGAGTTTATGCTCATGAGAGCCCACCTGTACTCCCCTAATGTCTGGATTATCTCTGACTCTCTGCAGCAGTGGTTCAAGAACCAGTGCAAACAGAAGGGGGGAAAGCGGGCACCCCTGTCTCGTGCCGTTACGGATGGGGAATGCCGTAGAGAGTGCCGTTTACCTTGACCTGGGCGGTGGGGTACATGTATAGAGTTGAGATCCAATGTAGCATGTGCGGGCCCAGGCCAGTATTCTGGAGCACGGCTTGTAAAAGGCCCAGTCCACGCGATCGAACGCCTTCTCAGCATCTGTGGACAGAATCATGTATGGAGGCATCCGATCGCGTGTATGTGCCCAGTGGACAAGCTGGAGAGCCCTATTCGAATTGTCCCTGGCCTCCCTTTCCACTATAAAGCCCGTCTGGTCCGCATATACCAATTCAGGCAGCAGGTGTTTAAGATGTGGTGGAGATTTGGGCTCTGAAGGTGATGGACTTTATTATTAATGTTACTTGCAGTGACTTTTCAATGTTGGAATCAACAGAGACATCTTGCCCTGCTGTGGAATGTTATCTGGAGTGGCTATCTGACCATTTGATAGTACAGTGTCACTTCAAAGGAGGTGGGAAGGGAACAGGAATAACCTGGTCAGGATATGGTAGCTGGTAAGAGCCCCCCACCCCCATTGACTCAATGTAGCAATTTTGGCATATGGAAGGAGGGGGGGGGGCTTACAAGTGTATATATTGCAGCACAGAACACTGCCCATTCTCTTGTGCTGACGGTCTAGATGAAGGATGGTTACGTAAGACTTCTCTATACAATGTATCTCTATTATCTTCCGTTTCTTTTCTTTTCTGTAGCTTTTTCTACGGTAGGATTTTGCCTTAATATATTATTAATCTCTAGCTAGCATGTGTATGACCATTATAGCAATATTTTGTATCACTGGTAACATCTATGCTTTAAGGTTGTATCCTCCACGTTGTATTTGGTAATCTCTAACGTTCCTTTTCTGTGTAAATAAATGTAATTGTTTATCTTTTTGCCCTGTTATCGTTCGTTTTTATTCTTATATAGACAAAGGTTTAATCACTTATATTTGTATCGTTAATCACTCCATATAAGTGAGGTAGGTATAGAAATCTCCTTATCAAAAACGATTAGCAAGTATCTTAGAAAAATTTTTTAGATCCGTGTTCAGCAGGGAGATTGGACGGTAACTCTGTGGCTGGGAGGGATCCTTCCCCTCTTTTGGGTGCCCGTCGTGTGAGGAAGCTTCACGTTTGAGTGATTTGTGGTGTTGCGGGTGGAGGACAAGTCTAACTTCAAAGACGGTAAGCATTTTTATGTCTTTGTATGTCTTTGTATGTCTGTCTCCCCTGTATGAACACCCAAACTAGCAAGCTTCTTTGAACATGGTTTATGTTTATGTTTATATATATATATATATATATATATATATATATATATATATATAAAAAACCTTTTGTCTGTACTAATACTTTGATGAGACTGATATGAACAGTATAAGTGAAATAAAATTGTACTGAAAGTGTATGAGAAGGCATCCTGCTCGGTTGGGCCAAAACTGCAGGAGGGTGTCTGCGTGAATGATAAGGGGCTCTGATTGGACGCTTGAAGGCAGTGGAAAAAATTAGGATCTGGCCCTTTCTGCCAACAAGCGCTTCTGGTTGACCCTTGCATGAGTCTGGGTCAAGACGCTTCCCGGTCTTTGAGATCGAATTGCACCTGTGGGCCTAAGACACACTGAATGATCTTCGATGTATGTATCTATCTTTCTGTGTAAACTAATAACTGGGGATTGTAAGCTTTGTGATTAGATCTGTAATGTTGTAACTCCTACAAATCATATTACAGTTAGGTGTGCATCAGTTAACTACCTCCTGTACTACAAGCATGCATAGGGTCCTGATTATCTAAGTTTGTGCTAATCATTAGTAATAGCCTTTTGGTAAGCATTTCTTTTGGAATACTTCAGAAAAGTCCACGGGGGGATTAAAACTATTATTTAGTTTGGGAAATCTCCAGGCTAATTTTTTGAAGGACTATAGCCAGGACAGGGAATTGGTCTGGCAAGTAGTGAAAAAAAAAAAGCGGCAACATTGACAGGGGCGGGACCTGTCATCCCAATTCTTGGCCAGAGAGTAGCTACCTCTGGAGTAAAGGCAACCTCTAAAAAGGTTGGGGAATCAGTTCAAGGTTCAGTGTCCGTAAGGATGGATATCCAAATCGCTTCAAAGAGGGGGTCTGAATGGAGTCAAATGACCCCAAGGGAAGAGATGATAGATAAATATGGACCTTGGGTTGTGAAATATATTCAAAATTGGGATCGCTGGACTGGGAAGAAGTATTCTAAGAGAGGTACTTTTAAGCCAAAAGTATGGGAAAGTCTGTACCGTGCTCATCACAAAAAGATGACACGGCCATATGAAAAAGATACTTGGGCTATATGGATGCTTGAGTCTGTGAATAAGACGGAGGAAATTAAGGTTTTTACAGTGGGAGTTAAGGAGAAAACACACCAAATGATGCTGAGTAGTAGGAACAAGCAGGGACATCCACTAGACCCACATCCCCAGAGTAGTGACAGTGATAAACAGGGGGAAGATTAGGAATTGTCAGGATTGGGGCATTATACAATCGCCCAGTCCTTGTTGGCAAAATACTCAGAAGCTGATAGTAATTGTCATCTATCAACAGATGACAAAAAGGGAAAGCCACAACTTGCTGCCAAGTTTAACACCCCTTTTAAAACCCCCAATGAACCACAGAAAAACTCTTCATGTGAAGAATTGAAACAAAAGGAAAGAGATAGTGCAGCAAGCCAGGGGAAGGGAATGCTGGAATCATGGGAGAAAAGTCTCCCCAGTTCCAGAGACCATATTACTGACTGCGAGCCAGCATTCTCCCCTAGACGTCAGTTAACTGGCAATCCTGCTGCTGTAAGCAATACTGGCAGTTCTGCTACAGAGTACACAGCCTATGTACCTTTATACCCTCAAGTAACTAGCACCCCACAGCAAGGACCTGTGTGGTGTCACCCTAATGCCCCGTACACACGGTCGGATTTTCCGACGAAAAATGTGTGATAGGACCTTGTTGTTGGAAATTCCGACCGTGTGTGGGCTCCATCACACATTTTCCATCTGATTTTCCGACACACAAAGTTTGAGAGCAGGCTATAAAATTTTCCGACAACAAAATCCGTTGTCAGAAATTCCGATCGTGTGTACACAAATCCGACGGACAAAGTGCCACGCATGCTCAGAATAAATAAAGAGATGAAAGCTATTGGCCACTGCCCCGTTTATAGTCCCAACGTACGTGTTTTACGTCACTGCGTTCAAAACGATCGGATTTTCCGACAACTTTGTGTGACCGCGTGTATGCAAGACAAGTTTGAGCCAACATCTGTCGGAAAAAATCCTAGGATTTTGTTGTCGGAATGTCCGAACAAAGTCCGACCGTGTGTACGGGGCATAAGGGTGAAAGGATATCACCCAATGTGGGCACACCGGTATATCATGGGACTGTTAATGCCACCCTTCAGGGCACTTTGCAATTGGATAAAGTGCCCCCACCTGGCAGCAACAATCTTCCACAGTCTTATTGGGATTCTGTAAAAGAATCCCAAAAGACCAATCCACAACTGATATCTTTTTCAGATGACGTATCTGTCTATCCTGTAAGAGAACAGGTGGTTTATGACAGCAGTGGGAGATCCACGGGAAAGATGACATCACGTGCCGTGGACTCCCTCTGAGATGAAAGGATTTCTGAGTGTTATCCCCCATCCAAAGACAGATCCCATTAAATTTGCCAAAGAGCTGCTAGACCTCCAGGCAAGCTACAATGCAAACTGGGGTGATATGCTTCAAATAATGAAAAGGGTTTGTGGAGATGGGGACTTGGATGAAACCCTCAGTAAAACTTATATTCCACGGACCCTGTATGTTGACTCCAGCCATCTAGGAGATATACTCACTAAGCAATTGGCGCAGTTGGTTAAAACAGTCTATCGTCCCCAGTCTTGGATCAAGGTGTCAGGAGTGATCCAAGGTCCACAGGAAGATTGTATGACATACTACAATCACTTTAAACAAGCCGTGGAAACGGCTGGGGAGGACATTACTAACAGTGCCCTATCACCCGTATTGATTCATAGCTTCATGACCGGGTTGAGAGGAAACAGAGAAAAATTGATGACTGCAAATCCAGACTGGAGAGATAAGCCCCTCTCCTCTTTGTTGTCACTTGCAACTGCTATTGAAAGCAATATAGCAGATTGGGAGTCACAGAAACCTCAAAGGATCTGCATTGTCACTGATCAGTTGCAGTGCAGATCTCAGAGAAAAACCAAAAGGGAAACCAGTTTGCTTCAACTGCCACAGACCCGGACACTTCAAGAAGGAGTGTACAGCTCCAAGACAGAGTAGGCCACCACGACATGGAGAGGAAATGGCCTTGCTGGCATTAAGGGAGGAAAGTTTCCAGTCAGAAGGATCACTTTCTGTCCCGCTGACGGGAGAGGATATGGAATTAAATTTCACTGAAAGAAGCTGTAGTAAGCACACGGGAAAAGCGCTGCAAATCTTTGTGGCCAGGTGGTTAGCTAATCAGTATGAACATTTGAAAGTGCAAATTACATCCCTGAAAGAAGCGCTAGAAATAACCAAAAGGTACCATCCGTACTTTAGAAGCTTCTATGTTAAATTCTGAGGCTATCCACCAGCAATTAGTACTAGAAAACAAAAGATTACAGGAGGACGTTCATCAGTTGGGAAAAAGACTGAAGGATGCAGAAGGTGGGGCGAAACCATTATCTGTCAGCTGGTAACTGATTTTGGTAGGTCTGAATTCAGGGGGACATCCTCCACACCTAAGGTATGTATCAACAAGAATAAATCCCAGGAAGGTAAGAGCTCTTTAAAAATTGCCCCTATATTTTGTAAGCCGCAGGTAAAAACTACTAATCCAGAAGAGGCCATCCCATATTCTCAGTCGTCTAAAACAAAGCCTTTTGTTAAGAGATGTTGTACCACTTTAACTAAGATAAAACGTCACTTATGTGGACTATTTGGCCATATCGTGAGATTCTGTCTATCCAGTTCCAGTCAAAAAGTCGGTAAGCATAATCCATATAGGACCACAAGACGTGATTTTGAAGTGTACTCTGCACGCTTCGCCACATGGCCTAGGTGTAGGAAATATGGACCACCTGGGTCAGGGGTCCCATTCCAAACTCCTGAGAATGTGTGCATACAGGCTGAGAAGGGGCTAACGAAATGGGATGGATCTCTGAAAGAATGTCAACCTTACCAAACAGATGTTATGGGTTTAAGAAGTACAGAGTATTATAGAAAACATGCTGATATGTGTGATGTCTAGAGGTCATCTTTAACCCAGCCAATTGTGTGAGTGTGTGTGGAGTATGCAATATATGTTGTGTAAAGTTTGTTCTCAGCTGCTGACAGCCCACCCAAATTACCCCTTCTTTCTCACCAGGTCTGTGAAAAGGTACAGGAACTGTATTGACATGCAAATGACCTGAGCCAAGATAATTATCTGTACTTGTGAATTGAAAGATACATATACTAAAATGAATTTGTTTTTCAGGAAAACAGTACTGGAGAGGTTCTTTGTGGTGAGGTATTATGATCTGTTCATAAATGGTACTGCTAAAAAGGTTTATTACGGATTGCTAATTTTTTTCAACCATGGTGAATACATTTTTTTGGGGAATTATTGGTATACCATAAAACAAAAAATCCACGTGGTATTAATGTGTATTAAGTAATACATATTAATGATAAGTTGAGCTCAACATTTTTTTTTTTAAGATACCAAAAAATAAGTGCACTGTTTATGTAATGTATATTTGTGTTTCATATGCTAATGTCTTGTTACAGGTATATAACAATTGATTTGTTGTTTCTAGGTGAAAAATTGAATGTTTATTACTAAATGTTATTGGTGTTTTATCCCTCAGATTCGATAATTGGGTTTCATGACTTTCAGAACCAAGAAGATCACAGCCTTCATAGACATTTTTTTTATTTTTCCTGGTTTTAGCACCATTATCTAGTTGATGCTTCTATTTGTCAGCCCATTTGGCTGTGTTTTCGACTACCTAAGTGTTGTATGTTCTGATCCAATTCTAGAAAATCAGTGGCTATGCTGACTTGTGTAGAGTTGTTTAAGACTGCTTAACCCCCCTGCGGTTATGGTAATTAGTTACACACCCAGCCAGTGCTTTCTTTTCAAGAGTGGCTCTTTGCCTTAGGCTAAGATATGTTAATGTCCCTAGCAATCTGTGTGTCCCCAAGTGTATTTGAAATCTGCTTACGGCCCAGTGACACTGTTCTAATGTGTCTGTGGCGTATCTGTCACTAATATCTGTGTGTTTCAAGGCACAGCGGTCGCTCACGTACTCGCTACTGTTCAGTGATCCCGGCGCCTCAGTGCTGTAAGGGATTTTTTTCTTTGTGTTTGTTAGCAGCAGTTTCTCGAGCTGGATACACATTAGGCAATCTTTGTTTTCCAATTTCCTTTAGATGTACCTGCAGATATTTGGTGGCATCAATGGGCTTACTGACTGAGGGTTCTATCTTGTTGCATTTGAGGCTAAATTACCCACATGGGATCAAAGAAGATGGAAGCTGGAGGCAGGGTGACACTTCCCTCTGCCGAAAGCATGACCATGAGGTCCTTTATAGGCCAGGTCAATACATAGTGGTGAGCGAAAAATGTTGGGAAGATATTTCACTCTGTGTTCTGGATGGAGAGGTCATTGCTGGTAAGGAAGCACCTGGGTATTATTTGGGACATAGACGAGTTTGTTTCTGTGTCCTAAAGAATACCGAAGTAACATTAGTTATGGAACTAGAGGGTTCCTTGAACCTAACCATAGGTAGAGGTACATTGTATATCCTGGGCATGGTCTCTGAAATCCAGGCACAGGGATGGAGTTGTGTGGGCCTGCTGTATTCTCAGTGGATACCCATAGGTGTCCTTTCTATCCTGGACTCCTTGCGTACCTTAACTAGTGGTCTGTGTCCTGCATGACAGGAAGACCAGTGCCCCATAAGGTGTGCAGCCTCTATAAAGAAACTTGTGCACCTGGTGGCAGGTGGTTTTCAATCCGGGTATTATGACTATTTCCCATCCTTAGGATAGAGAGGCTTAATGGAGACTGTCTTTGGAGCTGGAGGTGGGGCACTGGGTACCTTAAAGCACTATGGAGCTGGAGATATTCAGGATCACATTGGGAAGGTCTCGTGCTACAAATCAGGGAAGGGGTTAGGAAAGCCAACTTGCTCTGGCCAGCATCACTTTGCAAGGACAGACAGGGGGGGGGGGGTAGTATCCAGGTTGTCTATGAGTCGTAATAGATTGGTGGATGACTCAGTTCCAGGATTGCCAAAAATCTTACTTGCACCGTTCTCATCCCTAATGGCAGGGATGGAACATTGTGCAAATATCACGGTCAATCTGGGTATTATCTTATCAGACTCTACTGGGTTACACCCTGGAATCCATCTTGTTCTGATGGTTTGAGTATGGACAGCCTCAGATGACTGGTACTGATGAGTGCTAGAGGAAGGTAGGGGTTGTGCTATTGGAAAAGGCAACAATTAGGGTTAGGCCAAGTACTTGTACTCGGGCAAATGCTCCCGATGCTTTCCACGATACCTAGAGGACAGCTGTGATTGGCGCATGGGGGAGTTACAAAATTCTCCCCCAGCGGCTTTCACCAGCTTTAGTGACATACAGCGGTGATCGGTCACAGCTGTATGTCACTGCATCCTCCTCCATCCCCCCTCTGTTCCTCTGTGCCTCTCCGCTGTCCCCTGCATTCCTCTCTTCTTATCTGTCCCCCTCCGTACTCCCCCCTCGTTCCTCTCTCCTTATCTGTCCCCTGCATTCCTCTCTCCTTATCTGTCCCCTCCGTTCTCCCCCTCAGTTCCTCCGTCCTCCCCCTCCTTCCTTTGTGTATGGATAGAGTCAGCTGACTCTGTCCATTCACATAACTGAAACATTATAATCTCCTGTGATTACAATGTGTCAGTTTATGAATGGAGAGAAGCCGCTGTCTTCTCTCCATTCATTCTCAGTGCAGCTGACGCTGCAGAGAAAGGGACTGGGGAATCTCTATCCTCTGTCTCTTTCTCTGTCTCAAGGGGGAGATATCAGAGGTCTGTTAAGACCCCTGATATCTCACCAAAGCCCCCCAAAAGGGCTGAATAAAAAATTATTATTGTAAGAAATAAAAATTGTAAAAAAAAACAAAAAAAAAAACCACACACACATACAACGTTCACCCCCCCCCCCAAAAAAAATAGAAAATAGCAAAAAAAAAAAAAACTGTCACGTGACATTAAAAAAAAAAGTATCGGTAATCAATATCAGCGAGTACTTGAAAAAAAAAAGTATCGGTACTTGTACTCGGTCCTAAAAAAGTGGTATCGGGACAACCCTAGCAACAATCCTGGCACAGGAGGGGGTCATGTCTAATGGATGCCGGGGTAGTGTCCCAACTGGTCCTAAACAAAGTTAAAAATACTTGACTGGAGACCAGGGTACTGGTGCTAGTATCACATGTCTAATGATGCACTGTTTTCAGCATCAGGTTAAATGGTACTCAGCAGGGTACACTACCTCAGGGAGTCTACGGTACACCTCCTCTGGCCCGTGGCATGGATATAGCAGGAACACCGGGTGGTACCCTGATCACCCCTGAAGAAAGGTTTTATAGCAAACCTGCCATTCCCTTACACCTACAGAATCTTCCTCTGGGATTTGGGGCGAGTTAAAAGCTTGGCTGATGGATTTCGGACAACAGGATGAAATATTAAATGTTCTAAGAGATGCTGAGAAACAAGCCACCATACGACTCACCCATGATCAAAATAGATTGATCCAAGTATCCCACGCTTTAGACGCAGACGCTAAGATTTCCTGGTGGGAAAGTTTATTTGGGTACAGTCCTAACGCTACTGCTTTCCTAAACATTTTGCTCCACCCTGTTGTCCTAATCTGTGCAGCCTTATTGCTTTTCCTGATGCAGGTAATAATGTGCATTACTATCAGGAGAATGAACACCAAAGCTATGAGAATGTGCACCTCAACGAGGTATCTTCTCTCAAGGAACAGAAAGGCCACCAACTCAGAAACAAATCTCTGAGGAAGCCAGATCCAATCCAGATCAGTACACAGAAGTTGCGCATTTAAAAGAGGACCCTAGAACTATATTTTTCTTGTTCTAGGGATAAGCCTCTTCAATTTTTAGTAATAAAGTGCAGTCAGGTTTACCTAAATTCTAAAAGTTGTAATCATTTTTTATTTTTTTAAAATTTTTTTTCTCCCTTTTGTTGTTAATATCTGTGTACCTGACCTGCAAAAATACTGTTAATGGGAGGAGTTTTTTTTAAAGAAAAACATTTGTTTTTGTTTTTTATTTATTTATTTTTTTGTGTTATTTTTTTCAACCGATGTATTCATTGTTTTAATACAATTCAAGGCTCTTTAACAGTCTTGATTGGAGCAGCGTTCAATCTGTAGTTTTTTTGTGTTTTTCATTATTAGTCCCACTATTTTTCCTGTTCATTTTCATTACTCACCTCTCTTCCGTTCCTTTTCCTTCTTTCTATCATCTATCTTCTCAAAGATATAGTCATATCATTTTTGTTTAAAAAAGACTTTGCCTGCCCGCAAGTATCATATTTTAACTAAAGTATCCCTGGACATTCAGTTTTTATGTCTTAATGTAATTCCACCTCCCCTAGTCTACCTGTTTTAATCTGAGCCCCGTGAGCAGGTGTGGTGAACCCAGGGACCTGGCAATAACAGGCAGTGTTGACTATCCCTACCATCAAGGGCCATGGATGATACTGGCTATTGCTCAGACTCTGTACCCTGTGGGGATCCCACTCTACTAGTCCACATTACACCCCTTATAAGTATTTAGTCTTAATGGCCAACACTCTGCTCCTGTCCGGCATTCCTCCAATATCTGTACATTAACGTTCTCCTCTCTCTTTTTGTATTCATGAACGACTGTCTGGAAGCCCGCCCGACCACCACCTAAAGAAGCAACAACTACTAAGTTATTTCTTGAGATAAATGTGTCATGAATAAGACTTTCCTGAAATTTCCTTCACCATGCTAAAAAGTGCTGTCTCGCGGTCCGGATCCAATCGGTGCAACCATTACATGGTCTTACAAAGTTACAGGACTAGATATGCCAGGATCCCGCCATCAATGTTGGAGTTCCGCTCTTCCAAGGCATAGGGGCGATGAAACATTGCAGTACAGACACTCATGGTTTGGATGTGAAGTCTCAAAGGCACCAGGATTTCTTTACTGTCTTAAGCCTACCTTGAGGAGTTGCGGCGCGTTCAAGAAAGGAAGAGGAGGCCGCAGTGGTGGTGGGGAAGGGTCGGGGCTTCTGGGCTGTTGTGGGTGGGTACAGAATCATTGAAGGAGGACATAAGTTCAAGAATGAACTTCAGGGGGGACTGTGGTGGAGATTTGGGCTCTGAAGGTGATGGACTTTATTATTAATGTTACTTGCAGTGACTTTTCAATGTTGGAATCAACAGAGACATCTTGCCCTGCTGTGGAATGTTATCTGGAGTGGCTATCTGACCATTTGATAGTACAGTGTCACTTCAAAGGAGGTGGGAAGGGAACAGGAATAACCTGGTCAGGTTATGGTAGCTGGTAAGAGAGCCCCCCACCCCCATTGACTCAATGTAGCAGTTTTGGCATATGGAAGGAGGGGGGGCTTACAAGTGTATATATTGCAGCACAGATCACTGCCCATTCTCTTGTGTTGACGGTTTAGATAAAGGATGGTTAGGTAAGACTTCTATATACAATGTATCTCTATTATCTTCTGTTTCTTTTCTTTTCTGTAGCTTTTTCTACAGTAGGATTTTGCCTTAATATATTATTAATCTCTAGCTAGCATGTGTATGACCATTATAGCAATATTTTTTATCACTGGTAACATCTATGCTTTAAGGTTGTATCCTCCACGTTGTATTTGGTAATCTCTAACGCTCCTTTTCTGTGTAAATAAATGTAATTGTTTATCTTTTTGCCCTGTTATCGTTCGTTTTTATTCTTATATAGACAAAGGTTTAATCACTTATATTTGTATCGTTAATCACTCCATATAAGTGAGGTAGGTATAGAAATCTCCTTATCAAAAACGATTAGCAAGTATCTTAGAAAAAAATTTTAGATCTGTGTTCAGCAGGGAGATTGGACGGTAACTCTGTGGCTGGGAGGGATCCTTCCCCTCTTTTGGGAGCACTGTGATGTGCGCCAGAGAAGTCTCTTTTGGGAGGCTTCCTTGGATTGCTAAAGAGTTAAGGAGGGTGCAAAGAGGACCCTGTAGTGTGTCGAAAAATTTGAGGTAATATGCCTTGGTGAGAGTGTCAGGTCCAGGGCTTTTGCCAGAGGGCAGAGACTTTATCGTGGACAACAATTCCTGTGTGGAGATGGGGTGTTCTAGTTCCGTTGCTTGTTCTACTGATATTGTGGGGAGCCTGGCCTTAGAGAGATATTCTGCTATCTTAGATTTTTTTAAGGGCTATATCTGTCAGAGAGGAGGCGGAATCCAGATCATACAGGGCCGCATAGTAGTCTCGGAACATAGACACTATTTTCGAGGTGCGGTGTGTCGGCGCTCCCGTAGGGAAATGCAATTTATGAACATGTGCCAAGAGCCTCTTTTTACGGAGAGCCCGAGCCAATAGCCTCCCACACTTGTTGCCATAAATATGAGCCATGTAGCGTAGTTTGCAGTTTATTTGGCGGTCTAACAGATTTGAGAAAAGCTGTCTTAGCTCGCTTAAGCGTCGGGCCGTGACAGGGTCTGACATTCATTTGTGACCAATTTCAGCTTGTTGTAATGCCTGTAGTACTCTCTGGAAGTCCG
This sequence comes from Lithobates clamitans, assembly GCA_037952925.1. NCBI lineage: Eukaryota > Metazoa > Chordata > Amphibia > Anura > Ranidae > Lithobates > Lithobates clamitans. The sequence goes on from JBBGZY010001684.1 coordinate 2,371,465, forward strand.
CCTGCCTCTCCTTTTTAAGTTTAGTTCCTAAGGCGATAAAAGTGCCAGGAACCACTGCCTTAGGACCCTCCCATAAAATGCCCGCGCTCACTTCTCCATTAGCATTTTCTGCAAAATAATGGGTCAGAGTCTCCTGCACCCCTGTCACCCCTAAGTCATCTAACAAGTTCTCGTTCAGTCTCCAGGTCCTCGTGTGAGCTAAGGCTTTAGTTAGTGAGAATGTAAGTGTCACTGGTGCATGATCGGAGATCGTAATCTGCTCTATGGTCGTCCCTAGTAAGAAGTCCAGAGTTCCCTGGTCCACCAGTAGCAAATCTATTCTAGTGTACACTTTGTGGACACTCAAATAGTAGCTATAATCTCTTTCGGAGGCATGCATAGCTCTCCAGCAGTCCGTCAATGTGCCGCCCTGGAGAGTCCTCCGGAAGTGTCTTAGAAAGGAGTTGGAGTGAGTGGATCTGTTCGCTGAGGTGTCTATCTCCGGGTCTGGACTAATATTGAAGTCCCCTCCCAGAATCAGTCTGCCCTCTCTGAAATCTGGCAACCTTGAGAGGGTTTGGTCCACAAACGTAAGCTGTTGTGAATTAGGGGCATATAATGTGGCGAATGTGTATGTTTGTATCATCATGGTACCCTTTAAGAACACATAGCGTCCCTGCGGATCTACTCTGTGATCCAAGGGTTGAAATGGGCAATTTTTATGTATGGCTATGGCCACCCCCTTGGATTTTGGTTTTGAGGAATTGCTCAGATACCATTGCGAAAATATGTGGATGGGTAGTTTAGGTAGGGAGGAGTCAGTGAAATGGGTCTCTTGTAAAAAGAGCACCTGAGCTCCAAGTCTCTTCACTTCTAGCCACAACCTATTTCTTTTGTTGGGGGAGCACATGCCACGTACATTGTATGACACTACCTTAATTGTAGCCATGATGCGTTCGAGTGGGTTGTCCAGGCGACCATCCCCATTCCAGGTAGTCCGGTGAGAGTTCCGCTTTCTGGGAAAAAGAAGCAGGACAGGGAACAGAGAGACAAGGAAAGGAGGGATGAGAAAGGAGAAAAGAGTTAGGCCCCTTTCACACTTATACGACTTGTCCCACGATTTTGTACTGCAAAATCGTATGACAAGTCATTCTCCATGATTTTCAATGACTACCATTCTTCATATTGGCACGACTTTAAGTCGTGCTGACTTGAAAGTAGTCCCTGCACTACTTTGGTCCAACTTCTATGCGAGTTGTACTCTATAGACCTCAATGTTAAACCCTCAAGTAGCATGCAAATCGTACCTGAATAGTATAGACACAATTTCAGTACGACTTTGTAAGCACAAGCCTGGCTCGCTGATCAGGAAAGGAAAACTTTTTTTTCCTTTCGCGATGAGCGACAAGCAGTGCTGACAACTGTCTGGTATGAATCATGAGGGGGAATGCCGTGCCAAGTTTTAAATGAAAAAACCGGCGTGGGTTCCCCCCAGGGGCATACCAGGCCCTTAGGTCTGGTATGGATCTTAAGGGGAACCCCCTACGCAGAAAAATCGGCGTGGGGTCCCCCCCAAAATCCATACCAGACCCTTATCCGAGCACGCAGCCCGGCCGGTCAGGAATGGGGGTGGGGACGAGCGAGCGCCCCCCTCCTACACCGTACCAGGCCGCATGCCCTCAACATGGGGGGGTGGGTGCTTTGGGGCATGGTCTCTGAGCGCTCCGCAATAGACTTATATAGGCGGTGACCCCGCCCCCCTATGAGGTCACTGTCCCGGGGCATTCTGGGACTGTGCCGTCATAAGGGGGCGTGGTCATCACCCGGTGACCACACCCCCTAAAACGTCACAGTCCCAGCATGCCCAGGGACTGTGACGGCATAAGGGGGCGGGGTCACCGCCTATAAAAGTCCGTTACGGAGCACTCAGAGACCATTCCAGCTGGAGAGAGCGTCGTGTCAACATCTCTGGAAGAGAAGAGGGAAGAAGACGTTCCAGAAGTCCGGGCCACCGCTGGCAAAAGAGCGGCAGAAGATAGCGGTGGAGCCGGCAGAAGATGCGGACATCAGGAGAAAACGCCGGAGAGACCCCCGAAGTAGGAAGAGGACCCCCGAAGTCGGAAGAGGACCCCCCAACTTGGAAGAAGACCCCGGAGCTGCCTAATAAATTACTTTAAAAACCTGTGTACTGTGTTTTTTATTGACACTTTTTTCCCTAGGTGAATGAGTAGGGGTACGATGTACCCCATACTCATTCACAAAGGGTGGGGGGCCGGATCTGGGGGGCTCCCGGATTCTGATAAGCCCCCCACTCGCAGACCCCAACAACCAACGGCCAGGGTTTTCGGGAAGAGGCCCTTGTCCTCATCAACATGGGGACAAGGTGCTTTGGGGGTGGGGGGGCAGGGCGCCCCCCATGCCCCAAAGCACCCACCCCCCCATGTTGAGGGCATGCGGGCTGGTACGGTCCAGGAGGGGGGGCTCGCTCGTCCTCACCCCCATTCCTGACCAGCTGGGCTGCGTGCTTGGATAAGGTCTGGTATGGATTTTGGGGGGCCCCATGCGGATTTTTCGGCGTAGGGGGTTCCCCTTACAATCCATACCAGACCTAAGGGCCTGGTATGCCCCTGGGGGGGAACCCACGCCAGTTTTTTATTTAAAACTTGGCGTGGAGTTCCCCCTCATGATTCATACCAACTACTGTATGTTTTCATTTGTTAATGTCAAAGTCGTACAAAGTAGTACTGCTCCCAAATCGCAGTAAAATCGCGGCAAACTGCGGTAAAATCGCGGCCACGAAATCACTGTCAAATCGTGCGACTTTGAAGTCGTATAAGTGTGAAAGGGGCCTTAGTAAGACAAAAAATAAACAAAACATTGTACAGTGCAACTCTACCAGTGCCTCATAGGCCTCAGGTGGATTTACCCTAAGTTTTTCGCCCAACTCACATGCCACCCCCAATATAGGGGAAACACATGAGTGTGGCAAAAGGCCCATATCCATGCTAACACCCAATATGGGTAAAACTAAGTGGGAGTCGTGACCGGACATAGGGAGCCAAGGAAACGTCTGCTCCCCACAAAAACAAAAGCGGTAGTTGTCCAGTGGATCTATGCTTGGCCAGTCCTTGAATACATCAAAAACTTGCGTGTCTGATGAAACACAGCAACAATATTGACCTGTGACAACTTCAATAATTATTTGCCCCTCTGTGAGTATGGCCGTGGAAAAAGTGACTAAATAGGCAGAAAAATAAAATAAAAAAGACCAAAACAGTAGGGAAAAATAAATTTAGTCAATGTTCCAGTGCAGGTGCTATCACAGAGGCATATCTGAGAAAAGAGGGTATGCAAGGGACTCCTGTCTCGCCATTGCAGAGGAGGAGCGTTTGCGGTTCCGAGGGTTCCGGTTGTTATGGGTCTGTTGCCAGGGTTGGGGTGCCGGTGCTGTTTGGATATCCGTGGTCACTATCCAATCAGGGAAATCCACAGGCTCCAGATTTCGTTGCAACAAAAAACATGAGAGATCATCTTTGTTGCGCAGACTGGCACTTTTCCCATCTCTTCCTGCATGAAGACTAAAAGGGAACCCCCATCTATAGGTGATGCCAGCCGTGCGGAGGGACTCCAGTAGGGGTTGCAATGCTCTGCGCTGCATCAGTGTGCGTCGGGAAAAGTCCTGGTAAAAAAACAGGCGGGCTCCATCAAAGTCAAAGTAAGGACGATTGCGCATAAGCTGCATTATTCTGTCTTTGACTGTGTATCTGTGCAGCTTGCAGATTATATCAGGTGGATTTTCTGCATCTTGTGTGCCCTGTCAATCTCCACGACTTAATTTGGGGAGAGGCCTAAGATGTCCTTTAATATGCCTTGCAGTGTAGGAAAGATATCCTTGGCTCCAGTCACCTCCGGCAACCCCTTTATGCGTATATTAGACCTGCGACTACGGTTCTCATAATCAAGTTGTGAGATTAGAGTCTCTATTCGTTGGTCTTGTGCTGCACACTTGTCCCTGAGCTGGGTGATGGCTGGCAGGGCTTCCTCTACAGTCTGTTCCAGGGTTTCTAGCCTGTTGCCTGTTCGAGTAGTGTCTGCTTGTAGCTGTTCTATGTCCTGTTTAAAGGCTTTTTCAACCCTGGTGGCAAAGCATTCCAGGTCTTCCCTGGTAGGGAGAGACCATATGTGCTGCTTTAAGTCCCTGTCCCCCATGAGCTCAGAGGTATCCGATCCCTGGTCTAAGGAGGCTGAAGAACCTGGGGATTCAGGGGGAGCGGTGTCTCTTACCAGCTGTGGGGACTTGATAGGAGACCTAGCAGGCTGTGTGCTGAGTCTCGCTGCAGCGTCCGTCCCTCTGCCCTTCCCGGACGCCATTTTATGCGCTCCGCAACATGGCTGTCGTCCTCCGCCGAAATAAGCTCCTATGGAGCCGATCCCTTGCTGTGCATGTCTCATGTTTCTGGAGGAGGCTCTCCGGTGCTGGGACATACCAGTGGGATCCGTGTGTGGTCCAGAAATGCGCCGGATCAAGCTGTTTTTAGTGCTGTATGTGAGGAGCAGTGAAGGTCTGCCTCCTCACTCGGCCATGTCCAAGCCACGCCCCCCCCCCCCCCAAACACCGATATTTAACCAACTTTAGCTGCTTAGATCTTAGAAGGAATTAAAGTTGGTTATTACCTTATGATCTAGCAAATCTCCAATCCTATCCGCGAACCACACCCAAACATACTTTGGTATCAGAAGTAATGTTACTGTGATAAACATGATTATTTAGCAGATTAACCATGTTTTTATAAGTGTTTACTCTATGGACTTAAGCTGAAAAGTGTTTTGCAACCATTAATGCTTGCTAGTTCTGATCACTGCTGCTGTTAAATCTTTTGTTTTGCCTCAGACACCTTGTTTAAATGCAATGTAAGCCTTATTTACCAATAAAATATTATGGGAAAAAAAAAAAGTAAAAAAGAAAAGGACGTCAATTTTGTTTGGGTACAACGTCGCATGACTGCGCAAATGTCAGTTAAAGTGAAGCAGTGCCAAATCTCAAAAATGCTCTGGTCATTAAGGGGGTAAAATCTTCCAGGGCTGAAGTGGTTAAATATGAAGACTTCGGACAGCGATGGTACACACTTCATTTTGAGGGGAAGGTAGTTTAGGAACCTTCCTTTATGCACTTTTCCTCTTGTGATATTTTTGAAGTATGTTGTCTATTTGGTAAGGCACTTGACAAATTTGTCAAAGTGCATATGTGTGAGGTGACATTTGCTAACAGCTTCAGCTGTCTAGGCTTTTAGGCGCAAGATTCTGCACATATGGATATAAGTGAGGTAATTCTGGTTATCTGTGTCATGACTTATTCCAGGGCAGAAGGCAGTGTCTGCAATTGCTCAAACAGGTATTGATCCTGGAAGGCATGATACTGCTGGTTGCTCATTGCCCTAGCTCATCAAGCTGCGGTTTGGCAAACAGAAGTTGCAGCAATAGCCATTTGCAGAGCTGGGCCTGCGAGGTTAAAGAAAGCCTTTAAATGTGTCTCCTGTTGTCTTTCAGCAGAATCTTTAAAGGAGAAGTTCACATTCAGAACATGTTCCACCAGTTTTTAGGGTAGAATATGCAACATGTTCCATTTCTGCCTCCTCTTCCTGTGACAGCGGGCATGGGTTCTTCCCCTCGTGCCCGCTGTCCCAATTTGAAAAGAAAAAATGTAATTTTTTTTGTGTGTGAAAAGGTGAACTTATCCTTTAATGAAGGAACATCTTCTGTAGGCATAGTAAGATGTTTTTTGACTGAGATAAAAGAATATACTACCAGAGCAAACCACATTTAACCTCTTGTCGACCAGCTGCTGCAGTTATACTGCAGCAGGTTGGCTCGGCTGGGAAAATTGGCAGCCTCTTTAGCAGGCCCACGGCGTGACGCCAGAGCGCGTGGCCGCGATGTCCGCCAGCCACCTCACAGAGAGCCAGAACGGGGTTCTGTCAATGTAAACAGATACCCCTTCTGACGGGAGCACAGAGTGATCGTCTGTTCCTAGTTATCAGGAACAGCGATCTCTCTCTACTCCCAGTCAGTTCACGCCCCCCAGTTAGAAACACCTCCCTAGGGAACACAACCTCTTGAATACCCCGTCCCTGCAAGTGCCATTTGTACAGTGATCAGTGGCTATTTTTAGCTCTGATCACTGTAATAATGGTCACTGGTCCCAAAAAAGTGTCAAAAGTCTGTCAGCCATAGACTTTTGATGTCGCAGTCCCCCTAAAAATTGCTGATCACTGCCATTACTAGTAAAAAAAATAATAAAAATGCCATAAATATATCCCCCATCTTGTAGACACTAACTTTTGAGCAAACCAATCAATTTACGCTTATTGCGATTTTTTTTTAACCAAAAATATGTAGAATACACATTGGCCTAAACTGATGAAGAAATAATTTAATTTTTTTTTGGATATTATAGCAAAAAGTAGAAAATATTGTTTATTTCAAAAATTATCAGTTTTTTTGTTTATAACGCAAAAAACAAAAAAACTGCAGAGGTGATCAAATAGCACCAAAAGGAAGCTCTATTTGTGGAAAAAGAAAGGACATCAATTTTGTGTACAGCATTGCATGACTGGAACTGTCGGTTAAAGTGACGCATTGCCGTATCGCAAAAAAAAATGGCCTGGTCATTAAGGGGGTAAATCCTTCCAGGGCTGTAGTTAATTAAATCTTTTTCTTCATTGTTCAACAATCATTCTTGGTGGGGTGAAAATCTTTTCAGAATTAACCTAATCATCATAAGTTGCCCATTCTATTTCAACATGAATGGAGACTTTTTTAGACTTTAGTCTCTTCGCATCCAAAAGGGGTAGGGTAAGATGAAGGAGAATCAAGCGTGATAATGCCAAGTGAACATGGGAGAATCAATGCAGGTTTACCCTTTTGATGACAGAGCCATTGTTTCACTTTGTGAACACGTTAAAGTAATCATTTGGGTCTGAAGATTATTTAAACCCCCAAACATTATATACTCTCTGAAAGCAGACACTCCAGTTTAAAATGGCACTTCCCATTATATAATGTCCCATAATATTAGCTCAACAATTTAAAGTACAAAATATACAGTATATGGACTATATTTTACCCCTGAGTAAATAGGTACCCAACAAATGAAGCCTTAAAATAGTACGTGCCCTTGAAATGGCAAATTTCAGTACCCCAAATTACTTATAAGCGATGTTCTTACAAGTCATTAGTTTAAAATTGACTGAATAGGGGGGGGCGTCCGGACTTGAAGCAGGGAAGATGTGCTGATATTGAGCTCCGCTCATCCAGCTACAATCCATCGCCATCCACTGCTCATTTCACCGCGGTTAAACACCAAACCTCTTCCATCCATCCCTGGGCATCCCCTGTGGCAATCCCAGCAGATATTGAGGAACTTTAGCCGGCTACTCCTGCACTTAAACTCTGGCTATCATCACATGGACTGTGAGCCAGCTGCAGCCACCCCTCTTGAGCACAGTGAGTAGCTTGTCATCCATCCAGCCCTTGTCTGTGATAATCCATTCTGATGTCAGCTGGGATGTAATACAGGCCCTTGGGGAGATAGCTGTAGCCCAAACGGAGCGGGGCCCACCCGTGCAGAGGCCGCACTTAGGAAAGACCGCGGCTTCGGCCTACTTCCGGAAGACGGTGGCCATCTTGCTACACCCAGCTCCCCTTCTACAGAGCCTGTTGAGCCACACAGTCTGCCATCCTCCCCCCACAGCCACTAAAGTATCCCCCTTTACAACCAGCAGATGAGCCCAACAGACGAATAGAGGCCTTTCTCTACTTAGATGACATTTAAACATGCTCATGTCCTCTGGTGACCAACCGCCATCTTGAGACGTGCTTTGCTGGAGCTGAGCTGTCCCGGTTGTAATCCACAGCCATCCTACTCCTGAGCTCACTGAATGCCCCAATAATCCCCCCATCCAGGTCCCTGGGCATCCCCTAAACAGACCCCTGCCTGTCTGGTAAATCCTGGCCATCCGCAGACCCCAGCCAGGTCCATCTGCCATCTTGGGGCCTACTGGACTTGTGGGTTCTCCACGCACAGCTGCCGTACACAGTTCATCAGGCGGCAACTCCTTCCGAACTCGCCCGTGGCAGCTCCGCGGGCCGTGGGTTGGGAGTTCGGAAGTCCTGGGGGCCACCAGAGTTACCCTACAAGAGATTGTGCTCCGGAGATAGAGGTGAGGGGCATCCATCTCACTATACCTTGAGCCCGTCAGTAACTCCGTCGCCCCCCCTTGGCCAGACCCCAACACCAAGACATTACAAAATCACCTCGTTCATGGGGGAGTGGAACCAATTCACGGAATTAGGAGACTTACCTTCTAGTAACAACCCTATCTCCACACCTGGGTGTAGGAGTCATCCTGCTACAACCACACAAGACAGATTTGCTCTCTACAGAGACATTGGTGCTGTCCAGCAGTTGAAACAATCTCCTAGTGTCCTGGCGTGAGTCCTGGGTTTCTGGTCTCTACCCCCACGAGTTCACGGGTACACCTCATCAGACAACATGTAGCCCCACAACAAATTCGAAACAAGCTATTGCCCCAGGATTGGGGTGTTAAGATGAACTAAAGTCATAACTATAACTAAGTGGGGGCGCATGCGAGGCGCGATGCAGTTCACCATCCAAAATTGAGAATTTCATCGATTCAGCGAGGATTTAACACACACTGTAAGGATCAATTACCTTAAATAATTACATTTTTTTAGAAGCATCCCTACAGTTCATACTAGTGCATGCCGTCAGGCAAGAAGGCGTTCAATCGCCGTGCGCAAAAGTACTCTTCAATCACATACCCACTGCGCAACAAGGAGCAGAATAAAATGGCGCATAAAGGCACTATTTCGTCACCCGTACAGTCCCCTACAACTGCCAGTGGCTCTCCACATAAGTCTTCAACACAAAGCAGTGACCTCCCCTCTCAGATCACAAAAGCAGATTTGGACTCCAGTTTAACTAAGATCTATGAAAAACTTGTAGACAAAATACAGTGTGAACACCAAAAAACAACAAACACACTCACACAAGAAATAGCAACCCTGGGAGGACGCACAGATGTTCTTGAAACCAAACATGATGAGCTGTCACTTGCACACAATGATCTTAGAAGGGACTTTGAGCTATTAGCTGAAAACCACTCATACTTACAATCTCAAGTGGAAGATTTGGACAATCGAAACCGCAGGAACAACCTGAGGATTCGTGGTATTCCTGAGTCTGTCACCGAATTGATGCCAGCAGTATCCAAGCTGTTCCACAATCTCCTTCCAGATTTTTTTTAAATCAAAAAGGTTTTTATTGAACATTTTAAATAAATACATCTTCCGGTGTACAATTTTCCACATTTCAGTGTCATATTCATACAATGTAAGGCATAGGTTCTTATAGTATTACTACACAGCCCACTGATTTTCATTATACCATGTTGAGAAATATAATTAACACCCATCCTCCTTCCAATTCGCATGTAATGTACCTCCTTTCCATATTCATTTATATTATTTATCTAAGGACCCTGTAAGAGCCTCGTCATGACTAGTTCTCTCGGACTAAGTCCAGGCGTGTCCAACCAACTGGACCAAATGCGTTCAAACCTGTGTGGGCAGCCTCTGTGTTGGTATATGTATTTTTCCATAATTAGAGTTTTACCCATATGCGTTATCCACATTTTAACAGAGGGCGGTACTGCAGACTTCCATGCCATTAGTATAAGTTTTCTAGCTTGGAATAAAGCCCTGGATACAGCCACTTTAGTTTGTTCCTCTGGGATTACCTCATCCAATACCCCCAACAAGCAGTGCATAGGATCTACCGGTACTGTCGTTTGGAACACTCCATTTAGTGTACCAATCACCTCATGCCAGTACCGATGGAGCTTCGGACATCGCCACAGAAGATGTATAAGATCCGCATTGTGCTGCCGACATCGGCAGCATATGGGGTCCGCCACTCTGCCCATCCTGTGCAACTTGGATGGAGTGTAGTGCACTCTAAGTATTATATAAAGTTGGGACACTTTTTGTGCAACATTTAGGGAACACGTGGGTATGGCCTGTAACGCTTCCTCCCATTGATCCTCAGTTATCTGACCTAGGTCCCCTCTCCATGCATCGATTGCCTTACATGGGTAGGCATCCAGGTACTTGGCAAGTAGCATCTGGTAACACGTGGAAATGATCCCTTTAGTTACATTGGATGACTGCAACACATGGAACACTGGCGTGGGACAGAGTTCCCACTCCCCTGCGTCTCCCTGTGCCACAATTGCATGCCGAAGCTGTAAATAGGGGTAGTACATAGTGTCTGGGAGCCCAAATGTGTTCTGCAGTTCTGTAAAGGACATCAGTTTACCATTCTTAAATATGTGAGAAAGCATGGTCACCCCGTGGGCCTTCCATCTGGGCTCACGCTGTAACTTAGCCAGTTCCACATAGGAGCGGTTTCCCCATATTGGGCTGTATTCTGTAAATCCCTGCACCCCTTGTAGTTGCCTACTCTTGTTCCATATTTTCTGTACCAGGGAAAGTGTCGGATTTTTTTTGTTTGACTTCGCAAATAATTGAGCCTCTAGACCCATAGGAATGGTCTCAGCGCCCGTAGCAAAAAGCATCAGTCGCGCTGCTGAGCCCATTGGTTCATGCGTCATAGATCCCACAAGGTGTTGCAACTGCGCCGCAATATAGTACAGCCAAGGGTTGGGGACCGCCAACCCTCCGCCATCCTTTGGACACTGCAACTGCTCTATCCGGACTCTGGGTGCTTTGTTGTGCCATAGCAGTTTTCGAAAAAGGGTATTGACTACTCTGAAAATTTTTAAATGTATCACTACTGGTGAGTTGTGAAGGAAATACAATAGCTGGGGCATTAAAATCATTTTAATGAGATTTGCCTTACCCGCTAGTGACATCATTAAGTTGTTCCATGTATTTATTTTGTCACGAAAGCTAGATAGCAATGGGAATATGTTTAAAGAGCAGAAGTCCCCAACACAGGGGGATATCTCCTTCCAGATTTACCTCCATCCTCATTTGTGTGCGACAGAATTCACAGGGCCTTGCGTCCTAAACCACCCCCAGACAAACCTTCACGTGACATTCTATGCATGAAAGACTTTATCACAAAAGAAAGCATACTAAGAGCATCTAGGAATATGCATAACATTGAATTGGATGGATCCAAAATTCAAATATTTCCAGACATCTCACAAGCTACCTTGGAAAGAAGACGTAAAATGAAAGAGATAACTTCAGTATTGCAATCAGCTCACATCAGATACCGATGGGGTTTTCCATATAAGTTATCAGTACCACACAATGGCACCACTTATACAGTTTTCAACATCTCAGAAGGTAAAGATCTCCTGGTAAAATTGGGTCTTTTGGATCCAGGTGCAGTTGCAAGATCTCCTACCACTCCTCATACTTCCCCCATCTGGGCCACCCCAGCCACGCGTCGTGGACAAGGAAGATGGCGTCCAGCACTCAGAAATATGAATGCCTGAAGATAAAGATGAAGCATATCTGCAGCTGAAAGTTCACCATTCTTCTGGATTTTGTTTTTGTTTTGTTTTTCTTCTTCCTTTACAGGATGCTAAGAACAATTTTTATAGTTCTAAAAATGTACAAGTTTTGAAGTTTGATTTACTATGTTTATATTGATATTGGGAAGGTCTATCACAGTTCCTACTATGTGATCTTAAGTGATCATATACATTTAATCTTTTTTTTTTTCCTCTTTTATGATATTTTTTCTACTATTTTTTTCATCATATGTCACAACATGCTCTATTATTTCTGCCTATAGAATCCTCGCTGAGGCTGTTCTGCTCCGCCTCCGCTAGTTTGTCCTCCTACTCACAAAGGACTCCAAAAGCATGGTTCAAATAGTGGATACATTTCTACGACTGATCCTGCTATCCATTGTTTTAATGGTGGATGCTCCATTTGTGAGTGATGGAGACCAGGAAAAGAGATGTGCCCCAAGGGGGATACTATGGGCAGTGTGTCAACGGGCAATAAATGAATGGTGCATGCGTGAAATACACAGTTAAGGTTTAAAAGTTGTATAACAAAAGTTTATTAAGTAATAAGATACACACAAATCTAGGATATAAAATCGCATGAGCGGAAGAGGCAAAAAACAATGGTGATCAAACTGCTAACATGCTAGGTATAGTATCCCAGTAAATACAAATATGACCCGCTGGGCTGGAAATACGATAGCATATAATACTCTACATGTTTCGGAAAGTAAAGAGGTTCTATCCTCTCTATATGGTGTATTTCCTTCTTCAGGAGTTTCGGGGAAGCAGTTATGATATTTTTAGGGCATGTGACTCTTCAGCATATATACTGTACACAGATGTATCACGAGAAGGACTCCCACTTCCTACAGCTCGAAAGGTTATATCGCTCGGTTAAAGATCCAGATACTGGATATAATTTTCAGGGGATAAAACCCAAAAGGGAAGGTATGGAGGGATTTACAGACACTGGCCCTGACACAGATCCCTACATGGACGGCGAGCCAGGGCTCACAAGAGCCACCAATGCTGGGCGGACTGCACAAGCACCTGGTCTATGGTGTTACAGTGTAGGTAAATCCTGCAGGGAAGGAACACTCCTCACGGCTGTAGCTGTAGCTCCTGAAGAAGGAAATACACCATATAGAGATAGAACCTCTTTACTTTCCGAAACATGTAGAGTATTATATGCTATCGTATTTCTAGCCCAGCGGGTCACATTTGTATTTACTGGGATACTATACCTAGCATGTTAGCAGTTTGATCACCATTGTTTTTTGCCTCTTCCGCTCATGCGATTTTATATCCTAGATTTGTGTGTATCTTGTTACTTAATAAACTTTTGTTATACAACTTTTAAACCTTAACTGTGTATTTCACGCATGCACCATTCATTTATTGCCCGTTGACACACTGCCCATAGTATCCCCCTTGGGGCACATCTCTTTTCCTGGTCTCCTTTCCGTATTTGGGATGTGGCAGTGATCTCCGGGCTAGCCCAAGCATTGGTTCCTTTCCGAATTGTTATTTCCATTTGTGAGTGATGGACAGTATTGTCCACAACAATATTATTTTCGGTCAGGCAGTGCCTCTCACCCTGACCCCCAAGCTATATATAATTTTTCTCATAATTATACTAAAATATTTTATTTTTACAAAATTTTGAAAAGGTCAAACAAATTCTCTTTATTTTACTCAAGGCATTACGATGGTGCATTGTTGTGCACGGTAGCACTGTTATTATCTAGGAGTTCATTATCTCTAAGGTTCTACTGTTCAGGTTCCCAAATCTCCAACATTCACATATATAAATATAATTTATTATTTAAAATAGAGTGGCCAATAAGAAAATACCAATACAAAATTTTGAAGTATATTTTGATATATTGTATTTCTGAAGATATAGATGGCAACACAGTGATCTCTAGATTTTTCTCTATCTCAGGTAATTTTTCTTTATTAATGTTATCATGGTTATCCATATTACTAATACCACACCAAATTTGCCATATGCTCTGCCCTGGGCCTTGTGATTCATTGCCACTACCTCACAACTATCATCGCTTTCTAACACTAATACAATGGGTCTCAGGGTGATTTCTCACAATGCCCAGGGCATTAATTCACCTCACAAGAGAAAGAAAGCTTTTCGCCACTATAAAAGATTGGGAGCGGATATAATATTAATGCAAGAAACTCACTTCGCTACAGACAAACACCCTAAATTTTTTGACAAAAGCTTCAGCCAATTTTATTGCACTACTTACAACACAAAATCCAGGGGTGCTGCCATATTTATTAGGAACTCTGTGGTTTTTGAGGTTCAAAATGTCGTTAAAGACCCAGACAGTCGTTATTTGATTTTGAAAGGCTCAATTAAAGGACGTTCTGTCACCATTGCCTCAGTATATGCTCCAAATGATGCTCAAACTTTTTCAACAAATTTTTTGATACCCTAGACAATTATCTTTCCACACATCTAATAGTGGGCGGTGACTTCAATTTAGCTGCTCATTCTGCTCTGGACAGAAGCAAAGTTGTCCCATCCTCTAAAGCTTTCCCCAAATCTTTGAACAGATCACTATATAACCATCAATTAGTGGACACTTGGAGAGCTCACAATATAGGTATCAAATCCTACACATTCTACTCCCACCTGCATAACAGCTTTGCTCGACCTGATTATATCTTCTGCACCCCAATCCTACTGGCCAATTCCTCTAAGGCAGAAATCCATGCATGTCCTTGGTCTGATCACCATATAATCTCCTTTAACACTTCACGTATAGGTCTTACCAACACAACACACACGGCGAATAAAGGACTCCTTGCTCACAGATCCATCAAACAACCAACAAATCCTATCTCACCTTGAGGAATATTTTGCACATAACGTTACACCAGACATGTCTCCTACAAACATCTGGATGGCACATAAAGCGGTAATGAGAGGCCATCTGATAAATATAGCTTCAATTAAAAACAAATCCAAACTTGCAGATATTAGTTCCCTCACAAACGATCTAGACCATTTATATCACAGAAACAATCAAAACCCATCTAGTGACCTTTTTAAACAGATTCAAGAGAAACGCACTACTTTAGACACATTATTAGCATCGGACACCGAAAAGGCCCTCAGATGGTCTAAAGCCAGATTCTTACGCAACAGCAATTCATATTCCACCATGTTTGCTAGAAAACTTAATCAATCTACTAAACCACCCCACACATACAAATTGAGGAACTCATCTGGAAATACCGTGTCCCATCCCAAAGAAGTCATGAGACTATTCTTAGACTTCTATAAAAATCTTCTTTCTTCATCACAATCATCCCCCAAACAGTCCTCTCTGGACTGGCTCAACAACATTACATTACCCACTCTTTACAGGGATCAAATTGATTCTCTCAATGCCCCTTGTACAGACACAGAAGTTAGCAGAATCATTGGAACTTTAAAGATATCAACAGCCCCAGGCCCTGACGGCTATTCCACTTCCTACTATAAAAAATTTGCCCCCATCATTACCCCACACCTTACTAAACTGTATAATAATATCTTACAAGGCGGCCAATTCCCATCCGAAATGCTATTAGCTAACATGTCCCTTCTTCCCAAACCAAATAAAGACCACTCCACCCCTCAAAACTACCGCCCTATATCTGTTATTGACAACGACTTAAAAATATTTGGCCGTATTTTGGCAGACAGATTATCAGCCGTCATCTCCCCATTAGTTGATCCTGATCAAACAGGTTTCATTCCTAACAGACAAATAACTGACAACATAAGACTGACCACAGATATCATTCAAGACTCCAACATACATGCCAAATCTTTATTATTACTCAGTCTTGATATACATAAAGCTTTTGACAGCGTTTCCTGGTCATATCTTGACACTCTACTCCCCAAATATGGCATCAACAATGAATTCTTACATGGCTTTAAGGCTCTTTACCACAACCCACAAACACGTATCAAACTCCCAGGCATTAACTCTGACTTTTTCCCCCTGACCAAAGGTACTAGACAAGGTTGCCCCCTCTCCCCTCTACTTTTCGCCCTCGCGATAGAACCCCTCGCCTGCGCTATAAGAAACAACACAGATATAAAAGGATATTTCAAGGGATCTAAAGAATACAAGCTAAGTCTCTACGCAGATGACGTGCTTTTGTATATAACCGACCCTCTAATCTCACTACCCAGCCTAACTAAAACCCTTGCCATCTTCCACGACCTGACAGGTCTGGGTGTAAATCTATCCAAATGCTCAGCTTTACCAATCAATATTCCTCCAGCCTTAACAGCTATACTTAAAGACAAATTCTCATTCAATTGGAATGCGGATTCATTTAGATATCTTGGTATCCAAATTACACCTTTGTATAAATTGTTTTACCAAGCAAACTACCCTCCCTTATTTAACAGTAATAAAAATCTACTTAAACTTTGGTCATCATACCAGATTTCGTTCTCGGGCAGAATAGTGGCTGTAAAAATGATGATATTACCCAAACTACTATTTTTTTTTAGAGCCCTTCCCCTTATTCTACATAAAAAAACATTAGATTCTTTACAGAGAGAAATCAACAAATTCATATGGCTAAACAAAAAACCCAGATTTAGCTATTCCCTTATGTTTAGACCCCAAATAAAAAGAGGTCTCAGCATTCCTAACCTTTGGCTTTATTATCTATCGGCCAGATTTACCCAATTAGCCCAATGGTACGCCCCTTCACTTCAAATCCCTTGGCTCCGGTTCGAAGAAGATTCCGTCCTACCCTACTATCTACAAGGACTTCTCTGGTCCAATACTATCCCACCACAAAAAATAAGACCCTTAAACCTCATCGTCACTCACACCCTTCAACTATGGAACAGACAAGTCTCTAAATTTAAGTTATCTTCTGACATCCCCCCCTTAGCCTCCTTTCTAGGTGACCCTCGTTTTCCCCTCCCAGATAGGGCGCAAGATCAAAACTCTCTAATGAATTGGAAGTCACATAACCTAACACATTTAAAATCGCTTTCCCACAACAATTCATTCCTCACTTTCTCCAGTATACAAATAAAATATGATCTCCCACCCACGGAACTAGAGAACTATAGAAACATAAGACAATTCTATCACAAATATCACTCACTTACACTCTATCCCCCCTATACACAATTTGAACAAATTTGTATCTCCTCCCCTCGTGACAGAGGTTTAATCTCCAGAATATATAAAAGTTTAAATGAGACCAATATGCCTGAGAAATCACATCCCATGCTCCAATGGGAATCAGATTTAAATATCTCATTTACTCTTGATCAATGGGATACTATTTTTACAAATCTCCATAAATGTACCAAAACAACCTCGATCAGAGAATCAGCCATCAAATTGCTATATAGATGGCATCTCACCCCCGCTAAACTTAACTCATTTTACCCTTCACTATCCCCACTCTGTTTTAGGGGTTGCCCCTCTCAGGGTACTCTTTTACATATCTTTTGGGAATGTCCCCATATAAAAAACACTTGGCATAAGGCTAGCTTAATCATTGATAAAATATCAGGTAGGAAGATTTCCCTTACACCCCAAATCTGTCTTTTATTCTCCCCTATACAAGATATTCCATTGACTAGCACAAGGCTAATTCACACATTCCTCAGCTCTATTCACTGGGCCATAGCCTTCAACTGGCGCTCCACTACGGTACCTTGGTCACAAATACTCAACCGAATGACGAACATCAAACTCTCTGAGAGAATCCACCACACATTATATGACTCTATGCCACTTAATCAAAAAAAATGGACTCTCTGGGACACCACCTCTATTATTTAGAAAAATTTATATTATATATATGTAATTGTCCTTTCCTCCTTTTATGACAATACTTTTGACTGGCCTGATTATAACAATGTGTATTTTTTCATCTAACTAACCATATTCCTTTATTATCTCCTATACAACATTTACTGCTAAAGATATTTGTATACATTTCTGTACCATCATTGTAATTGTTTTATACCTTGACTTTTTACATAATAAAAATCATTTGTAAACAAAAAATAAATAAAATTGACTGAATAATGGCTCTAGAATTAGAGCTCTCTTTCTCATCAATGGACAGATGTCCACTGCTCTCCCTGCCCTATTCCGGTGACACCTGCATGTGGGTCCCAGGCACACAGGTGGGATATCAGACTTTGTTATACATGGCGGGGAAAGCGTACCTTCCAGGGGTCAGTGGAAGCTGGGGCTTGTGTAAACCCCCCCCCCCGCTGCTACCAATATATGACTTACATGGTGGCAGTGAAAGGGTTAAGGGCAAATGGTGGACACAATATTGATTTGATTCAGCACTTTGTAGGGTGATAAAAAAAAAAATCAGTTTCATAATTTTTTAAAGCATCCTCACTTTATACATTTCTTTTTCACAAGTGTACAATATACAGTGCCTTGAAAAAGCATTCATACCCCTTGAAATTTTCCACATTTTGTCATGTTACAACCCTAAATGTATTTTAATGGGATTTTATGTGATAGACCAACACAAAGTAGCACATAATTGTGAAGTGGAAGGAAATTAAATGGTTTTCAATTTTTTTTTCAAATATGTGAAAAGTGTGGTGTGCATTTGTATTCAGCACCCTTTACTCGGATACCCCTAACTAAAATCTAGCGGAGCCAATTGCGTTTAGAAGTCACCTTATTAATAAATAGAGTCAACCTGTGTGTAATTTAATCTCAGTATAAACACAGCTGTTCTGTGAAGCCCTCAGAGGTTTGTTAGAGAACCTTGGTGACCAAACAGTATCATGAAGGCCAAGGAACAGACCAGACAGGTCGGGATAAAGATGGAGAAGTTTAAAGCAGGGTTAGGTTATAAAAAAACATATCCCAAGCTTTGAACATCTCATGTAGCACTGTTCAATCCATTATCCAAGTATTGCACAACTGCAAGCCTTCCAAGACATGGTCATCCACCTAAACTGACAGACCGGGCAAGGAGAGCATTAATCAGAGAAGCAGCCAAGAAGTCCATGGTAACTCTGGAGGAGCTGCAGAGATCCATAGCTCAATTAAGAGAATCTGTCCACAGGAAAACTATTAGTTGTACACTCCACTAATCTGGCCTTTATGTAAGAGTAGCAAGAAGAAAGCCAATGTTGAAAGAAAGCCATAAGAAGTCCTGTTTGCAGGAAGCCATGTGGGGGACAGACCAAACATGTGGAAGAAAGTGCTCTGGTCAGATGATGCTAAAATTTTACCTTTTGGCCTAAAAGCAAAATGCGATGTATGGCAGAAAACTAACACTGCACATCACCCTGAACACCCCACCCCCACCGTTAAACATAGTGGCAGCAGCATCATGTGGGGATGCTTTTCTTCAGCAGGGACAGGGAAGCTGGTCAGAGTTGATGGGAAGATGGATGGAGCCAAATACAAGGCAATCTTAGAAGAAAACCTGTTAAGAGTCTGAAAAAGACTTGAGACTGAGCCAGAGGTTCACCGTCTAGCAGGACAATGACCCTAAACATACAGCCAGAGCTACAATGGAATGGTTTAGATCAAAGCATATTCATGTGTTGGAATGGCCCAGTCAAACTCCAGACCTTAATCCAGTTGAGAATTTGTGGCAAGACTTGAAAATTGCTGTTCAGACACTTTCCATCCAATCTAACAGAGCTTGAGCTATTTTGAAAAGAAAGGGTTAAAATTCCACTCTCTAGATGTGCAAAGCTGGTAGAGACATTGACAAAAAGACTTGCAGACTTGTAATTGCAGCGAAAGGTGGTTCTACAAAGTATTAACTCAGGGGGGCTGAATACAAATGCACGCCACACACTTTCAGATATTTGTAAAAAAAAAAAAGTTGAAAACCATTTATCATTTTCCTTCCACTTCACAATTATGTGCCACTTTGTGTTGGTCTATCACGTAAAATCGCACTAAAATACATTTACGTTTTTGGTTGTAACATAACAAAATGTGGAAAATTTCAAGGGGTATGAATACTTTTTCAAGGCACTGTACATGAACACATATACACACAAACTCACATGTACTAAAAATGTATTGCATCATGCTGCACAAGTAAACGTTTATAAACAGCGCACATTAGTGGGGCTATTTATTTCAAGTTGTGCCTTTGAACGTGATAAAAATGTTACTAGTTTATTTCCAGGCACAGCCCTTTCTTCTTTTGGGGGTCAAGTGCTCTGTTTGTGCCAGTCGATATCATCTGAATCCCATGTAAAAAACCTTTATGTATCTGCATAGAGAAATACATAGCTCAGAGTTGGCTTCAACTGCTGACTTCACATCCAAGATGGTGGCACCCAGCAGTAGTCTCAGGGCTTTTAAATATATACACAAGGCAGGCTTTTACAGATAAATAATTAGCCGGAAAATGTTAAATACGCAAATCTGATGGGAAATTTGTTTTTGTTAAAATGGTCTAGCGATAGGATCCTTTTAAATAACCAAGTGCAAAAAGGAACCTCATGCAGTATGCAAAGTAAAAAACATTTACACTCCAAGAAAGCATTCAACAGAACAATTCCTCAAGTACTAGGTCCCAGCAGAGCTGCAAAAGTCAAACTTTATGCTGCATTCACACCTGAGCGTTTCAACTTTGCATGTTTTTACTGCAATTTTACTGCGATTTTGTTCAGGTCACCAAAGTAAAAGGCAGAAAAACGTGTGTAATCTGCCCCAAAGACACTCATGTTCTTTTTGAGCTTAGGGCGTTTTTCAGGCGTTTTGCTTCAGGTGACAAAACGCTCAGATGTGAACAGGTTCCACTGAAATGAATAGGATTTTGCTTGTTGGGCGTTTTAGGAGCTGAAAACGCTCAGGTGTGAATGCAGCCCTAAGAGAAAGAAAAAAAAAAGGCAATTTTGAAGAAAAATATCTATCCAAACAATAACTAGCCAAGTGTGTCCTTTTTCATTACATTTATTATGTAAAGTATGGTCTGTTTACAAAAGTCTAAATCACTCTTCGTTATTATCATAATCAATTTATTGGGAAACAGTCACCTCACACAAGATGAAGAAAGGAGAAAACATTTAAATAGCCTTGCCAATTTTATTTTTACGTCGTCCGTAAAATAGTTAGAGCATTTCTTTACCTTTAAACATCAATAGCAAAACCAAACCCAAAACCTTTAATTTTTTATGTTGTCAGACCAAACAAGACCCGTGCAGTCTTTCATATGAAGGCGATTCTTTAGACAGTCTTCGTTGTCCAATACATTGTATGTTCAATGCCAGAGTGCTGAAGTGGACAGTTTTAGAGAACAGACATCACTTGTTCATTGGGCAAAAATATGAAAGCCGCCTTTATGGCCTTCCTGACATTCCACCTTATCTAGTTTCACCCTCAATTCAGTCTGAACTGATATAGATATAGATTCTTGCTCACCAAGAAGTGAAGCTAGTATCAGAATGACAGCCCCATAACATGTGCCCATAAAATCAAATCAGTAATGGCTCCCATAATTCTACCCTTACATGTTCCTTTTCAAAATGTATAGCTGAAACTTTCTCTAGCCCTCTTACACATACCAGTGCCGATACCTGGGTAAAAAAAAAAGCGTTTTTCTGCAAGGTTAAAGTGTTACCAAACCCAGGACCCTGCATTCACTATATCTGGTCTCCCACAGTACACAGAACATGGAAATGCAACTATTTTAGAAAATATAAACTGCTAAATACCTTTTCTCATCAGCAGTATATTGCAGTCTTGTGACTTTTAACAGTGTCTGAGCACTGTTTAAAGCTTGTAGGAGGAGTTTTCATTATGAGCAAACTGTCCTATCAGAATGCAAGACCCCTAGCCCTGTATCTGGACAGTGCTGATTGGCCCTGTGCTGAGCACATGCACCCTCCCAAGAAAAAACAAAAACTTTAGTAATACACACCAAACTGAGCATGTGCAGGCTGTCCCCTTGCTCTGTATTATCAGGAAATATATTAGGGACAGTGGAAGGAGAAGAGGATCAGAGGAGACAGGATCAAACAGCCCTTTTACCCAATGCAGAGGATTAACCCCTTAGGTTCCACAGTGAGCATAACAAGTGTGCTTTACTGCATATACAGACTGATTTTACGGTTGTGGGTTTACTAACACTTTAAGCGTTTAAAGGGAATCGGTCACTTTTGTAAGGCTCCTTACCTCACTCTGAAGGCTGTCTTTCCCCTATTTCTTTCAGGGCCAATGTGTCTTCCATCACTGGGCATCAAGAGCCAGTGCTAGTTTTTAGGCAGACTCCACAGCAGGTTAGGAGTTAAACTGGAAAGTGATAGATTTACTTTAAAGTGAAACTCCACATCAGTTGGGAAAAAAAACACCTCCAGGTGTACTTTATGCATTGCATGTATTTTAGCAAACTTTATTGCAGAGCTTTTTCCTGCTTTTTGCACTATAGATATTGAGAGGCTATACTAGTACGCTCCCTGAAAGAGCATTAACTTCTCTGTCTACTTTAATCACACAATCCAGCCCAGTTTTGTAATAATAAACTTCATTATTTTGATGTACAGCACTTTTTGCAAGTATACTAAAGTTAAAATCTACCTACATAAGGAGCGCAGGTTTAATTTCTGACAATTTTACAAGCATAGGTGACTGCAGATTAAAACAGAACTTAAAAACGTGTGCCAATTATACATGCTTACTTTCTTTTCTGGACCCACCTTGGGAGAGAGGGAGAATTCATTAATTCACAGGATGATTAAATGTTAGCAGTTGATTTATATAAAATCTGTATAGCCATTCACCCACTGAAAGTGCATGTTCTGTGCGAATAAGAGGAGAAGAGGACGAATGGCTAACCTATGTTAAAGAACTGTGCCGCATCCAGTGTTTAAGATAAAAGCAAAAAGGGGTTCCCCTAAGTGGACTTTTAAGGCATTCAATTAAATTGTATATAAAAAGTATAACAGAGTATATAGAATCATGTAATAGTAAACAATTTTTATCTATAGAGAAAACAACATTAAAAGGTTGTAACGAAACATTGGTTTGTCTGAACAATACGTTATCACCATACAAAACGTGTACATGAAAAAACCTCCTCGCACCCAACGCGTTTCGGTATATAGTCTAGTCCTTCAGGGGTGCAGAAAGTAAGAGGGGTTCATATAAAGTTAAATGGTGAAGTGTTTTTACAATGCTTCGCTAAATCACATTAAAAACTTGCAGTTTAGGATAGCACCAAGTGATTGAGCCGGTGGGAAAGCTGTCTTAAGGCAAGAAAAGGGGGGGAACGGAGAAGTCTGTAAAGTGTGAGCTGAGTAATGATGTCTCTAGGAGGAAGAGCTCCCTCCCGCACTCCATGGCAGCGAAATGGCCAGAAGAATATACTGAGGCAAATGGAATCCCTAAATGTAGGAGAGATTGAAGAGACCAGCCACACTCCAAAGAGCACTAGGCAGCTGGATGTTGGGAACCCCTCTTACTTATATGAACCCCTCTTACTTTCTGCACCCCTGAAGGATGACTAGACTATATACCAAAACGCATTGGGTGCGAGGAGGTTTTTTCATGTACACGTTTTCGATTTTGATAACGTGTTGTGCAGACAAACCAATGTTTCTTAAACACTTTAATGTTGTTTTTTCTATAAATAAAAATTGTTTACTATTACATGCTTCTATATACTCTGTTATACTTTTTATATACAATTTAATTGAGTGCCTTAAAAGTCCACTTAGGGGAACCCCTTTTTGCTTTTGTTCTGTGCGAATAGGGCAAACAATTCATGTAAATAGGCTATATCTGTACTGCTCAATTGTAAATCACTGAAATAAAATAGAAAATACTGCATTTGGGCACTAGATCGAGCCAAGTAACTTAGGAAATTCTCAAGATACTTAGGTCAATCTCGTGGCCAAATGCAGTATTTTCTGTTTTAAATAATTTACATTTGAACAGCATAGGATAGACTTTTTTACTCGTTTTTTGCCCCAATTTCAGAGAACAGATGTACATGCACTTTCATTGGGCGAACAGTTGTGCAAATTCTTTATAAATCAATCCCTTAGTATCCACCAAAACGAAATGTATCATAGTTGGGTAGCTGTCCAACTCTGGGCAATTTTTTAAATTGTACCCCAGCAAATGTTTAAAAGGAAAAAAAGAAACTATAGTTGGAGTTGGGCTATAAAGCTAGGGTAATTCTTTCATTGTAGGAACCATGTACAAAACAGTTGTGAGCACTCCTCTACCCTTCAGTACTTTTTGTGTTATAATAAATAGTGCTTTAAAAATCTACATTTGCAATTTAAAAATGTAAAATTTACCTTCGATAGTAAAACTTTACGAAAGTGAGGTCTACATATTTGGCAATGAGTTGCTTTTATGTGATATGGTGTGGTTAACTATATATTGGTTAGTCAAAGTAAAAATATATATGAACATAGATTTAGATGCATTCGAACAAAAGTAAAGGGATTGATGGTTAAGCATTTTAAGTGCAAAACGTGTCTCAGCTCTTGATGATCAGCTGTGAACAGATTGCTTAAATTCTAAGACATTTCACAACTTGGCAAGCTTGTGTGTACAGTAGATCAGCATCTTTTCCCAAAACTAATGACTCCTGAAAAACCTCACTTAAGTTTATCACCTACAGTATATAAGCTATGTGTTTAATACTTTGTTTAGCCTACATGGCTCCTACAAGACAAGTAGTTCTAATAACCTTGAGGCAAAGCCCTAAAACATGGAATGGCTTATGGCTTAAAATTCAGTTGTGCCACATTCCTTACTGTAATATTTTACACAGTAATACATTCATGAACTTACGGGCCAGAAGTTCTAAGGTTTGCCTTATTAGTTTTGAATTCTGTTGACTTTGGCTTCACAACAATATTGTTGCTATGTAACTATGTAAGATGTTTTGCAGTCAGAAACAGTAGAAACATCGGTGAGAAGGCCCCAATGGACCGTGATATTTGTGCTGAAATCCTACGTCCCTCTTTCATCGTCATTACAAGACTCCTCAGGACTTCTATGAAGAAGGCCTCAGTATATTCTAGGTGCATATTAAAAGATGGGGGACACAACGGAACAACTAGGGTCACAAGCTAAAGCCCTGTCCTTACTTTTGCACTTTGAGTACACTTTTATTTTTCAGTGTACTTCAGGCCCCTTCAGGCCCTATCCAGAACTGTGCTAGTGCTAGCGGGTCGAAGCACACACCTGCAGAACCAAGCAGCGACATGCCTGCCCCAGAACAAGTTATGCTTCTGGGTGTCCTGCATTAGCAGCATCCAGCAAGCACAAGCTAGGTATAGGAACTTTACAAGCTAGGTATAGGAACCTTAAGACATGTTTCTGAAAGCTCCATAAATAAAGTGGACATTTACACAATTGTCAAAAAGGTTGAACTGATGGCGTGACAAAACCAGTAAAAAAGAATTGATGCACATCAGTAACTTACTTGCAAAAGGATCCTCTTCTTTCCAGATAAATACCAATATATGCTTGCAGCTGATGACCATGCATGGATAAGTGATTCACTATGACCCACAGTACCGTATATTCATGTACCAACACTAAATAACTTCAATGGTCTATCACTAGAGTCTCCAAATTACATTCTTTAGTCTAAATGCCCTATAAATAGTCTCAATCAACTGAACCTGAAGCCTTTAATCCATGGGCATTTTTAAATGGACACTATCACCACTTTGAATTTAGCCTGACAAGTCCACATTAATGGTAATATGTAACTTTTTAATATCAGATTTTTTTAATATTATACATTTTTATTGTGTAACATGTTGTTACTAATATATCCACAAAATCAAGCATGAATAAGGCAGATGATTGGGACACATGAACAATAAACTATGTGCCACAAGATGCTCCTGGGAGACTCCTAAAACACCAATTATGAGGTGGCAGTGAACATCAGAAGTGCCCCTTGCCAGGAGAGCTAACAGCAGTGTAGCAGAAGGTTGTGTGCTGTAACCTGCTCTGCAGAGACAAGAAGCAAACTTTAAAGAACGCAGACATTTTTGTTTCCACATCAGCATATGAGCTAAGATGCAGGTCTGGATATGCCAGCTTCTGGCTTAATTGGGCAAACAGAACATTCTAGATGCATTATTCAGACATCTATTCTACATGCAATAACTATTCTGTTGGATGTCCCTAGCGTGAAAACAGTTTTATTGGTCATAACCATTGAGAATAGTCAGACATACACACACACATTTCGGTCATTCCAGTCTTTTAGCCAAGCGTGTCCCATTTTCAAAAATACTCTAGTCACACCAGAAACTGTAAAGGAAGGGAGAGGGACATTAGAAGATAGCAAAGTGACCAGACAATGCTAACATGTCTAAGTCCTATGTCACCTGAAAAAGTTGATCAGAGTGGCCAGGGAATGCTCCATAGACATTACATATCTGGTGCCCAATGCACAGTCTTTTGACATGCTTTGTGTAGCCCAATGTGTTTGCCTACTGGGCACCTTTGAGGAGGAATACAAGGCTCCAGTCACACCCTAATGAAGGTGCAGCGATGACCAGTCCCTGATTCAAGAGTCCCTCCGTCACTTGGCTGTCATCCAGCAATACACACTTAACCGCAGAGCACAGCCTGGCCAATCTCACCCTGTTGTAGTCCATCAGTAATGGAAGACTCCTTTAGCCAATTGAGCTGCAGCTGTCTTAGACATAACTCCACCTTCTTTCTATTCATCAGCAAAGGAGGCCAACATTGGAGGGGAGTTGTACAGCTTGTGTCATGTAGATTATGTAACCATCACCAGTATGTGCACTGTGTGGTGGCTGGAGAAGGAGATTAGTAAATGTGTGATATTTTTAATGGATGTGGGGGAGGGACGCTACAGAGATCTCCAACAGGGAGAGCTAGTTTACTCACAGCTTGTACACTGCTCCAGGCCCTCCATCCAGTCACAGGTGCCTCTGGGATCCGTGCCATTCACCCCTTCCCCTCAAGAGTCACATTGTACTTACAAGGCTGCACTCAGTTAACCTTTGGGTTAAAATCAACTTTAACTTTTAAATTTCAGCATGAACACTTCACTCCAAACAACTCCTTCCTCTGTTCTGTGATTAATCCCACTAGGGGGTGAAGCACATCCTTGGAAGGAGTGGGCTGGATTTTCAGTGTTTTTGCTGGAACTTGAACAAAGTTGTGT
The DNA here is from genome assembly GCA_037952925.1 of Lithobates clamitans. NCBI lineage: Eukaryota > Metazoa > Chordata > Amphibia > Anura > Ranidae > Lithobates > Lithobates clamitans. The sequence continues at coordinate 2,398,191 of JBBGZY010001684.1, forward strand.
TTAGCCTGAAAGAGAACAGAGTGCAGCCTTGTATGTGCTACATAAAATAGTGAGTTATGATTGATGGGGAACTGCAACTGATTATAGGAGGTTGCAGTCATTGATGATTGGAGGGTGCCGATGTTACAGAAAAGGGCTGTGACTAATGTAAGAGGGAGTCTGACACAGGGCGATTGCTGGCTCTGGTTGATGGTGGAGGTGCTGTATCCTCTGATAGGGAGAAAATGCTGTGATTGACAAGCAGAGGCTCTTCAACTGCTGTTAAATTGACTGAATAAAAAAAATCCCTTCTTCCTAATAATCCCCAAGTTCCAAGAAGTAAATCACATTTACTGGATAACATTTGTGTTTACTGTATTAACATTAAACACTTGCATAAGTGAGGACAATGTCATTGACAGTTTTACTGATTGCAAACTTGTGAATATGTCATCATTGTGCTAATATTTGTCTGTGCAAAGCTAACCTCATCTCATCTTAACATTTTACAGAGATCATCTTTCCATGTTGCGATGTGATATATTGTACTAATAGCAAAAAGAAAGCTACTTTTCAGGCCTATCTAGACATGTTGAGGGCCACACTTGAGGCCCCTTATATTTGTAAGGTTTACCACCACTGCTTCAAATTGTTAGCTGGATTGAGAGACTGCCATGTAATGTCCATGGTCCCATTGGAAATACAGTTGCAACTGCTGTGAAGTACAGAATTTGGTTAAACAAAACCTTGTGTTGCTAAAGTTTAACTATCAGATTTTCAGCTGGCTACCTGGGTGATAGGTTAAATAAAGCAGAAGTGTGACTAGCCCTAGGCTCTATACAGTACATCATAAATAAATCACAAGAGGACAATATTAAAAGTAAACTAATCAAAAATGTATTTTTACTGATGATAGTGTCCATTTAAAGTAAACCGGCAGTGTACACATATTAGCTAGAGTAACAGATTCACTTGCAACCGTACGTAATTTCACTATCAGGGAGCCTGTGATCCCTTCATCAACAATATAGGGTCTTAGTGCCAAAGTGGGCATTGGTACATAGAAGGGTGGCAAAAAGCCATGTTTATGTTTTTGCTTTCTCACAAAGTTTCTGAGAGCTCTGAGAGTGGTACAGGCTGCTTACTATTCCAGCCATAAAGTGAACCGGTAATTTAAAGTACAGGTTCACTCTAAAGTCCCATAAGTCAGCTTGCCTAGTTGCCGACGGTACTTAGTAGACCTGGTTTTTAAAGAATCATAGGTACAACTGCAGTACTGATAACACGTTGTCAGTACTTGTGAGTTTAAGGAATACCACATTCATGCATGACTATGTATACCCTGTTAAAATTAAGCCATGATGTCATGTAAAAGACCATGGCTGGACATGCTAGGGACAATGAAAGACCCCACACTGAGACAAAGGAATTTAATGAAGATGGAATAATGACCCCCCACCCACCCCCCAAAACGGCTCATATACCTCATTAAAAGAGCTGCAAAAAAGCTTCCCCCCCAATTCTTTTCAGTGCAACAGGAGCTGCTGGCTGGGATGCCACAATTTATGTTGCAGTTGAGGGCATTAAAGTCTCTTCATCATTGGAGGTGCATAATATGCTTAATATATAAAATGCAGTTGTCATTTTATTTTTTTTTTTTTCACCCACACATCCACCCAAGCCCCTCCCTTTTCCAAAGGTCCTATGCTGTTGGCTTGTCAGGGCCTTATAAGCAGTGATGATCTGATCAGAGGAGCATGTATTGACAGCTATCAGAGGATTCACTTCTTTTTAAAGAAACTAAAGCGCTTTTCTCTGTCCTTCTCTTTTCCTTCCTTGTTGCGTAGTGTTACCATGCCCTCTGTGGCACTATTGGGGGACACTGGTGGCATAGTCATTGCTCGTGTTAAACCTTTGGGTGCACTGGGGGAATGGTCTGAGGCGTCGCCAGGAGAGGAAGGTAGTGAGGCATTGATCACCCGCATCCAACTACTCATTTCAGCCTGTGAGGAAAAAAAAAGGCAACTATTACTTTAAAATGGGTTCTATGTTAGCCGAGATGTGCATTTTAGCATTTAATACATATTACAATAGTTGTCCTTTTGGGGGAGATTCTCTTAGATGTTTTTGATGTAAAAAAAAAAAAAAAAAAAAAAAAAAAGAAGAAGAATACTGTTGCCTTACAGTGTAGATATTTGCAGTTCAGGTCATGAGCATCACAGGACAGGATTGCATTTCAAATTAGGCAAAGAGGTACTGCTCTAGAGTATCATTATTCCTTGTAAAGACTTGGTTTGCCGTCTTTTGAAAATCCTATGCCTTTCGCCTTGTTTGAAAATGTTATACATAATGTTCATGGGCCGCAATACTGCAACATTGGCTATTTCCATGCTGGAACACACTTAAGTAGAGCAGTAACAAACAGGATATACAACATTGGTATTTATGGCGATTTATTTAAGTGTCTTGAATAAAAACTTCCAACTATTAAAAATATACATAAAACCTCACTCTTTTTAATCCTTATGTCACTGCCATATAAACATTGGGCGAGGACCATTTTAACCCTGCAATCGTCTCTTGCAAAGCTGTACAACTTCAATCCTTGAAGTTGTTGTAAACCCTCACATATATCCAGTGAAGTGACTGGCCTCAGGTGATACACAGAGATAAAACAAATCCTCCTACATAAAGGTGTACCTGTTTATCTGAGGTCTCTTCAGCCGTTGAAAGTTCAGAATTCATAAAGCTTGTCTAAGCTGTCAGAAAAAAGGGGACGGAGAGCTGAAGTTACACTCTGCAGAGCTTAGAGTTGATGGGACACACACCACTTCACACAGCACACAGGAACAGAGCTGAGGCTGTCAATCAACAGAAGTGACTCAAGCTACAGCAGAGGAACGAAGCAGCAATGACATTTAGTGGCCCTAATTGAGACAAGTACACACTATAGAAGGATATGCTTTGTTCACATTTCATATTTGAGGTTTACAACCATTTTAAGGTAATTTATAGACAAGTATTGTGGGGCAAAAATAATTTTGCCTAAAGCTGAATTCCACGCAAGCAGCCAAATACATTTTCTGTGTATTTGGCTGCTTGTGCGTTTGTCACACTTAAATGATTCAGATCATCAAATAAATTTTACTATTACACATCCCTGTGGGTGGAGCGCCAAAAGGAAGCAAAATAATGGGACATTAATAGTGGGCGTATGCTACAGGCCCCCTAACCTGAGGGAGGAGGCGGTGGACCTCCCAACACAGCTAGGAATGGTGGCGACGAAGGGCAATGTTATTATATTTGGGGATTTTAATGATCTAGCTATAGACTGGGCAAAAGGAAACGCTCATTCATCCAAGGCTCTTAAATGTCTTGCAGGATAATTTCATGGGTTAGTTGGTGAACACACCAAGAGATAACGCAGTATTAGCCTACTTATTACAAACACAGACATGATCATGGATGTGGGAACATGGGGCAAATTAGGAAACCACGATCAAACGTGGTTTACATTCAGCATGAACCACAGAATAAGAAGCACAATGGGAACACTAGTACACTGAATTTCAAAAGAGCCAACTTTCCCTAAGCTGCGCTCTATGCTACATGATATTAAATGGAATAAAATCCTAGGAACAAGGAACACGGAGGAAAAATGGGAGTGCTTAAAGAGCATACTAAATAGATGTATTGGCCAGTGCATCCCAATGGGCAATAAGTATAAAAGAGCTCAAATCAAACCTGGGTGGCTAAACTCTAATGTAAAAATGCACATAAAAGCAAAAGAAAAGGCCTTCAAAAAATGTAACGCTGAGGTGTCATTGTCAGCATTCCAATAATACAAGGCATGCGATAGGAAATGTAAAGGCACAATCAGGGCAGCTAAGATAGAACACGAAAAGGCACATAGTGGGAGGGGAGTAAGAAAAGTCCTAAGAATTTTTTTTCAATACATTAACAGTAAGGTGGTGAGGTCAAAAAATATTGGCCCCATAAAGGATGAAGAAGAGAATTTGGTTACAAAAGACAGAGATTGCAAAGGTTTTGAATGCATTTTTCTCCTCAGTTTTCATGAAGGAAAAAGGGGGATATTGTGACAGAGACTGTAATGTTAACATGTCACAGAATGTACCCTCATGGTTAACAGAAGCCAGTTACAGAAATAGACCTGAAAAACTTAATATAAATAAGTCACTAGGACCAAATGGCTTACACCCAAGGGTCCTTAACCACTTCCAGCCCAATCATGTCATTGACTGAGTGGGGATATCTTAATTTCAGATGTAATTATTTTCTGCTGTCAATTCCGTGCGCCGTAAGAACAATCATAGCGGCATAGTGGTGTAGTGGGCAGCACTCTCGCCTAGCAGTAAAAAGGGTCGCTGGTTCGAATCCCAACCACGACACTACCTGCCTGGAGTTTGCATGTTCTCCCTGTGCCTGCGTGGGTTTCCTCTGGGTACTCCGGTTTCCTCCCACACTCCAAAGACATGCTGGTAGGTTAATTGGCTTCTGTCCAAAAATATCCCTAGTATATTAACGTGAGTTGGGACCTTGGATTGTGGGCTCCTTGAGGGTAGGGACCGATGTGAGTGTACGATGTATGTGTGGAGTGCTGCGTAAATTGACTGCATTATATGGGTATCTTAAATATATAGGGATAATTGTAGACACACACCCACACTCACTCAAGTTGAACTGGATGGACTGGTGTCTTTATTCAACCTTACTAACAGCCGCTTGATTGTTCTTACAGGCGGCAGGAGAGGACAACCCCCTCCTCCCGCCACCCTCCAGGCTCGCCCGTACGATTGCCGAACCTGATGAATAATTTGCCGCCGCCAGATGTTGATCACAGAGATTTCTGATGACCAGATGGTCCCCAGTCATCTCTATGACCTTCTATGTTGTTTACATTCCTTGTAAAAGGAATAAAAGTGATCAAAAAAAAATTAAAAAGAGAAAGTGTAAAAAAAAAAGGAACAATTTTAGCACTAGACCTCCTCTAACTCTAAACTGAGAACCTGTAAAAAATTTCAAAGTGTCGCCTACGGAGATTTTAAGGTACTGAAGTTTGGCGCAAAAGTGCGCAACTTTAAAGTGTGACATGTTAGGCATCAGCGTAACATTATACAAAAAATTGGGCTAACTTTACTGTTTTATTTTTCAATTCGTGAAACTTTAAAAAAAAAAACAAAAAAAAAATGTTTGAAAAATTGTTGTGCAAATACTGTGTGACATAAAAAGTTGCAACAGCCGCCAATTTATTCCCTAGGGTCTCTGCTAAACATATACAATGTTTGGGGGTTCTGAGTAATTTTCTAGCAAAAAAAAAGATTTTTACATGTAGGAGAGGAGTGCCAGAATAGGCCCGGTATGGAAGTGGTTAAGGAACTCAGTCATGCGATCGTACACTGTCCATAAATATTAGGAACAATGGTCTGGCTGACTGTAATGGTACTGGTTGAAGAAAAGCCAACGTGGTACCAATATTTAAAAAAAGGACAGACTATATCCCTGGAAACTACAGGCCAGTCAGCCTAACATCAATAGTTTGTACGCTTTTGGAAGGGATGATAAGTGACCACATCCAAGATTTTGCTGATGAAAACAGTATCATTTGCAGTAATCAGCATGGATTCATGAAGGATCATTCGTGCCAGACCAATCTATTATCATTCTATGAGTAAGTGAGCTGTCATCTAGATAAAAGGAAGGCCGGTGGATGTGGTGTATCGGGATTTTGCATTTGATAAAATCCCCCACAAATGTTTACTTTACAAACTGAGGTCTTTTGGCATGGATCATAGGGTATGTACCTGGATTCAAAACTGGTTACAGAGGCATGTCCAAAGGGTGTTGCTAAATGGTGAGTACTCAGAAAGGTCCGGTGTGGTAAGTGGGGTCCCCCAGAGATCTGTCCTGGGGCCAATTCTGTTTAATTTATTTATTAAGGAAATAGAGTATGGGATAAATGGCTCTCAGTGTTTGCGGACTATACACAGCTAAGAAGGGCAATAACGTCTGCTCTGAATGTGGAAACCTAACAGGGAGACCTAAATCAAATAATGGGGTGGGCAACTACATAGCAAATGAGATTTAATGTTAAAAAATGTAAGGTGATGCATTTGGGTGCTACAAATACGAACGCAAGTTACTTGCTAGGTGAAGAACCTCTGGGGGGAATACAGGATGGAGAAAGATCTGGGGTCCTGGTAGCTGACAGGCTCAGCAATGGCATGCAATGCCAAGCCAACAGAATACTAGCATGCATCAAAAAGGGGATATACTCAAGGTTTTCGGGGTCCTGTACGTGGCTAGGCTCCCAAAAAGTCTCACACATGAGGTATCCCCATACTCTGGAGAAGCAGCAGAATGTATTTTGGGGTGCAATTCCACATGCCATGTGTGAATATAACCATGCCATGTGTGAGCAATATATAATTTAGTGACAACTTTGTGTAATTTTTCTTTGTCATTTTTCAATCACTTGTGACATGGGTTCAATGGGCTCAACATGCCTCTCAGCAATTTCCTTGGGGTGATTACTTTCCAAAATGAGGTCATTGGGGGGGGGGGGTTGTACTGCCCTGCCATTTTAGCACCTCAAGAAATTAGATAGGCAGTAATAAAAGCTGCGTAAATTCCAGAAAATGTACCCTAGTTTGAAGAAGTTATAACTTTTGTGCAAACCAATAAATTTACGCTTATTGACTTTTTTTTTACCAAAGACATGTGGCTGAATATATTTTGGTCTATATGTATGCCTAAAATTGAGTTTATTATTTTTTTTTTATTACAAAAAGTAGAAAATATTTTTTTTTTTCAAAATTTTCTGTCTTTTTCTGTTTATATCGCAAAAAATAAAAATTACAGAGGCAATCAAATACCATCAAAAGAAAGCTATTTGTGGGAAAAAAAGGACGCAAATTTAGTTTGGGTAAAACATTGCATGACTGCGCAATCACCAGTTAAAGCAGCGCAGTGTCAAATTGTAAAAAGTCCCCGGGTCATTGAGCTTCCAAATCCTCCGGGGCTGAACTGGTTAAATGATGATTCAAATAAGGGAAAAAAGCTGTTCAAACCTGCCTGGCCCATGTGAAAAAGCAATTTCTCCCTAAACCTAATAACTGGTTGTACAATCCTTGGTGGCAACAACTGCAATCAAGCATTTGCAATAAGTAGCAATGAGTCTTTCACATCACTGTGGAGAAATTCTGGGCCATTCTTTGCAGAATTGTTTTAATTCAACCATATTGGAGGGTTTGAGCATTAACAGCCTGTTTAAAGTCATGTTGCAGCACAATCAGATTTAAGTCCGGAGTTTCCCTAGGCAACGCTAAAACCATAATTTTGTTTTTTTGAGCCAGAGGTGGACTTGCTGGTGCATTTTGGATTTCATTGTTCCATCAATTATGGCAAGTCATCCAGGTCCTGAAGCTGAAAAGCAGCCCCAGACCATTTACACTACCACCACCATGTTTGACTGGTAGCATGATGTTCTTTTTCTGAAATGGTGCATTGATTTTATGCCAGATGTAACATGAGGCACACTTTCCAAAAAGTTCAACTTTTGCCTGATCAGTCCAGAGAATATTTGCACAAAAGCCTTAAGGGATAATCAAGATGTTTTTTGGCAAATGTGAGACGAGCCTGTGTGTTTTTTGGTCAGCAGTGGCTTTCGCCTTAGAAATCTCCCATGGATGCTATTTTCGACCAATCTCTCTTATTGTCGGATCAGGAACAGTGTCCTTAACTGAGGCAAGTGAGGCCTGCGGTTCTTCAGATGATGTTCTGGGCTCTTTTATGACCTCCTGGATGAGTCGTCATTGAGCTCTTGGAGTAATTTTGGTAGGACGGCCACTCCTGGGAAAGTTCACTACTGTTCAAGTTTTCTCTATCTGTGGCTAATGACTCTCACCATGGTTTGCTGAAGATGCGTTATACCCAACGCATGCCACTTAGCCACATGCTGTATTTTGGTTGATTCTGGGTATAACTGGTTGTTCCAAATAGGGCTATAGAAGGTGTACCCTGAAACCTGCTGTAGTTGCTTAGCCTTTGTCCAAATTTTATTTATGCACCTAAATCTAGGATAGTGTCTGTCAGGCTTAGAAAACAGTTGAGTTTCAAGTCCCTCAGCGAGAGATCTGGCCCCACTAAAAATGAAGCATCACAAATAGAGTAGAATTTCCAATCTTCTCCACACCTCTGGGTTAAAAAGCCAGAACCCCCCCCCCCCCCCCACCAAGTGTTGTAGTTGAGAAGCTAAAAATAGTACAGCCAGGGGTTCAGGAAGGCTAATCCCCCCTATCCTTTGCCCAGGAACAGAATATGGGGTTGACAACCCAGAAGGTTTTTAGTGCGATAACTAGATAACTACTGGTGTATTAGAGGAAGTATAGTAGCTGAGGCACCATAATCATCTTGACCAAGTTTGCTCTACCTGCCATCGAGAGCCACAATTTAGATCATACTTTCACCCCATCTCGGAATCTTGAAAGTAAAGGCAAAATATTCAACCTGCAGTGATCTGTCAGATTATTGGAAATTGTAATCCCCAAATATTTAAACGGGGTGACCACAGGAACCAGGCAAAACAATGCCAGCTGAGGGGTTAAGCACAGAGACTATCTGTAATAGGGCAGATTTTGTCCAGTTAATTGCAAGGCCAGAATATTTGTCCAACGGCTGTATAGTCATCATATCAGCTCGCAGGGAGTGGTCAGAGTCACCCAATAATAGGAGCATATCAGTAGCATAGAACACAAGTTTCTTGTGCCAAGTACCATAACTAAAACCCCAAATAGCATTGTCAGCCCTTATAAAAGTCGCCAAGGGCTCAATTGTCAGGGCAAAGAGCAGGGGTGACAGTGGACACCCTTGTCTAGTACCTCCTGCCTAATGCCAAAGAAGGGGATATCTTGCTCCCCACCTGTATGGTCTGTGGACTATACTCACTCAGCGACTCTAATAAGAAATAGTGCAGGGGTCTCACATGCAAGTCCATCAAGCACAGATGAAAGTCCTCCAGGTATACACGTGAAGCAATAGTCTCAGGACTTCTCTGGAAACAAAAAGAAAGGGAAAAAACAAAAGCAAAGCAAACAACTGTGAAAAAGAACAAAGAGCCGCCAGGCAGTAATAGAGGACTCATCCTCCCAACGGCTGAGGCCTCTCTCAATGCAGTCTTTTCGCAATGGAGAACGCAGTGGCAGTAGCTTACAAAATACACTATATTGTCAAAAGTATTGGGACACCTGCCTTTACATGAACTTTAATGGCATCCCAGTCTTAGTCTGTCAGGTTCAATATCGAGTTGGCCCACCCTTTGCAGCTATAACAGCTTCAACTCTTCTGGGAAGGCTGTCCACAAGGAGTGCGTCTATGGGAATGTTGGACCATTCTTCCAGAAGCGCATTTGTGAGGTCAGGCACTGATTAACATTTATATGCGTGTAAAGGCAAGCATCCCAATACTTTTGATAATATAGTGTATGTTGGAATAGCGTAGTAGGAGCAAACTTGTGGATGAGTTAACGTCCCTCTCAGCGATGGTTCATGGACATCCAGCCACTCCGTCACTTTCCCAGCAGTGTTGAAGAAGTGCGCCTAGCCTCTTGCAGTGACTGAGTCGGGCAGGGTAAGGCATGGCATAGGGCAATCTCAGACGGTGCTTAAAATCAAAGAACTTGGCACTTTTACATTGCACCTGAAGAGAGAAATCTGGGTAGGACACCCTCGGCCCCATTATACTGAATAGTGCACCTTTCTTGTGCTAGGCGTAGTACTCGATCCCAGTAAGGCAGAAGTCAAGCAAGGAATGGTCTGGGCGAGTTTCCAGGTAGAGTGGGGTAAAGGCTTCTTTGCCAAAGAGCTCTAGGAGCCAACCTTCTACGAACTTGGTAGGGTCCCTGCCTTCCACTTTGATGTAATTCCATGAAATGTATATTATTTTGCCAGAGGCTGTTCTCAGTGTCATCAGATTTATCTCTGTTGTCCTAAGCGAGGCATGTGGTTGAATGAGTTTTGGCTAACAAAAGGTGGACGCTCGTCCTCAAGGTCGCTTATGCGGCTCTCAGCTGCAATGGTCCTCTCTTTGATTTTTTGTAAGTCCAGCACCCAGGAGCACTGCTATCTTTGTGTATGAGTAGTAGCCCCGACTTTTCTATTTATACTTTGGGCTGCTCTTCTCCCTCTGCCAGCTCCTCGGAGTCTGCCTGTTTGCACTGAGGGAGAGATGGCATTAGCTCCTGCGTGGGGTCTGGCTGGATATCAGCAGCACTCGCTGTCTCACACATGGAGCCCTGTCCCTGCAGGGCATGGAGGACCTACCCGCTCTGGTGCCGGCATCTCTGGACTTTTCCGTGCCCCGTGGAGTCCTTTAAGGCATTGCTGCAGCTGTGCCATTTTGGGGTTCCTCCGTCGCCGCTTCCTCCTCATTTTTCTGGGTCACAGCATGTAGACCCCAGGAGGGGATGGAACCGCTGGATTCTAGGGGACGAGCTGATCTGAATGGTGCCAGACTAATGCTGCTAATCTGCCAGGGAAAGGATCGATGACAGGAGAAAGAGGGAGCTCTGCTCACATGCCCGATCCTTCAACTCCCCCCCCCCCTGCCTTAAGGGATTTCTCGATTTAACAGGTCTGGTAGTAATCAGGTCTGGGCGTGGCAAGTGAAATGAAGCTCCGCTTTCCAAAAAAAAATAGGTTAATCACAGTCCATTCATGACTTAGCAAGGGGGGTTAAATTACTTTTTCACAAAGGGCCTAAGGCAAGTTTGGGCAGCTTTTTTTCCCTTAATTAAATCAACATTTAAAACCGCATTTTAGGTTCACTCTCGTTACCTTTGTGTAAGTTTTTACATTTGTTTGATGATCTGAATCATTAAGTGTGACAAATATGCAAAAAATTAAATCAGGAAGTGGGCAAATACTTTTTCACAGCACTGTACATATACATACACTAATGTTTTTTTACCTTTTTAAAACCATTTGTAATTTTGCTTAACCAGTCTTGGGATTCAAGTACCCCTGGCAGACAGAACAGCCAGGTCCTGAGACCATTCAGCAGACTACACCAAAGTTGAGCAATATAGCCTCAGATCCACATCAACTTCTTGACCATGAAATCAGTAGCACAGTGATTAAATTGTGGTAAAATATATAAATACAGCGCTCACAAACAAAAACCCATAATAAGTGATAACAAAAAGTCCATACAAAACTATGAAGGTGCTTCACAAATAATGTGTAAAAATACAGGGAATGCTTCACATCTGGTGTGCAGAAAGTGCAGAGAAAATGTTGCAGAAAAATTTTCAGGTGTATCAAGACACCCCCATATGTGTCCCACTCACCAAATCACAATGACTCCCAGCTTTTCAGTCTGGGAGTCAGTAAAAGCTTGTAATGATATCCAAAGAATGTTGCAGGATGTCAGGTTCACTCATGAGATGATAAACGATCCTTTAATGTTAATACGCAGCCATACGAAAAACAGGTACCCAAAAGGGAAGAAAAAGGGGGGACCAATAGTGAAGTATGCTAAGATTGAAAATTTATTGCGCATAAAAGGTTATACTTACAAAAGTTAAAAACAAGCACTGAAACAATTAGAGGATGCAGCAAAAACCATTAACAGCGTTAAGACCGGTCTCGTGGGAATGCTGTTAATGGCGTTTGCTGCATCCTCTGATTGTTTCAATGCTTGTTTTTAACTTTTGTAAGTATAACCTTTTATGCGCAATAATTTGTGAACCTGTTATCACTTATTTATGTTTTTGTTATCACTTATCACCATCAGCGCCAGTTTATATATTTAGATTATATATTTTCACAGTGATTAAATCGTTACTGTTGGTAACAATGTGCACTGCAGCAGAGCTTGAATACCTAACCTAGGTATTCTGGGTTTAATCTGGAAAGGGCAATCATAGGTTTGGTTGCGACCTCTAATAATTGTAATAAAAAAAAAATCTATAAAGAAAAAAAAAAATCTATAAAACTGGATTAAAGGTGGCCTTCTAGATCTGACTGGAGTTTAGTTTTTAATTTATTAGCTAGACCCGGCTTATTAATGTTAATTATAAAAATCAATAAAAGTGATGCCTTTGTATACTGTAGCTGTGCAACTCAGCTTTAGGCACTCAACCTCCTACACACCCCATTATTTGGAAAAAGAATTTTCTTACCTCATCTTTTGCTTGGAAGAGATATTCTTTTCCATCTGCTAAACTGTTGAATCAAAAGAAAAATATACAGGTTTATTATTTAGACTGACTGCATTATGTTAAACTGCAGTCACTGTTTCTTATGGTTTTAAAAACTAGGCCAACAGAGATTATATAAACATATACACACCTTGAAACTTTCCACATTTTGTCATGTTACAACCAAAAACGTAAATGTATTTTATTGGGATTTTATGTGATAGACCAACAAAAAGTGGCACATAATTGTGAAGTGGAATGAAAATGATAAATGGTTTTTAATTGTTTTTACAAATAAATATCTGAAAAGTGTGGCGTACATTTGTATTGGCGTACATTTGTAGTCAATACTTCGTAGAACCACCTTTCCTGCAATTACAGCTGCAAGTCTTTTTGGTGATGTCTCTACCAGCTTTGCACATCTAGGAGAGTTTCATTTTTGCCCATTCTTTTTTGCAAAATAGCTCCAGCTCTGTCAGATTGGATGGAGAGCGCCTGAACAGCAATTTTCAAGTCTTGCCACAGATTTTCAATTGGATTCAGGTCTGGACTTAGACTGGGCCATTCTAACACATGAATATGCTTTGATCTAAACTATTCCATTGTAGCTCTGGCTGTATGTTTAGGGTCGTTGTCCGGCTGGAAGGTGAATCTCCACCCTAGTCGCAAGTCTTTAGCAGACTCACATTAGAGTTACTCCCATAAGATTTCCCTGTATGTGGCTTCATCCATCTTGCCATCAACTCTGACCAGCTTTCCTGTCCCTTCTAAAGAAAAGCATCACCATGTTTCACGGTGGGGATGGGGTGTTCAGGGTGATGTGCAGTGTTAGTTTTCTGCTATACATAGCATTTTGCTTTTAGGCCAAAAAGGTTACATTTTGGTATCATCTGACCAGAACACCTTCTTCCACATGTTTGCTGTGTCCCACACATGTCTTCTCGCAAACTGCTAACGAGACGTTTTATGGCTTTCTTTCAACAATTTATAACAAGTGGATTACTAAAGCGCTGATATGGACCCGATTACTAATGTGAAAAACTTGTTCAGCTGCAGCTATTTAAATGTGCTCTGTTGCCATATACAAAATAATACAATAAAAATAGTGCGCTTAAAAATAACTATAAATAATAGATAATCGCACAACAAAATAATATCCAATAATTCAAACTTGTACTCCATAAACAATTCCTAGTGCTCCTTCCTCTGTGAAAAGAAGTATAATCCAAATATACACACAATGTTAATAAAAATATGATAAGACATATGGAGAGAAAGTCCCCTGGAGGAAAAAATACAAAAACCTGAGTCAAATAACACTCTCCAGATCATGGATCCCCACTCCGATGAGCTTATGGATTTCCCGTGGTTCAAATGGTCTGTTTTTCTCCCAAATTGACGATTTCTAAAAAGTTGCTCTCAAAAATAAAAAGCCATCATTACGCAAGATTGCTGTGTTTTCATAAACCCCTGATTAATGTAGGCTATTCACTCACATTTGGTTTGGTTCAAAAACGCTCTTAAAACGATCAGTGGTGCACGCAGCTTTCCTCCTCACTGCACGTCTGGTATAGCGAAACACCGAAGGCGCAGTCGCTGGCTCCTCCCGACATGTTGCGTCACAGGTCACGTGACTTCCTCAAGGGAAATGAAGCCATGTGACGAACGGAACGGGATTTAACCCGCACTTTGTGTATCGGTTGCCATAGTGACATAATCATTGGATCATCATGCTGTCAATCACGTTTATACATACTCCATTGATTAACAAATTTCTTAAGGAGAATAATAGAAATAGTGATCTTTATAAACAATTCTTCAAAACGGGCTGCACCTACCTAAAAATAACAATATAACCCACTTTTAATAATAAAATATTTAAAATAAAAAATAAACATTATAAAGCGCTCCATCTAGTTACGAATAATGGAAATAACATTCATACTGAATTACATATAAAAATACTTAAAAAAAAAAAAAAAAAACAGAACTAATTGAGATCGGATCCAATTCAATTGGCAATAAGGGAAAACAATTCCAAAACTACACAGAAATAATTAAAAATCAGAAATAAAATTGAGGTAGAAGTCAATATTCAACCCCATTGGCGAGAGAGTACCAATCTCAAAAATCCATCTTGATTCACATTTACTTAACTCTGAGCCGGTGACCCCCTCTACTGAATACTATTGAAATTGAACAAGAACAGGAATATCTGATAGCTACAGCTGACATATCCTCGTTGTATATGATTATAAATCACGAGGAAGCGATTCAGGCCTCGAGATGGGCTATGGATAGGAATGGGAGCAAAATATGCACCAAGCATTGCTAATATATTTATGGCCACAAATGAATATATTCATGGGAAGATGAAGTTATCTATCCTGATATCCCTATGTAATTGGTAATGTACAGAAGATTTATAGACAATTGCATTATAATTTGGAATGGGGATAAAACCAGTTTGATCCAATCCTTTGAAAAATTAAATAATAATCAAAAAAATATTAAATTGTGATATGAGATCAATGAGAAGACTATCCATTTTCTGGATCTTGAAATACAAATTGATGAAAATCAAAAAACAACTAAAAAACATTCTTTAAGCCAGTAGATAGGAATAGTTATATACCAGTTGATAGCTGCCATTATGATCCATGGCTAATAAATATACCCAAGGGACAAATGATTCGCTTAAGAAGAAACTGTAGTAGTCAGAATGATTTTTTTTTAGAACAAGCACAAAGTAGGGGAGAAATGTATCCATAAAGGCTATAATGAAAAATTCATAAAAAAGGAGAAAACCCAAGAAGTATAAATTTTACCGAGAGAAGTATTAATCCAAGACGAAGAAAAAATAGTGGGCCAGTATCAAGAAGTACCTATAATTTTGAGCTATAATATTCAACATAGACAAGTTGAACATATAATTAAAAACATTGGTCATTGCTTAACCACTTAAGGACTAGCCTCGTTTTGGATTTTAGGTGTTTACATGTTTAAAGGTTTTTTTTGCTAGAAAATTACTTAGAAACATTATATATTGTTTTTTTTCTAACACCCTAGAGAATAAAAGGGAGGTCATTAAAATACTTTTTTTTGCATTGTATTTGCTCAGCGTTCTTATAAGCGCACTTTTTTTTTTGGAAAAAATTCACTTTTTTGAATAAAAAAATAAAACAGTAAAGTTATCCCAATTTTTTTTTATATTGTGAAATATAATGTTACGCCAAGTAAATTCATACCCAACATGTCACGCTTCAAAATTGCGCCCGCTCGGGAATGGCGTCAAACTTTTACCCTTAAAAAAACTCCATAGGCGACGTTTAAAAAATTCTACAGGTCTAGGGCTAGAATTATTTCTCTCGCTCTACCGGTCGCAGCAATACCTCACATGTGTGGTTTTGAGCACCGTTTTCATATGCGGGCGCTACTCGCTTCTGCGCGCGAGCTCGTTGAGACAGGGGGGTTTAAAAAATTTTTTTTTTAATTTTTATTATTTATTTTACAATATTTTATTTATTTTTACACTGTTTTAAAAAAAATGGTGCCACTTTTATTCCTATTACAAGGAATGTAAACATCCCTTGTAATAGAAAAAAGCATGACAGGTCCTGCTATGAGATCTGGGGTCAAAAAGTCCTCAGATCTCATATTTGGACTAAAATGCAAAAAAAAAGAAAAAGAAAAAAAGTCGTTTGAAAAAATGACATAAAAAAATATGCCTTTAAGAAAAGTGGGCGAAGCTGACGTAATGACGTCGCTTCAGCCGTCCAATGGTATGCAGACGGGTGGCGGCCATCTTAGCCTCACTCATCTCCATACCCAGGCACAGAAATGTCCCGATCGCCTCCGCCGTTACCGACGGCTCCGGTAAGCGGCGGGAGGGGGGGTGGCACCTCTCCCGCCGCCGATAACGGTGATCTCGCGGCGAACCTGCCGCAGAGACCACCATTATCGTACACAGAACCGGCTCCTGTAAAGATGGATACCTCGGTTGTGGCAGCAGCTGCAGCCGTTACCGAGATATCCATCTTCAAAGTGCCGACGTATATGTACAGGAGCCGGTCGGTAAGTGGTTAAAGCAGATAGACAACTGAGGACTGTTTTGCCAGAGAAACTGCAATTCATATATAGAAAGGCTCCAACCCTTAGGGACCTGATAGCCAAAAATATCCCAGATCCACCAATAAAATCGCAAGAGTTCATGTTTTATCAAGGCAAAAGATTTTTTCTGTGCAAAAAAAATGCTATGCATGTAGGAATACAAATTTCAATGGCCAAAAATGTACTAAGTTTACCTCTAACACCACCAAAAAAGATTACCAGTTAAAAGATTTTATCTCATGTAGGACAGAAGGGGTAGTATATATGTTGCAACAACCATGTTTATTGCAATATATAGGAAGAACAAAACGACCCATGTGGAAAAGGATACAGGAACACATACAAAATATAATGAATGTTTTTTTACAGCATAGTGTATCTAGGCACTTTTTTCAATGTCATAATAAAAATCCAATGGGTCTCAAGTTCTGGGCAATTGATAAATATTAACCCCATTGGAGAGGGAGTCACCGGGTCACCTAGAGTTAAGTAAATGTTAATCCAGATGGATTTTTGAGATTGGTACTCTCTCGACTTGACTTCGATCTAATTGTTTTATTTCTGATTTTTAATTATTTGTGTAGTTTTGGAATTTTTTCCCTTATTGCCAATTGAATTGATTCCGATCTCATGTAGTTAATTCTGATTTTTTTTTTAAATTAGTATTTTTATATGTAATTCCATATGAATGTTATTTCCATTATTCGCTACTAGATGGAGCACTTTATGTTTATTTATTTTAAATATATTTTAAATATTTTATCAATTATTAAAAGTGGGATATATTGTTATTTTTAGGTAGGTGCAGATTGCGCTATGCAGCCGATTTTGAAGAATTGTTTATAAAGATAACTATTTGTATTATTCTCCTTAAGAAAACTGTTAATCAATGGAGTATGTATAAACGTGATTGACGGCATGATCCAATGATTCTTATGTCACTATGGCAACCAATACACAAAGCGTGGCTTAAATCCCATTCCGTTTGTCACATGGCTATATTTTCCTTGAGAAAGTCACGTGACCTGTGATGCAACGCGTCAGCAGGAGCCAGCGACGTCATCTCCGGTGTTTCACTATACCGGACGAGCAGTGAGGAGGAAAGCTGTGTGCACCACTGATCGTTTTAAGAGCGTTTTTGAACCAAACCAAATGTGAGTGAATAGCCTACATTAATCAGGGGTTTATGAATACACAGCAATCTTGCGCAATGTCGTCTTTTTAGAAATCATTAATTTGGGAGAAAAACAGACCATTTGAACCACGGGAAATCCATAAGCTCATCGGAGTGGGGCTCCATGATCTGGAGAGTGTTATTTAACTCAGGTTATTGATTTATCTATTCTCTGAAGGTGCATAGGATTTTTTCCTCCAGGTGGTGGTTCATCACTGTTGGGACTTTCTCTCCATATTTCTTATCATATTTTTATTAATATTGTGTGTATATTTGAATCATACTTCTTTTCACAGAGGAAGGAGCACTAGGAATTGTTTATGGAGTACAAGTTTGGATTATTGGATATTATATTGTTGTGCGATATCTATTATTATCTATAGTTAGGTTTAAGCGCACTATTATTTTATTGTATTTCTTTCAACAATGGATTTCTTCTTGCCACTCTTCCATAAAGGCCAGATTTGTGAAGTGCACGACTATTAGTTGACCCGTGGACAGATTCCCCCACCTGAGCTGTGGATCTCTGCAGCTCCTCCAGAGTTACCATGGGCCTTTTGGCTGCTTCTCTGATTAAGGCTCTCATTGCCCGGCCTGTCAGTTTAGGTGGACAGCCATGTCTTGGTAAGTTTCCAGTTGCGCCATACTCTATTTTTGGATGATGACATGAACAATGCTCTGTGAGATGTTTAAAGCTTGGGTTTTTTTTTTTATAACCTAACCCTGCTTTCAACTTCTCCACAACTTTATCCCTGACCTGTCTGGTGTGTTCCTTGACCTTCATGATGCCGTTTGTTCACTAAGGTTTTTCAAAAAACCCCTGAGTTTTCACAGAACAGCTTTATTTATACTGAGATTAAATTAAACACAGGTGGATTCTTCTTTACTAATTAGGTGACTTCTGATGGCAATTAGTTCCACTAGATTTTAGTTGGGGGCATCAGAGTAAATGCACGCCACACTTTCATATTTTTTTGTTAAAAAAAAAAAAAAAAAAAAATTGGAAACCATTTATCATTTTTCATAAAAATAGGATAGCAAGTATAAAGGTCATAACAAATCATATCAGTTTACATACAGAGAGCAGCAAATACATCAATACATGCTGCAAAACCTTTAATTCAGAGTCTCATTGGCTGAAAGCCAGCATTGCCACACCTTGTCAAATTTTTGGGGGCAACCCCTGCTCAAGTACGTGTAGCTGCTGACTTTTAAAGGATAAGTGCACCTTTGTTCACATTTTCTCCCCCTAAATTCCATCTCCCCTATGTACCAATATAGCATAGCATTCATGTACTTTTTTTGCAAAAATATCAAAGCTTTCCATTAAATCTTCAGACACTTCACTTGTCCTCATCCATGTTTCCAATTGTATCCATTGCTTCTGCCTTACTTCCTGGTCAGACTATAGGTCATGACACAGGAAGGATTTGACCAGCTGACCTCATCAGCACACACCCAGCATCAGCCACCCTCTCCCAGATGCATGTTTTTTAAACTAAATGCAATCAGTGATCACCCTTCTTACTAGATACACAATATACAATCAGATTGCATAGTGTGTGGCCATCTTTATACAAGTACATAGGAGGGAGTGGACAGAAACACTCAGCTGTCAAGCCCCGTTCACATCTCTGCATAGCAGGAACTTATATGCTTTTTTTTGTTTGTTTTTTTTTTTTTAGCGAGGGGGAGAGGCAGTTTGGAGCATTTTCACACATCACACATAGGGCAGGCCATCCACCTGAATTGGCTGCCCTACACACAACAATCGCCCTAAAGAAGCTTCAGAACTATTTTTTAGAGCGGAGTTGGGTGTGTTTTTTTGCTTCAATTTTTGGTGCAGTGCATTTCTGAAATGCATGGAAATACACAGATGTGAAGGGAGCCTCATTGTTCGTGCGTTAAAACGCACCAATTTTACTTTCAGGCCCCATTCATAGTGGGAGCGAATGGTTTGTGTCTAGTTTTTCCTTTGATATGCATAGGGCAACCTGTTGATTTCAATTGGCTGCACTACATGTGGCTTATGGGACATATTGGCGTTCTGTGTATAGTGTGTTTTTTACTTTGCATTTTTTGCCACTTGTCTTTTCACATGGCAAAATGTGCGTTTGCTTCTGTGTTTGGTGTGCCGTTAATTAATGGCACTGAAAGCGCATATAGTAATTTTATCTATATAAAGATGGCCATACACTATACAATCTCTTTTAGAGCTGTCATCAATTATGTATAGGGTTGCCACCTCATCCCTTTAAACCCAAATACATATGAATTACATTATATATTACATACATATGAATTACATTATAGGTTCTGAGGAAAATTAAAGGCAGATAAGGAAACGAGTTTAATTGGCACCTTAACCAGCCACAGAACCTGTGTAATTAATATGTATTTGGGTTTAAAGGGATGAGGCGGCAACTCTATGTAGTGCCTGTCTGATTGGAATCGAGTGATTGGTGATTGGCTCAATAGGTGTTTCCTTCTATTATATAAATTTGGTAAATCTAAAGGTGATTGTACAACTAAATTGTATAGTATATGGCTACCTTTATACACCTAAAATTAACCTAGTTGCACTTTCAGTGCCATTAATTGTTAACGGCACAGCAAACACACAGTTTGCCATGTGAAAAAACGAGCGGCGCAAAACAGTAAAAAACAAGCAACGCCAAAACGTTCCATGAGCCACATGTAGTGCATCCCATTGAAATCAACGGGCTTCCTTATGCGTGTCACAGGAAAAACGAGCCACAAAATGTGTGTACCCACTATGCTAGATGTGACTAGGCTCCATTCACATCTGTGCATTTTCTTTCATTTCAGCACCATTCAAAAAAAAAAAAAAAAAGATCTGAAGCTTCTTTGGGGAAATTGCTGCGTGTAAGGTAGCCCATTAAGGTGGATGGGCTGCCCTGCATGCGATGAGTAAAAATGCTCCAAAACACCCCCCCCCCCACCCCCGCGCAAAAAAAAAAAAAAAAATGCATGTGGGAATGCAGAAATGTGAGCGGGGGCTTGACAGCTGAGCGTAATCTGTCCACTCCCTATGTACTTGTATAAAGATGGCCATACACTATGCAATCTGATTGTATATTGTGTATTTAGTGAGAAGGGTTATCACTGATTGCTTGCATTCAATTAAAAAACGTGCAGCTGGGAATGGGTGGGTAGGAGGGTGGATGATGCAGGGTGCGTGCTAATGAGGTCAGCTTGTCAACTGCTTCCTGTGTCATGACCTATAGCCTGATCAGAAAGTAAGGCAGAAACAATGGATATGTTTGGAAACATGGACACGTGTCTGTATATTTAATGGAAAGCTTTGATATTTTCGCAAAAAAAAGTACATGATTGCTATATTGGTACATAGGGGAGCTGGGATTTAGAGAAATGAAAAGTGAACAAAAAGTTAAATGTCCCACAGTCCAGCAATGCGGCTGCCCGAAGCCTCGCTTCTCTCTCTCCCCTCGACGCTGGCATTGCAAGTGTGGGCACCCAGCTGTAACAGCTTGAGGCTTCACAGCCGGGTGGGAGTCGCACTGCATTTCCTGAATGGCTGGTCAGTCTTCTGGGATGTGTGACGTGTCCCAGAAGATTGCAGGGAGGGGGAGAGGAGAACTTCCGCTTGGAGCTCAACAAGCGGAAGTGGAAGCTGAGTAGCTGTAAAAACTAGATACCTGCCCGCCGCCCCCCCAAAAAATTACATACCAAATGTGGCATGTCAGGGGGTCAGGAGTCCTTAAAGAAGAAGTTCCACTTTTGGGTGTAACTCCGCTTAAAGTTAAATTTGTATGTTAGTTGGACCCGATATATATTTTTTTAACTGTAATTTGAACATAGTTTTTATGTTTTTTTGGATAGCATAGGGAAGGGTTATCACCCCAGTAATATTTGTTTTGCTGTCTGCGCCCCTGTTCAGAAGATTTCATCTCACTTTCTGTCCCTGTGACAATTGGATTTAGAAAATGTTAGGTTGTCGCGAAAACAAGGATTGCTGATGAAGCTTCAGTGGATACACCTTTTTCAGATGAGAACTCTTACAGGAGTGAATTTCCCTTTCTAGGGGTAGATATCCTCACAACCGGTTGTCTCCCTCTGTAAGTATGTATGTAACTTGAGGACTGCTTGTACAGTAATAGGTTATTTTTTTAGCTTCAATTTAAGGACACAGCATTGTAGTAATCCTTAAACATTTGCATTGTACTGCCACCTTACAGGAGGTGTGGACACTGAAAAACAGGATAGGGGTCGAACCTGTGTTCCCCAGTTTACTTCAAGAAAAGGGTATATAAGCCATAAGTACAAAAATTCTATTTTCTGTATTTTCAATGGTAATTCCGGACAACTGGTAAGGAAGTGATATATGCAATTTCCAATAGAATAGTAAATAATTGCAGTGCCAAAACAAAGATATGAGTGAAATTGTGATGTCAAATATACAATACAGTGCAATCAGACATGTATAAACATAAAAACTATGACCATGAATGATTAATATATGTAAACATTTTTCAATGCAAAATGTAACACGTGCCAAGCTAAGGAAAGTGTTTAAGAGTCCAAAATAGTAACTGCATAAAGATAGTCCAAAAAGCTCTCAAATACCATACCCATGATTCATGAAAAATAAAAATCCACAAAATATACATTTTCAATGAATTCCAGTGCTACTCCCTTCTCCCAATGGTAGGTAGCACACTCACCAGAGCGAAGATACCACACAGAGGTATAACACGCTCTCAGAAACCAAGCCACACTACTGAAGATAACTGCTGTATGTGTCTCCTCTGTCAACTACTCCAGTAAGCCAGGGTATAATCACTCTGATATTAAACCAGGCTCTACCACTCCAGAATGGCATACAATCCACCAAACGGAAGACAAGACGACGACCTTCATCGTGCAATATACATATTGACTATCGATAAAAAACAGATACTAAATTTTGACAATGAAGGAAAGCCAACTGCGATTTACTTATATAAGCGTTGCTTCTCTCTGAGATAGCACAGTGTAGAGCCCTGGTGCACAATGTGCGATCCTTTAGTATATGATATGGGGCCCTCAGACCTCAGCAGTCTGTAGTGGGAACATTGATTAGTGTTAAATAGCACTGATCTCTACCAGCCTCATGTAACATGTTCCCAGATTCTTATTGTCTTCTGCAGCATATTCCTAGCAAAAAAAAATGTAGCACCACAGTCTTTGACCCTCATTTCCTCTATTAGGTCTGCAGTTTGACAGTCCTCTCAAGTATTACACAAATTGAACATTATGTGAAGCCCTTTGGTAATGTTAGGGGGCACATATGAGGCCCCTTTTAGCTTATAAGTTGACAGCCACTCGTGTAGAGCATGTGATTTCTGATAGGGAGTTATAGCTCTGTGTGAGGTATTTGCTCTGGTGAGAGTGTGCTACCTACCACTGGGTGAAGGGAGTATCACTGGAATTATTCCTTAAAGTGTTACTAAACCCACAACAGTAAAATCAGTCTGTATAGGCAGCATAGCATACTTGCTATACGCACTGTGAAACTTAAGGGGCTAATCCTCTGCATTGTGTAAAAAGGCTGTTTTATCCTGTATGAACCGATCCTTCCACTCCTGCACTGTATCTGGGAAAAGAAAGCTAACACAGGCAGAGTAGCCAACCTGCACATGCTCAATTGTGTCTTTTATGCTGGAGAGAACATTTACTTGTTCTCAGAGCTAGCCAGGTCACAAGATATTGACATTATACATGTGCCGTGTATACAGGCTGTAGTGAAAATCTCCTCCTTCCTGAACTCTCAGCACTGGAGAAACGGTGCAGTTTATCATGTAATCGTGGTATACAGATAATCCAAAAAGGTATATAGTGGCAATACTTTAATGTAAAAAGCTGATTTATAAGCTGTGAGCACTGTGGGGGGGGATGAACTATTTTCATATTACTGGGTTTAGTAACACTTTAAAGATTTACACGTGTGGATTTCACCTTTTCATGAAACATGGGTGATGGAATCGGAGACATTTCTGGATGGTCTTTATGCAGTTGCTATTTTGGACTTTAATACACTCTTTTGATTTTCTTTCTTGGCGTTACATTTTGCACAAAAAAGTTTATACATTAGTTGATCATTTATGGCTTGCATTTTTAGATGTTTATACATTTCTGATTGCACTGTATTGTATAGTTGACATCACAATTATTGCATTAACTTTAATTCTTGGCACTGCAATTCTGCTATAGACCTATAGCTATTGTCAATCACAACTTTTATCAAATAAACCACAAATAAATGTCATTTTGTAGACATAGTTTAACTATGTTGGTTACATACCTTAGCTTGAAGACATTCTTGCGCTTCTTGTAGTCATGGGCTACAATGCACTGGGCACCACTAAGCTGAACAGGAACCTCACCATGATAAGGAATGCCACTCGCTGCACTCTTTGCATCTTTGTAGAATCCCAGACTACCCTTCTTTAAAACACAATAGACATTTTGCCAGGACCTAGGTGAAGAAAGAAACGCTCACATTTCAATGGGCAGGCTTTTACACCCTAAATGGTAAAAAATAATATGTATACTTCCTATATAAGTTAGAAATTATAAACCTTATTTACAATTATTAAAGTGGAACTTTAACCTGGAAAAAACTATTGGCATACAGGCAGCATTTTTATTACAGAAGAGTCATACTAAGTCTCTCCAGCATTAAAGTTGCTGCTTGTATGCCCCTGTACACTGAGCTATGTATGCTTACACAAAAAAAGCACACATTACATGTTGTTAGGCACACAATTAACCGTTTGACTGCCCCTAGATGTTAACCTCACTCCCAGCCAGTGTCATTAGTACAGTACTAGCACTGACCACTGTATTATTGTCACTATTGATGTCAGTGTCAGTTAGTGTACCACCCTCCAGCGTCAGCTAGCGCCAGATTGTCCACCACACTATCACAAGTCCCACTATAAGTCGCTGATCACCGCTATTACCAGCATAGTGTCATAGCTGCATAAATTCTAATATATCCCATAGTTTGTAGATGCTATAGCTTTCACGCAAACCAATTATTGGGATTTTTTTACCAAAGACATGCAGCAGAATACATTTTGGCCTAAAATTATGAAGAACTTAGTTTTTTTAATGAATGTGTTTAACAAGACGTAGAAACTTTGTTCAAAATCTTCAGTATTTTTTAACCACTTCCCACCTGGCCACTGCATATGTACGGCCGGGTGGGCGCTCTCTCCTTTTGAGTGGATGTTCAAGAACGTCCCTCAGAAAGAGGGGGTCCGCGCAGCCGCGCAATCCCGATGCGCTCGTGTCACCCAGACACGAGCGCATCTCAGATCGGCAGGAGGGCTCTGTGATTGGCCCTCCTGATCACATGACGGCTGTGTTGAATCACAGCCGTCATGTGATGTAAACAGAGAGCATGTGATGTAAACAGAGAGCCGGTGATCGGTGTGTATATGCTGTTTTTTTTACAGCTTTTTACACACTGATCACCGGCATAGTAACACACAGTGTAAAACACAATGTCCCAAAACATGTCCCCACATAGTAAAAACACCTTTCCCCCCGATATGTCCCAGTAAAATCACATGTCCCAATGATTATCTGCACACATATGCTTGTGATCACCTGCGCACATCTGTACATGATCATTTGCGTACATCTGTCCGTGATCACATGAACCAATATATTATTATATTATATTATTATTATTATATTATTATTATACACTTAACACAATTTTTTTTTAACCAAAGACAAATAGCAGAATACATTTTGGCTTAAATTTATGACAAAATTTGATTTTAATGGATTTCTTCTAAAATAGAAGAAAATTGTTTTTTCCCCAAATTTCCGCTCTTTTTTCGCTTATATCACAAAAAATAAAAAACGGAGTCGTGATTAAATACCACCAATAAAGCTCTATTTCTGTGAACAAAATGATAAAAATTTCATTTGGGTACAGTGTAGCATGACCGCGCAACTGTCATTGAAAGAGTGCTGAAAGCTAAAAATTGGTCTGGGAAGGAAGGGGGCGAAAGTGCCAGTATTGATGTGTTTAATTTATATTGCAAAAAAATGAAAAACCCAGTGATAATAATCAAATGACACCAAAAAAAGCTCCATTTGTTCCATGACCGTGCAATTGCCAGGTAAAGTAGCACAGCACTGAATAGCTGGTCATAAAGGGGGTAAAAACATTCCGGATGTAAAGTATATTTAACACGTTATACAGAAAAAGGAAAACATATTCTTCCACAACTATTTGAATAGGAGAGTAAACAATCCTCTGAAAGCATATGGGAACAAGCAGATAAATATCCTCATGCACATCAAGGTAAGGATACATATAAATTGTAGTTGAGAAAAGAGGAAGTAAAAGAAAAGGAAGGGAGAGGAAAGAAGGGAGAAGAAAGAAGAAGGGAGAGGGGGGATCCTGGTGTTGCACAGCTGAGAACAGGGCTAGCTGAATAAGTAAAACACATTTTTTATCTAAACCTTATGGGCTGGCAGAATGAGTGACAATTTCAAAATAAACCAACAGGCCCATATTTTGCTGTGGAAGTAAGATGAGGGTCGAGAAATTTGTGACAGGTCTTCTATTAGAAAGACTTCATCAATTTTTTTAAACCATTGACTGATGGGCAGGGTAATGTTTTTTTTACCCAAAAGGTGGGAAAGAATAATTTAGCATTGTTCAAAATATGTGGGATAATCGAAAAAATGTGTATTAAAAACTTTGCACTTACCCCCACGCCACACGATTGCCGTATTTAATTGGCGTATAACACATACTTTTTCCCCCCTGAAAATAGGGGGGAAATCGTGGGTGCGTGTTATACGCCGACAGTGTATCTCGAAGGGGAACGAGTGCCGCCGGAATTCACCGAGCCGTCAACTCCTCTTCACTGGGCTCTCCGGTCACACACACAGTACTACCTCTGCCAACGGCATTGGACCAGTGTTCTGTTGATCACAGGAGCTGGTCCAATGCCAATGACAGAGACGGGACTGTGTATGTGACTGCCGACAGAGCCGAGAAAACAGATGTCGGTTTGATGATTTCCTGCCAGAGATGAGATGTGAGCTGCATTGATGGGGGAGATGGGCACAGATCAGGTTGCAGATGGGCACAGATCAGGCTGCACTGAAGCTGCAGATGGGCACAGATTAGGCTGCATTGAGGCTCACTGACCATTATTTTGCTTCAAAATGGTTTAACAAAAAAAGTTTTTTCCCTGAAACTTCCCTCTTAAATTTGGGTGTGTGTTATATGTCGATAAATACGGTACTTTGATGTGATAATATAAAAATTCTAATAAAAAATTAAATGATAATAAGGCTGCAATATTACCAACGTGCAAAGGTGCTTAACAAGTTGCCTTCACCACATATATTCACTCCTCTTACCAGACAATGTGGAAGATATAGAGATCAATCACGCTTAAACAGACATCCAGCCAGTCAAATCAGGTCAGCCCGAAGATAAATCCAACCACAAGGATAAGGATAAAATGACTCGCTGTGATCCTCACGCAGATAAAAAAAAAAAAAGGACACTTCATAGTGCAGTATATTTTAAAACCTTAGTTTAGTATGGTAAAAATGCACTTGCACTTAGAAGATAAAACAAGAGCGATAACAATATAAACACAGCAATGGTCTTCACCCACCAGCTCGTGCGTGATGACATCACAGATGCAGCTCCACCCGACACGTTTCTCCCTCCTTTCCCAGTTGACACCTATTACGGAGAAATGCGTTGGGTGAATCCGCATCTGTGACGTCATTATGCACAAGCTGGCGGGTAAAGACTGCGGCTGTGTTTGTATTGTTCTTGTTTTATCTTCTAAGTGTAAGTGCATTTTTACCATATTAAACTAAGGGTTATTTTTATATCTGCATGAGGATCACAGCGAGTCATTTTATCCTCATCCTCGTGGTTGGAATTTATCTCCGACCTGATTCCACTGGCTGGATGCCTAATTAAGCGTGACTGATCGCCATAACTTGAGATCCACGTTGTCTGGTAAGGGGCGTGAATATATGTGGTGAAGGCAACTTGTTAACCACTTCAGCCCCGGGAAGATTTGCCATGAGCATTGGCACCCCTGCAGTGCAGTAGCTCGCTCGTGCCTGCTATCCCGATCCCACGAGCCAAGGTATAGCTACAACGGTTCACAGGATTGTGCTGACCTGCCGCAGTAAAATGACAGTGGCTGATCGGCAAGCGGTTAAGCATGTTTACATGTTGGTCCATTTTGGAGATACAGCACGACTCTTCACTGGGAGATTTAATTTACTGTTTTAACTGCATTAAAACATTATAATATTTTTTATATTCCTACTCCTATGTGGATTTTATGAACTTTATGACTTTTTTGTTCACATTATTCAGATATGTTATTTTGATGCTTGGAGATGTGCACTGAATGTTTATATCGGCCTGTTGATACATTTGTACAATGAAATAAGATGGTCCATGGGTTTAGGTCTAGAGCTAAGCCTTAAATTTGAGTAAAGAGGAGTTCCGCCTGGGGAAATTTTTTTTAAAGTCAGCAGCTACGAATACTGTAGCTGCCAACTTTTAATATATGGACACTTGCCTGTCCAGGGAGCCTGCAATGTTGGCACACCAGCCGATTTACGGATTGGCTGTCGGGTGCTGCAGCCGCCATCTCCATTAAGGGAAACCGGCAGTAAAGTCTTTTAGCTTCCCGGCCGGTTCCCCACTGCACATATGCGAGCACGCTGCGCTTTCTAATTGGCCCAGCAGTGGAGGAAGGAGGGGCACAAACTTCTGAGGGACTGCGTCGCCATCTTCCGGAAGTGGGGATGGGGACCTGTCAAAAACAGGTATCCGTTCCCTCCTCCCCCATGAAAGGTGCCAAATTTGGGAGTAAGCAAATAAGCGGAGGTTCCACTTTTCGGTGAAACCCCGCTTTATGAGTTGCACCTTATTCCAATAAGATTGGATGAGTGATCAGTTCCACCAAATGTGCACATGGGTGGCTGTCTCCCCACAATTTCTCCAACACAAAAGTAAAAATCTCCAGATAAATGGATTGTAATTTTACAGGAGAGAGAGGTGCCATCACATTTGTTTGTAGTTTACTTCTGCTGTTTTCGATTAAAATAGCGGGGATCCAACTCTCAGTGTGACAAGTAATCTAGAAACGGTGATCCTTGTGGGGATTGTAGGGATCAGTAGAATAAAGATATACAACGCAAAGGGAGGAGTAGTGGAAATTAGATTAAATTCTCTTATGAATTGTACTGGGTTAGGGAGGGAATTCATTTAATTAGTTTTCCATTAGAGATATGGGTGATGCTTTTATCAAATCCCCCAGTGGCATGAGGTTTGAGTCCCAGATACCATAATGCAGTAGCAGCCATTAACAGAAAACTCTTCTCCATGTATCCTGGTGGGATGTACTGATGGTCAAGTAGAGGCATTAGTGAGCATTACATTTCCAATAATTTTGATTGTGTAAAGCGTCCCATATATGAAGTGTAGTTAAGCCTTATTTTTTAACGCATAAGGGTTTTGCATCTTCAATTTTTAGTGGTTCTGTTAACTGGGTGGGGCTAAACATTAAAAAAACTCAGATTTATAACACTATGTACTGCTACACTTACTGTGATTGCTTTGAGCTGAACTCCCAAACAGGCAGTTGACATGTGTTACAGTTGGGTAAGCTTGGCTTGTATAACCTATTTTTTAATCATTTCTTATTGAATGTTGTTGTCCAATGAGTCTTTGATGTTTTCAACTGCCTACATCAGTTTGGATTTCTAAAAATTTAAATCTGATCAGCACAACAAAAATAATCAAAAGAAGATCAAAAGGTGATGAAAAAAATTGGTTTTGCCATAGTTGAATCAACTTTAAAAAATGACAAATAAAATGTAAAAAAAAAAAAAAAGAAAGCAGAAAAGTCTGGTGCACTCTGTAACATAAAAAAATAGAATAAAAAACACACTGGAAATGATAATTTTACATCAAACCAACTGCTTTTTAATTCAATCTAAAAAAAATCAATTTAGGGCGCATGCACGCTAGAAAACCTAAAAATGCCAGAAGTGAAAGCTTGAGGAAACTCGAGCTAAAAACATTTTCCTGCATTTTTATCACGTTAACCACTTGCCGACCAGGCTCATCCATCCGTGCCACTACAGTGCTCATCCGTGCCACTACAGTACCCAAAAGGTACCTCACAAAAGTGTAATAGGTAGTCAAATTAGATTTGAAATGTATGCCCTTAGTACATCTGATGGTGCTCCCTGAATGTTGGACCTCTGTATGCAGGCCAGACTGAAAAAGTCTCACACATGTCATATCGCCATACTCGCCGTGTGTTGGAAATAGCTTATAAATGGACAACTTTGTGTTGAATCTTTTTTTTATTTTCTTTCCACAGTTTCAAAAAAAATGTTTAAAAGACTCAATGCCTCAGATTATACGTTGGGGTGTTTACATTCCAAAATGGGGTCAATTTTTGGGCTTTTCCATTGTCCTGGTGCTTCAGGACCTTCAAAAGTGTAAGAGGTAGTTGTGTTTGAATGTGATTGCTTAATTCTGAACACAACCACATCCCCAGTTATAAGAAGGTGCACACACTTATTCAATCACATTATTTTTTATTTCTACCGCCCCCCCCCCCCCCCAAAAAAAAAAAAGATTTCAGATTGTTTTTCTATTGAATTGTACAGTTTATAGGTCACATTAAAAGGTGGAAAAAGTTGTGAAATTTTTTATCATTGTCTCATTTTTTACATCACAGAAACCTGACATTTTTACAGGGGTGTTTAAACTTTTTACAACCATTGTATTATATACACATACTTTAAGTTGTACAATTTTTTTTGGAAGGCATCCAATGAAAGACAGCGCTCATTAACGTGCAAAAATATATAAACAAAAACAGTGCTGCGCTACTTAATAGATCATATAGAATATAAACTTAATGAATTCATAAGTGCAAACATAAATAAATAAGTCCACTGAATTTATATAAGTGAATCAAAGTTCATAAAGATAAACTGTTGACAGATTGAAGTAGATCCAAAAATTATCAATTCACCCAAGGTGCAAATATTCAAAAAAGTGCTTGTGCTTGCCTCCACCAGTCTCACAGGCTGCTCACCTCACATACAAGTCAAAAGCAACAGTGTTCCCTTCTGGGGATAATGAAGATTACTGGCGTGGTATGAACCTTACACATTTTTAAAAAAAAACTGGGTTATTTGATTGATAAAATAAAATATAGAGCTTGGTGGGATGTGTCTTTTGAACAGTATATAGCTAATGATTTAGTACCCAGACGCCTGAGGTGGGATATTCCTCCAAATGATGGATTGGAGGACGCAGATTCCCTTAGCAATTGTTTTTTATTTTTTAACAGTAAAGGTAAAGAGTTGATGGAGTTTCTATTATCACGTAAACAGAAAAGAAAAAGGAAAATAATTGCAAAACCAGATTAAAGAGATTAAAGATAAAAATAGAAATTTCCAAGGATACGCCAAAATTTATTAAACTACCAGGGGAATTGATGAAAAAAATTAAAAAATTAGATAAAGATACACAGGAAAAGAAGAGAAAAAAAATGTATAAAAGAAACAAGAGATTTTAAAAATGAAGAGGTTTTTAAATACCAACGAGTTGTTAATGAGGAAATGCAAGTACCCTCTCGGGAAAGTACACACCCTAAGTTAGATGCTCCCAGACCCCTTATTCCCCTACCCTCCAGGAATGGGGAACCCCTGAACTAGAGAGGAAACCCTAGAGATTAGTCGAGAAATATGGGACCCTCTTATCCTACCCAGCCACCGTTTATAGGTAACTGGAGGGGTAGGAGACCATATAGAGGAGGCCCCCATAGAGGGAGAGAAGACAAGGGAGAACAGTCCATAAGCGTTTTTTAGGGAAACAGATGGACAATCGGAACAATCAGAGTTTAGCTGAAAGTGCATTTGGGGGCAAAAGAAGAGAAAGCAGGAGGAGAGACGGGAGAAGGGAACAAAAAAATAAAGTACCAATAGGTATTTTTAATATCGGTGGACAAGAATTAAACAATGAAGAGATTAGAGTTTTAGATAAGAGTTTAAAGTATGCCCCTGTAAAGAATCCTAATAAATTTGATACTTCTGTTCAGATACAAAAATGTATGCGTACTCTTAACCAAAAGAAATACTTTCTGTCTAAGCCTGACATAAGACCCCCTTCAGAGGGAGATAGGATGATTCTCTACTTTGAAAAACAAATCAGTTTTTAACCTTCCTAATAAATTTCTAGAGGTGTTTCGGAATATGGCTGATGAGGTTTTCGAAAATCTGAAAATTAGGAGTGTGGACTACTCCCTGTGGATAAAAAAAAGGGTATTGAAAATATCAGGAAGAGATGAAAGACAATTATCAGATACCGATATGTACCAATTGTTGAATAGAAATCCTATTTTCGAATTCAAAAAAGAATTGGACAGATTGATCAAAAAAAGGGGAAAGGAGAGATATAATAAGTAGGAAAGAAGCATTAGACCTCAATACTGTAGTCTGCAGGACTCCCATAATCTATTTTCTGCCAAAAATTCACAAAGATCTGGCGAGACCCCCTGGCAGACTGATCATTAACGGGATAGAGTCTGTATGTTCCAGGTTGGGTCAATAAATAGACTATTTTTTTACAACCGTTGGTGGTCCAGACCGAGGAGTTTGTAAAAGATACCAAACACATTATTCCATATCTAGGGTCAATAGAAGGGCTTCAATCTTGTATTTTGGCCACAGCCGATTTAGGCTCACTTTACGCGATTATAGAGCATAAAGAAGCTTTAGAATCGCTGAAGTGGGCATTAGAGAGTTCTAATATCACTGTGAGTAATAAAAAGTACAGTTTGAAATGTCGGAAAATTTGTTTAGGTCACAACTATTTTTGGTATAGAGATAATTTTTATTTATAAACTTGAGACGTAGCCATGGGGGCCAGGTTCGCAGCTAGTGTAGCGAACCTTTTCATGGCATGCTTGGAGGCAGAAGAGGTATTATGTGAGTGTCTAGAGGAGCTCATATGTTACAAGAGGTATATATAGATGACCTACTGATTATTTGGAAGGGAGACAGACAGTCCTTTGATGAGTTTAAGATGAGAGAATGGATAGTAATTCAAAAAACATTAAATTATCTTGGTTTGTCAGTATGGAACATATAGGTATTCTTGATTTTTTGAAATATTTAAAGATAAGGACAAGTTACACACAAGAAACTATTTCCAACCTATGGATAAGAAGTCCTATCCACCTTTGGATAGTTGTCATCACACTACCTGGCTCAGTAACATCCACAAAAGGGACAATTTATTAGAATATGCAGAAATTGTAAAAAAAAAAAAAAAAAAGAAGAAAGAAAAGAAAAAAAGAAAAATCGGATTATCTTCAAAAGTCTGAAGTTCTTCATTAAAAAAGGTTATGATCCTTTATTCAGCATGGGAAAGACACATATAACATGATCCTTTATCCATTTCCATAGGTAAACAAAGTGTTGGTTATCGATAGAGTTATTGTTACAAGATGGCCATCAATATAAAGATCTTGGGTTTTGAGTACAAAGTGGTCTTAGACTACAAAGTACAGTTCAAACCAGTAGAAAAAATTATGAAAATTTTTTGGAATATTTTAAAGGACAGAACACTAGGACCCCTTCTACCAACACATCCAAGATTTATATACAGAAAAGCCCCTACGTTGAAAGAAAGATTGATTGGCTTCTGGAGTCATAGATCCACCTAAACAAAAGAAAAGCACCTTGTTTAATTTTTTGACTGGTTTTCACGCCAGTGGGAAATGTCTGGCATGTCATCATGCTAAGACCAACTTAAAAAGGAAGAAATTTGTTTCCACTAGTACAGGGAAGGGATACCAAATCCAAGATCTAATTACCTGTACCACTACGGGTGTAATTTAGTTGGAGTGTGGTTGCGGGCTTCAATATATTGGCCGGACTTCTAGAGCTTTACATATTAGAGTGGAGGAACATATTAGGAATATTAAAAAAAAAGGAGTGGTTACACACAACGTGTCCAAGCTTTTCAAATATGTTCACAACAAAAGTTTAAGTTCTTTTACATTTTGGGGGATCGAACGAGTAGTGAGGCATTAGAGGAGGGTAATCTCAGACAGTTGAGTAAGAGAATCTTCCTGGATATTTGAGGCCAAGGTTCTTGTCCCCAGGAGCCTCAATGTGGACTTTGATCTCAATTGTTTTATTAGTGATAGAGGATTTATTTTATGCGCCTTCATTTTAGTGAATTTATCGTTATCTTCTGTGGTCTTTTTAGTATTAATTATGAATATTTAGTTTTTTCCATACTGTATTACATATATTTTTAATTCTATTTTATTCTTATAATTAGTTTTATTATTTTATTTTTGTTATTTTTTTAAGTTTAATTTATTTTTGTTTTTATTGCTTTTATTTTAACTTTTTTTATGTTTTAAGTTTTTTCATTTTCCACATTTTTTTCGTTTGTTTTTTATTTTGAATGTTATTTTGTTTTATTTTATCAAATATATTGAGAATCTGGTAGGATTTATACTGTGATATGACAGATAATTGTAAAGATGGCTGTGATGTGATTATGCAGGTATGTGTGCTCTGATTTTATATATTTTTAGCTTCAGATTGTATATGTAGTTTGTATTTCATCAGGTCTCCAGCCCACTCTTAGTGACCCCTTACATTACATGCAATTTCCGGTCAGGAGAACGTGGGAGAGGCTAATTTGCCTCCCATGTGTGTATGGGACGAATAGGGTTATTTAAACTGCACAGTGACGCTATAGCTTCACCCCCACTGAAGAAATCAACGCCCTGACAACACGCATTTAGGGGATGGAGCCTGCATATTGACATCATATCACAGCCATCTCAAGACTAGGTTGTCTGAATGCGGTTACAGCTAGCACGGCTCATTGTGCCACACTTGTGAGTGTACCTACCATTTTTTTATGCAAATAAATAATCTCACAGACAGAGAGCACTAGATGTTGCCTTCTTTTTTGCATATTACATCATATTCGGTAAGGTGAATGGGGGTTCTGCGGAACCCAAAGAAGGTGCCTGGGATAAAGAAGTTTAAGTGTCTACACCACACCAGTAATCTTCATTATCCCCAGAGAGGAACACTGCTGATTTTGACTCGTATGTGAGGTGAGCAGCCTGTAAGACTGGTGAAGGAGAGCACAAGCACTTTTTTGAATATTTGCAATACATGGAATTTAAAGAATGAGGCTGCTGTGACTATCAGCATATAGCATATACACTTTATGAATACTATTAACAATGTGTATATGCTATTATTCAAAGGTCACAGCAGCCGCATTCTTTAGATTCCATGTATTATAAATAGAATGTGGGGGGCTCTAATAATTTTTTTTTTGTAGTTGGGTTACATCACACAGGTAACCCTACGCCTGCTGGAGGTGGAGCCCAGTGGGAGACAAACCCTTCAGCTGCTGGCTACATCTATACCAGGGGTAGGCAACCTTTGAAAGTTGGCGATCTACCTAAACAACTTGAAAGAGAAAAAGATTACTGTGGTTCAGCACCCTAACCCTCATCTTTTTTTTAAAGAAATTAACCAGCAGGGCCTAATAGTTAGGAAAAACATAATTAAATGTCACTGTAAAAATATAAACTTAGAATTCCTTAAAAGTAGACAGTGTCAGTCAGTAGAGCAGTGGAAGGTGTGTGGACATTATCAGCAGGTGTCAGTAGGGCAGTTGGGGGGGGTTTGGTGTAATATCAGCAGTTTAAACAGACCTCTGACGTCTTACTGTTGAGGCAAGAGAAAGGAATTGAGGGCACAGATTCTTCAGTTTCTTTCTCTGCAGCCTCAACTGCACTGAAGATTAGTACAGAGGCTCCTGTTAATTAACTAAAATAGACTAAAGCACAGTAAATGCAGTTTACTATGCTTCAGTTGTGAATGAACACCTTGAGTAATTAGTACCTATTGCTCACTATGTTTATTCAGAAAAGGAAGGGGCCAGTTAATTACATATTTACTTTCACTATCCCCGCTCTCCATCCTGAATAAATCCCCTGCAGCAGCTGGCAGGAGAGGATGGAAGCCAGCAGTGCTGTTGGGGGATAGGACAGCAGTGGGTCAGTCAGTGAGGGGCATAGGACAGGTGTGAGTCAGTCAGTGAGGGGCACAGGACAGGGGTGGGTCAGTCAGTGAGGGGCACAGAACAGGGTAGGGTCAGTCAGTGAGGGGCACAGGACAGGGTAGGGTCAGTCAGTGAGGGGCACAGGACAGGGGTGGGTCAGTCAGTGAGGGGCACAGGACAGGGGTGGGTCAGTCAGTGAGGGGCACAGGACAGGGGTGGGTCAGTCAGTGAGGGGCACAGGACAGGGGTGGGTCAGTCAGTGAGGGGCACAGGACAGGGGTTGGTCAGTCAGTGAGGGGCACAGGACAGGGGTGGGTCAGTCAGTGAGGGGCACAGGACAGGGGTGGGTCAGTCAGTGAGGGGTACAGGGTAGGGTCAGTCAGTGAGGGGCACAGGACAGGGTAGGGTCAGTCAGTGAGGGGCACAGGACAGGGTAGGGTCAGTCAGTGAGGGGCACAGAACAGGGTAGGGTCAGTCAGTGAGGGGCACAGGACAGGGTAGGGTCAGTCAGTGAGGGGCACAGGACAGGGTTGGGTCAGTCAGCGAGGGGCATAGAACACCGTGAGTGTTGGCTCACTGTGTTCCTTCAGAAAAGGAAGGGGCCAGTGAATTACATATTTACTGTCCACTACCCCCGCTCTCCATCCTGAATAAATCCCCTGCAGCAGCTGGCAGGAGAGGATGGAAGCCAGCAGTGCTGTTGGGTGGATAGGACAGTAGTGGGTCAGTCAGTCAGTGAGAGGCAAAGGACAGGAACGTGTCAGTGACTCAATGAGGGGCATAGGACAGGGGTGGGTCAGTCAGTCAATGAGGGGCATAGGACAGGGTTGGGTCAGTCAGTCAATGAGGGGCATGGGACAGGGTTGGGTCACTCAGTCAATGAGGGGCATAGGACAGGGGTGGGTCAGTCAGTCAGTGAGGGGATAGGACAGGGGTAGGTCAGTCAGTGAGGGGCATAGGACAGGGGTAGGTCAGTCAGTGAGGGGCATAAAACAGGGGTGGGTCAGTCAGTGAGGGGCATAGGACAGGGGTAGGTCAGTCAGTGAGGGGCATAGGACAGGGGTGGGTCAGTCAGTGAGGGGCATAGGACAAGGGTGGGTCAGTCAGTGAGGGGCATAGGACAGGGGTGGGTCAGTCAGTCAGTGAGGGGCATAGGACAGGGGTAGGTCAGTCAGTGAGGGGCATAGGACAGGGGTAGGTCAGTCAGTGAGGGGCATAGGACAGGGGTAGGTCAGTCAGTGAGGGGCATAAAACAGGCGTGGGTCAGTCAGTGAGGGGCATAGGACAGCAGTGTGTCAATTAGTGATGGGGATAGGACAATGGTGGGTCAGCCAGTCGGTGAGGGGGAATAGGACAGGGGTGGGTGGGTCAGTCCGTGAGGGGCATAGGACAGGGGTGGGTGGGTCAGTCAGTGAAGGGCATAGGACAGAGGTGGGTGAACCAGTGAGGGGCATAGGACAAGGGTGGGTCAGTCAGTCAGTGAAGGGCATAGGACAAGGGTGGGTCAGTCAGTCAGTGAGGGGCATAGGACAGGGGTGGGTCAGTCATTCAGTGAGGGGCATAGGACAGGGGTAGGTCAGTCAGTGAGGGGCATAGGACAGGGGTAGGTCAGTCAGTGAGGGGCATAGGACAGGGGTAGGTCAGTCAGTGAGGGACATAGGACAGGGGTAGGTCAGTCAGTGAGGGGCATAGGACAGGGGTAGGTCAGTCGGTGAGGGGCATAGGACAGGGGTAGGTCAGTCAGTGAGGGGAGGGGGACAGGGGTAGGTCAGTCAGTGAGGGGAGGGGGACAGGGGTAGGTCAGTCAGTGAGGGGCATAGGACAGGGGTAGGTCAGTCAGTGAGGGGCATAGGACAGGGGTAGGTCAGTCAGTGAGGGGCATAGGACAGGGGTAGGTCAGTCAGTGAGGGGCATAGGACAGGGGTGAGTCAGTCAGTGAAGGGCATAGGACAGAGGTGGGTAACCCAGTGAGGGGCATAGGACAAGGGTGGGTCAGTCAGTCAGTGAGGGGCATAAGACAATGGTGGGTCAGTCAGTCAGTGAGGGGCATAGGACAGGGATGGGTCTGTCAGTGAGGGGCATAGGACAGGGGTGGGTCAGTCAGTCAGTGAGGGGCATAGGACAGGGGTAGGTCAGTCAGTGAGGGGCATAGGACAGGGGTAGGTCAGTCAGTGAGGGGCATAGGACAGGGGTAGGTCAGTCAGTGAGGGGCATAGGACAGGGGTAGGTCAGTCAGTGAGGGGCATAGGACAGGGGTAGGTCAGTCAGTGAGGGGCATAGGACAGGGGTAGGTCAGTCAGTCAGTCAGTGAGGGGCATAGGACAGGGGTAGGTCAGTCAGTCAGTCAGTGAGGGGCATAGGACAGGGGTAGGTGAGTCAGTCAGTGAGGGGCATAGGACAGGGGTAGGTCAGTCAGTCAGTGAGGGGCATAGGACAGGGGTAGGTCAGTCAGTGAGGGGCATAGGACAGGGGTAGGTCAGTCAGTGAGGGGCATAGGACAGGGGTAGGTCAGTCAGTGAGGGGCATAGGACAGGGGTAGGTCAGTCAGTGAGGGGCATAGGACAGGGGTAGGTCAGTCAGTGAGGGGCATAGGACAGGGGTAGGTCAGTCAGTGAGGGGCATAGGACAGGGGTAGGTCAGTCAGTGAGGGGCATAAAACAGGGGTGGGTCAGTCAGTGAGGGGCATAGGACAGCAGTGTGTCAATTAGTGATGGGGATAGGACAACGGTGGGTCAGCCAGTCGGTGAGGGGCATAGGACAGGGGTGGGTCAGTCAGTCCGTGAGGGGCATAGGACAGGGGTGGGTCAGTCAGTCCGTGAGGGGCATAGGAAAGGGGTGGGTGGGTCAGTCCGTGAGGGGCATAGGACAGGGGTGGGTGGGTCAGTCCGTGAAGGGCATAGGACAGAGGTGGGTGAACCAGTGAGGGGCATAGGACAAGGGTGGGTCAGTCAGTGAGGGGCATAGGACAAGGGTGGGTCAGTCAGTGAGGGGCATAGAACAAGGGTGGGTCAGTCAGTCAGTGAGGGGCATAGAACAAGGGTGGGTCAGTCAGTCAGTGAGGGGCATAGGACAAGGGTGGGTCAGTCAGTCAGTGAGGGGCATAGGACAAGGGTGGGTCAGTCAGTCAGTGAGGGGCATAGGACAAGGGTGGGTCAGTCAGTCAGTGAGGGGCATAGGACAAGGGTGGGTCAGTCAGTCAGTGAGGGGCATAGGACAAGGGTGGGTCAGTCAGTCAGTGAGGGGCATAGGACAAGGGTGGGTCAGTCAGTCAGTGAGGGGCTTAGGACAAGGATGGGTCAGTCACTCAGTGAGGGGCATAGAACAGGGGTGGGTCAGTCAGTGAGGGGCATAGGACAGGGGTGGGTCAGTCAGTGAGGGGCATAGGACAGGGGTGGGTCAGTCAGTGAGGGGCATAGGACAGGGGTGGGTCAGTCAGTGAGGGGCATAGGACAGGGGTGGGTCAGTCAGTGAGGGGCATAGGACAGGGGTGGGTCAGTCAGTGAGGGGCATAGGATAGCAATGGGTCAGTCAGTGAGGGGCATAGGACAGGGGTGGGTCAGTCAGTGAGGGGCACAGGACAGGGGCGGGTCAGTCAGTCAGTGAGGGGCATAGGACAGGGCTGGGTCAGTCAGTGAGGGGCACAGGACAGGGGCGGGTCAGTCAGTGAAGAGCATAGGACAGGGTTGGGTCAGTCAGTAAGGGGCATAGAACACTATATGACTGGTCAATGCATTAGTGCGGGGGGTGGGGTTGTGTCAGTTTTTTCTCACTTGACTCCTCCATGTGTCAGTCCCTGGCGTCCCCTATCACGTACCCTCCTCCGGTTCCTGGACCCTGTACCTGTCTCCCCGCCTGCTACAGGCACTTCCCGCTTCCTGCACTTCCCGACAGGGTGTGGAGCCAAACTTTACCACTCGGTCAGTGCTGTGCTATTCAGTAAAGTGCACGGGGTGGGGGGGTTCTCTTACCTGCATCTCCAATGTCTGTCTTTGCCCCCCCCCCCCGACATGTAGCTGCCTCCTCCTCCAGACGTTGGATCCGGCGGGTGTCTCTCTGGTACAGGCGCCTCCGGGTATTGCTGTTGCCGCCTCCTGACTGCATCGCAAGTTACATAGTAGGTGAGGTCGAAAAAAGACACAAGTCCAACCTATGTGTGTGATTATATGTCAGTATTACAAGTTCAGCAGCAGGGCGGCTGGTTCTCACTCCCTTCCAGCAGGTCTGGTCGGATCCCGGCTCCCCCTACCCTGCGATTAGTGGCAGTGCGGGCGCCTGTCACAAATCGAGCAGTCGCCCGCCCGGTTCGGTCGGCTACTCTCTTTAGGTGCAGGCAGGCAAGGCAGCACTGTCTGAAACGCTCAGCTCCGGCGGTCAATGATCCCTAGAGTAGGCTAAGCTGGCTGGCAGCCAAGTAGCGACCTGACATTCATTTGATGGAAACTTTATCTGTTTATGCTTAATCCGTAAATACTTACTGATTGTACTTGCCAAACTGCTGTATTTTTAATGAATTTTTATTCTTTTTTTTCCAAAATAATAAAAAAACAATTTTTATATAATTTAGTTGTTACTAGTTTTCAAATTAATTGCACCCTGAAAATCCCATTCCTTTGTTCCTATATACAATTCATGTGATCAATTTGGCTTATTTTTCTTTCAAAATTTTTGGGATTTTTTTGTAAAAAAGAAAAAACCCAGCAGTGATTAAATAACACCAAAAGAAAGCTCTATTTGTGTGAAAAAAATGATAAAAAAATTGTTTGGGTACAGTGTAGCACAACCGCGCAATAGTCATTCAAATTGCAACAGCGCTAAAAGCTGAAAAATGGCTTGGGCAGGAAGGGGGTGTAAGTGCCCAATAGGCAAGTTGTTGAAAAAAGGTGCGCCAATACACAACTGTTCAAAAACAAAAAACAAAAAAAAAAAAAAAAAAAAACATGCAATCCTCAAAAGTGAATGAAGATTTAAATATTGGTGAGAAAAGTTCATGTAAACAATAATAAAAACTATATATGAGCAAAAAGTGAAATAATATATATATATATATATATATATATATATATATAATGCAATTCAATCCAAATGTTGAGTGAACGTCTCACTGGATGACCCTTATAGAAAAGGGATTGAAGTGAACCTGGTGTATAAATAATTCAGTGTCCTTCAAACTTCAAATAGCATACATCTTGAATATCCCATGGCCATATGTATGCGCCTCTTACCGAAGTGAGTGGATCTCAGATTATAGAGATCTCAAACGCCAGACACAATTCTGACAGACTCCGGCAGGCTGGGCTGTCACAGCGCCTCCAGTTTTTCAGTAATCTCAGGAACCTCCGTATCGAGAAAAATAAAAGCTCAAAACAGATCAAATGCCTGTAGAAGGAGCTTCTTTGAGAGATGCAGTGTGCATGAGGCCTTAAGGTGATCCACCGAACAAATCAGATGAATGGAAAGTCAAACCGTAATGTGCAAGTGCATATCTACGATATGTTGGCCTGTCCTCAGACTTACCTAAACCAATCTCAATTCAGCGATGCTGCGCAAA
Source organism: Lithobates clamitans (assembly GCA_037952925.1). Taxonomy (NCBI): domain Eukaryota; kingdom Metazoa; phylum Chordata; class Amphibia; order Anura; family Ranidae; genus Lithobates; species Lithobates clamitans. The sequence goes on from JBBGZY010001684.1 coordinate 2,439,391, forward strand.
CATCTCGGCTGTCCGGGACTCTCTCTTTTCTTTGGCCGAGACAGCAGCAGGGCGCCACTGGCTCCCGCTGCTGTCAAAATCAGTGAGCCAATGAGGAGAGAGAGGGGTGGGGCCAAGAATGCATATTTCAAACAATGTAATGGGGAAGTGTGTTAAGACTACAGAACGTCTCCCTCTCTCCTCACATCCATAATGTCAAAAGATAATGTAAAAGCTCAATAAAAATCGATTTTAGAATCTTCGTAAAAATGGTTGTCCCAGACATCTGGTTAAAGATTTCTTACCTATTTGCAGCTTTCTTTGTATGGGACTCCATTTCCTGTTTGCGATACAACATCCCCTCCATCTGTTCAGATGCCAAATGTTCAGGAATACTAACTGGCAACGTAGAGGTCTGTAGGTTTATTGGAGAAAAAGCTGGTCGGGGCACCAACTGTGGCGATGGAGGTGGACTTCCATCTTTAGGAATCAAGTCTGTTTTAGCCCCATTTGCAGCATCTGACGTATCAAGTCCCTGAAGAAACAAAGTTATTTTATGGCCTATGGCCACTGAGCAAAGGTATACAGAGGTGAGCGTAACAAGCGGTCACATTCTAATAAAACAAGTTGTACTTTTTTACTTTTAGGTTTTTATGATAGAAAAAAGAAAAATACTACCGAACACATTGATGGGTCGGGGAAGACAAACAAAAACGACTTAACTAAAAATGTAAGATCTATGTATGCACGTGGTGGCAAAGGTATAACAAAAAGAAAAAAATCTATTCTAAAAAAAGAATAGAGAATGTCCACAAAGCTAAAGAAGGGCCAGGGTTTTTTTTTTACATCAATATTGCTCTAGCACTTCTCGGATGCCAGTACGATTGTCTTAGTCTTTCTCAGACTTGTTTTGTCTGAGGTGGTATTGTTAGTTAGAATGCACAGGGGCACAAAAACCTAAGACAGTTAAACCTTAAAATGAAAAGCAGATTTGCCAGAGCTGGGCACAAGCATGTTCAAGTCTCCCTATGGAGCGAAGTTTAGGGAGGCCAAGGTTGGCACAGAGATCTCCAGAATGTTTATCTAGTCGTAGAGATGGTCAAAACTTGGCTTCTTCATAATGAAATTGGATAGTTTATTACACAAGAGCACACATAATAAAGAAAACACTTACCTGATTTTCCGATAAGCTGTCATCTAGCCTCCTTGTTTCAGTTGAGGGCTGTTAAAAAAAAAAAAATTACCTCATTTGTAATTTAAATGTAAAATATAACAAAGACAACTATTGCTCACTGTGTAAGGTTGTCCAATGAATGCCAGTCATTTACTGAAGAATGACAGGTAAGCAAATATCTGCCCATCCTCACCTGACACAAATGGCACATGTATGTATGTATGCATCATGATCCTTTATTCTGATGGTTATTCTCCCTCCTAAACAAACAGGCACCACTATCAATGCCTACTTCATTTACATACAGTTGATATAAAAAGTCTCCAGACCCTTGTTAAAATGTCAGGTTTCTGTGATGTAAAAAAAATGAGACAAAGATAAATCATTTCAGAACTTTTTCCACCTTTAATGTGACCTATAAACGGTACAACTCAGTTGAACAACAAACTGAAATCTTTTTGGTGGAGGGAAGTAAAAATAAAAATAATATGGTTGCATAAGTGTGCTCACCCTTAAACTAATTACTTTGTTGAAGCACTTTTTGATTTTATTAAAGCACTGTCTTTTTGGGTATGAGTATCAGCATTGCACATCTTGACTTGGCAATATTTTCCCACTCTTCTTTGCAAAAACACTCCAAATTTGTCAGATTGCGAGGGCATCTCCTGTGCACAGCCCTCTTCAGATCACCCCACAGATTTTCAAATCGGATTCAGGTTTGGGCTCTGGCTGGGCCATTCCAAAATTTTAATCTTCTTCTGTGAAGCCATTCCTTTGTTGATTTGGATGTACGCTTTGGGTCGTTGTCATGCTGAGAGATGAAGTGTTCATGTTCCACTTTCTAGCAGAAGCCTGAAGGAGGTTTTTTGCCAATATTGACTGTTTTTTGGAACTGTTCATAATTCCCTCTACCTTGACTAAGGCCCCTGTTCCAGTTGAAGAAAAACAGCCCCAAAGAATGATGCTGCCACCACCATGCTTCACTGTGGGTATGGGGTTCTTTTGGTGATGTGCAGTGTTGCTTTTGCATCAAACATATCTTTTGGCATTCTGGCCAAAAAGTTCAACCTTGGTTTCATCAGACCACAACACATTTTCCAACATGCTTTTGGGAGACTTCAGATGTGTTTTTGCAAAATTTAGCTGGGCTTGGATGTTTTTCTTCCTAAGAAAATGCTTCTGTCTTGACACTCTACCCCATAGCCCAGACATATGAAGAATATGGGAGATTGTCACATGTACCACACAGCCAGTACTTGCCAGATATTCTTGCAGCTTCTTTAATGTTGCTGTTGGCCTCTTGGTAGTCTCCCTGACCAGTTTTCTTCTGGTCTTTTCATTAATTTTAGAGGGACGTCCAGTTCTTGGTAAGGTCACTGTTGTGCCATATTTTCTCCACTTGATGGCTGTCTTCACTGTGTTGTATGGTTTATCTCATGCCTTGGAAAATCTTAATGCTTAATTCTGAACACAGCTACATCCCCAGTTATAAAAAGGGTGTGCACACTTATGCAACCACATTATTTTTATTTTTTTACTCCGCCTCCCTAAAAGATTTCAGTTTGTTTTTTAAATGAGTTGTACAGTTTATAGGTGTACATTAAAAGGTGGGAAAAGTTCTGAAATTATTTATCCATTGTATACATTATATACACACACTTTTTTCTATCCATTGTATGAATGTCAGAATGCAGATCTGAAAGAAAATAATAATATACACTATATTACCAAAAATAGGATTTTTTTCATCATACTTACCTGTAACATCCTTTTCTTTGAGTACATCATGGGACACCGAGTTAGGCCAATATTCGTTACCTACTATTACACTTCATCTACAGGTGAATGGACACTGGTAGATCAAAGGTCTTTAGACAGGAAGTGATCCCCTATATAACCCCTCCCATACAGGAAGTACTTCAGATTTGTAGCAAGCACTGAATCCTCAAAAAAGAGGGGAGAGACCTCTGTGTCCCATGATGTACTCAAAGAAAATGATTTTACAGGTAAGGATGACAAACAAATCCTATTTTCTTTTTCATACATCATGGGACACAGAGTTAGGCTAATATTCATTACCTACTGGGACATCCCAGAGCAATAGCCTTGAAGGGAGGGGGGGGGGGAGAGAGAGTAGAGGTCGACCGATATATCGGCCGATATTTGGTGTTTTTTACTTAATCGGCATCTGCCGATTGTGCCGATAAAAAAAGGCCGATATAAGCGCGACTTGCAAATGACTTCTGAAGTCAATACAAGTTGCCTGTATTCTAATGTGAAGTGACTTCTCCCTCCTCTGGGCAGCCTGCCAAATCTGATAAAAAGAACCTGAAGAATACAATGTTTACACTTCTAAATGAACTGAGCTCTGTGTGTAGAAGCTCTCAGTTTAACCATTTAAAGACTAAATCTTTTCTGACATTTGTTGCTTACAAGTAAAAATCCTGTATTTTCTGCTAGAAAATCACTTAGAACCCCCAAACATTATATATATATTTTTTAGCAGAGACCCTAGGGAATAAAATAGCGGTTGTTGCAATATTTTATGTCGCACGGTATTTGCGCAGCGGTCTTTCAAACGCAATTAAAAAAAAAAAAAAACACTAATAAATTAAAAAAAAAAAAAAAACTAAGCAGTAAAGTTATCCCATTTTTTTTTATCCAAAAGTTTTGATTACCTGTTTTTGTGTATTTATTTTCAAGATATAGTTTCTTTTTATTTATTTTTTTAATCTAAATTCTACATACAAGTGAACTGCTTGGAGGTTTGTTTTGTTTATTAAATGTTTAAATGTAAAAAAATTTCAGTATCACTTAAGGTTGCTTTCACACTGCATGCTTTGACGGTAAAACGCTGCTAGTTTTAGCGGCGCTTTACCGTCATTTTAGCGGCGCTATTCGGCTGCTAGCTAGGCGCTTATAACCCAGCTAGCAGCCAAGGAAGGGGTTAAATGCGCCCCTGAAGCGCCGCTGCCGAAACGCTTTGCAGGAGCTTTGGCAGCGGTGCGCATTCATTTCAATGGGCAGGAGTGGTAGAGGAGCGGTATACACTGCTCCAAAGATGTTGCTTGCAGGACTTTTTTTTAACATCCTGCCAGCGCATCGCCTCAGTGTGAAAGCACTCGGGCTTTCACACTGAGACTGCAGGGGAGCCGTTTTACAGGCATTTTACAAGCGCTATTTTTAGCCCAAAAGCGCCTGAAAAACGCCCCAGTGTGGAAGGGGTCTAACTGTTGAATTTTATGAGATGAAGGAAAAAAAAAAATAAGAAAAATCGGCCTAATATATCGGCCCAAAAAAATCGGCATCACATATCGGCCATCGGCCACCGCAATTTCTAAATATCGGCATCGGCCAGAGAAAAACCCATATCGGTCGACCTCTAGGGGAGAGACACCCTGCCAAACAATAGCCATCAGACCTTATATGGCAGCCCACAGTACACTGCGGCTGAAAGCCGAATCCTCAGCTGCTCGAACAGCCACTTGATACAATTTTCTGAACGCATGCACTGAAGACCAGGTAGCAGCTTTACTAATCTGAGCCACAGATACCTGATGACGAAAAGCCCAGGAGGTTCCTACACCCCTGGTAGAATGAGCTCTCACCCTAAAGGGAGGAACTTTACGTTTCAGACCATAGGCCTTCCCCAATGCTAGCAAATTTCCTGGAACACCACTGGGTGTAGAGACCATTCCCCCGCACAGATCTGGTGGTGGCTGAGATAATCTGCCTTCCAGTTCTCTACTCCCGGGATATGGACTGCCGATAGAATTAGCACATGTTTCTCTGCCAAGGCTAGTATGTGGTTCACCTCCCTCAGAGCTCAACGACTCCTGGTACCGCCTTAGTGGTTTATATAGGCCCCTGCAGTGGCATTGTCGGACTGAACCCCGATGCAGTGCAGTCCTGAAGCTCCACCATCCAGGACCATAGGGCCAGACGTACTCCCCGTAATTCCAGGACGTTGATGGGCAGGATCTGTTCTGTCCTTGACCATTTCCCCTGAGCTGTGAGCCCCTCTAGGGTCGCTTCCCAGCCTGAGAGGTTGGCATGTGTAGTTGGTACTCCCCAAGTTACCGGGAGGAAGGATTTTGCCTTTTGCAGGTTCTGATCCTGCAACCACCAGTTTAGGCTTAAGCGTGCCCGAGGAGATAAGAACATTGGATAATCCAGGGCTTGTCCTCTTTTGTTCCAAGCCAAAAAGATGTCTTGTTGTAAAGGCCTGGAATGGAACTGGGCATAAGGCACCGGCTCGAAGGAGGACACCAGCCTCCCTAGAAGACTCATACAGAGCCGAATGGAGGGTTGTCTGGTGCCTTTTCTCTGACGCGCCCGATCCTTCAGGACTCAGATCCTTACTGGTGCCAAAAATACCCTTGCTTGGACTGTATCTAGGATCAGACCTAAATACTTTAGACTTTGAGCTGGTCTCAAGGTTGACTTTTTGGTATTTATGATCCAGCCTAAGCTTTCCAAATACCGCACACTGTGCATGTTATGCCCTGTTCTAGAGCCTGTAGCGAGTGATCTCCGTGCAGGTGGTGGTCCAGATACCCGAGCACCAAGATCCCTTGGGCTCTAAAAGACCCAGTACTGGTGCTAGGACCTTTGTGAACACTCGGGGAACTGTAGCAAGCCCGAAGGGTAAAGCCACAAATTGAAAATTATGTTCCTCTACTGCAAATCGCAGGAACCTCTGAAGAGGCTGAAAGATAGGTACGTGTAAATATGAGTCTTTATCGATGGAGGCTAGAAAGTCTCCCATCTGGAGTGAAGCTACTACTGAGTGAACAGACTCCATCCGAAAGGACTGGATCAGTAGATACGGTTTCAGGGATCTTAGGTCCAAAATGGGAATTGTGTCCCCGTTTGGTTTTTGAACCGTAAACAGGTTTGAGTAAAACCCCGCGCCCCTTTTGGGTACAGGAACCTCTACAATCACTCCATGATGCACTAAATGATTTAGTGCCTGAAGCATTAAGTCTTTTTGGAGGATCTGAGGGAACGCTGGATCTTAGAAAGCACTGAGGGGGAACCCCCCACAACTCCAGCTTGTAACAACGGGATAGTTGAGATGACCCACTTGTACTGAACTATCATTCTACAAATGTCTGCAAACTGCAGCAGCCTTCCCCCCACCTGATAAAGTGGAGGCATCCCCTCAAAAGGAGGGCTTGGTGCTGGGTTTATAAGAGTTTTGGACCCAGGGCTTTTTTCTGGCCCTGGCCTTTCCCCTGGCTCTAGCGCCCTGTTGGTGGCGGAACTGCCTTGGCGCTGAGACACATAAGGAAGCAGTCCCTGAGGTTTTCAATGAGGGACACCTGATGATTTTCTTCACAGAAAGTAGAGAACTCTTCCCTCCGGAAATCTTTTAGATATATTTGTCCAAATGATCATTAAATAAACGTTCCCCATGAAAAGGGGAAACCTGCCAATAACTTTTTACAAGGAAGCATGGCTGGCCAGATCTTAAGCCACAAGAGTCTGCGCATATTTACAGACAGGAGAGCCAAATGAGAAACCTGGTGTATTGCATCCTTTAAAGACGTCAACAGCAAAATACAGCGCTCAAGGAATATCGGTCTTATTTTCAGCCAGATCATCTTCCCGGTTAGGCCTGTCAGCCCATCTGACTTGATCCTTTACGGACTGGCAGATACCAATTGCTGCAACAGCTGGCTGAATAGCTGAACTGGCCAAAGAAAAGAAATCTTTTAATAATTTCCTGTCAACAGGGTCTTTCAAGCCCTGTGTGTTATCTACCAGACAAGTTAGTTGTTTAAGGAAGAAACTGCTGCATCTGAGGCTGGCATTCTCCACTTAACAAACTTTTCATCCATGGGATATGAAAGGGAAAACCTCTTAGGAGGAACAAAAATCATGTCAGGATGTTCCTAATCAGCATACACCGCCTGTTCCAACAGAGGGTGTAAGGGGAAAGCCTGTGCGGCCTAAAGAGGCCTCAAGGACCCCAAAGAGGACCAGGGGGGCTCAGTAACCTCTGTAAGAGGCAACTTAAAGGCAGAATGAACCATCTCAGTAAGAGACCGGATCAAAAGCCTCTGCGACAGAGGCAGACATCAACTGGATATCTTCTTGTCTAGATTGCTCAGAAGCAGACTCAACCGCCATGCCTTCAACAGAATCCTGAGCCTTTAGGATACGACTAGGTTCATCAGTACTGACAACATAGGTGTGCCCTTCCCTGTAGTGTTAGTCAAGCTCCTTTTTTTTTTTTTTTTTTTAAGACATTTACTAGCCACAAAGAGTACCTGAATGTAGTATTAACACACCTCAGAAGGGAGACCCTTTAATAGGGCTCACCAAGCCCCTATGCAACAATCCTGCTAAGCACCTTTAGCCTGCCAAGCAACACCTGGTGACTCAAGTGACCCGGGTAAGGAGAAATGAACTGCTGCAAATGCCTAGTTTAGAGCCTGCTCTGTGTCCCACAGCTGCCTTCTGGAAGCACCGCATGCTTGGCATACACAGCACATGTGTGGTCCCGGCGAACGGTTGTGGCTGTATTCGCGTATGACACAAATCTTTGTGCGCCCAGATAAAGGCTATGGTGTATGTGCAGCAAAGCCGTGTGCACCATGGCCGCCAAACAAACTGCTGAGCACAGCGGCAATCTTGCGAACGCACGTGCGCCATGGTGAACCAAGGGGAAATGGCGCACCGTCGTGCGCCATCATGCAGGTAAAAAAACAGCCAGACACAAGCAAAAAAGGTACACTTTGCAAACACCCACAGCTAGCCCAAAACTCCCCTGTATGGTCACTGCACACAGGTGTCCAGCCTCTAGCTAGCTTGACTGATTATTACAATCACTGGGACACCCCACAATAAGTAAATAAAGGGGTTTCACTTACCCGTCCAGGTGCAGGGCAGCTTAGAAACTAAGAGTCCAATCTTCACCCATCACGGCGGTTTACTGTCACTTGAGGACCTTCAAGGACTGGGTACCCTTTTCATGTTTAGGGTCCACTCCTTTGGACTTGTACAGCACCCTGCAGGAAAGCCTTAGCGCTGTGGTGTCCGGGGATTCCACTATGCAGGGTCCAGTGCCCGGAGGCCGCATTACAGGCAAAACCTCGCAGGATCTTGAGTCTTCTTTGCAAGGCTCATGTACCATTTATCTAAGCATATAGAGCCTGTGTCAAATGGATCCGATCAATCACCTAATTCATTTAAGAACTGTTTGTGGGACTAGAGACCTGGAGCTCAAACAATCGTGCCGACCACCTTGCAGACACTGGTAAAAAATGGAAGGACTTCCTGTATGGGAGGGGTTATATAGGGGATCACTTCCTCTCTAAAGACCTTTGGTCTACCAGTGTCCATTCACCTGTAGATGAAGTATAACCCAGTAGGTAATATTAGCCTCTGTGTCCCATGATGTATGAAAAAAAAAAAGTATTGGGATGTCTGCCTTTACACACACATGAACTTTAATGGCATCCCAGTCTTAGTCCTTAGGGTTAAATATTGAGTTAGCACACCCTTTGCAGCGATAACATCTTCAACTCTTCTGGGAAGGCTATCCACAAGGTTTAGAGTGTGTCTATGGGAATGTTTGACCATTCTTCCAGAAGCACATTTGTGAGGTCAGGCACTGATGTTGGACGAGAAAGCCTAGTACACAGCCTCCGGTCGAATTAATCTCAAAGGTGTTCTATCGGGTTAAGGTCAGGCCTCTGTCAAGGCCAGTCAAATTCCTCCACCGCAAACTTGCTCATCCACACTATATTGCCAAAAGTATTGGGCTACCCCTCCAATACATTTGGTGGAGGGGGGATTAGGGTGTGGGGATGATTTTCAGGGACTGGGCTTGGCCCCTTCATCTTAGTGAAGGGAACTCTTAAGGCATCAGCATACCAAGACAGTTTTCATGCTCCCAACTTTGTTGGAACAGTTTGGGGATGGCCCCTTCCTGTTCCAACATGACTGCGCACAAAGGTCCATAAAAGACATGGATGAGAGAGTTTGGGGTGGAGGAACTTGACTGGCCTGCACAGAGTCCTGACCTCAACCTGATAGAACAACTTTGGGATGAATTAGAGTGGAGACTGCAAGCCAGGCCTTTTTCTTCTTGTCCAACATTAGTGCTTGACCGCACAAATGCGCTTCTGGAAGAATGGTCAAACATTCCCATAGACACTCCTGAACCTTGTGGCTGGCCTTCCCGGGAGAATTGAAGCTGCTATAGCTGCAAAGGGTGGGCCAACTCTATATTGAACCCTACGGGCTAAGCGTGGAATGTGCATGTAAAGGCAGATGTCCCAATACTTTTGGTCAAATAGCGTATATTAATATGGAAGCTGCAGTTGCTTCGTTTGAAATATGCAAGTGTTGGAACGGTCATCCTGATTCTGGTTTGAGTGAGTCACTAACCTAAAATAGGTATGCAGCTAAAGTACATGTAAACACTAACATTGAACTTGCTTTAAATACAATTGCTATATCTGTTTGATAAGTGACAAAATTATCTGCTAAACCTTGCAGAAATCAGGTGCTGTCGCATGTAATGTGAACTCAGCATTAACTCAAACAATGTAATCGGGAAGTGTGTTAAGACTACAGAATGTCTCCCTCTCTCCTCACATCCATAACATGGGAGGTGTTCTGCAGTTCCAACACTATTCCTGTGAGTGTAACACTGCTCCTCCATAGATGCAGTACAGTGAGTGCTGTCATTCTAAGACAGAGGATGTTTTGGCAGGATCACCAAGTGAAAATAGAGGGAAACATCTGAAAAACAAAACAAAAAAAAAAACTATATGCCAATTCCACATCTAAATAAGCTGCAGCAGATTACATTTTTGATCTTTGGGTTAGATGCACTATAGGGCTGAAATATCAATCTGTTTGCAGTGGGCTAGTGACTCACTGAGTTGTAAACTCAGGATCTGGGTGACTACCCCAATGCTTGAACCCTTAACAAACCAAGACAGTCTCTATACTGCTCTAAAAATAGGTTTACTTCAAGTCTATGACCTTTAAATTAAAAAAAAAAAAAAACAATTATATAAATGCTCTGTGACTCCTTATATAATACTGTATGTGAAATAATGAGATTTTTGCTTATTTTGAATCTTTTTTCTTAAGGTCCATAGAGGGGCACAGAAATGTAATATTTAAGATACACTATGTTATGAAAAGTATTGGGACACCTACCTTTACATGCTTATGAACTTAAACGGGATCCCAGTCTTAGTCCATAGGGTTCAATATTTAGTTGGCCCACCTTTTGCAGCTATAACAGCTTCAACTCTTCTGGGAAGGCTGTCCACAAGGTTTAGGAGTGTTTATGGGAATGTTTGACCATTCTTCTAGAAGTGCATTTGTGAGGTCAGGCACTGATGTGGTCGAGAAGGCCTGGCTCGCAGTCTCTGCTCTAATTCATCCCAAAGGTGTTCTATTGGGTTGAGGTCAGAACTTCTGTGCAGGCCAGGCCTGGTCCGGCCGCACCTAGTATGCTGTCCAGTTCTGGGCACCAGTCCTCAGGAAGGATGTACTGGAAATAGAGCGAGTACAAAGAAGGGCAACAAAGCTAATAAAGGGTCTGGAGGATATTAGTTATGAGGAAAGTTTGCGAGCACTGAACTTATTCTCTCTGGAGAAGAGACGCTTGAGAGGGGATATGATTTCAATATACAAATACCATACTGGTGACCCCACAATAGGGATAAAACTTTTTCACAGAAGGGAGTTTAGAGACTCATTGCCACTAATTAAAATTAGAAGAAAAGAGGTTTAACCTTAAACTACGTAGAGGGTTCTTTACTGTAAGAGCGGCAAGGATATGGAATTCCCTTCCACAGGCGGTGGTCTCAGCGGGGAGCATCGATAGTTTCAAGAAACTATTAGATAAGCACCTGAACGACCGCAACATACAGGATATACAATGTAATACTGACATATAATCACACACATGGGTTGAACTTGATGGACATGTGTCTATTTTCAACCTCACCTACTATGTAACTATGCAAGTTCCTCCACCCCAAACTCGTTCATCCATGTCTTTATGAACCTTGTTTGTGCACTGATGCATCCAAGACAGAACCAGGAGCGGTGTGGAAGAAATAGGACAAACGCCCAAATCTGAACCAAAAGAGGTGAGGTTCCCAATAGGACAGGGGAACCAACGACCCAGAAGAGGTCATAAAAGATTAATTTGATGATCAGAGCAGTATAAGAATCACTGCCAAGGCACTGACTACCTGGAAGGACATCAAGTTGCACTAGCAGTCACTTAACATCCAACAGATCAGGGTAGCATAATAAAATAGAATCAAGCAAGATTATTATTTAGCATAATACCCCAAAGGGATGGACTTAGACTTAAGGAGTTGGAGTCAACCCAAACGGAACCACTTTAAGGCTGGATTAACACTTATGCAAATTGGCTTTAATTCGCATGACAAGAGACTGTGATCGGCTCTCAATAGAGCCGGTTCACACATCTTCGGGATGGCTGCGGAGCGAATTGCACGGGAGTCCAATGCATCTTTGGCTCAGTTTCAGGTCCGAACTAAGGCAAAAATTTGGGTCTGATTCGTCCCTGAAACAGAGAACAGGGACACATCGGACCCCTGCTGTTAGCAGCATCCGAATCAAACTTGAACCCAGCCTAAGACAGAGAAAGTGAAAAAGAAGGACAAGGGTACAAGAATTACTCCCCACCAAAACAGACAGGTTTAGGAAGACAACCTCCCCAATCCGATTAAGAAAAGGGGCAGTGAAGAAGAGGTTTGAAAGAACGTCCCATAAAGGCTGCAAAACAGCCTGTAAACTTGAAGTGACTGAGAATACATATCAAGGACCACTGGATCTGTAGGGACTGCCTGCATGTGTTGACTCAAGTTCAGACTTCCAAATACAAAGGAGGGTTTCTAAAGCAGACTGAATGCAGCAAGAGAAGGACAAGTGATATGAGGGGCATTTTTCCAAGTGCTACACTAGCCCTGGAAAGGAGGGAGGAGCACCTTGTCCATCAAGGAAGAACACACTAACCCAGTAGGTGCAGAATGCTTTGGCAAGAATCCAAACCACTCATCCTCTCTCGATGTCTGACAGTTACCTACACTAGACATCTGTACTGATTCAACCTGTGGAAAAATTTCTGCATTTGGGCCCTTTGAAAAAATTCCAGAACTGTCCCTTTTCAGTGAAGGTCGACTAGGAATCACACAATGAGAATATCAAGAAAGCACTAGGGTGGACATACGATCCAGTGCTGTCAACTACCAGTGTCCTTGAAGGACACAGAGGGATCAGAACACTGTTATGGCAAGGAGCAGTGGAAGCTGGTCCCAACTAACTCAGAAGGTTCCTCTGGAGAGATGGAATACTGCGGATCAGCATTATCTGAAGCTACAGAATATTCCTGAGGAAAATAGGGAATATTATTTTAGGGAATAACTCCCAAAGGCAAGTCCCAGAGCGCACGGAACCCAGAGAGGTCAGAGTAGACGCACAGGAAATATGCTGCAGGGTAGATGAAATTGATGTGGTCTTCAAATAATTGGCCTATAAGCTAAAGGGGGTATCCTGAACATCCAAAAGCCAAGGAACCACACCTTTACACCAGAGGGATCAGGAGATCACCAGCTCTAGACCTACAGTCCGAGTGTGAGTTATATTCAGAGGATCTGCAAGTATGGAATGCGAAGGCAAAAAAAGATAGCTCTTCTGACCTTCCTGTAAACATCATGCGCTTTGGTAGAAAAAAAGTTTGGGACTTTATGTGAAGCATGCAGCCAGGGATGCAACACAACATAATACTAATGATGATGTCTGGTGAATAAACCATATTTGTGAAGTATAACTGACCATATATCTTGCATAATACATTCAATATAATATAGTAAAACAAGGAAACTTTAATTCCATAACATAGTAGCATAATGGCATAGCAGCATAATATAATCACAATGGTAAAATAATGAAAACGCCAGACTCATTGTTGCGTGTCTCCACAGCAACAACAGGAAAAAAAATTGGTCCAAAAGAGCACATTATAGATGATGACGTTTCAGGGCTATGTTGCCACTCTTCAGGAGCAGATGCGATGTAGATGTCTATAAAAGGTATTAAGGTGAATATTAGATTGGGTATTAATTTTTTTTTTGTTTAATATCTTTTTATTGAGCAAATGATATACATAAAAAGAAAAAAGATACAATAAGTCCTTATTCCAACATGCAAGGGAAATGAATATCAAAGGCTCCCGTGCTCCCACCTGGCAGCTAGTGGGGGGAAGTGCAGTCCAGGACCAAGGGTGGTAAGAGATACTAAGCTGTCAGAAGTGTAGGGATTAGTCCTAGATCGAATATGGGAGCGAAGGGGCAAGCGGGTTAGCATAAGTCTGAGAAGCAAATGACTTGATAACAATTACATTGGGGAAAAATTATAGATTAAAAGCAAGAGAGTTATAGATGGGGAGAAGTAGAGGGGGGAGAAGTAGAGGGTGTAGGCTTAAAGAGGGGAGGGAAGATGGGGGGAAGGAGGGGGGTAATAGGCTGGCAAGCATGGTAACATACATACAATCAAATTGAGTGCAGATATAAATGAACATCTGTTAGGTTAATAAAGTAGACTCTAAAATATAGGTAGTGATAAGATGGTAAATTAGGTGGTAGGCCCAATCCCAAAGTTTAAGCGTCCTGGGAGGTTGAGGAGATTATGTCTTTGTAGCGTGATGAGGTGAGGAATGAAGACCATGGGGCCCAGGTTAAAGTGTGGCCATCGGAAGTTCCCCTTGCGATGTGTGCGAGTTCTTCCATGAGATTTACTTTGGATACTTTTTGCAACCAGGATTTCATGGAAGGGATCGTAGGTTGGCTCCAGGTGGGGATGAGTGCCTTGGCTGTATTTAGCAGATGGGGAATTAGCGATCGTTTGTATCTGCCAATAGCAGTCTTTGAGTGGCATGAAAAAGGATAGTCCAGGGGTCTTGAGGGAGATTGACATCTGTGATCTGATGAATGAGGTCTAACACCTCAGACCAGTATGGACGAATGAGGGGGTAGGACCACCAGATGTGCACATGGGTAGCAGTTTTTTTCCACAGTTCCTCCAGCATTGCGGAGAGTTAGTAGGGAACATCTGATTGAGTTTAGCTGGTGTGTGGTGCCATCTGGTGAGGAGCTTATAGTTAGATTTCGCCATAGACGAAGCGAGTGAGGAGACATTTACAAGTTGAAGTACTTTGTCCTTTTTCTTGTCTGTTATGGTATATTCATGGTCAGATTCCCATTTGGCCAAGTAAGCGGGGTATTGAGGACTCTGGAGCTCGATCAGGGCTCTGTAAAATTGTGAGATGCAATGCTTTGGGGGGTCCATGTAATTGAACATGGATTCAATTTCGTTCGCCAGGGCTGTGGGAGGGACAGGAGGAACTGTTGCAGTTGATTGTACCTCCATCTGTCCATGAACATGGGTAATTTGGAGCCCAGGATTTCAGACAGAGGTTTAAGGGTATTTGAGCAGAACACATGGTGCAGCAAGAGGGTGTCTATTGGGGACCATGATTTGAATCCAGGGTCCAATGTTCTAGGCAAAAAATAGTTGTGTTGTAGGAGTGGCATCAGAGGAGAGTCGTATGACCAAGAAAGTTTCTTATGGATACCATCCCAAACGTCTAGAGAGGAAATGGTAAGGGGTAAGGTGTCATGAGAAAGTTTTCTAGAGGAACGGGGTATCCAGGGAGGGGTGGAGAGATCCGAGCCACATAGGGAATGTTCCAGCTGAACCCAAAGTTTGGAGGTGGTGGCATATTTTCAATCCGCAATGCGGGAAAGCACTAAAGCATGGTAATAAGCTTTAAAGTTGGGGAGAGCCAGCCCACCCGAGCCCTTGGAACGAAAAAGAACTGCCCTGGAAACACTGGGGTGGCCGCCTCTCCAAATAAAGCAGGCGATCATGGTCTGGAGGTAAAGAAACCTATAGGGACCCCTAGGGGTATCATCTGAAAAGTGAAAAGAATGCAGGGTAGAATGTTCATCTTAATTATATTTACTTTTCCTAGCCAGGAATGCGAAAGGGAAGACCCTTTCCTAAGGTCTGTTCTAATGTTGTTCAAGAGGGGGATATAGTTGTATTTGAAGAAAGAATGGAGGTTGGGAGTTAGATATATTCCGAGGTATTTCATATGTTTAGTTCCCCAACTAAAAGGGAAGAGAGCCTTCAGTTGATCAGCAAGTGGTTGGGGAACTGTTATATTCAATATCGTGGATTTTAATAAGTTAATTTTAAAGTTAGCTATGGTTTGGAAATCAGAAAAAGTTGACATGAGGTTTGGGAGTGAAATACGTGGTTGTTGGATGAAAAATAAGATATCATCAGCAAAAGCTGCATATTTATGGTGTCTATTTCCAATTTGAATGCCATGAATGTTCTTGTTGTGTCTAATAGTTGGCCAAGAAAGGTTCAAGGGAGATGGCA